>OX243919.1:17291353-17945103 GCA_945859665.1 Anorthoa munda | reverse complement strand
CGCTACTGGGTTTCTCCGCCGTGACGCAATGCTCAATATATCTAGTGAAAGGTCAAAAGTTATTTGAATGATAAGATAACCTATTATTGCGAACTCTTATCAAAATGTCTCTGATACTAAATACTTTTAGGGTTCCGTTCGTGAATAGGAAAAAAGGAAACTTTACAGGATCATTTTGTTGTCCGTCTGTCAAGACCTTTCCCTCATGGATGCGTAGAGGTATCAAGTTGATATTAATATCATGTACTCATATATGCAATCCCTTGCAGTTGTGAAAATATCAAATTTCTAAATCAAGTTGTTCCCGTTCACCTAGAATCTCTCCCAGCACGTAATGTGACCTACATCTTTGTATGGGGATAAGAGTTTTCCAACCGCAAAGTTAATTTTGTCTCTTATCCAGTTTATCTTTTCGCTATAGCAATGTTCGGTGCTTTCATTGTTTATTTTATGAATTTCAGTAATGATTACTAATTATTTTGGCAAGTGCAATTATTTGTACGGTACACTCGGTGCACGATTCTGACTCTCACTTGGCCGGTTTTATTTAGATATGTTGAAATAACTATTTTGTGTTTTACTTACTATATAAAGAGTGTCCATCAGTGGTGGACCAGTATTGTTACACATTCTGTTGTGGACGAATCTTCTTCCGTTGAAACAACTGTATAGTTCTGAAGCAAAATGTGTAAAGTGCAGGGAGCACTATTGCTAGCTTTAGTAGTCAGACTGGCGCGCTCATGGGGTGAGTATACAAAGAACTTGTATTTTATTTATTTATTTCACCCACACACCGTGCCTTCTCTGTGTGAGAAGAGGCCTTAGCTCTGCAGTGGGACAGTAACATGCTGGTATCATTATTAATACTTTACATACACAAACGTACAGAACACAGTTGACACTGTTTAGCGATTCCTTCACATATTCTGTATTCAAATTTGCCTTAGATAAATTATTATAAATTAATATTACTATTATTATTTGATAATATAGATTTGAATTGATCAATTCATTAACAGCTCAAAGGTTTTATATAATATTTCCCTATTTTTTTGTAGCCAATAGATAACGATTAGTAAAAGATTCAATTTAGGAATTTCTACACACAATTTTGTCTTTCTTTGGATTCAATATCGTCTTTTAAGAATATGTGGGTATACATATTATAAACTTATTAGTAAGTCTTTTTTACCCGACTGCCGAAGGAGGGAAATGTATTTATCAGTCTATGTATGTATGTAAGTATGTATGTATGTCTGTTCCTAAGTGGCGTTCTAGAGACCAAACGCATAGGCCGATTTTGATGGTTCTTACGTCAATCGATTTGTCTTAACCCCGCGTGTGTCACTGGCTACATGAAAATTGGAGTATAGGAAAATGGCGGTTCTTGGGCGCCATATTGTGGGGGCTCAAATTTTTTTTTCTTCCAATCTTGTCGTGTGGAATATCAAAATAAAGGATTTTATGGTGATTTCAAAAATATACAACACTTACATATTTAAATGTACCTAATTCGAAAAAAAAATTAACTAAAAAGTTATATATAAAAAACGTTAATTAAAAAAATCAAAAAACCCGACTGCTTGAAAAGCGAACTAAAAAGACGTAAACAAGAAGAAAATTATGCTGTGCAGTCGGAGGATACGTCTGGTTTTGGTCAACCAGCTCGCGAAGATGTATCCTACGACAGCACAGCAATATTTTCTCCTTGTTTACGTCTTTTTAGTTCGCTTTTCAAGCAGTCGGGTTTTTTGTTTTTTTTAATTAACTTTTTTTAATTCTGTTATACATGATTCCGTAAAACAAAGCGCTTCTATTTTATGTTCGTTCGTGACTGCTTCTTAGTAGAAGCACAATATTACAAAGCCTAAAAATAAACGTCACCTATTGGTAACGAGGAGCTCGTGGCTAAGTAATAACAGCCGCACGGGTCAATCATCAAGGTTAAGCAACGCTTGACGAGGTCGGTCCGTGGATGGGTGACCATTTCAACAAACCGAGTTTCCTCCGTGCCTCGGAAAGCACGTTAAGCCGTTGGTCCCGGCTGTCATTTGAAGATCTTTAACAGTCGTTACGGGTAGTCAGAAGCTTGAGATCTGACACCAGTCTTGCCAAGGGGTACCCTGTTACCCAGTTACTGGGTTGTGGAGGTCAGATAGGCAGTCGCTCCATGTAAAACACTGGTACTCAGCTGAATCCGGTTAGACTGGAAGCCGACCCCAATATAGTTGGAATAAAAAAAGTAAATTTAAAAAATCAAAAGACCCGACTGCTTAAAAGGCGAACTAAAAAGACGTAAACAAGAAGAAAATCATGCTGTGCAGTTGGAGGATACATCTGGTTTTGGTCAGCCATCTCGTGAATAAGTATTTTTAGTTATTTTTAGTTATTTTTTTAGATTTCGGTACATTTAAACATATAAGTGTTATATATTTTTGAAATCACCTCTTAAAACCCTTTATTTTGATACCCCACACGATGGGTTTGGAAGTAAAACAAAAATTTGTCCCCCACAATATGGCGCCCAAAACCCGCCATTTTTCTTTTTGCCAATTTTAATGTAGTGCCAGTGACACTGGCAGGGTTAAGACGAATCGATTGACGTAAGAATCATCAAAATCGGCCAACGCGTTTGGTCTCTGGAACGCCACATAGGAACAAACATACATACATACATACATACATACTTACATACATACATAGACTGATAAACACATTACCCTCCTTCGGCAGTCGGGTAAAAAGGCGGCAGATGATGACCTATTGGTAACAATTATTTTTAGGCTATGTATGTTTTATATAGGATGTTTATATTATTGCATGAATGTGTTTATGTACAGTCACCGTCAGATATATTGTAACAGGCAAGGTGACCAAATACTTCTGAACAACCTAAAATGTCAATAAGTTCCTTACACTACAAGTTACCATTAATATCTGAATCAAATCAAATCAAATCAAATGTTTATTATTTCACATAGGCCTACATGGGCACTTATAAAACGTCGACAAAAAGTGCACGGTTCGGGTTAGTCGTTTCCTGTGGAGAAGAACCGGCAAGAAACTCCACGGTTACTCTTTTAAAAAAATTGGTTTGTTTTTACAATATTTCCACGTTACAGTATTAGTGCTTAGATATGGGGGGACAACGTAGGCCCGACAATAAGTCGTAAGAAACTAAAAAAAAATTGTATAAACGAGAGAGTTAACAAATGTTAACAAGCGTCTAGAAATCTAGAAGGCCTACAATGTTCACACATTCACAAAACAATCAGTAAAAGAATCTATACAAAGGAAAAAATAAATAAAAATATATAACAAGACTAAATTTAACATGTGGCACAAATGTTGTTATCAGTGCTGTAACTATTCATAGCAAAGGGCTATAAAGATTATTGAAATCATTGTAAAAAGTCTAATTAAAAGAAAGAAAAAAAGTAAAAATGAGATTGAGAATAGTTGGAGACATCCACATATTTGTGCCGTTTATGAGTTACCAGGGAAGCCGCATGCGCAGAAGGAGCTAAAATTTTTATCTTCAACGTAGTCCTTGATTTTGTAATATGCTTTTTTAATAAGGACACGTTTGATGTATTTTTTGAACTTTCCATCGGTCAATTCTATAACTGGCTTTGGCAACTTGTTATAAAAGTGTTTGTTTTAAATGTTTATAAGAAAAGACTTGCTAGTTTTCGTTAATCTGAATTTGGGTATTACAACTTCATGCTTACTGCGTGTATTTAAATTATGGAAATCGCTTCTAGTTTTGAAAAGCCCTCGATTTTTGCGGACATACAAAATACATTCCAATATATAAAGAGAAGGTAGAGTCAGTATATCGATCTCTTTAAATTTTTCTCTGAGGGACTCTCGTGGACTCATTTTATAGATTGCGCGGACTGCCCTCTTTTGTAAGATGAAAATTGAGTCAACGTCTGCTGCTGATCCCCACAGCAGAATGCCATAAGACATAATACTGTGGAAATAAGCATAGTATACTAACCTTGCTGTGGCTACATCGGTTAACTGCCTTATTTTCCTTACTGCATATGCAGCCGAACTTAACCGACCCGAAAGAGTTCTAATGTGCGCGCCCCACTGCAATTTTGAATCGATAGTAATCCCTAAGAATACAGTTTCCTTTATAACTTCAAGATTTTTGCCGTCAAGATTGCCAAATGTACCACAACGTGACCTAAATTTAATTTAGGTCACGTTGTGGTACATTTGGTAAGGCAAACTTCAGACATTTTGTTTTTTTCGCATTCAGTAAAAGATTGTTAGCTGCGAACCATTTAGAGAGAACAATCAGAGACAACCGTAAGACATCCGTATCTTTCCTATCTATTTTAAAAAATAGCGAAGTATCATCAGCAAATAGAATTATATCCGATAATTTGGCCATCATAAAAGGGAGATCATTAATGTAAACAAGAAAAAGGAAAGGGCCGAGAATTGAACCTTGGGGCACGCCCATCTTGACTAGAGACCCGGAGGACGTCGCCCCGTTAACATTTACTTTTTGCTGTCTGTTTGATAAATAGGAAAGCACAAGATCAGCAGATTTTCCTCGAATTCCGTAGTGGTGTAATTTACAGATCAGTGTGTTGTGGTCGACGCAGTCGAACGCTTTCGAGAGATCACAGAAAATGCCAATGGCATCCTGGGACTTCTCCCAAGATTCCAAGATGTGGCTGATGAGTTTTACTCCCGCGTCCGTTGTCGACCTACCTTTCGTAAAACCAAACTGTTGACTATGCAGGATCTTATTTGAATTGAAGTGAACATTTGTTACTTTATTAATATCTGGGCAGATACTTGACAATAATTTCTATACATACAACTAACCAAAAATATTTAAACACTTACAACGTAAAGTGTTTCAAGTGTGTATGATAACCACATTATGCTTGAATTCGATTACGTCATACATACCCCAAACTTACCTACTCAAGTTAACTATAACTGCCCCAATCGCAAACCAACGAGCCTGGACTTGGTGCTGTCCTTGAATGTTAATTATATTAGTGAGGTTGAAACCATAATAGCCCTGTCATCTAACCAATACCCCTTATTCTATACTATTGGAGGTACGTTGTGTCTTAAGCCAAAAACTCGATACTTTAGATTTAACTGCGCAAATTGGTATGAGTATCGCCCCCACCTCAATAAAAATATAATGCTTAGTTCAAAGACATTCAACTCCGAAAAGGAAATTGATACTGCCATTTTTCATTTGCAACAAACTATTATTGATGCTAGAGACTCATCCATACCGTCTACCACTGCTGTATATAGCGATTCTTAAACAAAACTTCCTAGGTATATAAAACGCTTAATCCTCTATAAAAACTATTTGCGTCGTAATAAGCAGGAACTGCCCAGTGGTAACTTAAGAATAAGCAATCGCAGTAATATAAACATCCTTCAAACATTTATAAATGCAAATATTAATCTTGCACTGTAACAGAGGACCTTTTACAGGTTCTGGCTTAGCCAATTTAAACTAAAACACACCTTTCATACATCACACTCATACACACTCACTGACACACTTACACACTCTACACCATATCACATCTACTATTTTGTTCCGTAATGTAACTTTGGTTTTTATTTTCTGTCCGGATCTAATTTTGATTTAGTTTAATTTTAATTTAATTTAGATTGATAAAATTAAATAAGAATAAAATTAAATAAGAACAGAAAATTAGATTACATACAAGTAATCTAATTTTCTGTTCTTATTTAATTTTAATTTAATTTTGATTACATTTCTGTTTATTTTAATTTGTATTTGATCTAATTTAATTATGACATAATCTAATTGTTATTTTATATATATATATATATATTTTATGCTTGCCTGCCTTGATTTTATTGGTATCACAAATTGAAAATGTGTTTAAATTGCTGGGGGATGGAATTCAGGTGACCTGTAATACAGGTTCTCATTACCTACCACGGGCACCAGAGTTTCAAGACCATTTGTTTTTGTGTAATTTCTTTTTTATGCCAAATCAATTATTATAAATATAAATTATTAAAAATTATGTCGATAATGTATGGAATGCTAAACTGGCAAAAGTTCATAATCCCAGTCAAGATATTTGGGGTCTAAGTCCCTCAAACCTAGATCTACCTATATACCCCCCCTTAAACTCTCAGATGCGTCCCTCACGACTAGCACGGCTGATCAATGTAACGCTTTAGCAAATGCGTTTTGCGAAAATATGAACCTTACCACCAGCTGTGCTTGTGACTCTAAACTCCAGGATGAGGTATCTAATTCTATGTCTATCTTCCTCCTCGTCCTCGCGTCGATTCCTCAATGCTGGGGGTCGTGACCACATCATGGTTTCAAAACTTTCTCTTTGATGATGTTTCTCCACCTGCTCCTATTCTCAGCAACATGCACGGCTTCTGAGGCTTTGATGTTCAGCGAGGTTCGGATTTGGTCTGACCAGCGTATAGAACTTCTGCCTCTAGGCCGTTTGCCCTCGACTTTGCCAGTGACAATTACCTTTAGTAAGTTGCCACCAGGTTTACGGGCAATATGGCCATAGAAGTCAAATATCCTGCGGAGGCACACATTCGACAATCTAGGCCTTTTTTCAATTTTGAGGTCCTGCAATATCGAGATGTTCGTCCTGTGCGCCGTCCACGAGATACGCAGCATCTTCCTGTAGCACCACATTTGAAAAACCTCGATGCGTTTACAATCAGCGGCTTTTAGAGTCCACGTCACCGCTCCGTACAACAATATGGAGAAAACAAGGGAGCTCACAAGTGACAGATCGATGATCAGTGATGTCTCTCTTAAATACCTATAAACTCACTTCCATTTCTATAAAGCCCTTAAGGCCATTTGAGAATCGAAAAGCGCTGATAAAACTGAAATTCCGTAAATCTGCTAGTCATGACGAAATTCACAACTTTCTCCTGAAAAACTGGCCACAGAAAGCGATCATATTTTTATCTTTTTATATTTTTGTAATATAAAATATAAAAATATTTGCGCTTTATATTATAAAAAAAATAATGGTTGTTTTGGTCTGGGCTATTTCCCAATCATCTGGAAAAAAGCTAAGAACATACCACTTACAAAAACCGGCAAAGACAGTACCTTACCTGTGAATTACCGCCCGATATGCTTGTTACCTTCTGTTGGCAAACTTTTTGAATCCTTAATTTATACCAGACTATTTGGTGCTACAAAGCAGTCTCTGATCCAGGAGCAGTTTGGTTTTCGTGCTACTCACTCAACTGCTCAACAGCTGGCTAGGGTGACTGAACACATATCCCATCACTTAAACCTCAGACAATCCACAGGTATGTTTCTGCTCGATATCGAAAAAGCATTTGATACCGTGTGGCACGAGTGCCTGCTGCACAAGTTACGCACTTTGTAGGTGCCTATGCCTCTCATTAAACTCATACAGTCGTACCTCGCGGATCGTACATTTCTTGTTTACATTAGGGAAACCTCATCATCACCCCAAAAAGTCCCAGCAGGCTTTCCGCAAGGCTCGATTATCAGGCCCTTTTTATTTCTCCTGTTCATAAATGATATCCCTATTTATTTATTTATTAAAACTTCATGTACAATAGTGGTCCTATTCAACCTCGAACCAAATTAACTTGCTTTGCTGACGATACTGCCTCGTACCAGAGCTCTTCGGATGATACAGATCTCATCATAGGTCGTCTACAGTATTCAATCGACTTACTTCTTGATTATTTCAGGAAATGGAAACTCAAAATAAACGAAGATTAGACGGAAGCTATATTCTTCTCTCGTACTAGGCAACCCCCTTTAAGAACTCAAAGTCGCAAGGCATAAAGTACCTTCGAAAACTTGTGTGCGTTATCTTGGAATCAAAATAGATAGTCGACTAAATTGGACCAAACATATATCTGAATTACGTGTTAAGGGCGCCCAAGCACTTGGTGCTTTAAACCCTTTATTGAATCGAAAAGCAAATTAAGGAGCAGTACCAAGCTTAGGATTTGTACTACGTTTATCCGCCCGTATATAACATACCCTTGTCCTGTTTGGAGTAGCACATGTCTATCTAAGCACCAACTATTGCAAGTCACACAGAATAATGGGGGCTGAGTCACCCGCGTCCGTAGGAGAGTTACCCTTATTGCTGTTACCCTACACGTGGTCCCCGGGTGGTGCTAATCAGGTGACACTACTGGTGGTAGGCTTCGGCCGAAGGCTTGTGACCACCCACCGGGCAAAGACGTACCGCCAAGCGGCCTAGCCGTGTTCCGGTACGATGCTCGGTGTAGCCACTAGAGGAGTTGGGTCGAGATAGTTGTTCCACTGCATGCTGACCAGCCTGACTCGCACTGTTTTTGGGCGTATCGGGAGACTAGTTGCGGAGCGTAGCGGGATCCGAGGCACGGTGCGCCGCTGGCCGACCGCAGGTAGTTGGGGGCCCAAGTAGTGTGCCAGCCACACACGAAAGGCTGCCCCGCCAACTGTCGAAAAATCCCGGAATGCACCATCGTGCTGGTTGGCGACCAGATGGGAGGGCCCGATGGACATCTCCGGGGGGGCTCGGGCGTCCCCGCAGTCTCCGGACTAGTGCCCCAATGATGGCGTCCTTTCAGTGTGTGTCTGTAGGTTAGTAGCGTGGAACCTCATCTCACTTCCTTCTCCTCACCTTTCACTCTTGAATAAAAATGGCAAGAAGTAAAAAGAAAACTGGAGTAAAACAGCGGCTGCACCCCCTCCCTCACAAAGTGCACCTCACTAATATTAGAGGTCTGCACTCCAATCTCACCTCAGTCCACCATCATCTGGAGACTGAAAAGCCAGCACTGTTTTTCCTTACGGAGACGCAGATAGGAAGTCCGTCTGACGTGTCGTACTTATCCTACCCAGGGTTTACCCTGGAGCACAATTTCAAACCACGTGCGGGTGTATGCATGTATGCCCGTGACGACACTTGCTATCGGCGTCTCCGTAACCTTGAAGACTCCAGGTTCTCAGTGCTGTGGGCTCTGGTGGACACAGGGCTGGATAAGATTATCTACGCCTGTGTCTACCGCTCGCACAGCGGTGATCAGGAGACGACCAGGCTCATAGAGTACCTCAGTGAGGCGGCTGATGCGGCACAGCAGCGGTATCCTTCCGCCCAATTAGTGCTACTGGGGGACTTTAATGCCCACCACCAGGAGTGGCTTTTCCCATACCAGTGCACTGACCATGCTGGTCGAGAGATGCGCAAGCTTGCGCTAGCGCTAAATCTCACCCAGCTGGTCCAAGGGGCAACGAGGGTGCCAGATGTTGATTCGCACACAGCCAATTGCTTGGACCTTCTGCTGACAACAGATCCAGACAGATACTCAGTGTCGATATCTTCACCTTTAGGTAGTTCCGACCACTGTCTGGTGAAGTCTGTATCCGTCTACTCCCCGCCCGATCCCAGCCCAAGAGGCACCCGGCGGGTATGGCGGTACAAGTCAGCAGATTGGGATGGGATGCGATCTTTTTTCGCATGCTATCCTTGGCAGCCCACTTGCTTCTCTTCGGACGATCCATCGGCATGCGCTGACGCTGTGACTGATGTGTTGCGTCGGGGGATGGAGTACTATATTCCATTCTCTGACGTAGCAATGTCTAACGTCGACCGACCATGGTTTGGAGCCGAGTGTAACCACGCCAACGCGGTTAAACATAAGGCCTACCAGGCATGGGTTGACGCTCGAACGCGCAAAGCAAATGACGTGTGTCAGAAGAAGAGAGCCTTTAACACGGCTGCCAAGTCCTGCAAAAAGGTGATGCGAAGAGCACGGTTTGACCACATTAGCAGAATCGGGAACAAACTTGCTTCATACCCAGCGGGTAGCAAAGCGTTTTGGTCCCTGGCTAAATCGGTCGAATCAAATTTCTGTCGCCCCTCACTACCACCACTGCTGAAACCTGACAGGTCATTAGCCCACTCCGCTGAGGAGAAGGCAAACTTGTTTGCTTCCCTTTTTGCGGAATCTTCGCATCTGAATTCTGATGGCGCGCAGCCTCCTCCTTTTCCTGATGGATGTGTGACGAAAATGTCGGACATCCGCATCCATCAAAAAGACGTCCGTAGGGTGCTGCGTAGCCTTGATGTGAACAAAGCGAGTGGCCCTGATGGGATACCAGCAATTGTACTTAAAACCTGTGCGCCTGAATTGTCTCCGATCTTGACACGCCTGTATCGCCTTTCCATAGAGACTGGAAAAGTGCCGAAAGCTTGGAAGCAAGCCAACGTACAGCCTGTGCCCAAGAAGGGCAGTCGAGCTGACCCGGCCAACTACAGACCCATATCTGTAACGTCCATCCTCTGTAAGAGTATGGAACGTGTGCTCAACGGTAAGCTCCTGGCATACCTAGAAGCGAACGACATCCTCAGTGACCGACAATACGGCTTCCGCCGAAATCGGTCCACTGGGGATCTTCTAGCGTATGCCATTCACATCTGGAGTGAGGCCATCGAGAGACACGGGGAAGCGCTAGCCGTCTCCCTCGACATCTCGAAGGCTTTCGACAGGGTCTGGCACGAAAGCCTCATTGGTAAACTTCCTTCCTTCGGTCTGCCCAGTGGTCTGTGTGATTGGATTGCGGACTTCCTGAGGGATCGATCCATCCGAGTGGTTATCGACGGCTGCTCGTCCGGTCAGTTAGATATCAACGCCGGAGTCCCTCAGGGGTCAGTGCTCTCGGCAACATTATTCTTGCTGCACATTAATGATCTGCTAAAACCCGGAACCTTTGGGTACGCAGACGACAGCACTGTTGCTGAGAGATACGTGTCTAGCGCACGGGCTACTGGGCCTCAGATTCGGTCTCTCCGGGAGGCCATGGTTGAACGCTTGAACCTGTCCTTGAAGGCGGTCTCCGAATGGGGTGATGCCAATCTGGTCAGTTTCAATGCTGCTAAGACCCAGGCGTGTCTTTTTTCCGCTAAAAAGAGCCGATTCCACCCGGCTCCATCTTTCCGTGGTGTAACCGTGCCGTTGACGGACCATCTCGAACTTCTCGGGGTTACTTTGACATCGACCCTCAACTTCGGTCCATTCATTGAGGCGAAAGCTCAGTTAGCTGCAAAAAAGTTGGGGATTCTTGCAAAGGTGAGACGGTACTTCACGGCTGCACAGCTGCTCAACTTGTATAAAGCGCAAGTTCGGTCTTGCATGGAGTACTGCTCTCATCTTTGGGATGGATCAGCCAAATACCAGCTTGATGCACTTGAGTCGATTGACAGACGGGCCAAAAGGCTTATTGGCAACGATGCACTGGTCGCCTCAAAGCTCCAGAGCCTCGAACATCGACGCCGAGTTGCCAGCCTGTCGGTTTTTTATCGGTTACATTTCGGGGAGTGTGCGACGGAACTGCACAATTTGATTCCACCTAGCCCTTTCCATCATCGGACTACAAGACGTACGGCTATGCGCCATCGGTACATGGTGGACATCCCTCCCATACGCACAAAGCGTTTTGCTAATACTTTCATTGTACGCACAGCTAAGGAGTGGAACTCCCTTCCGGAGTCTTTGTTCCCTGATAGCTACAACCTTGGGGTCTTTAAGTCAAGAGTGAATAGGTTTCTTCTAGGTAAGCGTGCTTCACCGTAGACCGCATCATCGCTTAACATCAGGCGAGATAGTGGTCAAACGCGAGCCTATAGATTATAAAAAAAAAAAAAAAAAAAAAATAATATCTTACAATCTAGATTTAAAACTAATCTCAAAAAACTTCATAAACAAATTTAACTTCCTTTACTATTCAATCAAATAGTTAAAATATCATCTAGATTTTAAAATAAGAACAAAATTAATACTTCCAACGTTTTTGTTTTCCACGTTTTATAATATCTCTCAGAAAGGAATTTGTGCTCATGTAGAATCTTAGTTAAGTGAGGGTGATATAAGGGGGGCGGCCAGACTTCTGTTCAGCAGTGATGTGGTGGCGCCTTAAGGTGAACGCGCACCTAGCCGCACCGCAGGAGCCGCATTTCAGCAAAATGCTGTAGGTATACGGATTCCACCAGCGCGTGCTGATGACGTCATCAGATTCGGCGCTTTCGATGCTTGCGGCGAGTGCGGTGCGGGCGGCGCGGAGACATCATGCGTACAGTGATGCCAACTTAGCTACTTTATAGCTAAATCAAGCTATTTTTCAGCTACTATTTGATAAAACTGGTAGCTAATTTTTAACTATAAATTCTACCATTTTTATAAGACATGAATGCTTTGGAGAGTGTAGTGGGACACCGGATCTTAATTTAAATTATCTCAAGTCAGGAAATAATGTGCGATACTCTCCAACTGTTTCCATTTTAAGTTAATGTCATGAACCCATATTTTTTCTTTCATTCCACCTCTTCTACCGCAAAACCGACAATAACAGGATCAAGTGCCATAGTACACCATGTACGTTCGTTCTATACAGAAAATATTCATATAATAAGATATACAGAAGTGAATATGATTCTGACAACACTGTGCGTGCGGCGCTTTCGGCCATTCGGCGCGTTCGGCGCGTACGGCGCGTTCGGCGCGTTCGGCGCGTTCGGCGCGGATAGCGCGGGGCCTTGAGAAAAAGCGATGACTGCGGCGCGTGCGGCTCCTGCGGCGCGGATAGGTGCGCGTTCACCTTTACTCTCCGGAGACTCTTGCAGCTCTAGAGAGTAAACACCCAGCGCCTGCGGACGGTTTCACCTTCCCCGACCCGCCCGTTCACCCCGACCCCCTCGTTCAGGATTCATCAATTTTCCAAATTACAGCCCCGCAGTTGATCGCAGCCGTGAGCACTTTCCGGAGCGGTTCTGCCGGCGGCATCGACGGCCTGACTCCACAGCATTTGAAAGATTTGTTGAGTTCAGGCGCCGGGGAAGCTGGTGAGTCGCTCTTGAAGGAGCTTGCGGTTTTGATCAACTTAATGCTCTCCGGCGGCGTGAACGATGCCGTCGTCGATGTCTTGTATGGGGCTAACCTGTGTGCCCTATGCAAGAAGGACGGCGGCATTCGTCACATTGCTGTCGGTTGCACCTACAGGCGTTTGGCAGCCAAAATATGTTGCAAGATGTATAGTGAATCGCTTGCAACTAAGTTCCAGCCCCTTCTACTTGGTTTTGGTTCTAGAGGGGGCTGTGAGGCTGCCATTCATGCCTTATCCTCGTTTCTTGACTCCAAAAAAGGTGAGGTCATTCTCAAGGTTGACGTCAAAAACGCATTCAACTCCGTGAACAGGGACACTTTGTTGGCTGAAGTAAAAAAAGAACTCCCCGAAATTTATGGTTTTATGTGGCAATGTTATAGGCATCCATCAAAATTATTGTATAAGGACAACATTTTGGAATCTGCAGTTGGTTGCCAACAAGGTGACCCTCTCGGGCCTGTCATTTTCAGTTTGGCTATTCATCCCATAATCCAACAACTAAATTCAAAATTTAACGTGTGGTATTTAGATGATGGAACGCTAGGAGGTGATGTTGACACCGTTTTGAATGACCTGCAACTCCTCAAACAGAAATTTAAATCCATTGGCCTAGAACTTAACCCATCAAAGTGCGAAATTTACCTCTCTGACGTTACCGACAGACAATCGACTTTAGATAAATTTAATGCAATAGCCCCGCAAATCAAAAAATTAGAAAAAAGTTCCCTGACCCTCCTAGGTTCCCCTATTTTAGAAGAAAGTTTTTTATCTTTCATCGATAACAAAATCAAACATTTTATTGATATTTCGGATAGACTCTCCAAAATTAATTTACATTCGGCATTCACCCTTATCAGATATTGCTGTTTCGGTCCAAATTTTATGTATTTTCTCCGTTCTTCTCCTCTTTGGAAGAAACCACAACTTTTGGACAAAATTGACCAAATCATTCGCAACACATTAACATCCATTCTTATTTATTTATTTATTTATTTATTATATACTTTATTGTACACCATAAGTTACATTTATAAAGGACACTTAAAACTAAAAACACATACAATGGGCGGCCTTATCGCATTCCGCGATCTCTTCCAGGCAACCAGGTATGGACAGTAATTGCTGGACACGAAGTGGGGCTGTTATTGGTGTGACAATACTAGTGTTACAAAAATTATATTATAAAAGATATGCAGATACATAATACATATGCTATTTAATATATACATAAATACATACATACTAAAATATAAAGGCAATAAATAAAATTATGACAATTAATTCATAATCACAGCGACAGGTAATGCTCCCTCACGAGTCTTTTGAACACCGGCAACGATTGGGCGCGTTTGATTGAGTCTGGCAACGCATTCCACAGACGAGTAGCCTGGACAGTAAAGGATTTATCCAGAAAACTCGTGGAATGCATTGGCATTTGAAGTCGTAAGTTATCCGATGACCTAAGAAATTTTGTGTGGGAATCGCAGAGAAACTGAAAACGTTTCTTAAGATAAAGAGGGGTGGAAGGAGTGAAGAGCACATTATATAAAAGTGAAAGAATATGAGCATTCCGGCGAAGGCGAATTGGCAACCACTTGAGCTTCTTACGGAATTCGGAAACATGATCATATTTTCGCAAACCGAATATGAACCTTATACAAACATTTTGAAGCCGCTCAAGTTTTTCAAGTTGTTCTTGAGTAAGGTCAAGATAGCTGGCATCAGCATAATCAAGGATGGGTAGAAGAAGAGATTGTGCAAGCGCAATCCTGGTGGCAGTCGGAAGAAAATTACGCAGTCTCCTCAAAGACGCAGCAGATGCAAATATCTTGCGGCTAACCTCTTGCAGTTGGGCAGTCCAAGAAAAGTTCCTATCAATGAATATCCCCAAGTCTTTCACTTTCTCGCAGAATGGAATAACTGAGTTATCGAAAATAACCTGGGGAAGAGTCGTCCAGTCGATTCTTGAAACCATTCTAGAACTGCCTACCACAATAACCTGCGTCTTTGTAGGGTTAACCATAAGTCCATATCTTTTGCTCCATTCGCATATGCGGGCCAGATCACGATTTATTGTTACGATAGCCTCAGACAGATGTCCGAGAGGAGCTCGCGAATAAATTTGTAGATCGTCCGCATAAAGATGGTAGGAAGATGTTAGTTCACTGGAGATTGAGTTTATAAAAACTGCGAAAAGTAAAGGGGATAAAACGCCACCCTGTGGTACCCCAGCTGAAGTACTACACCAGGAAGACATTGTCTCTCCAATGCATATACATTCTTAATGTGGCCTTGGACGACCGAACGTGGCTGCAAGCCACCCTACCAATTCGTTTTGGTGGCTTTGGTGGGTGAGTGGGAGTCGGGCCTCTGGCTTCAGGCACTTCCGTCACCTAACATAGGCACTATGCTAGGTGACACAACCTTCCGACTCGCTACATGTCTGCGATTGGGCGCTCCTTGTGGGGCTCCACATCGCTGCCAATGCGGTGAAGCAGTCGACTGCCTCGGACATCATGGCCTTTCCTGTAGTAAGAGTGCAGGTCGGATTGCGCGGCACGCTAGCATTAATGATCTCATCCGTCGTGCTCTTGCCACCGCCGGGGTGCCAGCTATCTTAGAACCCAACGGCCTGGCACGTGTCCATGGGAAGAGACCAGATGGTATGACCATAATGCCATGGAAGTTGGGTAGGTCTTTGGTGTGGGATGGAACTTGCGTCGACACCCTTGCACCATCCCATCTTCTTAGCACGGTGAGCTGCGCTGGGGCGGCAGCTGCAGGTGCTGAAAACCTCAAACGGCGCAAATACAACAACTTAATTGGTAATTATGTTTTTGAGCCGTTTGGCGTTGAAACACTAGGGCCATGGGGTCCGAGTGCACACCTATTATTTCGGGATATCGCCAAGCGGTTGGTCGACTCTCCACGTGACCAGAGGGCTAGCGTTTTTTTTGGCCAAAGAATCAGCATTGCCATCCAACGTGGCAATGCTGCCAGCCTTCTGGGCACTTTTCCTGTTGACAGCGACGTGGACGAATTTTTTGACGCCCCGTAATTGAACATATTAGTTTTTCTTATTTTAGTTCTAATATTAGTTTGTAAATAATGTACATTAGATATAAAATAACTTAACTAATCATATATAAATGACACATATACTTCCAACCCCTTGATCTCAAATCTACGTTTATCAACATTAGATAAACTACCATAATTATGTCGATAGTTACGGCACTTACCGCCTACCGCATCACTATCTTTTGTTCCCACCAACTGAGGTGCGAGCGACCAGCGGCTTGACCCCTGAGAGGCTCGCTGCCACCCCGGCTCCGGCGCGGAGGCAGCAGGGAGGTTCCGACCGCTGATCGTTAACTGGTCGCGCGGCTGCAGTAGCGTCTTTAGCCCATGTAGCGCCCGTGTGCAATCATTACCCTAGCGCCCTCTAGTAAGCGCGTGGTCAAAATGGAATGGGTACAAAAAACCTCACATTACCACAAACTTTCAAATTACCCCAATAAATAATAAACTCTACTGTTTGGATATTAAATTGAAAATCGATTGAAGAAATTTGACAGTTTTGGATGTCGTGACCTCCATCTTGTTTTCTATCCTTATTTACTGGCCGCACCCAGTATTTCCTTTTCCGTCTTGATCGACCACAAAATCATTAATTTGTCTTCCGATGAAGAACTATCGTCAAAAAACATTGTGACCGTCCAACAGCGCGGGATTCGTGAGCAAGTGCACGCTCGAACGTAAACTGGCCTCTTGATCGCTAGACCGCGTGACCGCTCTCTGTCTGATAGAACCCTAATTATGAGCTCATGTCAAATGTACAGGGTTTAATATCAATTGGAAACATTTGACAGATTTGGGAAGCTTATTGCGAGGCCCACTGTATACGAGTAAAATGTATTTCAAGGTAGGAAGGAGTGACAAGAATAACAAAATACAACTTTGTGGTTATTTCAAAGCTCTGACCCCGGTGAAAGTCGCAACAGTTGTGGCAGCTAATAACAAATCTTACTTAATAGGTATATTTTAATCAAAAGAAAAGCCGATTTACTTCATATTTACATGTTTCCTCAAATATAACATTTAATCCACTGCGTCAAGGCTTACTTCGCAAAATTACGTATGGTGGTAGACCACAAAGTGCGGCACGCGCCACGCGTACACATGCTTTTGAGAATTGCCGCCAGCGTGACGTTCGTCCATGGCAATTTGAAATTTATTTTTATTTCTTAACAGCTGAATTCGGGATTCGCAATATAATTGTGGGCGTGTAAAAACAGGTGTCTTTGGTAGCGATGCGACACTCTACCTACACCAATATAATCTGCAATTATTATCTGTCTTTAGCCGCTCGTGGCGCGCCTTGCTTTGCTGTTATTCGACATATTTAAGAATAGCTCCAGATGCCATACAAAATGTATGCAAACCAGAGCTCTTTTTACGTGGGTCATTGAAAGTGCCGTGGCCGGAGGGCGCTCGCGACGAGTGGCGCTTGGCGCCCCCTGGGGCGCGGCGCCCGTGTGCCTCACACACCCTGCACTATAGGTAAAGCCGGCCCTGCGCGGCTGCTAGTTTTCTACAGTTACCGTGCGATCAGCTGATATTTATCATAAATTATATAGTTCTCGCCAAACTTCTTGACCGCCCTGATGTTAGCTACAATGGCTGCGCAGTAGTAAATCTTATACAAAAAAGCAAACTAAAAAGACGTAAACAAGAAGAAAATCATGCTGTGCAGTCGGAGGATACATATTCGCGAGCTGGCGGACCAAAACCAGATGTATCCTCCGACTGCACAGCATGATCTTTTTCTTGTTTACGTCTTTTTAATTTGCTTTTTAAGCAGTCGGGTTTTTTGATTTTTTTAATTAACTTTTTTTATTTACAACTTTTTAGTTATTATTAGGTACATTTAAACATATAAGTGTTATATATTTTTGAAATCACCTCATAAAATCGTTTACTTGATACCCAACACGATGGGTATGCAAGAAATTTTTTTTCCCCACAAAATGGCGCCCATAAGCCGCCATTTTTGTATTTTCCAATTTTATTGTAGCCAGTGACACTCGCAGGATTAAGACAAATCGATTGACGTAAGAATCATCAAAATCGGCCATCGCGTTTGGTCTCTAGAACGCCACATAGGAACAAACATACATACATACATAAATACATTACCCTCCTTCGGCAGTCGGGTAAAAACAGCACCATTTCGTCGTGGTTTCGTGCTTCGCGTATGCGGAAAGCCAACTTTAAGGCGGCCCAGAAGTTTGGCGAGAGCTATACTTTAAGTTACTTAGAAATACCTACATGCAAGGAGAAAAATTGTGTTCTAAATAATTTGTAAAACTGTTAATAAGATACTATAATAATGTAGTTAAAAGTTTATGCTATAATCAGCTCTTGTTAAAACCATTGTGATAAACTTTGAAAGGTGAATTTTGTAGCCTCATAAAGTGTTCTGTGTTATACTGTTTATGTGTCTTACGTCAAGTGCATTTTCGAAAATTTTATTAAAAATAAAGATCTTTGAAAATGAAAATGAATGGTAACTTGTAGTGTATGGAATTTAACCTTGCCTGCTACAATATATCTAACGGTGACTGTACTGTTTTTTTATAGAAAAAACTTAGTGCTGGTTTGTGGCTGTGAGTCCGTAGATATTTCTGTTTTATCCGATTGTGAATACTCCACCTGAAAATCTTCATTGTTTAGTTTGCTTATTGTCATAACAAGATCCTGTAGGTCTGATACCGCAGCTTTCGTGCCATTACTATTCAGTGCGAGCGCCCGTGCGCTGATTATTTATACATATCGTAGTATAGGATATATTCAGATGAGTCCAGTAGGTATGCGTAATTAAATGTCGGTGTATCCCATAGAAAGAGCAGTGGTGGCCCAGTGGTATCGGCCGCGACTTACAAGTTGTAGGTCGTGGGTTCGAGCCCAGGCAGGCGCTTTACTTTGTGTAAATTATTTCATCACCACTGCTCTTAAAACGGTGAAGGAAAACTTCGTGAGAAAACCGGCATGTCCTAGAACCAAAAATTCGAAGACATGTGACATTCACCAACCCGCACTGGGCCCGCGTGGTGGATTACGGCCCATTCCCTCTCACAGAGAGGAGGCCTGTGTCCCAGCATTGGGAACATTAATAAGCTGATGATGTGATGTGATGTGTATCCCATAGAAATATAAAATACATATCCATACATTAAAGGTTATTAAAAGTTTCCATTCTACTATATTACAGAGACATTCATTTAATATTGCTACACACCTCGAATTCACAAGATATGGCTAATGTTGGCCAATGGTGGCTGAAAAAGAGATCTATTTTTAGTGGATTAAGAAATAAAAGAACATTTAAAATCTTAAAGACGTGACAGTGCAATTATTTTGTTACAGACATCGTCGTAACAGCAGGAGATCGACTAGAATTTTATACGAATGATGGAGACAAACAATCCACTGTACTTCTGAACTCACGGAATCTAACAGCGATAACCTATGATGAAGTTCGCAACATGTTGCTGTACGTCGACAAACAGAGCGACAACGACGCCATATGTGCTTACAACTTAACTTCTTCCATGGAATATAAATGCTACATAGAGAGGAGCGGTAGAAACATCCAGGGTCTGGCGTTCGACCCTGTCACAGAAGTGCTGTTCTTCACCGATATTAAGGCAAGGAGCATTAATTGGTTTTCATTGAAACCAGGATCCAAGAACGATGTTAACGGCAATCTTCTAATCAAGATTGATAACGGGATCCCCATTGATATCGTCGTAGACAGCTGTAGAGGGTAAGTTACCAATCAAAGTCTGATGATAATTTAAAATTTGGAAACACTTCTCTGCTTCGTGATATTGATAAGGTTTTCAATTTGCAGATACATATATTGGATTAACACGAACCGTACGATTTCTAATATAGATAGAGCCCGACTGAATGGCTTAGAAAGAGAAAGCGTTGTAGAGGTAACGAAATCGACATGGCACTTACGCAGTTTGTCTATTGACCATCAGGCACACAAACTGTACATAGTATATGGGACTAGTACAATAGCCTATCTTTCTAGTTACGATTATGAAGGCAAAATCTGTAAAGACGAAGTTGAGCTGATACATCGCCTTGGTGATGATATTGCGATGGTGCACCCAAATTCATTAGTAGTTTCAAAACAATTTCTCATGTCAGCGTGCACGTCCTGCACTGAGGGCAAAATTTTTAGATATTCTATGCCTTTAGCTAATGAATACAACAACATTATTGAGTTTGATACTACAAGCCCTGTCGCAATTGCCACCATCGACAAAATAAAAGACCAATTTAAGGGAATTTCGGAATGCAATCAGGTACTTCATGACTATGAGACCACGTTTTGTGTGTACGGTATGAAATGGACATTAAATGGACAATCTCTTTGCAAATGCACACCTGGGTACACTGGTGACCGCTGCGAGGTGTCAGTCTGTGAGAGCACCAATTGTTTCCAAGGCGACTGTAGTATAAGTGAAGAGGGGCTTCCTATATGCAGGTAAAACATATTCTACCTTCTTTTGTCAGTTTTGTTTTATTTAATTTGGCAGATGTCCTGTTTCATATTTATTTTGTTGCAGATGTAATGCTGGCTATTCCGGAGACAGATGTGAAGTGAACGTGTGTCATGGGTATTGTAGACAGGGTAACTGTAGTTTCAATGAAGAGGGACTGCCTGAATGCAGGTAACACATATTCTAATTCTTCTTTTGTCAATTTTGTTTTATTAAATTTGTTAGATACCTTGTCTCAAATTTATTTTATTGCAGATGTAATGCTGGCTATTCCGGAGAAAGATGTGAAATGAGTGTGTGTCATGGGTATTGTTCGAATAATGGTTCCTGTTCATTAAATGAGAAGAGTGAACCAATCTGTCAATGTAAAGGAGACTTTGTGGGTCCTAGGTGCGAGATATCAGACTGTCTAAACTACTGTATGCAAGGCAACTGTAGTTTCAATGAAGAGGGACTTCCCGAATGCAGGTAACACATATTCAACTTGATATATTGGCTAGCTTGTTTGTTTAAATTGTCCTATTAAACATTTTTATTCTTTCAGATGTGAAGCTGGTTATACCGGAGAACGATGCGAAGTGAACCTGTGTTATAATTATTGCTTGAACAACGGCATCTGTTCTTTGACTGAAGAGGATGAGCCAGGCTGTGAATGCGTAGGAGAGTATGAAGGTGAAAGGTGCGAGGTTCCAGTCGGCCTTAACAACGGTGACGGTTCCCTAAACGAGGAGGATCAGCCAGCCAGTCAACGTGTTGGTAGTCGCGAGGGTTCTAGACGTGAATCTGATAAAAATAAGACTTTCTCTATTTCCTCTATGTACTGCTTAGATAAGAGTGAGAGAAATCTAACCCTAGCTGATTTAATAGACACTTTTCGCAAACATGCGCAACAATATCCGTAGTTCTTAGCAAAGCCTGAAACTGATATTAATGTTGGGGCAATATGATTATGTAACTAGTGTACCTACATGTAACACGAAGAGATCATCTTCAACAATTTGTAAGCTATGTTTAAATCTATGTGTGTTTTAGTAATATTACTTAATTAATTAAATAGCCCTTACTGCATGGATCATCTTGTACACCGGGGTGTACAAGATGTTTATTACGTAGAGTTTAAAAAAAGTGTGTATTATAATAATAATAGACCTGAAAAATTAACATTTTGTGTAAGTATGAGAACAGGTAGACAGACAAATTTACTATTAATAAACGCTTTTACCTCCCTATTAAGTTGAATATCATCTAAACTACAAGCATTCTTCCTTAAATAAATCATCTCGTACACCTATCCCCTATATTTGTTTGTAAATTTCTTTATTACCTTATATCTTTCAAACCACTAGACGGCTTTTTATAATTAAGATATCGTTAGATAGATCTTGACCACCCAAGTGTTTTTAAATAAAGGTGACGTTAAAAAAAAGATACATGGCGGTTTATGGGCACCATATTGTGGGGGTACCAAATTTACCCATCAAGTGAGGTATCAAAATGAATCAAAATGATTACAAAAATATGTATCACTTATATGTTTAAAAGTAACTTGAAAAAAAAGATAACTAAAAAGTTGTAAATAAATAAGTTAATAAAATCAAAAAAACCGACTGCTTAGGAAGCGAACTAAAAAGATGTAAACAAGAACTAAACAGATCTAAAAAAGAAGAAAATCATACTGTGCAGTCGGAGGAAAAGGTGTTCAGCCAGCTCGCGAATATGTATCCTCTCGTTAACATTTTTTTCGTTCGCTTCTTAATTTTTCTTGCTGGGCTTGCTCAATTGCCTCTACCGACCTCAATCGCCTCGCCTTTACCTCTTCAAAGTCTGGAAGGCGAATGACTCTCATTTGATCTTGATCAGCGGTTTTTTACCCTTCTAGGGTGGTCCAATTAAATGGCACCTGTAATGCTTATTCTGGCTACAGTTATTAACGGCTCGTGCTCTGAAGAATTGTGACATTTATGAAATCTAGCTGTTGTTAATTTAAAGGTCATTAAACATACTTTCAGCAGATATTAATATTAAATGCGTTTAATGCATCTGTTTTTGGCAGGACAGGCATAAATGCTAGTTTTGTTTTAGATTTTTATGTTGCTTTAAATTTAATTAAGTAATTGAAATCACTCGATCAAGATAAATAGTTATGCCCATCCAAAATATTAACAACCATAAAAATCTTTCATAGGATAGAAAAATGTATTACTGTGTTGTTGTGTACTTGGGACGAAACCACCCATGCTCCTTTTATATAAAAAAAAATCGACTGATTCGACTCAATTAAAAACTGAGGTGGAAAGATTTGAAACTTATAATATTAACTATATATGTTCGCGACGAAGCCTCACCATAAGACAGCATAAATTGAATGTCAATAGGTTAAGTAAAAATAAAAATCATATCAGCGAGATCCATGGAAAAACATGGGCTCAGGTCGTGCGTATGGCGTTCTATCGACGCGCCAGTCTTGATTTCTGGATATATTTTGTTAGAAAACACAAACTAGGAGTTTTATGTTATTTAACCTATGTCCGTGATTGAAAATCAGTACATAATAACAGTAAATAGCGAAAGCTAATAGAAGTCACCCTAGAACGGTAAATACATTTTCCTTAAAAAAATGGTCTGTAATCATGTTATGAAATCAGTATTAATGTGTTGTATTTCGATAGTCCGTTAGAAGGACTACAAGGCCATCTTTGTAAAATAGGGATAACCTGAATAAATTTAGAGAAAAGTAAATTATATATGGTAAAATCAAAAAAGTTACCCTTCATCCCTCATTCATCCTGGAGAATATCTTCAGGGTTTGTAAGTCTGTATGTCTGTCAACGTTTACTGCTATAATGGCTAAACAAATTCGTAAAAAATTTTACAAATGCGTGGACCATGACTACTTTAAGGATATAATTATGATACTTTTATCCCGATTTTATGGTCCTTTGGGATAAAAAATACACGTTCCAAAAGGGCGAAACCGCAGGCAGAAGCTAATAAATACGTACAACACGTGATACAAAAAAGGTTGACAATCTGAGGCGTGCCGTACGTAACGGTACCCCTTCACCTCCATAATTTCAATACTGTGCAGCGACCCGCGTTCCAAGCTGCCATTAAGTTTGAATTTACCTGTATCTAATTATGTAAAAATAAATAGTTATTTTGAAATATATCATTTTATTTTGTAAAATATATCTACTGCATACAAATAAAGTTAACTTGATACCTACTTATCATCCTGCTCATGAACAAATTGATTTGGGTCGGCACGGCATTTCTTCTTTTTACCCGACTGCCGAAGAAGGGTAATGTGTTTATCAGTCTATGTATGTATGTATGTATGTTTTGTTCCTATGTGGCGTTCTAGAGACCAAACGAGTTGGCCGATTTTGATGATTCTTACGTCAATCGATTCGACTTAATCCTGCGAGTGTCACTGGATTCATTAAAATTGGAAAATACAAAAATGGCGGATTTTGGGCGCCGCAAAAATTTTACCCCCACAAAGGGGGTAAGAAAAAAGAAAATCTTGCTGTGTAGTCGGACGATACATCTGGTTTTGGTCCGCCAGCTCGCGAATATGTATCCTCCGACTGCACAGCAAGATTTTCTTCTTGTTTACGTCATTTTAGTTTGCTTTTTAAGCAGTCGGGTCTTTTTTTTTATTGCAAACGTCGTAATGAAAAGTTTTGACAAGGAGTTTCTAGCTGTGGCCATATTCTAAGAACGCTATCTGTGGCCGTATTCTAAGAACGCTATCTGTGGCCGTATTCTAAGAACGCTATCTGTGGCCGTATTCTAAGAACGCTATCTGTGCATTTCATCATCATCATCCACAGTCCGAGTTCTCTTTTCTAGTGCCAATCCCCACGTTCCTGTGCCATCCTCATCCAGGTTCTACCGACCATCGCAACAATGTCGTCTGCCCATCTCGCCGCCGGGCGACCGATTTTAATTTAACGCCATCTGTCGGTGAACGCAGTTACTAATTGCACGGGGTCTCATTGCTACGAAAGAAAATTTGGTTCAAATAAATCTCACTAGACGGCGCGATATGCACCTCCATCTGTTATTGAATGTGTGTAAAATTAACATTTTCTGGAATTGAACACAAAAATTGTATGTTCTTGTTTAATCAACTCTCCTAAGTACAAAATTATGGAATATTGGGCACTTAATTCACATTTCAAAGATTATGAGACGGATAATTTAAAATTGATGCCAATAGATGGCGCATTTCTAAATTTCTGAGGCATTCCACTCGATTGTTAAAGTTTGCATTTTAACACATTTTGGTGCAAAAAAAAACTGTAAAAACGAGCAAATAAATACTAGAAAACAAACCTTCACTGTATTTAAAGAAACACATATTCACGAACCTAGTAAACCCTTTTCCTTGCAAGTCGCTGCTAACACCATCTATCTATCACCGTGAAACAGAACCGAATGCGTTCGATGTACAAAAAAATTACCAGATTAAGCAGGCGAAAACGCTAGTTACGTCGGCAACCCTTTGTATGGGATGAGGTATCTGTATGATAGTATTATATTATCTGTGCTAATTGTAAGGGAAGATGAGGTGCACATGGATATTAATTTTTAGAATGCTAGTCTATTAAATCTAGTGAAGCAGTTACTGACATGATAGTTATACTACCTACTGGTAGTTAGAGTATCATAGGAGTATTGAGATACCGACACTAAATTGTATTACGGCATTCAGTAACGCAGTTTGGTAAAGACGGTAAAGCAGTAACTGACATGGTAGATGGTAGTCTTAGTAGCCTTTGCCCAACTGTTGGGGTCAACTTCCATTATCTAAATAATCATTTATCTGTAGCAGCTGAATTTCAATATTTACACAAAGCGATTGCTTGTTGTGGAGGAGCTCGTGGCTTAATAATAACAGCCGCACGGGTCGATGTTCAAGGTTAAGCAACGCTTGACGAGGTTGGTCCTTGGATGGGTGACCATTTTACCATACCGAGTTTCCTCCGTGCCTCGGAAAGCATGTTAAGCCGTTGGTTTCGGCTGTCATTTGAAAATCTTTGACAGTCGTTACGGGTAGTCAGAAGCCTGAGATCTGAAACCAGTCTTGCCAAGAGGTATCGTGTTACCCAGTTTCTGGGTTGTGGAGGTCAGATAGGCAGTCGCTCCATGTAAAACACTGGTACTCAGCTGAATCCGGTAAGACTGGAAGCCGACCCCAATATAGTTGGGAAAAGGCTAAGCAGATGATGATTGCTTGTACCTATTATTTTCACTTTCATGTGGTAATATGAGTAAAGAAATATGCGATTTAATAGTGTCCATTACTCCACTGGAAAGTGGCTCCTAGAGCGATTTGAGTGGAACTTATAATTAGTGTGTAATCTGCTGTGAATGTGCACCACTTAAAAATTGTGCGTGGGGTGGCTTTGAAAAATAAAACGGGAAAAACGATTCCTGCTGGAGTAAATTTGTTCCAACAGCAAAATTCTAAACGATAATCGAAGAGAAAAACGTTTTGCATGGGCAGAGAACTTATTTATATGTGCAAAAATGTGCGCCGAAAATATAATTAGTACGTCAGGTTCAGGTTTTCGAGATATTGCATTTCCTGCTGGAGTAATGGTTTGCAGATTCGTGTGTCTCTAAACCTTTGTATGTGCGCCTGTAGAATAAGCATACACGAGTAGCTCTTTATTTGTACGTATTTGTGACAAAACTAGATTTAAGAAAATATTTATTATTTTTAAGTAATCGCGCTTTAAATAATATTGCTAAAAGCCAAAACGACGGTGTCATAACTTTGACGGCAAAATACAAGAAACCGGCTCAACTCAAGATTAGACCACATGCGTTTAGTCAAAAATCTACAGCGAAAATATTCAGCTTGGAATGTTTCGTATTATATAGAAAAAAAAACACAAAACTAAACAATGGCTGGTTATCGATGTTTGCTAGAGTGTGGTCTGGAAGCTAGAAGTGAAGATCCTAAAACGAACCTAAAACGTTGATTTTATGATTATTTTCTTATTGTTATAGAAGATTATGAAAGATTCACTACCTAATTTAACACGTTACCCTCTTTCGGCAGTCGGGTAAAAAAAAATGCTGTCTAATAGCATAGTTTTTAGAAACGGTCAATGGGTGCGCAAGTAAGACGCACCTATACCCGTTCTAGTCATTTTTTCGCCAATTGAGGCTCATCCCTGACCCCCATGATCTCCACTCTGCTCCTTAAGAGCCTAGGAAGTAGGAACAAACGTAGCATACAAACCGATTCATCCGTCCTCGCCGCCGAGGCCCGTCGCGTATCCTTTCAAATAAAATCCCGCCAGCCCGCGAAGCTGAGCAATAGTTAAATTATTAGATATTAATTGGAGTTTCTTGTCCGTTCTTCTCGACGTAGGTAGTTTCCGAATGGATGGTAAATTCACTGTCAAGATCCAGCTTTTGCTTGTCCCCCCAGCGACGCCCTGAGCCGAGGTTCGACCCCAACTGGGGTAGCCCTCAGCGTTGTCGCTTAGGTTTAGAATTTTTTTGCCAGGCTGGAGGCTAAAAAAAAACCAGTATTTTTAGCGTTATATCTTTGGGCAATAAATGAACACCGGGGTTGATACATCCTGGCACAGCACACAGATGCATATTTCGAGAAAATTTATATTTACTGAATGATAGGTTATAAAATGTATGGATTTGACAACTTTTAATAGCCATAGCGACGATGCGCCACCTATCGTGGAAAAAGTCAGTTGACATCCCCATTGTGGAACGATTTTGAAAATTGGCGCGCCATATTTAATGGTAAAATGTAAAAGGGCCGTCATTAATTATACTTTGTTAAACTACATTCTGGTAATTAAATGTATATGAATAATTTTGTTATGTAAAGCGCTATGCGGATTCTTGGCGGCAGAAACAGGTAGCAGCGTAGCTGTGTTTGAAGGAATTGTATAGAATACTGCTGTAATAACTTGCAGGCACATGAGATGATGGGACCCTTTTTAACCAACTTATCAAAAAGGAGAAGGTTCTAATTATATTCATCATCATCATCATTTCAGCCGAAAGACGTCCACTGCTGGACATAGGCCTCCCCCAGGCGTCGCCACATTGACCGATCCCGTGCGTCTCGCATCCAGCGCCTTCCCGCAAATTATATTCGATTGTATGTATTTATTTTTGTATGTTCATCGATTTCTCAGTCAATAGTTTTAAGGCGATGATAGCTCAGTGGTAGTGACGTCGGATACCGAGACGAAGGTCGCGGGTTTGATTCCTACAATGAGCTTGAGCTTTCGGTGAAGGAAAACATCGTGAGGAAACCATAGCACGGTGGTAGGGTACTTTGTAGTACCCACGTGACCACGGTGACTTTGTAGTGACCACGGTGAGATTGTGGTCAAACACAGGCCTATACATAGTAAAAAAAAAAAATAGTGAACGGATTTAGAAAATTCATTTTGTATTTGAAAGAGTATACTCCCAAGGTGGTTCCATTGTCACCAAGTCAGAATCTGATGATGGGATCCCATAGAATTCCAGGGAACTCCTCAAATATTATAGGCATACATATAGTGATTTCGGTATTTTCATCAACAATGCCATTTTTTTAATTTAGAATGTATCATTTTGTGAAGAGGAACTGATGAGCAAAACCACAGATGGCCACTGGAACTTCTTAATGATAAGTATGTGACGTGTAAAAGATATCTCCAATAGTTAACTGACTATGATGAAGCATATACTTAAAACCAACTTCCAAAACAAAATACTACAAAGCGAAAAATAACTTTCTTTTCCAAAGTCGGTGTCTTTGGTACCCATTATTTTTCCGTTTTTCGACACCGACTTCAGAAAAAAAAGTTACTTTTCGCTTTGTAGTGAGAAGTCGGTTTGATTTTTTTTGTTAAATATTTTGGGGAGTAAGGGGAGAACGGACTTAATATCTTTTCCGACCCAATTGTCAACCTCACCTGCACGCGCCTTAGGCGACAGATAGATACTCTGTGGTGCTCCCTGCCAGATAACAGACGAGGCTCTGGCGACCGAGCAATGGCGGTATAACCATACACCTGGCCAGGTGACTGGCTGGAAGAGGCTACAGCTTGGTTCTAAAATAGTTCCTAAAATGTCTGGTGTTAGAAGTGTAAAAGGAAATCATGGAAGCAATATTGAAAGAAATACTACCCCAGGAGGGTACCAGCGATGCTGGAGAATCCCTCCCTGAGTTCAACTCAGGCAGCCCCTCGTATTCTGGGGGGGGCACAATCTTGCATCCTATGAGTGAAAATATAAAGGCGGGTACCCAGCGCCCACTGTTGCCAAACAGTACTGGTCCTAACAAAAACAAGACAAATGATAAAAACCATTCAACACCACCAACCCGTATGGTACAGCAAACTTTTCATCGGAGTATGTTTTATAACAAGTCAAAGTACCTATCAACTGGAGACCTCACCGACACTGATAGTAGCAACAGTACTAGCATAAACAGCTCTGCTGCTGATACGAGCAAACCTACTAAAACAGTAGAATGGCAAAGTGTCCCCGTACCAAGACAGCATAAACGAAGAAGAACCTCGCGCACTCCATCCCCAACAAACTCGGAAATACCACTAAGCAACAAATATGACACCCTTAACATAGATGTCTTAGATGCTGAAACGCTTTCAAAACCTACCAAACAACAACCAAGTAAACCGCCACCTATTATGCTCTATGGTATAGAAGACATCACAAAACTTTCAAACCTAATTAAAAGTGAACTCACTGATACCGAGTTCACATTGAAAATAATAACACGCAAACAGCTAAGACTAAACTGTTCAACCATAGACGCCTACAAAAGACTGATGCACATAGTTAGGGAAAACAGCCTCATTGGCCATACATTTACTAGCAGAGACACAAGACCATACCGCATAGTTATTAAGAACCTTCATCCCACAACACCGCACGCAGCTATTAAAGAAGCAATAGAGAATTCTGGAAATACCATAAGAGGAGAAATAATAAATGCAAAGTATGGTCCCGACAAAGTCCCCCTATCAACATTCTTTGTAAACTTAGATCCACACCCAAATAACCATTTAGTGAAAAAGATTACTCATGTCTTTCATACCAGAGTATTAATCGAAGACCCGATAAAAAAGAAAACAATTCCACAGTGTAAACGATGCCAACAGTACGGACATACTAAAAACAACTGCTTAAGACCTTACAGATGCGTAAAGTGTGCAGAGAATCACAACACTGCCGATTGCCCAAAGATTGACAGGAACACACCAGCTAAGTGTGCTCTATGCCTAGGTAGCCATCCAGCAAACTATAAAGGGTGCCAAGTATTCCTAGAAATCAATAAAAGAAAAAGCAATATAACCACAGCAAAAAGTGTGACTAAGAATATAGATAGAAACCAAGTAACAAACGACATGAAAAAATATGACAAAGGCATTTCGCCAGCAACAATCAATGACAGAGCATACCAAAATAGAAACTATGACAGAAATACTATAAGCCCTAGTTAAACATACGCAGACGTTACCAAAGGACAGAACAACCTCACAACAGAAGGATCTAAACTAGAATTCATACTCATAAAACAAGCTGAAAAGCTAGATAAACTCATTGAACAAATGGGCAACATGATGACATTACTTACAACTGTTATTAGTAAACTCGTACGATAAATGACTACCTTAAAGATTGCAACGTGGAATGTTAATGGTCTCCTGCACCACAAGCAAGAAGTTCAAACAACAATCAAACTGCACAACATTGATATCCTGTTAGTTTCCGAAACACACCTAACCACAAAAAATAACCTTATAATGGATAATTACTGTACATACTTGACCTGCCATCCAGATGGAACGGCACATGCAGGAACCGCCGTCATAATAAGAAAAAGTATTAAGCATGACCTTATTCAAGAATACAAAACCCCTGAGATACAAGCAACGTCAGTTTTTGTGCACGATAAAAAGGGATCAATAACCTTGTCAGCCGTATATTGTCCACCAAGACATGCTCTGAAAGAACAAGACTTTACACTATATTTCAAGACACTTGGTCAGAGGTTCCTGGCTGGAGGTGACTGGAACGCAAAAAACGTACATTGGGGGTCACGTCTGACTGTCACCAGAGGTAGGGAACTGAAATTGAGCTTAGATAAAAACAAGCTGCAAATATTAAGCACAGGACAACCAACATACTGGCCTACAGATCCGAATAAATTACCAGATCTCTTAGACTTCTTTATATATAAGGGTCTCTCGAACTTATACCTGAAGGTAGAAAGCTGCCTCGATAGTAGCTCTGATCACACACCTGTAATAGGAACGATAAGCAGTACTATAATAACAAGATCAAAAAGAGAAATTTTATATAAAAACCAAACAGATTGGAATGCTTTCAGAGAATACATTGACTCCAAGCTCTATTTAAGAGTGCCACTAAAAACTTGTGATGATATTGATTCGGCCACAACATACATAACTAACCTAATACAACAGGCAGCATGGAAGTGTACACCGGAGGCGAAGCTTAATACCAGCAGCGAAGATGTACCAAAAGAAATCAAAGGAAAAGTACTGGAAAAGAGGAGACTTAGAAGAGTATGGCACAGCAGTCAACATCCCACGGACAAAAAGGCTCTCAATAAAATGGCTACAGAACTAAAACTCTTCTTAAAGAATATTGAAGCTGTAACTTTGAAAAATAAACTAGAAAACCTGTCTACCTCAGCCAAGAATGAATATTCGCTTTGGACAGCTGTCAAGACAAGCAAAGCGGCACCTATGCCAGCACAGCACCCTTTAAAACTAGAAAACAACACCTGGGCCAAAACTGATGAGGAAAGAGCTCAAGTCTTCGGGACATTTCTTAGCAAAGTCTTCACACCTAACGACGGTTCTGCGGAGGCTGAACAGGAAATAAACAATTTCCTAAAAACAGATCTTCAGCTTAGCCCACCCGTAAAGAGTTGCTCACCTAAGGAAATCTACAACGAGATAAGGAAGTTAGACAGAAAAAAGGCTCCAGGATTCTGCTTGATTACAGCGGAAGTGTTGCAGCAATTGCCTAGAAAGGCGATAGTTTTCCTAACGCAGTTGTTCAATAGCATCTTAAGGCTGTCATACTACCCAAAATTATGGAAAGTCTCAGAAATCATAATGATTCTGAAACCGGGAAAACCACCACATCTTGTATCATCCTATAGACACATAAGTCTACTGCCGGTCATTTCTAAGCTCTTTGAAAAAATTATATGTCGTAGATTAAACCTCATACTGGACGAAAACAAAGTTATCCCAGAACACCAGTTCGGATTTAGGCGTGCACATTCTACTACAGAGCAAATCCATAGAGTTGTCACCAAGATAAGAAATGCACTGGAGAAAAAGGAATATTGCTCTGCAGTCTTCTTAGATGTTCAACAAGCTTTTGACAAAGTGTGGCACCCAGGACTTTTGTTTAAGCTTAAAAGTTACCTGCCACACAATCTTTACCTGCTTTTGGAATCGTATTTAAATGACAGATTTTTTAGAGTAAAGGTTAATGATTCATACTCCTCCTGCTATGACATCAAAGCAGGCGTGCCACAAGGCTCGGTGTTGGGCCCCGTATTGTATTTATTATACACAGCTGACCTGCCAAATACGGACAGTGTTCTTTCTGCGACTTTCGCGGACGACACCGCAGCCCTTAGTAGCGATCAAGATCCGAAAAGAGCCTCGCAAAAACTACAGGTACACCTTGACAGGATTAGTACTTGGATGGAGAAATGGCGTATTAAAGCGAGTACTACCAAATCAGTACACGTAACTTTCACTCTTCGAAAAGGAAATTGTGCACCTGTAAAACTTGGAAACGATGTATTACCACAACATGACACAGCCAAATACCTCGGTATGCATCTGGACCGGAAACAGACCTGGAGACAACACATTGAGAAAAAGCGAGATGAGCTGAACCAACGCCTGCAAACACTGAAGTGGCTACTAGGTAGACATTCACAAGTATCTCTAGACAATAAGATACTTATATATAAAACCATATTGAAGCCCGTATGGACCTACGGAATTGAACTATGGGGAACAGCCAAAAACTCCAATGTGGAGATCCTGCAAAGGTTTCAAAACAAGGTGCTGAAAACCGTATCAAATGCTCCATGGTTTACCAAAATAACTGAACTACATGACTACCTCAAAATTAACACAATTAAAGAAGAGATTGAGCACAGAACAAAACTTTATAAAGTTCGCATTGAAGACCATGTCAACACTCTGGCTTCTGTACTGACCAACCCTCTGGAACACCGTCGACTGAAGAGACAGCACGTATGGGACATATCCTGATTTAGTCAAGTAGCAAGTAGAGGGTCGGCTCTCACTGGAGGACCGTTCTCGAAGCGCCAATATGCACACAACGCATCTGCTAATGGCTTGAGAAGCCGATCGCAAGATAGAAAGGAGAGAAAAAAAAAAAAAAAAAAAATCCTTTTTTATTTATCTCCGTTTAGTTTTGGTAGGTAAATTTGTAAGGGTTTGTAAGGTTTGGTGCATACACTGATTTTTAGTAAATATGCCCTGGAACTCAAAATATTGAGGTTGAGGTTATGTGTTACAAACTCTTTGTACCTGTGTTAAATAAATCATTATAAAAATCGTTACTAGCTTTATAGCCGTCGTTATGTTGCGGTAACATTGGTAAAGTTATCTCCGATCCAAGTGAGTGATAGCTTAAAGTGTGTGTATAAAAAAAAATAGGCATATTGAACAATAACCAGTTTATTAATTAGGTTTTACTTCAACAAATACGTTAATCGTTGCGACAGGTTTGCGCCAATTTGCCAATAAATCGGCCAGGGTTAGGTTTCCTCCTGCTGCGTAGTAATTAGAGTTAGTGGAGATAGTCTTGTTTGTATCAGCTTTAAGTTTAGAACTCTCCTGGTTGGTATCACATTGACAGGCTGGCTCAACCGCAACATTTGGGGGACCGCCATCTTTGTTCAGACTGAGTGGAACATCGCATCTTTCACCGTCGTACTCTGCCGTGCATTCACAAACGGGTTCATCCTCTTCATTCAAAGAACAGGTGCCTTTATTTAAACAGTACTGATGGCACACATTAATTTCACATCGTTCTCCGGAATAACCAGAATCACATCTGAAACAATGGAAATGTTTAATAGAGTAACTTGTGAGGAGCTCGTGACTAAATAAAAACAGCCGCCCTGGTCTTCAAGGATAAGCAACACCGAGGTCGGTACGCTGATAGGTGAACATCTTTGCATAGCGAGATTACTCCATGCCTAGGTAAGCCGTTGATCCCGACTGCCATTTGAATTTCTTGGACAGTCGTTACGGTAGTCAGCAGCCAGAAAACCTGACGCGAGTTTTGCCAAGGAGTACCGTGTTAGAATACAATAGAATAGAATATACTTTATTGTACACCATAAAGGTCTATCTACACATATCAAGGCAGTGCCCGGGACGTGACAGGGCCGTGGTCGTGCTAAGACCGTGCATCCGAGTCCCGTCAGGGACTTTCTGTTCAAACACGTCAGAGATGTGACAGGACCATGGACAGGCCGCGAACTTCCATCTATGCCCCTCGGTCACTATTTTGTTTTCGCATCAGAGTATCGCTTCAGTGTAGTGTAGTGAAATAGAAATTAGAACACGCAATATACGTCATGTCTTTGTTTAATACAAAGGAGTTGATTGCGATTACAATTGCTCTAGATCAAGAGAAAATGGAAGAGGTACAAGACGTACAAAACTCTATATATGCGTTCTGCCTCTATTAACAACTCCTCATTAAATTTTTGAAAGAAAAATTCTACAACGTGCAGGGAAAATATCGGCACACCCGTGCACGTCACGGCATCGGCCCAAGCACTGAAGCTCCGTCACTGGCCCGTGCACGGACGTGTGTGAACGAGTTCATATAAAATGTACACACCGATATTTTTTTGAGCCCGTGACGGGGCACGGTCCATCCACGTCCCGGGCACGGCCCTGATATGTGTGGATAGACCTTTACAGTTAAACACATTTACAAGGAAAACTTATTTATGCGGGTACAAAGGCGGTCTTATCGCTGACAGCGATATCTACCAGACAAGTCAACCTTTGGATGGAGAGAAAAAACTTAGAATAAAAATGTGGTTAGTCTGCGGTATACTGCTATAAGATTAAAACATGAATATGTCGGAGTTCGTTATCAATTAAAATTGCGGGTAGTCAACAGAATTTGTAATAATTTGTTTTCTTATTACTAATTTAAGTGATTTTACTATCAATTATTGCCTAATAAATCAAATCATAATTTATTAAGTACTCTGTGTACGCACCAATAGATTTTGGCAACTTATTTCGATAATTGTAATCGATGGTAAAGTTCAAAACAATTGTTGACATGTTGAATTTGATTATTCTTTGTGTTATCACCATTATTTGCTTACGACAATTATTCTTTTATTACTTGATAATTTTAGAATCGAAGTTTAATTTGATTTAGCACATTTTACTATTTTGTATCAAGTAAACACGTGACGTACTTCCGTATGTCATCGGACAGAGTTGTTGTGGAGGTCAGGCTATCTTCGGATTAGACTCGATAAAGAGCTCCCCTGCTCACGACAAAACTGTCGGTTTATTTGGTACAGCACTGCTGTATATTCACATAGCTGTATTGGCTTGCTGATGACGAACGATACACTTTGTACTTGGGTGGCTTAGGCTGCTGTACGAACTGTAACCTTAAGGGTTTGTTCGTTTAACTGTATTGTTACTATACCCTTTTAACCTACTTTATCTTGTTACCATTAGTGTTGTTTTATTAGTGAAACTAGTACTGTAATTAACAACCTTGTCATTGGTTGTACAGTTTTTGTTTATCCAACAAAAATGGGAACGCCCAAATCCTGACCGTATATATCCCTCGGCCCTCATGATCCTACAAATATATATAAAATTGTGGTACTTGTTATAGTATGAGCCAACACACAAACGGCAAGATTGCAGCGACCTAGAAACAGTACATGGAAACAGCCTTACACGTGTAGCTTAAAGCGCTAACGCCGCACAGTGATCGGTGACGTTGGTCATACGACAACAGTGGCACTGTTTACCGGATGCAGGTGTTTTTCTAAAATAAGTAATTATGTGAACTTGAGCGATTCATTTTGTATCTAGTATCGATCGGAATAGGAATTCTATTTTGTTATAATTAATATTGTAATTTTACTTTAATTAAAGATAGTTTAAAATCATTTTGGTGTTTTTGGGTCCTCCGACAGTGACGTACATATTTGGCGCAGTCGGTAGGATACTCGAGGCTTCTCGAGTTAAGCTAGATAGAGCTATTCTTATATCGAATACCGTGCCGCTAATTCGCTACCGCCGTCGTGAGCGATCGCGATCACCGAGTATCCTGAACAAGAACCTGACGTCCTGCGCGGAGGAGAAATCCAGACATCGATCCCAGAGGTACCAAAATGCAGCTTATGTAAGTACACTGACAATCGTTTCTGTGAGTTGCTTTAAATTCCCTTCCCCTTATCTATAGTGGTTAATTTTAGTAGCAATCATTTTTCACCCTAAGCAATCTACGCCAGAAGGGCCATCGCGCTCTAGATTAGCACGTAGGATAGATATAGACCTAAATAGAGATATCAGTGTAGATTTAGATACTACAGTTGATAGGTTAGAGCACTCATTAAGGTTACAGAGTTTTGAACCTGTCATAATGTCCGACCCCGCTTTGATTTTTAAGACCTTACGTTTAGTTCCGGATTTCGACGGTAATCCATACATCTTACCAAGATTTATACATCTTTGCGATCAAATTGCTTCTGAGTATCTAGGAGCTAACCCCGAAAATGCGTTGGCTAAGCTATGTCTAATAAACGGCATTTTAAATAAAATAACTGGACCATCTGCGCTTATTATAAATTCAAACGGTATATCTGAAGATTGGGATAGTATTAAAACGTGTCTTATAAAAAAAAATTCTGATCAGAGAGATGAGACCGCTCTTTACAATGACCTTATGCTGGCAACTCAGGGAAACAATTCACCTGAAGAGTTTTATGATCTATGCCTAATTTGTTCAGCACCATTATAACGTATGTTACTCTACACGAGAATATTCAAACAACCGTAGGGGCTAAACGTACCCTGCATCGGAAGTTAACCATGCAGGCATTTGTTCGTGGTTTAAAAGAACCGCCGTGTTCACGTGTACTATGCATGCGTCCTGATAGTGTTGAAAAGGCGCTTGAATTTGTGCAAGAAAAATTGAACGTTCTTTATTTGCAAAACCGTCATGAACCAGTAACTGATATAAAATCAAATATTCAGTTAAGTAAGCCGTTGCCGATGGTGTCATCGACACATGTTAACCTTATACCTAAAACGTTCAATTTTAATGCACGAGCGGAGCCTATTGCAAACTTTCAGCCGCTTCAGACATGGAGACCTAATTATCGGGTTAATCAGCCTAACCCGTTTAGGAATGTTTCCGGAATGCCTTCGCATTCACAGCCAATGTTCCGCACGGCTCCGCCAAATTATAACCGTTTCAACAATAACTTCCAAATGCAACCGCGAGTTGTCCCTCAAAGTTCTGGCCCTAAGCCTATGGGTGGCGTTAGCCATTATATTACTAGAGAAAAGCCAACGTTTGGCCAACTAGCACATCGTGACTGGCGTATGAACGGAAACCCACTTTAAAACTAAAGAGATGAATATGAACGTATGCGTAGATGACGGTGGTCAACTTTATTATTATGCAAAATATTCTATTGAACCCGGTTATAATTGTTACCTGGAAGATCCTGAATATTTTAACATAGTACCAGCATATTGCGCAGGTACTGATTTGAGTCATAACCGTATCGTTGTAGATTATCCAGTCGCTTCAACTAACGAACCCGAAACATCCACATCTAAATCTGCTAGCGAGGAGAATTTTCAGAGGCGGACGAAATCAGACAAGTCAAAATAGAACTAAATTTACAGACACAAAGACAGCTTCCATTCATTCAAATTTCACAACCGCCTTTAAGATTACTAATAGATAGGGGCGCAAATCAGTCTTTCATTAGCCCGGAAGCTGTACAAACATTTTTCAGTAACTTTCCTTTAAATTTATATCCCTTTGAGGTCACAAATGTACATGCTACAACAAGAAATAACTATTCTATAAACATTCCATTCCAAAAATTTACTGAATTTCAAGAACACGATGATATTAAATTATTTATTTACAAATTCCATGATTTCTTTGACGGGCTTATAGGGTTGGATCTACTGGAAAAATGGGAAGCTAAAATCGATCTTAAAGATAAATTGTTACTAACGCGTAATTCTACTAACTCAATTAGTATGTACAACTCGCGTAATGTGAACCTATATGAGGATGTCATACCAGCCAACTCATCAAAAATACTGCGAGTACTGATTAATTTACATGACGGTGATGCGTTAATTTCCGAACAGACTATAGCGGATTGCATTATTAGAGATTGTATTACTACGGTAACAAATAACCGCGGATTTTTGGAAATTTTTAAACCCCACTTCACATGATTTGATATTTTCAATGGACCGTGCCGTACAAGCGTAGACTTATAATATTCAGTGCGAACGTACCGAACAACAATCTTATGATATTCAGCACACGCACATCGAACAAATGTCAGCAAGAGCAAAAGATGATATATCGCGTTTGCGGACGGACCACCTTAATGAAGAAGAACGTATTAATTTTACATAGATGGAGAGGTAATTTAACATGTACTAATAAAATAAAACATCGTATTCGAACCACCGATGATGTCCCAATTCACACAAAAAGCTATCGATATCCGTATATACATAGAGATGAGGTCAGAGATCAGATAGGCAAAATGTTGGATCAGAGCATTATAAGACCATCAGTCTACCTGGAGCTCGCCTATCTGGGTCGTTCCAAAGAAGGCAGACGCTTCTGGGAAAGCCAAGTGGCGCTTAGTAGTCAACTTCAGGAAATTGAATGAGAAAACCTATGATGACAAGTATCTCATTCCGATCATGAATGATGTTTTGGATAAACATAGGAACTGTCAATACTTTACAACTCTTGACCTTACAAGTGGATTTTACCAGGTGGAGATGGACCAAGACCGCATTTAATGTGGAAAATGGCCATTATGAGTTTTTTCGAATGCCCATGGGGTTAAAAAACACACCATCGACATTTTAACGTGTTATGGACAATGTCCTCAGGATCTCCAGAACACGATCTGCCTAGTATATTTAGATGATATCGTGGTCTTTAGTACATCCCTACAGGAACACAAAATTAACCTTGAAAAACTATTCAAAAAATTACAGGAGTCAAATTTTAAAATACAATTAGGCAAGTCAGAGTTTCTTAAGCTAGAAACATCTTATTTAGGACACGTTATCACAAGAGAAGGCATCAAGCCAAATCCAGACATAATTATCGCAATACAAAACTACCCTATTCCAACTACTCTCAAAGAAATTAAACAATTCCATGGTCTAGTTAGGTACTATAGAAAATTCATCACGGACTTCGTCCGCGTAACAAAACCACTAATACAATGCTTAAAGAAAGGTAGAAAAGTAATAATTAACTCTGAATACAGCTTCGAAAAATGTAAAGCCCTAATAACCAATGATCCGATTCTACAATACCCTGACTTCCATAAGGAATTAATTTTAACTACTGACGCCTCTAAACGGTAGGCGCTGATTTTTTTTTTTTTTTTTTATACCGTATTTGTTCGAAGGAAATTTAAGATCATTACAGATCATAAACCACTTCAGTGGGTGATGATTCTGAAAGAGTCCAGCTCTAGACTTACTAGGTGGAAGCTTAAACTATCCGAGTATGACTTTACTGTAATCAATAAAAAGGGTTCAAGTAACAAACGCGGACGCCCTTTCCCGTATTCAAATACATAATGAGGAAACTTGCTCTTTAGCAGTAAATACTTTTGAACGCCCGGCTTCAATAGGTAACTCGTCCACGGAATCAGCCCACACCAGTCAGGAAAATCCCATTCTCCAGTTCTCAGGTTCCGATTGTTGACCAACCGTTAAACAAGTTTCATAGACAGATTTGCATAACTGTAGTTGGCGATATAAAAAAACGCCCTACAGCACCCAAGCCCTTTGATACACATACCAGAATAGCCGTCCAAGTATCTCAATCAAATTTAGAATCAGATATTATCAACATTATCAAAGAATATGTAAACCCAAAAGTTCAGACTACGTTACTTATAAATCCACCTCTGGCAATGTACGAAATCATACCTATTATTCAAAATAAATTTAAAAGCTCGGCAATGAAACTTGTTTTAGCCAAGACAGAGGTCGAAATCGTTAAGGAATATTTAAGGCAGCAAGACATTACTAAGCATTACCACGATGGGAAAACAAACCACCGTGGAATAAACGAATGCTACTTAACCCTCTCGGAGCGTTACTATTGGCCAAAAATGAAAAATGAAATAACAAAATTCATCAAGGATTGTACTATCTGTGGCTAAGCGAAGTATGATCGTCATCCTATAAAACAATGTTTTAATATAGTACCCCCGGCTACCAAACCATTTGAGACCATTCATATTGATCTGTTAACAATCTACAATGAAAAATACCTAACAATTGTGGACGTATTCTCCAAATACGCACAGGCTTATTATATACGAGATGGTACAGCAGTTAGTATCTTACAGGCATTACTGAAGTTCTGCACGCATCATGGCCTACCTTTGACTGTCGTATCGGATAACAGTACGGAATTCACCAACCAACTATTTAACGAATTCATTAACCTGCCTAAAATAATGCACCATAAAACTCTGCCACATGCCCCAAATGACAATGGGATTGTGGAGCGTTTTCACTCATCTCTATTAGAACATTAACGTATCTTAAAACTAACTCATAAAGATGATGACGTAATCAACCTCGTCTCTTATGCGATCTTAGCATACAATAGCGCAATACACAGTTTTACCAAATGCCGACCATTTGATATTATAACTGGACACTTCGACCCGCGAGATCCTTTTGACGTAGGTCTATCCAAACATCTCTTACAACAATATACACAGAATCATAAAGAAAAGATCAAGTTAGTCTACAACTTAATAAATGAATCTCCCCTCGCAAACCGTACGAAAATTGTAGAAAACCAGAACAAAACTCGCGAGCCTGAAACCGAATATCAGCCTCAACAACGTATTTTCATCAGTCGAGACAGACCCTTCAGCGAGTCGTCAAAAATTAGCCGCTGGTTACACCCACGATACCGTATTAGCCGATCTACCTATACATATTTATACATAAAAAAAGCGAGATCCCGTCGCTAAAAGTCGGTTAAAAAGAGTACCTAAAAGCGCTCTATTGTTACAGGGTGCTACTGGTCCTGACTGCTCCTTTGATAGTAGCCCAGGAAACATACCAAAAGATAACACTTGAAAGCTTAGACGATGGTCCAGGAATACTCCCCTTTCGGCTTGGTGCAACTAAACTTATAGCTCATTATCATACATTCAAATTAGAGACATCGAACTATATATTAAAATGTTATATGATCAGACGCATACGTTGTATGAGATTCAATTAGAATATATTTCAAAAAAGCTACAACGCGTCGTACACCAATTAGAAACCATAAAACCAGGACGTGTAAAGCGAGGTCTCATAGATGGATTAGGCTCTATTATAAAAAATATCACAGGAAATTTAGACTACTAATAGAGACGCGGTCAGATACGATAATACTATCAAAATCCTTCAGGGAAATGACTACAGAACCACTGAGGAACTAAATAACCACATCAGTTTCAGTAAGGAGTGGATGGCCCAGCATTCCAATGTTATCGAGCAGTTAGTAGCTAACCAAGTTAAAATTAATGAAACACTAAAATTATTACTAGATAGAAATGCTTACAAAGATTATAGTCTTATAAGATTTGCAAAATTCGAACAGTGTTTAACTATATTAACTGAAAATCTAAATGAAGTACTAAATGAGTTTGTAAGAGTTGAGAACTACTAGTATTTATTCATAGCTCAAGTACACATCATTCCATGATTAGCATAGAAGTTTTACGCCATATGATTGATACTCGTAGATTAGTTAAAATCTACGGTAGAGATAAGGTAATAGATTTAGAACTCAGAGAATACTATGACGTTATTAAACCAGGATATTATTATTCAGGCAGTCAAATAGTAATTATATTTGAATGCCCGATATTTGCTACAGAAATATACGATCTCTATAAATTATCAATAGCCCCGAATAAATTTAGGTAATCCCTTATTCCCCCTTATCCTTTGATTGCAAAAAGCAGGAAAGGTTACGTGTACATAGAGGCTGAATGCCCGAAGTACGACAGCTGGTATCTTTGCGGAGATGATGTCAAAAGATGAGTCACCACCTGCGGGCAAGACCCAGACTGCTTACAGAAACTTATTATGGGCCAGTCTCTCGATGGAAACTGCGAAATTGTAACTACATAATTATCAAGAATAGCTATGGAAGAGTTGGATGAGAAGCATGACGTCATATCATTTCCCAACACATCACAAATGCACTCCTTATGCGGACGAGAAGTATACACCCTATTGAATGGTAGTAACTTGGCTTTTATACCCGTGAATTGCTTCATGTATACCCCAGAGTTCACCATCACTAATCTCAACTATCATGTGGAAGGACAACCAATCAAAATTACGAAACTAACCTCAACTCGATTGATCTTACTAAACTACACGATGCCCAATATAAAGTAATGTCGCAGCCTCCCACACTCTCCCCTGCGGGTGCAATAGTTACCAGTAAACGATTTGTCATTAAACTTAGCGGAATGAGCATGCATCAAAAGTTTCAAATTCTCCGATGATTTCAAGTGTCTAGAATGTCTGTCATGAAGGAACTTAAAGCGTTCTTTGAGGTCAGTGAGGGTTGTAGGAATAAACAGAATACTGTAGAGTAAAGATAAAATATGGGCATTCCGGCGAAAGCGGATTGGCAGCAACTTGAGCTTAATTCGAAATTCAGAAACATGGTCATATTTGCGTAAACCAAATATGAATCTAATACAAAAGTTCTGGCGTCGCTCAAGCTTATCTAGCTGCACTTCAGTTAAGTGTAAATAACTGACATCGGTATAATCGACAATTGTGAGAAGGAGGGATTGGGTGAGTGCAGTTTTGGTGGTAGTCGGAAGGAAATGGCACAGTCTGCGTAAAGACCCCGCAGACGCAAAAATCTTGCGGCTAATTTCCTGTAGCTGAGGACCCCACGAAAAGTCCTTGTCTACTTAAATACCCAGATCTTTCACTGAGTCGCTGTATGGAATAGCTGAGCCATCAAAGACAATCCGGGGGAGCTGCGACCAGTTAAAATTCAAGCTTGTGTTACCCAGTTACTGCTGGGATGTGGAAGTCAGATAGGAAGTCGGTTTATGTAAAACACTGGTACTCAGCTGCATCAGATTATACAGGAAGCCGACCTCAATAAAGTTGCGAAAAGCCTAGACTATAGAACTTAAACAAACAAGCTAACCAAGTTAAAAAAGTCAAGTCAATCAAGTTAAATATATTATGTTACCTGCATTCGGGACTTCCCTCTTCATTGAAATTACAATTGCCTTGCATACAGTACCCATGACACACGTTTACTTCACATCTGTCTCCGGAATAGCCAGCATTACATCTGCAATAAAATAAATGTGAAACAGGGTATCTGCCAAATTAAATAAAACAAAACTGACAAAAGAAGGAGTAGAATATGTTTTACCTGCATATAGGAAGCCCCTCTTCAGTTATACTACAGTTGCTTTGGAAACAATAGGTATTTTCACAGACTGACATCTCGCAGCGTTCACCGGTGTACCCAGGTGTGCATTTGCAAAGGGATTGTCCATTTAATATTTGTTTCATACCATGCACACAAAACGGAGCTACATAATACTCGTATTCTTTATCTTTCTTATTAGCAATTTTTTTCAATAAGTTGTTGGTCTCATAGTCATTAAGTACCTGATTACATTCCGAAATTCCCTTAAATTGGTCTTTTATTTTGTCGTTGGTGGCTACTGCGAGAGGGTTTGTGGTATCAACACTGATGATGGTATTGTAATAATAACTCTTTAATGGCTTTTTAAGTCTATAAACATATCTCTGAGTGCAGGATGAGCACCTGCTCACCGACAAGAGGAATTGTTTTGAAACGGTTAAAGTATTTGGGAGTAAAATCCCATTTAAACCCGGAGGATTCGTCACTTCAAATTTTGATTCCTTGTTTTTGCCATCAAAATCTGCACTGTAAATATAGCCTGTAAAACTATTCTCATACATTTTCCAGTACAGTTTCTGTGCTTGTTGGTCTATAGCCAAGCCGTGGAGGTCCAAGTTCCATTCAGCATTAACAACAACTTCTTTCTCAAAGCCATTCATTTGGATTCTCTCTATTGTGGAAGGCGTACGGTTCACGTTGATCCAGTAGACGTATCTGCAAATAGAAAACCTTATCAATATCACGAAGCAGAGCAGTGATGTCAAATTTTTAATTATTATCAGAATATGTTTGGTAACGTACCCTCTACAGCTATCTACAACGATTTCTGTAGGGATCCCGTCATCAATTTTTATTAACAGATTGCCGCTAACATTGTTCTTGGATCCAGGTTTCAATGAAAACCAATTAATGCTTCTTTCCTTAGTATCTGTGAAGAACAGTACTTCTGTGATAGGGTCGAACGCCAGACCCTGGATGTTTCTACCGCTTCTCTCTATGTAGCATTTATATTCCATGGAAGAAGTTATGTTGTAAGCACATATGGCGTCGTTGTCGCTCTGTTTGTCGACGTATAGCAACATATTGAGACCTTCATCATAGGTTATCGCTGTCAGGTTTCGCGAGTTCAGATGTACAGTGGATTCTTTGTCTCCGTTATTCGTATACAATTCTAGTCGATCTCCTGTTGCTACGGCGATGTCTGTAACAAAATAATTGCACTGTCACATCTTTAAGATTTTAAATGTTCTTTTATTTCTCAATCCACTAAAAATAGATCTCTTTTTCAGCCACCATTGGTCAACATTAGCCATTACTTGTGAATTCGAGGTGTGTAGCAATAGTAAAGGAATGTCTCTGTAATATAGTAGAGTATGTGTATGTGTACGAGTATGTCGGACATTCGCATCCATCAGAAGTACGTCCTTAGGGTGCTGCGCAACCTCGACGTGAACAAGGCTAGCGGCCCTGACGGCATACCAGCTATAGTTCTTAGAACCTGTGCGCCTGAACTGTCTCCGATCTTGACACGCCTATTCCGCCTTTCTTATGAGACTGGAAAAGTGCCGAATGCTTGGAAGCAAGCCAACGTACAGCCCGTGCCCAAGAAGGGCAGTCGAGCTGACCAGGCCAACTACAGACCCATTTCGGTAACGTCACTACTCTTACAGAGTATGGAGCGTGTACTTAACACTAAGCTCCTGGCATACCTAGAAACTAGCAATATCCTTAGCGACCGCCAATACGGCTTCCGCCGAAATCGGTCAACTGGGGATCTTCTAGCGTATGCCATTCACATATGGAGTGAGGCCATCGAGAGGCACGGGGAAGCGCTTGCCGTCTCCCTCGACATCTCGAAGGCTTTCGATAGGGTCTGGCACGAAAGCCTTATCGGTAAGCTTCCTTCATTCGGTCTGCCCGGTGGTCTGTGTGATTGGATTGCAGATTTCCTGAGAGATCGGTCCATACGAGTGGTTATCGATGGCTGCTCGTCGGACCACTTGGATATTAATGTCGGGGTCCCTCAGGGTTCGGTACTCTCAGCAACATTATTCATGTTGCACATTAACGATCTGCTAAAACGTATGTTTGGGTATGCAGACGACAGCACTGTTGCTGAGAGATACTTGTCCAACGCACGGGCTACCGGGCCGCAGATCCGGTCTCTCCGTGAGGACATGGTGGAACGTTTGAACTTGTCCTTGCAAGCAGTCTCCGAATGGGGCGATGTCAATCTTGTCAAGTTTAATGCTGCTAAAACACAGGCCTGTCTAATTTCCGCTAAAAAGAGCCACTTTCACCCGGCTCCAACTTTCCGTGATGTAACCGTGCCAATCACGGACCATCTTGAGCTTCTTGGCGTAACGATGACATCGACTCTCAATTTTGGGCCATACATAGAGGCAAAGGCTCAGCTGGCTGCCAAAAAGTTGGGGATCCTTGCGAAGGTGAGAAGGTACTTCACGTCGGAACAGCTGCTCAACTTGTATCAAGCGCAAGTTCGATCGTGCATGGAGTACTGTTCTCATCTCTGGGACGGATCTGCCAAATACGAGCTTGATGCACTAGAGTCGATTGAAAAGCGGGCTAAGAAACTAATCGGCAATGAGGCGCTGGTCAAATCAAAGCTCCAGTCTTGAGCATCGTCGCCAAGTTGCCAGCTTGTCGGTTTTTTATCGGTTGCATTTCGGGGAGTGTACGATGGAATTGCATGATTCATCATCGAACTACCAGACGTACGGCGATGCGCGATCGATACATGGTGGACATCCCACCTATACGCACAAAACGTTTTGGGGACACTTTTATTATGCGTACAGCTAAGGATTGGAATTCCCAGCCGGAGTCTGTGTTTCCCGATAGCTACAATCTAGGGGTCTTTAAGTCAAGAGTGAATGGTTTTTTTCTAGGCAAGCGTGCTTCACCGTCGACCACATCATCGCTTATTATCAGGTGAGATAGTGGTCAAGCGCAAGCCTACAGACAAGAATAAAAAAAAAAAAAGGAACTACAGAAATTTACTCAAGAAAGACGCTCTGTCGAAAATTAAACATATTTTTATCGGGCTGTTCGGCAGACAGCCTCCACATAAATCGGGGCATCGCCCAAAAGATGACTGGTAGAAAATGTCTAAGGCTGGTTTTCCATACAGAATTAACACCCACATAAAGAGAATTACATCTGCATCAACCAAAATCTGATTGGTAGAAAATGTCTAAGGCTGGTTTTTCCATAGAGAATTATTTGAATAAAATCTGATAAACAATGGCTTAAAGATTTTTATAATTAAGGCCCTTTATGCCTTAGGCTGGTTTAAGAGTCACGCTGACCAATGTTGACCGTTGGCGCTGACGGTCGATAGAGTCAACCAATGACGAGCACGAGCTCGTGGTGATCAGCCAACGGTCAGCATTACTCTAAAACCAGCCTAAGGCATAAAAACCATATTTATAAAATCTTCTAGCAGATTTTTTATTCAAATAATCCTCTATGGGAATTATTAATACAGAATTTGTAACATGTTCTGTACGTTTGTGTATGTAAAGTAGTAATAATGATACCAGCCTTTTACTGACCCACTGCAAAACAAAGGCCTCTTCTCATACAGAGAAGGCACAGTGTGTGAATTATATAAATAAATAAAATACAAATTCTTTGTATACTCACCCCATGAGCGCGCCAGCCTGACGAACAAAGCTAGCAACAGTACACCCTGCGCTGTACACATTTTGCTTCAGAAAACAGTTGTTACAACGGCAGAAAATGCGTCCACAGCAGAATTTGTAACAATACTGGTTTACCACTGATGGATGCTCTATATATACTAAGTAAAGCACAAAGTTGTTATCTCAACAAACGTAAACAAAAACCGGCCAAGTGCGAGTCGGAATCGTGCACCGGGGGTTCCGTACAAACAGCTACACTCGACAAAATAATTAGGTAACATTATTGAAGATCATAAACAATGCAAACACCGATCATTGCTCTAACAAAAATATAAACTGGACGGAGGGACAACATTAACTTTGCAATTGGAAAACCGACGTACGTCGCGGTTAGTTTAACAAATGCAAGAAAGTTTTTAATCGTATTTTTTATGTAGTACAAATCTACTTTACTTGTGTTATAATACTTCTTGTCGAATAAACGTCATAAAAGGTCGTTACTTTTGGTTGCTAAGATTGAGAAGTTTATTTGTTTTACAGACACAAGGGATTGCAGACCTGAGTATAGGTATGTAATATGTATGTTATTAATTCCGACTTGATACCTCCACGCATTCTAGAGCAAAAAACCTTGACAGACGGACAATGACGAAATTATTCTATAAGGGTTCCTTTTTTATACATTTGGGATACAGAACCCAAAAAGTATTTATGATAAGAGGCTCTTTGATAAGAGTTCGCAATAATAGGTTATTACATCATACAGATAACTTTTGACCCTTCAGTGGATAACTTGAGCGCTGCATCACGGAGGGGAAGACTGTAGGACAGACAATATAATACTTGCCCCAAGATGTACTCATAGACACGTTTTTTACTTTTATTTACAACTAGCGACACACCCCGGCTTTGCCCGTGAAATATTATGTACGTAAAACTTTCGTCGTTTCTCGCTCTTTCTATTGGTGAAAAACCGTTCAGTAGATTTTGAGTTTATCGCGTACAACCGTGGCGGGGTTTGTTTTTTAGGGTTCCGTACCCAAAGGGTAAAAACGGGATCTTAGTATACTAAGACTCTACTGTCCATCTATATGGTTTCTTCCAATTGGTATGGCGATGATTTCGTTGATAAATTGTCTAGAGTCAGGCGCCTGTTGCTATACTTACGTAATTACATTCAAGGCTAAATTAATTATGCCCAGAAATGTCTTAAAATTATTTTAAGCCATTAGGTTATCATACCGTGTTTCTTTTAACGTGCGATTATGACTTTGCTTATAATATTTAAATTGGATAGTAAAAAAAACACACATCGGAGTACAAAATAAGCACTAAGGTTTATTGACAAGTCCAAATATTACCGAGGCACTAGATTATTGACATGAAGGTCATAATGTACACTTTCATATTTCATATACCCGGTCACGTGACCAGCGCACCCGATGCCCCGATGCATTGGAGACTACGCTCGGCTACATACTTCTAGGAGAAGCACCTATTATCGAACCTCCAACTGACACTCTGTCTTACTTTGCGAGTTCTTTCGATAACTTCGATCTTCGTAAGTTTTGGGAGATTGAAGATGTTACTGCTTCGTCCATTGGGAGAGTGGATGATAAACACTGTGAAGAGTTTTATTGTAGCACAATTACCCGCGTTCCAAATGGCAAGTATATTGCAGCTTTACCACTGAAAACAGACGCGTCGGCGTTAGGAAATTCTTTTGATATAGCTCGCAAGAGATTCCATAGCCTCGAACGTAAACTTAAATCGCTTCCTAACGTCAAGCTTCTTTATGATGACGTCATACGGGATTATCTACAAAACAATAATATTTTTTTGGTGCAGAAGATCGTACCTGAAAGTGGGTTGGCCAAACGAAATTCTAAGGAGCGAGAAATGGAGTACTATATTCCTCACCATGCTGTTATTCGAGAGGATAAGTGACCACTAAGCTGCGCATGGTCCCAGATGCACAGATAACGGTACTTCGCTCAATGATATCCTGTACGCAGAAGTCCTTCGGCCTTTTAACATCTTGTTAAATTTTAGGCTTTTTAGTGTCGCTATTGCCGCAGTTGTCAAATCTATGTACCTATTTATAGGTATACGCCCACAAGATCGTTCGCTTCAACGTATCTTATATCAGTTTAATGAGGAAGAAGAACTTCAAATTTATCATCCAAAGGGGAGCATTTGGATTAAAGTGTAGTCCTTTTATAGCTATTCGCACTATCCAACAGTTATGTCAGGATGTAGGAACGCAGTTACCTCTCGCCAGGGACATTTTGCAGCTAGATATTTACATGGATGATATAGTTCTATACCTAGCACTGCGCTGGCTATAGACTCGGCTCGTGAACTAATAAAAATATTCACTCTCGGTGATTTTCAGCTGACGAAGTGGTCTAGCAATAGTGTTGATGTTCTTCGGAATATTCCAGAGTCATTGCGATTTTCACAGAGCGTGGACCTAAGTAAAGATCCTACACAGAAAATACTGGGACTTCGATGGTTCCCGGATGAGGATTGTTTCGTATTCCAGGTTAACCCTAATGTTCGCCCTTGCCACGCTGAACTACCAATTATCTCTGAATTGAGATTTTTGCCACATGTCGGCGTCGTAGAACGCTGTAGGCTCTCACTCGTCGGTGTTGCCGACGCTAGAGAGAAAGCTTACGGTGGTTCGGTTTACGCCCATGTTGTCAGACCTGACGGTAGTATCGTCGTTTAGTTGGTGTGTGCGAAATCTAAAGTCGCGCCACTGAAAATAGTTTCGCTAGCTCGTCTCGAGTTATGCGCCGCATTCCTCTTATCAACTGTGATAAAGCGAGTATATAATCTTTTCGCAACTCGGCACGCCATTGAGGCAGTCGTAGCTTTTTCGGATTCAACTGTAACCTTGAGTTGGATTCATTCCGCACCGCATCGATGGCACACCTTCGAAGCCAATCGTATCGCTAAGATTCATGACAATCTTTCGGCAGATCACTTCTTCCACGTGAATGGGTCTGAAAATCCTAGTGATTGCCTCTCTCGCGGTTTAACGTTTGTTCAATTAGTACATCATCCGTTGTGGCTAAATGGACCGCCGTGGCTTAAACTTCCGCGCTCTGAATGGCCGATCAAACCATTCGTTTCAGGCGAGTCGCAAGAGCTTCCCGAAATGAAGCCCGTGGGTTTACCTGCGCTCTCGCACGAATGCTCGGACAGAAGTCCTCCTTCCGACAACATTTTATACGCTCGCTCTACTAGATTCTCGTCCTGGTTGAAATACTTAGAAACCATTTGCTTCGTTTATAAGTTTATCTATTATTTTTTGTGTTGGGTGCGTCGGTCATCACTCATCATCTCGCCCAAACCTCTTAATCGAACCTACATGAAAGTGTTATGTCTGTATTACCTAGACCCACTGTGTTGTGTACCGCTGGCCAGCATAGTGTATCGAGTCTGCGAGCTGAACTTCCCGAACGTGACATCCATCTGCATCTGCATGGGAATCGCTGTTTCAAAGGTATGTGGCATAATTAGTAAATTGAACTTTATCCATTGCCTTTCGTCTCATCTGCGTATTACTATCCTTCAAGTTAGCACTGCTGAATCAGCAATTATAGCCTAGATTACTCTAATAATTTAGGTTCAACCGCGTGTGATTTTACTAGTAATCTTCTAGAGGTTATACGCACCAATAGTTAAGTTATTAACTTTTGGTACTCTATATATACAAACAATAATCGTATTATACATTATTAACTCTATTGCGCAACATTCAAAGACTCCATTTATGGAGAGATTAGCTATATTTTGGAGTTCTTTATACTGATGACCTTTCTTTGCAAGGATAAATCTACCACCCCTCTTACTGTCCTTCCGGGCGTAACATGCCGCCAAAGTGAAATTAGGAATAAACAGGGATTGTTAATAGCCAGTCATCATGAAGTGTTTAGATAAACATATTACGTCTCTTTCTGTATCTTTCTCTGACATCTCGTCAAGACATACGATAAGCTCATTACTCTTATTCAGTACACCCGCAATGTTTTGATGCATTACAGACGAAAAAACTGCTCTGTTCTATGTTGTTTTGTCAGATTCCCAATTTGCTCGGATTCTGTATCTCTAGAGGTATTTACATTTATACGGTTCATAAGTTCGGCGATATCTCGGAAAATTATTTGCATGCCATAATTATTAAGTGATCCTGTATTTTGTCTGTACATCTTGTTGTCCCATGTAAGATTCCTGTTAGAGGCAATAAAGTAAGCATGTTCGTGAGCCAAAATATCTTGGTAAAATAGGTTATTGAATTTTTCTACTCGCCGGTTATACAGAGTGAAATTACTCAAACAATGGCGGCATACAGAGAATAACATTTGTGTGTTGAATTTTTTTAAGTACATCTCTTATATTTAAAATTATGCTAGAATAATCTTTAGTGGATTTGAAGTCGGTTTCACAAATTAAAATAATACAAAAGTCATCCAGAGCAAAGTTTTTCAGCTTCTGTTCCAGGTCACGAAACATGTTATTTATTCCAGAGTATGGTGTTAAGTAGTGACATAATTCAGAGTTTTGAAACTTATTCTCTGCAATTGTACGTATTTTATTGTATTTATTCTGACTAATAACACAAATTTTAGTAGCTTTCTTCTCCAGAATAGTTTCACTTGTTGTATGAGTATTTCTAGTCGTACCGCAGAGTTTTCCTTAAATGTTGCCTTAGTAGTCGTTGTAATTGTTTGTGTGGTCTTACTAATTTTCTTCGTTTCAGTTGTACAAGCTATTCGTTCCGTTTGTGTGTATTTATTAGCCAATGTTTCCCTTTTTTTAGGAGTAGATGATTTTTGGGTTGTTTTCTTTGTAGGAGTGTCGGTATTTTTTTTTAACAATTCATTTCTTTTTACCAACTCTTGGTTTGACTGTTTAAGGTTATTATTTTCTAATGCAAGAATCTCAATTTCTTCTTCTGCACTACTCAATTGAAGAGTTAGTTTCTCAACTTGTTCCTTTAGTTTCGACATCATTTCTTGATCATAAGTGTCATCATTGCTCATCTCGTGGAGACTAGTTGCGGTATCCTCCAGAGTTGGCGTTGGTGATTCGTTTTCAATTTGACTGAAATTAATTTTGAACAAAATATGTGAATGTCGTTCGTTGTTCATGATGTAATATTATTTAACTGTTTTTGTTAAAATATTCTATGTTTAACCATTAACTATGAATTCTCAAAAACCGATTGTTGGATGCGAGGTTCGAACTTAGGACAAGTAATTTCTCTACCGGCACCTCGCGGTGAACCGCCAATTGAGCATTTAGTATATGTTTTGAAATTAGGTCATGTATTCTTCGTAAATTTAAAAGTTCGTTATTCGATTTGTAGGTGGATTTGAATATTGTTTTGAGTTTTTTTTTGATGTTTGGTTTTCACTTTTGATCGTTTTATTACTTTATTATCACCTTTTTCACGATATTAGATCACAAAATATGTTTACATTTTAGTTTACAGTGTATGTTTTCGTTGATGAGCACTGTAAACAGTATTATGCCACTTTTTATTATTGTGTGTCCGGATTATATTTCATCTTATATCTTTCTCTGATATTGTATTTCAGTTATAATAACACTGGTACAAGTTGAACACGTGATACACACTTTGTTTAACACTACTTCGAATGTTTTCACTGAATATAATTATTTAAAAATTAATTTATTGCGGAGCTCAATGTTACCGTGAGCGCGTCTTACCCTCAACTCTGTGATCACAGAGACGTCATTGAAGATTTATGTATAGTTATAACTATACGTTGTTATTGTATTTTATGCCTATAAACCTATTTTAAAACAATATTTTTTTTAAATAAAATCACTAGTTTATTTAAATGAACTGAGTTGATCGACATAATTTAAAAAAAAACGTTTGATACACCTAATCGATTAGACTGAATACAATTTTATAATCAATTAAAAGACTTGGGTAAATGCACAGCACAAAAAAAAACTAAATATAAATGTCACATCGCGACATTACTTACTCGTGTTTTTTTTTTAGGAACTTATACATGAAAAATTACAAAAATAAGAACGCAAATAGAAAGATTATATCATTATTATTATACCCGGCTGCAAGGAAAGGGTTATATTTTTTCGCGCGTATCTTGTATGTATGTATGTATGGAAAACAATATATCACGGGAATTTAACGCGATGATTTAGATTATTTCTTTACCTATTTAACCCGACGTTTCGACCGTGTTGCAACGATCGTGGTCCCGGGTAGACTGGTCTCGGTGTACTGGCTCCGTTGGGGCAGAACATTCTTCTCTACCCTCACATTTCTACACACAACGCTGACCGTGTTGTTTCTGTAAATTCACCGATTGCACAAAGCGAGGTAATGTTTTTTGAATTACTGGTTTCCACGCCGCGGGTAATTTGTAACCGTCATCCCGATTGAATGTTTTGTGTTTTTTAATAAAAATACCTTAAGTGAAACACTAAAATCATGTGTGTATATTAAATATATTTTATCAACAAAACTGTAAGTGGGCATTTACGGTTAAAAATTATGAGTTTTGAAAACCTGTGAATAAATGGCTAGTGGTTCTAGTCAGAAACTATTGCATTAGTTGCAAGAAACACAAGTTTAAGATTAATATCATTAGTGAGTTAGTTTAATTTGCTAGTGCATCATATAGATGTTAAATCATTTTGAATGGGAAATTGACCAAGGAAATCTAAGTATATGAATATTTCCATAGCAAATCCTGGTTGAAAATATAAAATTTGGAAATGAAAAAGAAGTCACATTCAATTATATTCGTTTAAGTCATTCTATGGATTAAAGCAGTCTGCAAGCTGTTAGTTCCAAATATTTGAAAGAAACTCGAACACGATATGAATTGTGGAAGATAATAAAAAAAAACCTGCTATTAAATTTATAAAGGTTTTCGGTTCTACAATGTATGTACCTAATTAAACCACTAAACCAAAATTGATGAAAAGTCCTAGAAAGATATTCTGGTAAGTTAGGTATGGACCTACCAAATGGCTATAAAGTATGAAACATAAAGAGTGAAAATATGAAACAGTTGGGAATGTCATAATGAAGTGAGTTATAAGCAGTCGAGGCCTGTGTTACAATTTGAAGGAAATAAAACCGAACATTTCCACAAGAAAACTGATTGTATTGACATGACGTCAAAAATCAGTATTAATTAATTCTCACAATTATGACAATCCTTAATCTGGTGTCTTAAAAACTGATGTAACTAAATCCAAAAATACAAAATTGGATGTTTCAAATCAGTGGAATTAAAATAAAGTTATTTAAATACTACATGATATCAAAACAGATAAAGACCTAAATCTGGTGTGTATCAAAACTGATGGAACTAATTCCAATGACAAAAAATTGGATGGTTTTTAAATCAGTGGATTCAGATAATATGAATTTTGATGAATGGATTAAAAGTAGTATAATTCGCTCGATAAAATACTCTAATAACTTAGATACTAAAGCCAAACGATGTTACTAAACAAAGTTCTTATAAAACTTGTAAAATATCGATAATTCTTGCCAGATAAGAAGGAGTGAAAGGATTAAAGGAAGTCCCCTTTTATTATGGGATCTAAACATAACTGGTGAAATATGGGTGTACTAGAGTGTATTATGCCTCTGCCTGACCCTTCGAGGAGGACCTTCGAGTGTTTATGTAACTGACGAAATGTGGTTGTACTATAATATAGTGTATTAAGCCTCTATCTAACCCTTTGGGAAATACAAGCGCGATGTTATGTATGCTAAGTTATTTTTTAAATTGTATTGAAGTTTTACATGTGAACGATCTTGTAACGATCGGTAATTTAAATATGTTCTATGAATAGTTGTAAAACATACTGTTATTATGTAAGACTGAAATGCGTGAAAAGGTTTTCTGGTAAACAAAAATAGAACAGAATAGAATAGAATTTTTATTTTGCAAATATGGGTAATATACAAAATTTGTTATGAAAAAGAAAGAAAGAAACTTACTTTTGTTTAGAATATGTGAACAGGCCTTGAGTAAATCAGTCAATATTTGTAACCAAGTTGAAAGTAAACTAAATTAAGGAGTATTAAATTCGTGAAAACTTACTAGTGCCTTTGTAAAGGGTCTTTCAACAAGTACGGGTCGATGTTAAAATTGAATAAAACAAGATGTGTGTGAGATATTAACGAAATTTATTTTTTATTTAAAAGGCCCATTTATGCCAATTATGGATGGAATATGACATCGTTCAAATGTCCGCTGCGGCTTCGTATGGTGGCACGATTCCGAGAGGTCCAATTTATAATGACTCTGCTGCATAGATCCGGCTGAACCCGAGCGATGGCCTGCGTTATGTTGGCTTTCAGGGCAACGGTCGAATGTGGTTTATTGGCATAGACCTGCGACTTCAGAAAACCCCACAAGAAAAAGTCTAGCGGAACTCTAACTCTACCCTCAAACCGTTCATGCAGAATGTCGATTGTGTCGTTCGATGTGTGGCAAATAGCGCCATCTTGCTGGAACCACATATCGTTCACGTCCATATTGTTCAATTCAAGCCAAAAGAAATTGTTTATCATTGATCTGTAGCGCTCGCTCGATCTATGCAGCAGAGTCATTAAAAATTGGACCTCTCGGATTAGATAAAAAAAAGTACAACGTGTTACTTGTTTAACTTAAAAGTATTTGATAATTGCACAATGTGATTTTTATGCCACAAATGGGCAGTAAACTATGATAACAACATAGTACATAAAAGCAAAATAGGTAACTACTAAGATAACTACATGGCTAAAACTGAAGCTGAAAAAGGCTTGGTTATAATTACAAGGATGATTACATATTATGTTAATTATAATAGCATGATTGTAAGGCTACAGATAAGTTAATTATAAAAGCTTGGTTATAATTAAAGATGTTTTAATTAAAAGAGCTTGGTTATAATAAGAAGACAAATAACTTTAATATTTCATTGATTACAATAGATATGATTAATTGGTTTGATAAGGTTTTTTTTCTGGTTTTCCCTAATCCTGCGCAATGAATGTTGGACCATGATGATATTGTTTTCCCCAGAGAGAAAAAGGAAGGTGTGTGTTTTTATTATTGTATAAAGATGTTATGAAATAGGTATTATTACGAGTATGTCGTAATTAAAGAGAAAGGGATTTATTTTTGAGGAGGCGTGTTGGAGTTTAACAAAAAAAAATTCTCAATACTCTATGTCTGTCTCTGTCTAACCTTATGTTATATGGTTTGACTCCGAACCATTTGTCAGGTAGTGGAGAGTCGAGACCGAAATCCTATCTGGTCACCCACCATACACAATCGAGTCAGCCGTGCTAGGGAACACATGTATCATAAAGTATTACTGAAACACACCTTCCAATTTAACAAGTAAAGGGTAATTAAACTGTATTATTGAAACCCTTATAAAACGGTCTTTCATTGGTGTCCACCTCTACCCATAAATCCCAATAGCTTTGAGTATCTTGTTCCGAGAGGAAAGCCTTGCCGCTCCTCATCATCTCTTCTCCTTCGTTTTCCTCCCCACTCGTCAAGTCGTTACGGTGGATCATTTACTGTTCGTGCTGTCCGCCTCTGGAATAATCTTCCTCAATCCATACAGGATAGCCCTTCACTAGGGATATTCAGGAGAAGAATTAAGGAACATTTCCTGTCAACATGACGCATAAATATGTATGTATTTTAGATCTATGTATGTATTATGTTTAAGCATTATGTATTGTATACGTATTTGTGTAGTGTATTTAGTTAGTAAGAATTCAAATGTTTTTAAGTATTTGTTGTGCACTTTTGTTTACTGTCCTAATTTTGTAAATCTCTCTTTAGCACTGAGGTTTGCTGTCAGAGAACCCAATTATGGGTTAACCTCGCCTTTGTACATAAGTTATCCTTTTAAGAATATGAATATGAATTTGTTAATAGTCTTATACCTGCGCCTCAATAAAGAATTTAAATATATGTATCTTGGGTTTTAGACAAACACCAGATTTCGAATTGAGAATTTTGTACCGGACAGGCGTGATCGCCGGGCACTGTGTACGGGTGGTTGTAAGTCCCCAGCCCTAGCGCGATAACGTCCTGCACCTTTAGTTCAGTTCCTGGAGTCCTGAAGTGATGATCGATGGCTGCTAAGTGTTGTGGTGTAAAGGCTTCTTGTGTAGGAAATGAAACACTAGATTCTTCATGAGTATTGGAAGCGGTTCTGCAGGTTCCCAATTTTCAGGAAGTGGCGTGAGGATATAATTACCATGCTGATAACTACAAATTAGGCTGACGTGCTAGCGCGCTCTTGAACCCCGAAACTTTACTGTGTTGAAGACCGCAAAATCACTTCCAATTAATTTAAATTTATTTATACTAGTTTCCATTGATATCTTCATCTTCCAATCTCTTCAACAAAACTTTGCGATCCAGTTTACCAATAACGGCTCTTGGTAGTCGCTCGATGAAACGTACTCCTGTCAATCGCATTTTGTAGGTTATCTGAAAGGAGCAGAATTTTATAGGTCAAATCATTGATGTATTAAAAATAGGAAGATACGTTACGCGCTAACATCGCGATCAGAAAACCTGGGCTCGGCGCACGACTACATGCACCGAAACTCACACATCTGTATTCAGTGTCATCACCAGTCCCAAACCTACAGTTACCGATAGACAAGGACAAGAATAGGAGACGGCGCTGTAGTGCGAGCGAAATCGCGTTAGCTGCCGAATGTTTACCGAATGTTTACTATTATGAATGAAATGAAACGTATCGTGTCTCTCACGCATGTTTGTAATATCTATCTCGCTCTCACAAATATGGCGAAGCAAACATTAAATATTATTGTAATTTTCAACAAATTAACATTTTTGACTGTACTTACGAGTGGTAAGTGATGCCGTGTGACTTATTTTTATTTCTCGTATTATTTAAACAGTGTTTAGCTACACAAGAAGTCATTTTGATGCGTATTTATTGCAAAAAAAAAACCACAAAAACACTGAAATTATTGAGCTGTGAGATCAACCCTGTGCCGTGCGCGACTGAGTGCCCGCTACGGGCATGCACTTAGTCTAGTAGGACCAAGCGCTGTGTCCAGTACCGTATCTTCCCTTTTTTAATACATCAATGGGTCAAATCTTTATTTTATTATTTATTCGAAAGAAGAAGAAAAAGATTTTTACTATATAGCTGTGCCGGAGGCCGGAGATAAAGAGAGCAATACAGCAAATGAAGAACAACAAATCTCCAGGACCAGATGAAATACCAGCCGAGGTCTGGAAATACTTAGGTGAGCAGGGCATTCACTGGCTTTACGAGCTGTTCAACAAGTTGATCCAGGGCCACGTCATACCCAAGTCGTGGAGAAATAGTTTCTTGGTACCATTTTATAAATGCAAAGGCGATGTGAGGGAATGCAGCAACTATAGAGCCATCAAACTAATGTCGCACACCATGAAAATCTGGGAACGTGTTATTAACAACAGATTGAATCACATAATAACTTTGACTCAAAATCAGTGCGGTTTTGTGGCGCAAAAGGGTACATCAGACGCAATCCAGACAGTCCGTATAATGCTAGAAAAAGCCAAGTTAAATAATAAAAATTTGCATATAATATTTATTGATCTAGAGAAAGCATTCGACCACATACCACGAGATCTGATCTGGGAAGCTCTAAGACAACAACTAGTGCCTGAATATTATGTGAACCTCATTCAGGACATGTACGAAACCGTTACCAAACAGGTTCTAAGCCCAGCCGGCATCAGTGAACAGTTCGAGCTGGAGGTCGGAGCAAGGGCGGATCCAGGATTTTTTTCTGGGAGGGGCACAAGGGGCGGACAGGCAAAAAAATTCACAAAAACTGTCAGAAATAAACTTGAAGTATCATTTCATTATTTCTACAAGTTCAAGTATGTACAGGAAGGGTTATGAAAGACAAGAGTTTCACTCATGTTCTTTCTACTCATCATCATCATATCAGCCGAAAGATTTCCACTGCTGGACATAGGCCTACCCCAAGCGTCGCCACATTGATCGGTCCCGTGCGTCCCGCATCCAGTGGATGCCCGCAACCTTCACCAGGTTTTTGGTCTACCTGCTGGGTGGCCTTCCAACGCAACGTCTTCCGGTTTGCGGTCGTCACTCCAAAACTTTTCTGCCCCATCGGCCATCTGTTCTGCGAGCAATATGCCCTGCCCACTGCCACTTAAGTGTGGCAATACTTCGGGCTATGTCGGTAACCCTGGTCACAGATCATATAATACTACAGTACCCTGGTTCTCTTGCAGATCTCTACATTTCTGATTCAATCACGCAAGGACGGTTACCTATCATAAGTTCGAACAACATTTGACCGAATTTCATTTCACCTAAAACTTTTCAACTATTATCGTTTCGTTTTTTTTTTACTTCATCGAAGTCACGTCTGCCACTGTCTCAGTTGACCTATTATCAATTCCATATTTTTTCGTTACTCCAACGTTTTACTTGGTCGAAAAACTGTTTTACCGAAGTTACACTTAGCCGAAATAACATTTGTCCGAAATATTTATATTTAAACGCATATCAAAATAATAAGTGAGAGAGAAACGGTGGGCGAATACAAATGTTTAAAACAGCTTCGTTCGCTCTTGGACAAATTCTTTGAAATAATTAATGAATAATAATGTCTAATGCATGACAGCTATTAATAAATCATTTGCAGTCAGACTGCGTGAAGTCGATTTTGCAGATTCGTTTTTGTCACTAAATTTTGTAGCTCAACATATTGACTATTATGACACTATTTCAATATTAAATTGAAAATGCTACCAAGTAACCGGCTATATGTGACTAAATAATATTCCCAAACATATCGTTTCGGTTTGGTGAAAATATGGCAAATGAAAAAAGTTCAAAAGAGGCTTCGGCCAAAAGCAAAAAGTTATTTTGTAAATCGGCGAAATGTAGTTCGGTAAAATAATACATATGCCACATGATACTTCGATGATCTGAAAATATGTGTTCTATTCTATTCTCTAATAATAATGCATATAGCAAAAAAGACTTCGGACAATAGTTTTCGGGAAAATGAAATTCGACCAAAAAATATTCGGAATAGTGATCGGTTCCCCGCAAGGACACCTCGAGCCTGGCCCTCTCCATTGCCCTTTGGGTGACTGTAAGCTTTCTGATGAGGCCCATTGTGAGCAACCACGTCTCAGAGCCATAAGTTCGTCTTGAGAAACTGTGGTAAGTTGGACGATAAGAAACCGCACAGCTTCCCGAATGCTGCCCCACCGAGTAGGATTCGATGGTTGACCTCTTTCTCGAGATTGGACCTGCCTAACTGGACCGTTTGTCCCAGGTAGACATGGTCGTCCACGGCTTCGGCTGTGGAGCCACCGATCTTGATAGGAGTGGGTGCGTCATGAGCGCTCAACATCACCTTGGTTTGTCCATGTTCATTTTTGGACCCATTCTTTCGGAAGCTCTACTAAGGTCATCGAGCGTTGCACTGGGGTCCTCCATGACAGCTTTATCATCGGCGAATCGGCCTCTCCAGTCTAGAACCTTGAAGACATCCTCCAGTGCAGTGGTGAATAGTTTCTTTGTTATTTTATTCATATATTTTAACAACTCTGTAATTTGATTTGGTTCTAAGTATGTACTGTGATGGAATCTCCACAGTAAACAAAATACCGTCTGGGGGGGGCACGTGCCCCCGTGCCCCCCCCCTAAATCCGCCCTTGGGTCGGAGTGCATCAGGGTTCTACTCTTAGCCCACTGCTATTCAACACCACAATTGACTATTTGACGAAACACTGCCAGAAAGCAATCCCCTGGAACATATTGTATGCAGACGATGTTGTTTTGATGTCGGAAGATACAGACGATCTCCAGCAAAACTTCAATGCTTGGGTTGGAGCACTCGAACATAATGGTCTAAAAATAAGCAGGAAAAAAACAGAGCATATGTCATGCATATTTGATGGCATCACGGACCCTGATAGCACAAAATTCACCATTGGTACATCTCAAGTCCCCACAGTCAAACAGTTCAAATACTTAGGCTCAATCATTACTAATGATGCAAAAATTGATAGCGACGTGACTCACAGAACAACAACCGGTTGGCTGAAATGGCGACAACTCACAGGTGTCTTATGTGACAGAAAAATGCCCATTAAAACCAAAGGCCATATTTACAAGACAGCCATACGTCCCGCAATTATGTACGGATCAGAGTGTTGGGCAACCACTAAACAACACCTAAACAAACTACATACAACAGAAATGCGAATGTTGCGCTGGTCGGCAGGTGTCACCAGACTAGACAAGATCCGGAATGAGTACGTGAGAGGAAGCTTTAAAATCGCTCCCATCATTGACAAAGTAAAGGAAAATCGACTACGATGGTATGGCCACATCCAACGAAGGCCAGATGATCATATGGTGAAGCTTGCCCTTAACTTGCCAACGACGAAACGCGGACGCGGTAGACCACCTGCCACTTGGTTGACGACGGTTGAAAAAGACCTGAAAGAAGTAAATATGGACAACAGCACTGCCCAAGACCGTGCACAATGGAGAAAAAGGATAAGGAGGGCCGACCCCAAGTAAATGGGATAAGGTCGCGACTGATGATGATGAGCTGTGCCGGAGGCCAGTGCTTCTATAAGTGGCCAGAATTGAATTGATATTTTTACTAACGTTTTCTCGCGTTTTACCACTAGATCACCAGATGGTAAACGATGATGTGGTCGAGGATGACGCATGCCTGGAATTAACCTCTTCACTATCGACTTAGACGACGATAGTCGCCAGCGACCTTGAAGGAACAAAATGCGCCCTCGTTTCACACCGCCGCGGTTTTACGGCGGACCCAAAATTCGGTAGTTTTTAGGGTTCCGTACCCAAAGGGTAAAAACGGGACCCTATTACTAATACTTCGCGATCCGTCTGTCTGTCTATCTGTCTGTCTGTCCGTCTGTCACCAGGCTGTATCTCATGAACGGTGATAGCTAGACAGTTGAAATTTTCACAGATGATGTATTTCTGTTGCCGCTATAACAACAAATACTAAAAACAGTATAAAATAAATATTTAAGGGGGGCTCCCATACAACAAACGTGATATTTTTGCAGTTTTTTGCTCGATATTAATAACGGCAACAGGTAGACGCTTGAAATATTCACAGAATGTTTAGTTGTATATTCTCTTCAAAAAATAATAATAATTAAATTAAAATAAAATAAATTAAAGGGGGTCCCATACAACAAACGTGATTTTTTTCAATGTTTCGCGATAATGGTACGGAACCCTTCGTGCGCGAGTCCGACTCACACTTGGCCGTTTTTTTGTACTTTCTTTATTATCCTATGATTTAAAAAAAGCCTTAGATCAAAATAAAATAATTCAATTGTCTTTGAGATGGTGACAATTTCATTAGAATACGCCTGCGTTTTGGTAGAATTTTATTGTCCGTGTTGGACTTAACTTTACAAATTAATTTCACTATGTTATACGAATAAAACACAATAATTTCGTAAATCAAATTATTTTAAAAATGGTCTTATATAACATATTTTTTTTTTTTAATTACGACTAGCCGTTTAGACGTGATTCTCATTATAAAATCAGCTACTGAGGGGTATCTGCGCACTAAGACCCCTAGGTTGTAAGTATCAGGAAATACAGACTCCTGCAGGGAATTCCACTCCGCACTATGAAAGTATTCCCAAAACACTACCGTATCTCGGTGAAACAATAGTTTATTGTAACAAAAGTTGAGTATAGTTAAAATCCAACCTACTCGACAATTCACATATTGAACCAGTTCCTCTTCAGTAGCAGAACATCCTGGCTGTAGCACAATGAAGGCAACAGGAGCCTCTCCGTGCTTCGGGTGTGGCTTACCCACTACGCCTGCTTCGCGAACCGAAGGGTGCTGGAGAAGTAGCGCTTCGAATTCTGCTGGAGACACCTGCAAAATCAAAATATTACCTTAATAAGGGTGATTCCTGGATAGAATAATTTATTTATTTTATTATATACTTTATTGTACACCATTATTTATTTTATTATATACGTTATAAAACCAAAGCCCGTTTAGTCAAAGCATTAATTTTCCCCATTTTCCTCTATGGAGCTGAGACGTGGACAATCCGAGGAAGGGAAAGACAGAGGGTAGACGCATTCGAAATGTGGTGCTGGAGGCGGATGCTCCGAATACCATGGACAGCCAAACGCACAAATGTGTCTATCCTTTCCCAACTCGATATCAAGACCAGATTGTCTACAGTATGCCTACAGCGTATTTTGACCTACTTCGGTCACGTAATGCGAAGGGGAGATAGAAGTCTGGAAAAACTGGTCATTGTTGGTAATACCGAAGGGAAAAGAGCACGAGGCCGGTCGCCAACACGATGGTCTGACCAAGTGAAAGAAGCTACGTCCTCAAGCAAATTTCAGCAGGTGGTGATGGCAACTTTGGACCGGAATCGATGGAGGCAGATTGTCCGCTTAAAGGGGTCCAGTGACCACGATCCTCAGTAATGAGGGACCGATTAAAGAAGAAGAATTGTACACCACAAAAAAACATACAGGACAAATGTTCAAATACACAAGTGTACAATGGGCGGTCTTATCGCACTAGGCAATCTCTTACAGACAACCTTTGGATGGACTGAAAGATAGGAGAAGAATTTAGGGCTGTCAGTGTACAAAAAACCAAAAATAATATTACTTAGACTTAATAACATACAATACATACATACAATATTACATAATATACTAATACATATCAAATATATAATAGAGAAAGGAGAATAATAAAAATTACAGTGAAAGGTAATGCTCCTTTACCATTTTCTTGAACGTTGGTAGTGTTTAATAATGAAAATTTTATTTGTCAGATTATCAAATAATATTGGACACGTATTTTTTGCTCTATCAAATCCATAAAAAATAACAAAGATCAAGAGCATCAAAGTTCAGGAGTAGGGTCTTGTGACGTCACTTTTGAGTAAAGAGTGTTTTCAATGTACTTACATTGTACTGTATCGTCGTCATTTTCTGTGTATGAGGCAAAAGAAAAATACGCGTCAATAATTTTTATAAATCTATCTGACGGACAAAGTTTTAAGTGGTGATGTTTTATTAAGAACCAGTGCTGAGCTGACCGGGGCCTAGATTATATCATCATAATTGTCTTCCCTCATCACAATTTATCTAAGGTCAGCACGTCATGTCTTCTTCTTCCATACTTTTTAACCGACTTCAAAAAGGAGGAGGTTCTCAACTCAAGTTTTAGGGTTCCGTATCAAATTGGTAAAAAAAAATTTTGGAAAAAAATACTACCGACTTCCAAATAAGAAAACTACAAAGTGAAAAATAACTTTATTTTTGGAAGTCGGTGTCCTTGGTAGGTACCTTTTTTTTGCGTTAAAGACACCGACTTCCAAAAATAAAGTTATTTTTCACTTTGTAGTTTTCTTATTTGGAAGTCGGTAGTATTTCTTTTCCAAAAATTTTTTTTTTCACTTTTTGGTTGTACCTACCTAACAGGCAAGTTGTTTAGTAAGGTATCTATAACGCCAGAATAGATTACCCGAATGGCCGAATATCATGAAATTTGAACATAACCGGTGAAATGAGAGATCTGCGTACCCCTTAAGAGGATACTGGCGTGATGTTATGTTATGAAATGGTATAAACAATGAACAGATATGCGATTGCAGCAATCCCGACAGATTTGCCGTAATTTATTGAAGAGTTCTGTTGTATATCTTCGAAGTTCTTCATCAGATCTTCACCAAATTAAAATGGGACCAATTTCGAAACATACTTTTCCAAACAAAAAAAGAATTTTCAAAATCGGTCCAAAATTGACGGAGATATGCGTGAACAAACACAAAAAAAAGAAAAAAAAAAAACGAACATAATGTCGAACATAGAACCTCCTCCTTTTTGGTAAGTCGGTTAAAAAGGAACCCTTTTGTTCACTCAGTCTTTCTGTCCGTCTGTCACAGCTATAATGCTTTCAACATGGAATTTGGAATAGTTTTAAATGACGTTTGCCCAATTATTTTGCAAATAAGAAAGAAATAAAGCAGCATATGTAAGCGTAGAAAGATTTGTAGTACCCACTTGTTATAATTATTATGGGCGCAGGTGCAGAAAATATTTAATTCCAACAATTTTTAATAACCTTCCAGTTGATATGGAAAACAGTTATACCACAAAAAAACGCATTTAAAAACCAAGTGAGAAAGTATCTCCTTGGAACTTTTGAGGAAAATATTGAATATATTTAACTAACAATAACTAACCAATCTATATTGTATATTACTAATATTACTAATATTACTAATATTACTAACATTTCAAATACTTAGCCATTAAGTGAAAAAATGTACAAATATAATAATTATATATAATTTTTGTGGGAGTTGCGTCTGCCAACAAACTGTCGTACAGTTTGGCAGAAGTAAAATCGTTTTTATATGTGTGCTATCTTGTGAGAATAAACATTTTATAATTTTTTTGTTTTTTTTTTCAGTATACTTATTTTTTTTTACAACATGGCAGAAAGGGGTTTTAAAAATTCAAAGTGGCGCTACTAGGGCATGGGTATCATATGAGAGAGCGCTAGTTTGCACATCCTCAAACATTTTTCTTTTTATGTAAGCTGCATAGTTATCGACTTCTCACGAGAAATGTAAAAAATATACCTATCTCCGAAGTTTGGATAGAGAAAAATCTGAAATTGTGATAGAATTCTATGTAAAAATTACAGGAAAAATAAAACGATGTCTCTAAATAGCACACTTTTTCAGAAATCATCAACTTAAATCACATTAGTTCCACTATCGGTCAAGAGAGTACGGAACCCCCGGTGCGCGAGTCCAACTCGCTTTTGACCGGTTTTTTTGTCTGTTACCTTAAATCTTTTTACTAGGTGAACCGATTTTGATATTCTTTTTTTTTTATTTCAAAGCTGGTGCTTCTCATGTGTTCCCATTTTAATTTATCCATAATAATGCGTATTTTCATGGTAAAATAAGGTACCAAAAATAAAAAGAGAGATAAAATAACTTTTTAACAAAAAAAAAAACAACCGGCCTCCAAAACGAAACACAATAAAGCGAAAAATAACTTTCTTTTCGGAAGTCGGTGTCAACAACGGAAAGAAAGTGTTATCAAATACACCAACTTTCAAAAAGAAAGATTTTTTTTAAATTTTTTTACGTGTTTTATAAATTATATTGAAAGTCCAGACTGTGGGCTGCTACCGAGGAGTACCAGATGGAAAAACTCAATAACACTTTTGCCCAACTTTAGAACCGAATCCAGGACCTCATGCTCAGGAGTAGATGTTGCAACTAAAGAAGCAGTCGCACTTCTAGTGAAGTACATAAACGTACAGAAATACCATTGTACTTGATCAAATCCTTAATCCTATTGACGATGTAGAGATACCCGTCATCATCATAGTAGCCGATGTCTCCAGTCTTCAGGAACCCTTCCTCGTCCTTGAAGTCAGGAACGGCGTTGTTCGAATAAGCTGAAAAATAAAGAATCAAACTTTAAGTAAAACTTTCAGTAAAAAAATCTAAACCACAGATAATATGATAGCTAGCATACAGATGCCTCATCCCATATAGAGAAATCGTGCCGACGTAACCAGGTTTTTTCGTCTGACTTAACTATTTTTTTTACTAAAAGTACATCGAACGCGGTTGGTTTTGCCCCAAGCGATGGTTTGGCTATCTCATCTGATGGTAATCGAAGATTTGGTCAAAAAAGTAAAAGAGTTTACTCGGTTCGGGATACAAAAAAAAGTTAATTAAAAAAATCAATAAAACCGACTGCTTAAGAAGTGAACTAAAAAGACGTAAACAAGAAGAAAATCATGCTGTGCAGTCAGAGGATACATCTGGTTTTGGTCAGCCAGCTCACGAATATGTATCCTCCGACTGCACAGCATGATTTTCTTTTTGTTTACGTCTTTTTAGTTCACTTCCTTAGCAGTCGGTTTTATTATTTTTTTTAATTACCTTTTTTTATTTATAACTTTTTAGTAACTTTTTTTCGAATTTGGTTTATAGAAATATATAAGTGTTATATATTTTTGAAATCGCCTTGTAAAACCCTTTATTTTGATACCCCACACGATGGGATAGGAAGAAAAGGACTATTATCTTGAGACTGATAATGCTGCATTAGTCAGGATTTTTGGACCAAACAAAGGAATTCCAAAGATGGCTGCCAAACGCTTGCAACATTACGCTATATTTCTATCAGCATTTACATATAAAATCAGACATATACCTACTAACAGGAATCCGGCCGATTATATGTCTAGAATCCCTTTAGAAGACAAAAACAATACAATTCTCAATGATAAATTTGAGGTATGTGCTAACTACATTGATAGTTGGGAAAATGAAAATAAAGAAAAAGTAAATTGGGAAATTATACAAAAGGAAACCAAGAAAGACAAATTATTATCAAAGATATTGAGATATAGCTATGATGGTTGGCCAGATGTTAAGTTAATAGAGACAGAAATGAAACCATATTATATAAAGAGGAATGAAATCAGCATAGATAGGCATTGCTTATTTTGGGGTCATAGGATAATAATTCCAAATTCTATTAGAAATGATATACTTGTTGAGCTCCATAAGAGCCATTTTGGTAGCAGCAGAATGATAGATATTGCGAAATCTTACTTTTGGTGGCCAAAAATAAATGAGGAGGTAATTGAGTTAACAAATAAATGTATAAATTGTTTATCTTATAGAAATACCCCAGCTAAAACAAACTTAAAACCATGGCCTGTACCTCCATCGCCCTGGTATCGCATTCACGCTGATTACCTTGGACCCTTATTTGGGAAAATGTTCTTAATTGTTATAGACAGTTATAGTAAATGGCCTGAGGTTTTCCAGATGGCAAATATTGGAAGTGGTCTAACCATTCAAAAGTTTAAAGAAATGTTCCTAAGATATGGATTTCCAATCCATCTAGTTACAGATAATGGCACCTCCTTTACTAGCCATGACTTTAAAGCATTTTGCATGAATGTAGGTATCAACCATACATTTACACCTCCCTACCATCCAGCCACTAACGGAGCGGCTGAACGGTTCGTGGAGACATTTAAAGCAAATGTAACTAAAATAGTTGAAAGTGGCAAATCCCTTAACTATGCAATTAGCATATTTTTAGCTGATTACCGAGTCACCCCCCACAAATCCACTGGGGTCTCGCCAGCTCGACTTATGCTGGGGAGAGAATTAAGGAACCGATTCTCTTTATTAAGACCTACACCAATATTTCAAGATCTGTTATTAAAACAAAATAAAACTGTAGATTCTCACGGGGGCCCCAGAAATGTACACTTCAAGGTAGGGCAAAAAGTCATGACCCGCGATTATAGAAAGGGTCTGAAGCCCTGGGCTGAAGGCACTGTCATTGAGGAGTCCATTCCTGGAGCTACCTATTTCATTGATGTTGATGGGCTAAGATGGAAGAGACATGTTAACCAAATAATAAACTGCAGTCAAAGTTTATAAATAAATATATTATATCTGTTACATTACATTATTAATGTTGTTAACTAATATTAACTTCACCTAACTATAATATGTGATTACCTATACCAGATATCCAGATTAACATCATATTTAAAAATGATGTAAACTTAGGTTTAATAACCATTTTTGTATGTTGAGTTTCCTAATAACCATGTAGTACTAAATATGTTTTAAATATAAGGTAAAAGTTTAAGTTTATGTAAGCGGGGAAGAGTGTAGTATATTGACTCGTTCATATTCCTTGGTTCATACATTCACTCTTCCAGTGCTTCTCTTGGTCTAGTGTTCAGACTGGCTATGTATCGGTTGTTACAATTAAATTTGTTATAAATAAAATAGAGTGTAAACTGAAGTGATTGTGTTATTAACTAATTGGCCTTCACCGAATACATCTCGAAATATAAAAGGCATATTGATTTCTACGCATATTATCCGGTAAGACTGGAAGCCGCCCCAACATAGTCATGTTGGGGAGGCTTCCAGTCTTACCGGATGTAGCTAAATCCCGGTATTTTACATATTACGACTGGTTATCTGACCTCCACAACCCAGGAGCTGAGTAACTCTATACCTCTCAGCAAGACTGATGTTAGGTTATCTGGCTTCGTTCCTTTACTAAAATTTCTGATCCGCCATGTACACCTGATTACATAGGCTAATTTTGACCCCAAACATAACCATGGTTCCTACGGCCTAAATGCCACTCGAATGCAAGGTATTTTACCTATGTTTGATATATATTTATAACTATGTGAGAACCATGTTCCTGTTTATCAAATTAAATAATTTATCTGTTAATGCTTTTAATACTTTATGCCTATAAGTAGTATAGTATGTAGTGCTATTCTAAATACATCGTCCTCACGTATATGAATTAATATGTGTATGTAAATATTGTAAAATACTTTCTTTTTAAAATAGTAAGGTTGGAGTTTCTTGTCCGTTCTTCTCCATAACAAGATACTTTTCCGAATGGACGATAAAATCAATTACTTGTAAATTTTTATTGTTGACGTTTAAACGTGCCGCTTAGTGGCCTAATTGAAATAAATCATTTTGACTTTTTGACTTTGAATGAACTCACAGGCAAAAGTAAATTAATAATAAGAGATAATTTATTTTAAGTGACGAACAGGGATGATGGACAATTACATACCGTTTATAACACAATATCCCTTCATGCAGATCTCCCCTCGTTGATTGGGACCTAAAGGTTTCCTGGTCTCCACGTCGATCACCTGAGTTTGAGAAAAGACGTTAAAATCATCACTATCAGCCATATCTGAATGCGGCTTTAATAGGTATGCCATTTTTCCAGGAAATTTAGTTGCTACCTCAAATTAATTTAATTCAGTTGCTGCATGAAAAACTCGTCAAAAAAACACATCATGTACCTCGGGGTCATTAGGTGTACCTAATGACAAAGGTTGCAGATTATGATCGCTATATTTTTTTTATTTTACTGCCGAGAAAATTATTCAGATCAAAACAATGTGAATTTATGAAAATGCTGAAGTAAATACAACAATATATATCTCAGCAATTTTCTTTTTTTTTCCTTTTAACTCACCTACACGACACCCAGATCCGGAAAAACCATCGGTCATACAAATATGTTTTCCGTGCCGGAATCGAACCCGCGACACGCAGCGCAGCAGTCAATCGCTAAACCACTGCGCCAACCGTGCGACAAACAAGCCCAAATAACATTTCACTACACCAGCCAGGGTATCGAACCCAGAAACTTTTGACCAATAGTTGCTCTTACGACAACTAGACCTAGAAAAGCAAAAAGAAAAACATCCTAGGAGAAAGGTATACCACCTACTTTAACCACGACACCATTGGCAAGCTTGCCAGAACTGCCAGCTCTATAACCCCTGGTAGCAAACTGCTCGTGGCATATCAGGCCAGCTTCTGTCATCCCATACTGCCGCAGAACCGTCACTAGATTTGGGAACCTGGAATAGGGGAATAAATTCAAATGAATAAGTTGGAAAGCGCAACGTGGATCGACGACCTGGTGAATGTTATTGGAATCTGCTTATAAAAAGATACAGAGAGTTTAGTCAGATAGTTACTCATACTAATACGAAAAACCCCTTTTCTAAAACACAACCTAGTTGTATTTAAGTCAAGAGTGAATGGGTTACTTCTAGGCAAGCGAGCTTCACCGTCGCCCACATCATCGCTTACCATCAGGTAAGATAGTGGTCAAGCGCGAGCCTGTCTATAATACATTTTTTATTTTTATTTATACAGTGTGTAGCGACACCAACGCCAGAGCAGATAGATCTGTATTACCTCTGTTTTATACTCGTCACAACTTCATCCCGGACGTACACGCCAGCTGCAACGATGTACTCAACGGAGCTGACGTCATAGCTGTCCAATATGGCCAACGTGGTTAACCCATTCACAACCGTTGGCGATAAGTTCAGGACTCTTAGCTGAAAACATTAAGGTATTGATTTAAGTACTCCCTGCTTAATGCCTTAATCTCTGTATAAGAAGACCAACTACACATATAATTTGTCTGATATTACTGCTGATATAAACCTTATTGGCAAAGTCGTCAACCACACCGAACCGACTTCAAAAGGAGAGGTTCTCAATTCGACGGTTCTTTTTTTGTGTGTTTGTTACATGATTACTCGGCCAATTATGAACAGATTTTGTTTTTTTTCATGTGGTCCCATTTGAATTTGATCAAGATCTAACGAGCAGTTTGAAAGTAATCCATAATAATGCGTATTCTCATGGTAATATGAGAATACCACCACAGTCTGCTGAAGTCTGTATCCGGTCTACTCCCCGCGCGATCCCAGCCCGGGAGGCACCCGGCGGGTTTGGCGGTTCAGCAGATTGGGATGGGATGTGATCTTTCTTCGCATGCTATCCTTGGCAGTCCACTTGCTTCTCTACGGACGATCCATCGTCATGCGCTGACACTGTGACTGATGTGTTGTGCCAAGAGATGGAGTACTACCTGTAATGGGCTCTTCTAGCCGCTAGAAGATCCCCAGCTTCACTCCAAACGTGAATGGCATATGCTAGATTCTAGCGTATGCCATTCACGTCTGGAGTGACGCCATCGAGAGACTCGAGAAAGCTCTTGCTTTCTCCCTTGACATCTTGAAGCATTCGACAGGGTCTGGCATGAGAGCCTTACTGGTGAGATTCCTTCCTTCGCCCAGTGGTCTTGGTGACTGGATTGCTAACTTCCTGAGGGATCGGTCTGTCCGAGTCGTTATTGATGGCTGCTCGTCCGGTCAGTTAGGTATTAACGCCGGACTCCCTCAAGGGTTGTTGCTCTCGGCTACACTGTTTATGTTGAACATTAATGACCTGCTAAAACCCGGAACCTTTGGGTACGCAGACGATAGCACGGTTGCTGAGAGATACGTATCCGGCCTGAGATTTGTTCTATTCGGGAGGCCATGGTTGCCCCAACCCCCGTGATAAGCCATGTTGCGCCATTGGGTTCATGTACACGTGCATGTGCCCGGTGCGTCAGGTAAGCGCAACAAATACATGAACTGATTTTTTTTTTTTTTTTTTACCTATTATAGGCCCGCGCTTGACCACTATCTCACCTGATGGTAAGCGATGATGTGGTCTACGATGGAGCACGCTTGCCTAGTAGTAACCTATTCACTCTTGAAAAGACCCCTAGATTATAGCTATCGGGAAACACAGACTCCGGCAGAGAATTCCACTCCTTAGCTGTACGCATAATAAAAGTATTCTCAAAACGTTTAGTGCGTATGGGTGGGATGTCCACCATGTACCATGTGATGGCGCATCGCCGTGCGTCTGGTAGGCCGATGATGAAACGGGCTGGGCGGAATTAGATCATGCAATTCCATCGCACACTCCCCGAAATGTAATCGATAAAAAACCGACAAGCTGGCAACTCGGCGACGATGTTCAAGACTCTGGAGCTTTGACTTAACCAGTGCCTCATCACCGATGAGCCTCTTGGCCCGCTTTTCGATCGATTCTAGTGCATCAAGCTGGTATTTGGCAGATCCGTCCCAGAGATGAGAACAGTACTCCATGCATGATCGAACTTGCGCTTGATACAAGCTGAGCAGCTGTTCTGGCGTGAAGTACCTTCTCACCTTTGCAAGGATCCCCAGCTTTTTGGCAGCCTGCTGAGCTTTTGCCTCAATGTACGGGCCAAAATTGAGAGTCGATGTCAACGTAACGCCAAGAAGCTCAAGATGGTCAGCTATTGGCACGGTTACATCTCGGAAAGTTGGAGCCGGGTGAAATTGGCTCTTTTTAGCGGAAAAAAGACACGCCTGGGTTTTAGCAGCATTAAACTTGACCAGATTGGCATCGCCCCATTCGGAGACTGCCTGCAAGGACAAGTTCAAGCGCTCCACCATGGCCTCCCGGAGAGACTGGATCAGAGGCCCGGTAGCACGAGCGTCAGACAAGTATCTCTCAGCAACAGTGCTGTCGTCCGCATACCCAAAGGTGCCGGGTTTTAGCAGATCGTTAATGTGCAGCAAGAATAAAGTTGCTGAGAGTACCGACCCCTGAGGGACCCCGGCATTAATATCCAAGTGGTCCGACGTGCAGCCATCGATAACCACTCGAATGGACCGATCTCTCAGGAAGTCAGCAATCCAATCACACAGACCACCGGGCAAACCGAATGAAGGAAGCTTACCAACAAGGCTTTCGTGCCAGACCCTATCGAAAGCCTTTGAGATGTCTAGGGAGACGGCAATGATTGTTTTGTTTTGTTCTAACATAGCTTATAAGTAGGATGTACTAACAACATAAACAAGTGTCTTACTAACATAGTTTTTAAATAATTTGTAATACTAACAAAACTATGGACCTTTGAGTCTGCAATTTTTTTTATTTTTTTTTTTAAACTATGTAGAGAAAAATAAAAATCTTCCAAAACAAAACACAACAAAGCGACAAATAACTTTCTTTTCGGCAGTCGGTGTCAAAAACGAAAAAAATATATATTGGTACCAAAAACATCGACATCCGAAAATAATAAAAGTTATTTTTCGCTTTATAGTGATTTTTGTTTTAGAAGTCGGTATAATTTTATTGTTAAAAAGTTTTTTTCCCATACCGGGATCGGTCGAGCCCAATAACCCAACCGTTGTAGTCGCAATAAAACACAGAGGAAACATTTCAGTGATAATTACCTTATATTTATGAGTAGCCTCCAGCATGATATTATCCCCACCGCTGGGACTAAACACTATTGTAGCATTCCCTCTAAGGCAGGCTAGAACATACAGGAAACCATAAATGCCGTAAAAATTGCCGCCGTAAAAGACTCCCACGCCTTTTGATCTGAAACATGGAATTTAATTTTTAAGAAGGTTGAAATCGCATTTAAGACTACAGAAGCTCAAGAGAGGTGTATTTTAATGTTAGCGATCATCATCATCATTATATCAGCCGAAAGACGTCCACTGCTGGACATAGGCCTCCCACAAGCGTCGCCATATTGACCGGTCTCGTGCGTCCTGCATCCAGCGTATTCCTGCAACCTTCACCAGATCATTGCTCCGCCTGGTGGGAGGCCTTACAACGCAACGTCTTCCTGTTCGCGGTCACCACTCCAGAACTTTTCTGCCCTATCGGCCATCCATTCTGCGAGCATTGCGCCTGGCCCACTGCACTGTTTGGCAATTCTTCGGGCCTAACCCTATTTGTGTTACGGATCTCTACATTTATGATTCGATCACGCAAGGAAACGCCGAGCATAGCCCTCTCCATTATCCTTTGGTTGACTATAAGTTTTCTGATAAGATTATGAGCGACCATGTCTCAAAGTCAAAGGTTATTACAGGCAACACACACTGATCACAGACTTTCGTCTTGAGACACTGTAGTAAGTTGGATTTGAAGATACCGCGCAACTTCCCGAACGCTGCCCAGCCGAGTCAAATTCGATGGTTGACCTTGGTCGCGAAGTTGGTCCTACCCAACTGGATTGTTTGTCCCAGATAGTCATAGTCGTCCACAACTTCGAGTGTGACATCAGCGATGACGATGGTCTAAATGCCAAAATGTAGAATTGATCACGAGACATTTCGATAGCGTTTGACATTCTCATTTATTTTTGACATCACTGTCGCCACGCTTTCGACGGTAGAATATCACTTGTCTAGGGCCTCAGGTGGGTGACTTTTGAGTATGTGTAAAGGACAGATGTATATGACTTGTATACATCAGTCCCTTACGCACACTGAAAATAACCTTACTCTAAGAGCTTATGGTCACACTTCTGGTATAAAACTAACTACCATAACCCATGTTTTTATTTTTTTTATTCTTTATCCTCGCGCTTGACCACTATCTCACCTAATACTAAGCGATGATTTGGTCGAAGGTGAAATACGCTTGCCTAGAAATAACCTATTCACTCTTGACTTAAATTCCCTATAATGTAGCTGTCGGGAAACACAGTACGTGAAATTGTTCCATCCGCTGGATGCGAGATGCATGGGACCGGGTAATGAGGCGACACTTAGATAAGGCTTATGTCCAATAGTGGACGTCTGTCAGCTGAAATGATCATGATGATGATACAAAGCTACACTTTCTCGATGTACCATGACCCCAAGAAAATGCATATTTACTGTAGGATAAGCCAAGGGATTGAAATCTCAGTAAAAAGATGCTTACTAATATTATACCAACGTCAGACTACAGTTGAACAGGTAAACATACTCACTCAATGGTCACCATATGCTGGCAATCCGATAAAAATCCTAAATGAGTGAACGGAACTCCTTTCGGTAGACCAGTGGTCCCTGAAGAGTACAAAATAAAAGCCAGGTCTTCCCATCCGTTGACAGGCACTGGCTGAAAGTCCTCAAGCTTTGCCGTCGCTTTCAGAAAATCTTTGAAGAGGACAGCACCGTCTTTTGTCTGATTCCCGTATAGAATGTAGTATTGTATGCTCTTGACTTCATCAAAAGTTGCTTTATGAGTATCGTAGGCGGAGAGAGAACAGAACATGACTGTTGGTTGAGCTATGTTGAGACGATGCAGTAAAGGGACTGTGGAATAAGCAAATCTGACGATGAATATTCATCATGCGGATGATAAATAAAAGACATGTTCCTATCTTTTTTCTTTATCTATAACTGTGTTGCTTCCAATTGAGCTGAATACCAGTTTAGGAATTTTACTTTTTGCAATTATACATTTTGCTGTTTTAAATTTTGCAATTTTACATTTAGCAATTTTACATTTTGCTATTTTACATTTTGCCGTTTTAAATTTTGCTATTAAGCCCTCTTTCACTAACTAATTGGCTATTCTACATTTACAAATTGCAAATCACTGAAAAAAATAAATTGGGACTTGCGAACTTTTCGCTTACTAGCAACAAAACTAGTTTGGGTCCACTGCTGACTGCTAAATTTACCATCACTTTGTTTTTTTTTGTGCTTTATCGCAGTTGGGAACCTTCTGAATACCAAGATGTTGCCAGATTTCAAATGTTGGTGAGATTTTTTTACAAAAACATTTAAATATTTAATTGATGTACAGAATGCGATTGTTCCTTTTGTGATGGGTCATTAACACTATTAATCTTTGAAAATAAAAAAATGAATGTATAAAAAAAAATTTTTGGAAAAAAAAATACTACCGACTTCCAAATAAGAAAACTACAAAGTGAAAAATAACTTTAGTTTTGGAAGTCGGTGTCTTTGGTAGGTACCATTTTTTTGCGTTAAAGACACTGACTTCCAAAACTAAAGTTATTTTTCACTTTGTAGTTTTCTTATTTGGAAGTCGGTAGTATTTTTTTATCCAAAAAATTTTTTTTTTCTCTTTTTGGTTGTACCTACCTAACAGGCAAGTTGTTTAGTAAGGTATCTATAACGCCAGAATAGATTACCCGAATGGCCGAATATCATGAAATTTGAACATAACCGGTGAAATGAGAGATCTGCGTACCCCTTAAGAGGATACTGGCGTGATGTTATGTTATGAAATGGTATAAACAATGAACAGATATGCGATTGCAGCAATCCCGAGAGATTTGCCGTAATTTATTGAAGAGTTCTTTTTTGTATATCTTCGAAGTTCTTCATCAGATCTTCACCAAATTAAAATGGGACCAATTTCGAAACATATTTTTCCAAACAAAAAAGAATTTTCAAAATCGGTCCAAAATTGACGGAGATATGCGTGAACAAACACAAAAAAAAAAAAAAACAATCATAATGTCGAACATAGAACCTCCTCCTTTTTGGTAAGTCGGTTAAAAAAAACAACTCACAGCTTCCATAAGTTGGATCCATCGGCGAAAACGTAGCCCCTGCACATGTAACCCCCATCACAGTTGATAGGTACTCGATGTTTTGATCAGCACAGATACACACTACTTCTCCCTTTCTAACACCAATATGAGTGAGGGAGAGAGCTATATCAGCTGTCATTTGGGCTACCTCTCCGTATGACATTTGATCACCTGTATCTGCATTTATCTGAATACAAAAGATACATGAAATAGATTAATTCGTCCACAAATTTCATCCAATGATTTCTCCCACTCTGGGTGAAGCGGGAGGGCGTGTCAGACTTTTACTTACTAAACCCACCCGTGTTACTTTTGTTGTTTGTGCCAGGGCCACGGTAGCTGTCTTTCAAATTTATCCGCGACCCAGACAGGCATAGGCCCTAGCGGACCCCGTCAGTTCATCTCTTTGAGGTGCGCGTGGTATACTACGCGCCGTCGACTCGGGCTTGGTCCTCATCGGACGGCCAGCTACCTATTACTCACCGCCCGCAAGCCCGCGCCTACGGTGGTGGCCGGGAATCGTCTTGCAACTCCCGACGCCCAGTGCGTGTCCTACGGAGGCTAAGGGCGTTAGGGCGTCTACGTTGCGTCTCCCTCACGCGTCCCGCCTCCTATTTCTGCTGGCGAAACTTACAGCCTCGCAGAAGGAGGTGACAGCGTCCCGTGCCCTCTCGGTCCGTACCATGGCCTGAACCAGAGCCGGACGCGAGAGGTTGCCACCGCTGATTGCGTCCACGAGGACACGGCAATGCTCATCCAAGCGGAGTAGACCTCCACCGTATGCTCAATCATGTCCTCCGGGCGAACCACATAATAGTGGCGTTTCCACCTGCCTTATCGAGTACAGGAACCTCCCGAAAGAGCCATGTCCGGTGAGGACTTGCGTCAGGTGGAAGATGAGGACGCCGTGGCGCCTCTCAAGCCACTCCTCAAAGAGGGGCTTTATCGCCGCAATTGTGGCGTACCCCCAGCGCTGGGTTGCAACAGTCGCTTTCTCCATTTTGCCATGAGATCCTGCCGGAGCTCTGTCCGTCGAGCCGCGATTAGTCGCGGCAACGGAATTTCACCCCGGCGTTCGTAAACGCACCCACGACACAGAGTATGTTGTTTCCTAATGAGGTGCAAAGTTTTAGTTTTGTTTTACTTTATTTTATTACATAATTACTTACCAATGCAGTTACATCCTTATTTTTGACCATATTGTCATACGCCTCTTTGCCAAAATGCAAATGAGCTGGTACTCTTAAGTCATCCTCCCCATATAGATAAAGCTTGTTTTTGAGCATTTTATTTAAGTTGCGACCCTTTGCTTCGAAACGGTTTTTGAGTAATCTGTAATGAGAAAAACTAGTTTTGTTACGCAATGAACTAAATAAAAAATTAATATTTGTTTCGGGATATTTACCATGTATATTTTATATTTTGTTGAGAGCTCGATATTGTGACCATGTCAGCTTAAAAACTTAAATAAAAAATATATGCAATACTTAACTAAGATATGTGTTTAGGACCTAATTAAAGGCTGATAAATGAAACTAAAGTGGACTGTAAAACACTTATATTGTGGTTCTGAAGGACAGTATACTGTTGGCAATGACTCAGGACAAGTAACATGCGCGCGCGTCGTCGACCGTGCTCGGTAGTGGAGTGCGGTGCGGGCGGCCAGCCCGCTGCCGCGGTGTCGCCCCGCGCCGCGCCGCGCCTTGTCTATGATTCACGTCTTGTCTGCGTGAACAATATGTGATAATTGGGACAATCCCACCGCACTATTCCCAAACCACTGCAACTCCTGAAAGCCAGAATCAACAGTGGCGACCACCAGAAAAGAGCCGAGGCAATGAAGCTTGACGAAGTCCCGGAGAATGAATTTAACTGTCTTGGATCCCGCAACGAAATTAAACAGAAAAGAATAACGGAGTCGGAAAAAATACAAATTGCCAGAATATGAAGATATGTGGTAGCGCCATCTCTTCAATATGTCTTCAATCAATGACCAAATTCGTAGACAGGTCAGGTTTGTCTGTTTGTCTATTTCATCTATAACCGCCTGTATATGAACTCTATTGTATCTATACATTCTTTTTTGGCAGTCCAAATAAATAATTGAAACTGCTCAAGTGAAATTTTGATAGCGCTTGCAATGCCCATACTTTTCGACGATTTCCCGATGGCTTTCGATAATACTCGGTCAAAATAACTATGCACACGAAATGTCAAATGACTTGACGCTGCACCCCGCGTTTGCCTCGAGCGCCAATAGCGAGATTCGAACGTCAGAGTGAAATTGACAATTAGAATTGCAAAGCTATTTTGACCGCGTAGTAATAGAATCTCACTTGTTTCTAGGCTAAGTTCAACATAAAAAAAAAGTTAATTAATAATTAAAAAAATCAAAAAAACCCGACTGCTTAAGAAGCGAACTAAAAAGACGTAAACAAGAAGAAAATCATGCTGTGCAGTCGGAGGATACATCTCGTTTTGGTCAGCCAGCTCGCGAATATGTCCTCCGACTGCAGAGCATGATTTTCTTCTTGTTTATGTCTTTTTAGTTCGCTTCTTAAGCAGTCGGGTTTTTTGATTTTATGAATTAACTTTTTTTATTTATAACATTTTAGTTATTTTTTCGAATTAGGTACATTTAAACATATAAGTGTTATATATTTTTGAAATAACCTCTTAAAAACCTTTATTTTGATACCCCACACGATGGGTTTGGAAGAAAAAATAAAATTGGCCCCCCACAATATGGCGCCCAAAAGCCGGCATTTTTCTATTTTCCAATTTTATGGTAGCCTATGACACTCGCAAAGTTAAGACGAATGGATTGACGTATGAATTGTCAAAATCGGCCAACGCGTTTGGTCTCTGGAACGCCACATAGGAGCAAACATACATAGACTGATAAACACATTACCCTCCTTCGGCAGTCGGGTAAAATGTTTAAACATCAATGCATTCACCTTTAAAATCTATCCTTGATCCTAGTTAATTAAGTTAGTAACACTGTAAAAGTTTAGGATGAACATTCTCTATACGGAAAGGTGTGGTTATGACGTACGTCAACGTATGTGACGACGCCATTTTGTTTGGTCGATACTATTCGGCTCTCGCTCGTACACTATAATCACAAACAGAAGACCTCTCTTTCTACCTCACAGGAAGTTTGTAAGAAAGAAAGAGACATATATTTTGTCTTTCTTTTTATGACTACACTTTCGTCCCTGTATATTAATAGTCTGAAGTTATATACGAATAAGATTGATGGCTGTCATTATTTTACCTTTGGCAGCAACCTTATGGCTATGACAATAAAGATCAAAGTTTAGCAAAATAAGAGGTACAATTATTGCCAAACGACTGCAGATTAATAATTTTAAGAGTGATGCGGTACGTTTGCTTGCGAAATTAAACAATCTGGCGTTTTCAGAAAATTCTAGTTTTGTATTAAGTCGTACGTGGACTGTAATATGTTCTACAGCAGCAATGGTTTTTAGATTTAATGATGTCTTCAACAAACGACGAAATTACTTACAGAGCTACAATTAGCAAAAACTCGTAAGGGGTTTTGAATGTCGCGCGTTTGCGCTATCCAACGCCAGGTGGCTAAGATGCGAACGCACCGTACGGCTCCGCGCGGGTCGGCAGAAGTGGGGGCGAAGTGCACATTTATTTTGACCGAGTTCGATAGTGTCTGCAATTTCTTTTGCATTGTTATAACATGACACTGCAAGAGGCCCATAAATCAGTGTTTGGGAACTAGCTCAGTCACCAATAAAAATAAATAAAAAGCTTTTTACAAAAAAATACTACCGACTTCCAAATAAAAAGACTACAAAGTGAAAAATAACTTTATTTTTGGAAGTCGGTGTCTTTGGTAGGTACCATTTTTTTGCGTTATAGACACCGACTTCCAAAAATAAGGTTATTTTTCACTTTGTAGTCTTTTTATTTGGAAGTCGGTAGTATTTTTTTGTAAAAAGCTTTTTATTTTTCACTTTTTAGTTGTACAAGTTGTTTAGTAACGCCAGGTTAGATTACCCGAATATCATGAAACTAGAGTATTACCGGTGAAATGAGAGATCTGCGTACCCTTTTAGAGCGTACTGGCCTGATGTTATGTTATGAAATGGCGTTAACAATAAACAGACATGCGATTGCAGCAATTCCGAGAGATTTGCCGTAATTTATTGAAGAGTTCTGTTGTATATCTTCGAAGTCCTTTATCAGATCTTCACCAAATTAAAATGGACCAATTTCGAAACATACTCTTTCAAACAAAAAAAAGAATTTTCAAAATCGGTCCAAAATTGACGGAGATATGCGTGAACATACACAAAAAAAAAAAAAAATCAAACATAATGTCGAACATAGAACCTCCTCCTTTTTGGTAAGTCGGTTAATAAAAGCGTTAGACATTTTATCCTCCATGTATAAAAAAAAAATCTCGACAGTTTTTCGCAATTGCTAACTTAGTACATTCTATATTCAAATAATCATAAATCCTCCATCCATTCATTTGGTCCCCGTGGCACAGCGTCATAAAGACATTAGCCTACTTCTTGTCACCTTCACGACATGCAACTGCCTAGTTTCGGATCCTTTGTCTTTACTTTAAACTACTAATAAATAATACTATTATTAAGCGTTTAAGCATAATATAATGGCATGTTGGTTTCTGTGATAACAAATACTTTTTTATAAGCTTTTCATTAACTTACAACTTATGTATGTGTGTTCGGGTCAAATCTTGCAACTGAATTTTAAAGCAGTTATCCTCAACCAATTTAGATGAAATTTTGAGTACATGTATGGTTTGGATGATAATGTACGGTAAGCTAAAAAGCTATTTAAAAAAAATATATTTTGTTATTGGAATAATTATTATTAACTTGCAATGTATCTGATTAAACTTCGTCCGCAGAAACAATTACATTATCTGATGCTAGTATTTCGCAACCCTGAGATTCTTTGCGTTGAGTAAAAGTATTAACACTCACCTGGATATACAAGGATTGAAGGTATCAGCTAAACTCGGGACACCGAGGCCGGCCGGCGCGGTGGATATTCAATATCCACTACAAGTTCACGTTTTTGCTTGATTTCACAAGGAGGGTTACGAGAACCAATCAGTTAATCAATTTTTTGCGAAGCCATTTGGGTATTTTTAACCCTTTAGTTAAACACAGCACGGGAGCAGTTATCTGCCTATTTGCCACTTTTTCGTCAGTTCGCACTCTCACCGCAGTGAGGCGCTAGCGTGGCGCCAGCGGGATGGCGACAATTTTAATTTAGGAAGGGAAACAAGTTGGATAGGTTATTTAGAACGATAGGCTTAATGTTTATCCAGTATGTATGCGTTGTATGTGTGTTCGGGTCAAATCTTGCAAAAGAATTTTAAAGTATTTATCCTCAACTGATTAAGATGAAATTTTGTATACACATTTGGGTTGGATGACAATGCACGATAAACTAGAAAGCTTGTTTAAAGAATAAACACAGCATCGCATACCTATATCTCATCTCAAAATATTGATCGCCATTCGGAGCCTGCGCTATGCAGCTAGCCTAGATTCTCCTTATTCCTGCATTGCGACGCATGTGCCCTTCGGAGTTATTCCTTCGATCGCGTTCCTGTTACCTGTTCGGAGTCCTGAGATCCTGGTACCCTAACGTTGCAAACAAAGGTTGAGTAGTAATGTGTATTTCTGTACTATATACCACGGGGTATTTTCATCGACGAGGCCTATATTCGGCAGAGAATTTGAACACTGCGGTGTAGAATATTGCAGTTTTAGGTCAGCGCCATCTCTTGACCGATAGTGGAACTAATGTAATGTTTGTTGTTGATATCTGAAAATCTGTGCTACTTAGAGAAATCGTTTTATTTTTACTATAATCTTTACATAAACTTCTATCACATAGAATCATTTCAGATTTTTCTCTATCCAAACTTCGGAGAACGGTATATTTTTACATTTGTCGCCAAAAGTCGAAAACCAAGCGGCCTAAAAAAAAGAAAAATGTTTTGAGTATATGTATATGGCGCTCTTTCATATAATACCCCCACATGCCCTAGTAGCATGCATTAGTTCTTGAGATATCCAGCTTTGACAGACGGACAGACAGCCGGAGTCGCAACATAAGGGTTCCTTTTTACCATTTTGATACGGAACCCTGACAAACAATCTCTTCAATTTATTATATACTTTCTAAGTTTATCTTGAAGATATCAGTGATATCAGTGTGTGTTGCCAGTGATCACCTATGTGACCGAGACGTGGTCGCTCACAATAGGCCTTATCAGAAAGCTTAAAGTCACCCAAAGGGCAATGGAGAGTGCTATGCTCGGAATTTCCTTGCGTGATCACCTCAGAAATGATGATATCCGCAGGAGAACCAAAGTTACCGACATAGCCCGAAGAATTGCCAAACTTAAGTGGCAGTGGGCAGGGCACATTGCTCGCAGAACGGATGGCCGATGGGGCCGAAAAGTTCTGGAATGGCGACCGCGAACCAGAAGACGATATGTTGGAAGGCCTCCCACTAGGTGGACCGATGACCTGGTTAAAGTTGCGGGAAGGCGCTGAATGCGAGACGCACGGGATCGGTCAATGTGGCGACGCCTGGGGGAGGCCTATGTCCAGCAGTGGACGTCTTTCGGCTGATATGATGATGATGATGAAGTTTATCTTGGACATCGCTGACAACGGAGAAGGAAATCATCGTGAGGAAACCTGGACTTTTAGTGAGTTTATTATAAGATTGTGCTCCATTGCTGCAAGGCGTTCCATAGCGAGGAAATAAATTATTTTACTAGCTGCCGTCTGCAGCCAGGCCTACGTTAAATGATTACTTCCCCCAATCTTCTAATATATATAAATCTCCTGTCACGATGTTTGTCCGCGATGGATTCCTAAACTACATAACCGATTTTAAATTAAATTGGCACACCGTGAGCAATGTGGTCCAACTTGAGATATAGGGTAGGGTAGGGTAGGGTAGGGTAGGTAGGGTAGGGTAGGTAGGGTAGGGTAGGTAGGGTAGGGTAGGTAGGGTAGGGTAGGTAGGGTAGGGTAGGTAGGGTAGGGTAGGTAGGGTAGGGTAGGTAGGGTAGGGTAGGTAGGGTAGGGTAGGTAGGGTAGGGTAGGTAGGTTAGGGTAGGTAGGGTAGGTAGGGTAGGTAGGGTAGGTAGGGTAGGTAGGGTAGGTAGGGTAGGTAGGGTAGGTAGGGTAGGTAGGGTAGGTAGGGTAGGTAGGGTAGGTAGGGTAGGTAGGGTAGGTAGGGTAGGTAGGGTAGGTAGGGTAGGTAGGGTAGGTAGGGTAGGTAGGGTAGGTAGGGTAGGTAGGGTAGGTAGGGTAGGTAGGGTAGGTAGGGTAGGTAGGGTAGGTAGGGTAGGTAGGGTAGGTAGGGTAGGTAGGGTAGGTAGGGTAGGTAGGGTAGGTAGGGTAGGTAGGGTAGGTAGGGTAGGTAGGGTAGGTAGGGTAGGTAGGGTAGGTAGGGTAGGTAGGGTAGGTAGGGTAGGGTAGGTAGGGTAGGTAGGGTAGGTAGGGTAGGTAGGGTAGGTAGGGTAGGTAGGGTAGGTAGGGTAGGTAGGGTAGGTAGGGTAGGTAGGGTAGGTAGGGTAGGTAGGGTAGGTAGGGTAGGTAGGGTAGGTAGGGTAGGTAGGGTAGGTAGGGTAGGTAGGGTAGGTAGGGTAGGTAGGGTAGGTAGGGTAGGTAGGGTAGGTAGGGTAGGTAGGGTAGGTAGGGTAGGTAGGGTAGGTAGGGTAGGTAGGGTAGGTAGGGTAGGTAGGGTAGGTAGGGTAGGTAGGGTAAGTAGGGTAGGTAGGGTAGGTAGGGTAGGTAGGGTAGGTAGGGTAGGTTGGGTAGGTAGGGTAGGTAGGGTAGGTAGGGTAGGTAGGGTAGGTAGGGTAGGTAGGGTAGGTAGGGTAGGTAGGGTAGGTAGGGTAGGTAGGGTAGGTAGGGTAGGTCAACTTGAGATATAGGGTAGGGTAGGGTAGGGTAGATAGGGTAGGTAGGGTAGGTAGGGTAGGTAGGGTAGGTAGGGTAGGTAGGGTAGGTAGGGTAGGATAGGGTAGGTAGTTAGGGTAGGGTAGGTAGGGTAGGTAGGGTAGATGAATGTTTGGTGGTTTTAATGTTTGTGATTCGGAATTTATTTTTGAACATATTACTTGTAGAGACATAATTAAAACCTTTCACACTTTAAATGTTAAAAAGACTGCAGATCTGTGGGGACATTCTGTAGAAGTTGCTAAGTCCATTATTGACATTGTCGCACCTAGTTTAGCTATTCTCTTTAATAATTGTATCGACAGTGGGGAGTTTCCTGACCTAATGAAAAATAGTAAAATAATACCTTTGTTTAAATCAGGTAGTACTTCAGACCCTACAAATTATAGACCTATTTCAGTACTACCTACGTTTAGTAAAATATTTGAGAAATTAATTTTAGAGCAATTGCAAAGATTTTTTAATAAACATAAATTATTACATAGCAAACAGTTCGGTTTTACAAGGGGTCGTTCAACTACTGATGCCGGTGTTGAGCTTTTAGGACATATTTATAATGCATGGGAAGATAAGTGCGATGCCTTGGGAATATTTTGTGATTTGTCCAAGGCATTTGATTGTGTTCTTCATGAAACGCTAATCAGGAAACTCCGCCACTACGGGATCCGGAACGGCGCTCTGGCTCTTCTTACTTCATACTTGAGTAATAGGATTCAGAGCGTTGACGTTAATGGAAAAAGATCTCCCGGATCTATAGTAACAATGGGAGTCCCGCAGGGTTCAATTCTTGGCCCTTTCTTGTTTCTTATTTATATTAATGACTTGCCTTACCTCATAAAGGATAACCATGATATAGTGTTGTTTGCGGATGATACTTCACTTTTGTTTAAACTTAAACGTCAGCAGCTGGTTACTGACGATGTAAATAGCGCGATCTCAAAAGTAGTTCACTGGTTCAATGTTAACAATTTACTTTTAAATGAAAAAAAAACCAAATGCATTAAGTTTACCCTACCTCACGTTAGGCAGGTGAAAACTGATGTGATGTTAAAGGGCGAAGAATTGAATCCTGAAAATAGCACAGTATTCTTAGGCCTAACTTTGGATGCTAAGCTTCAGTGGCGCCCACATATAGATAAATTGTCAAAGAAACTAAGCTCCGCAGCATATGCTGTTAGAAAGATTCGTAATTTAACTGACATAGAGACAGCCCGTTTAGTATACTTTAGCTATTTTCATAGTGTAATGTCGTATGGTATTCTGTTGTGGGGAAATGCCGCCGACATCCAGACTATCTTTGTTTTGCAGAAAAGAGCTGTTCGATCAATTTATAAATTAAGCCCGAGACACTCTCTCAGAGAGAAATTTAAGGAGATTAATGTAATGACTGTGCCTTCTCAGTATATTTATGAAAATCTTTTATATGCCCATAAAAATATAAAATTGTTTAAAAAATACAGTGATATCCATAACATAAATACTAGGAACAAACACAAATTTGTAGTACCTACAACAAGGCTCAAGAAAATAGGTGGCTCGTTTAGATGTCAATGTGTATGCTTTTATAATAAGCTTCCAAGCGACGTACAAGGTTTAAGTGTTAATAAATTCAAATCATTCATTAAACGTAAGTTGTGCCAGAAAGCGTTTTATAACATTAAAGATTACGTTGAGGACAAAAAGGCTTGGGATTGAGCTGCTCCAATTAATTTCGTTTTTTATTTTTTTATTTTGCTTCGTGGATTTAGTTTTTAATTATATTTTTATTTTTTTAATTTTTCTTGCAATGACAAGAATATTTACTTTTTAAAGTATTATATTATTTTATTTTAATTATTGTGAATGTGAAGACTATGTGGATTATTCTTTTTTTTTAATTTTAATTTATCTTAGTTAGTTTTTAATCATGGTCTGGCAGTTTGAGTATTTATGCGGCCTACCCGAATGTCCTTTCTTTGGTATTGTTCGTCAATTCGTTGAGCTCCTTAAATTCTAAGTTGAGCTGCACGGTTATTGACAAATGCGTGCACTGACTGGACAGGTCCACTCAATCTGGCTGGTTCTTTTCTCAAAAGACCATTTCAGACATCAGTCTACATGGTCTTCACATGATCTAACCAAGTTTTTGTCTGGACTTTAAAAGAGACTGTGACCTCTGAGTTTGTTTCGGCCTTTCTTCTCAGAGTAGTCAGACAGGAAACGCCGACCTCATCTAGTTTTAAAAAATATGATCGACATGTGAAAGTGTTTGTACAAACCAACTTACAGAAAATAAATCATTTATCATTATCATTTATCATTTATGGCAAAACAAAGTTTGCCGGGTCAGCTAGTATCTTTATAAATATCTATATGCCTTTGTCAATCTAATGTATAAGCTATGTTACTGTAAAGTTCCATCAAATCCGTTCAGTAATATTTACAATAAAAAAACCTTAATTAAAAAAATCAAAAAACCCGACTGCTTAAGGAGCGAACTAAAATTACGTAAACAGTTAGAAGAGCATGCTGTGCAGTCGGAGGATACATATTTGCTGGCTGATCAAAACCAGATGTATGCATGAGCTAGTATCATTCATAAAAATTAAGTTTAATCAAAAACAAAAATACCTGGTGATATTTGCAATGCGGATAATACTTTTAAGGATAATACTTTTGTAAAATTATCCCCTGGAATCGTAATCACTAAAACAATTTTCTCAAACAATACAACTATTTTCCTATATTTTTCAGGTCCATCGAACGAAACACCCTAAGTCAACACTGCGATCAAAAAATGGCTCCACCTGCTGAGACTTCAAACCCGATGGCTTCAAACGCTACTCTTTCTGAAACTTCAATCCCGACGGCCTCAAACGCTGCCAAAACTCCTACTGGAACTCTAAACCCAACGGCCTCAAAAGCTAATCCTTCTGAAACTGCAAACCCGATGGCTTCAAACGCTACTCCTTCTGAAACTTCAATCCCGAGGCCTCAAACGCTACCGAAACTCCTACTGGAGCTCTAAACCCGACGGCCTCAAACGCTACTCCTTCTGAACCTGCAAACCCGACTACCTCAAACGCTACTACTTCTGATACTCCAAACGCAACGGCTTTAAACGCTACCAAAAATCCTACTGAACCTCCTAACCACGGCCTTTAACGCAACCGACATTCTAAACCCGACGACTAAGAATGCTACTCCTACTGAAGCTTCAAACCCGACGGCCTCAAACGCTACCGACACTTTTACGAAAACTCACCTGGCTAATTCAAAGGCCGAAAATAAAGCAAGAAGAGAAAAGAAGAGGCGGAAACTCGAGCCAACTGCCTCAACCACAGAAAACGTAATAAAATTAACGGATTTTGCAAGCCCTACACGCATCGTATGCGTCTTGACACGCGTCAGTAAATATATGAAGTTCTTTATATTGAGTGTGGTCACCCTTTACGTGACGAAGAATGCCAATGTCCTTGAAAAATGTTAAAGTAAAAATAAAATGTTTCCAAGTGCTAACAACATCCCTAGAAACCGGAGTATCCCAGTCAATTTTACTTAACCATAATTTTTGTAAAATTATTTTTGATGTTATAACTACACCAGAAAGGCGGCCTAATGGGTCGTATATTTGTGATATAACTGATAACATTACCCGTTTAGTTAAATTCGACTCATTATAATTGTCATCAATATTCGTAACAAAATGCAGCTCATCACTAGCACTATCACTACTAGTGATTCACTAGCGTCGAACACTACGCGTAATTTTGTAGTCAGACTACTCTCTTTAATGACTCCGTGGTGTGGAAGATAATAGTTAGGTTGAATACAAGTAGCTAACTTCGACATGTGACCTAAGTCATTATATTCTCGCATAAAGTAAGTATACATACGTTTAAATTCAGGTAAACGTTCGAATTTACGTTCTAATGATAGAAATCGTTCCTTCGCTACAGTATAAGAATCACCCAGTGCGTCTGGTGCCTCTCTCAGGGGTATACAAATCGAAAATCTACCATTTTCTTCGCGTGTGTTATTAAATAATTCCTCACACATACGTTCATCATCTGTAAGAATAACAAATGGTGATGAAGGAATATTCTCAATTGCCGAGAATAACCGGAGCTGCTTATCAATGTCTAAAGTGACTTCAATAACTGAAGTGACAATGAACGTGAGGAGGTTTTGAGATCCTAACAAACACCGTAATTTAAATTTTTGTAAGAATACTCCACTAGGTAAACGCATTTTATCGTTTTATAAAAGATCCCAAAATCTATCTGCACCTATCAGCAAATCAATCTCTGATCTAACGTTAAACGTAGGATCTGCTAATTGTAGGGATTCAGGAAAACGTATATGACCAGCTTCTATGTTTATCGTAGGCAAAATGGACGTTATGCATGGCAAGACAATGAGTGATCAAACGAACTCACCTGTAAGTGATGTTCGATCATCATTATATGAAGACTATGTCCTTCGATGATCACCATGTAGTTTTCTCTATTTCCATGAAACCGACGCGCGATTATTCAAAGCTTGCCACAGCAAAAATAAATTAATTTGCTGTGAACTGAACGCAACCGGGTGCTAACTTCCGCTTACGCTGTCATCTGTAAGCTCATTTTTTGAAAGCAACACATTTCTTACGAGTACAATTTCTGGGTAGTTCAGAAAGGATACTTTTGATTGGGTTCTGGGTGAGCCCCTGATCATAATTACTTACAGGTAAGTTCGTTTGATCACTTATTATACTTCAGACGTCCTTCGATGACCACCATGTAGATGTTTAAAGTTTTATCTAAATTGTAACAAATGTCTAAAGACCCGACTGCTTAAATGGCGAACTAAAAAGACGTAAACAAGAAGAAAATCATGCTGTGCAGTCGGAGGATACATATTCGCGAACTGGCTGACCAAAACCAGACGTATCCTCCGACTGCACAGCATGATTTTCTTCTTGTTTACGTCTTTTTAGTTCGCGATTTAAGCAGTCGGGACTTTTGATTTTTTAAATTTACTTTTTTTATTTATAACTTTTTAGTTATTTTTTTTTAGATTTCGGTACTTTTAAACATATAAGTGTTATATATTTTTGAAATCACCTCTTAAAACCCTTTATTATGATACCTCACACGATGGGTTTGGAAGTAAAAAATAATTTTGTCCCTCACAATATGGCGCCCAAAATCCGCCATTTTTCTATTTTCCAATTTTAATGTAGCCAGAGACACTCGCAGGGTTAAGACGAATTGATTGACGTATGAATCACCAAAATCGGCCAATGCGTTTGGTCTCTGGAACGCCACATAGGAACAAACATACATACATACAAACATACATACATACATACTTACATACATACATAGACTGATAAACACATTACCTTCCTTCGGCAGTCAGGTAAAAATAAAGGCATTTTCACAAACAAATCTATCTCTTAATTTTTTGTATTGGGGTAACATTATAATAAATGCCCTTGCTCTTATTTATATCTTCTAATGAACACAGTAATTACACTTAATTATAATTATGTAGTATTGTTATACCTATTTATTTAATCAACAACCCTCACGGGCTAACAATCTAATGTCTTTACTTCTGGCTACCCACTTCTGGTAGGTAAATTATTATCAAAGTTTAGCCGTGTAAATAGTTATTATAACAAAATCTTAGTGGTATATAATTTATCACTGAGTACTGAACTTGCAAAATTTACTTGATTCATATAGGACGATTATAGAACTTTGCAAAGGTTTGTGATTGCAAGGTCCATCCTGCAGTTCTTATCTCGTCAATATTGACAGCTTTTTTAGCTGCTGCTGAAGTAGACGCGTGTCTAGTACTATATGCACTGAACATGTTTGTATTTATTCCACTGTTTTTAAGAGTGTCCTTAATCCATCTACTAATTGTTGACACTGCAGCCATTTTGTATGGTTTCATATAAGTTATAAAAAGGTTTTTAATATTGTTTCTGTGGTCTTTTGTTCTATACACGTAATCTATAATTGACCTAGCAGGGCAAATCTTAGGTTCATTATGAAAAAATGGAAGAATTAAATTAGGTTGGTACCGGCCTGGAGCAGTAGTTTTGATAAAATCTGGTATTTTGATCTGTAGCTGGTTACCATGCTGTACTATATTGTTAACTATTATTAATGATATAGTTTGAAATCTATGACCAGTAGAGATTGCGATTAATGTTACTGTTTTTAGGGTTCCGTACCCAAAGGGTAAAAACGGGACCCTATTACTGAGACTTCGCGGTCCGTCTGTCTGTCTGTCTGTTTGTCTGTCTGTCACCAGGCTGTATCTCATGAACCGTGATAGTTAGATAGTTGAAATTTTCACAGATGATGTATTTCTGTTGCCGCTATAACAACAAATACTAAAAACAGAATAAAATAAATATTTAAGTGGGGCTCCCATACAACAAACATGATTTTTTTGCCGTTTTTTGCGATAATGGTACGGAACCCTTCGTGCGCGAGTCCGACTCGCACTTGGCCGGTTTTTTGGTAAGTTCTTCAAGTGTCATAATTTGATTATTAGAATTATTGTCTTTAAAATGATTAAGAACTTTAGAAACATCCCAAACATTGTCATATTTAGGTATTGTTGGTCTCAATTTAAATACTCCTTTGAGAAATCTTTTGATCCTATCATCGTTAGCTAATCTTGGACCTACAATTAGACCAGGGCTGATTTATCTGAATTTAGTGTGTTGTAGGATGAACCACCATTGAACTTATCAGTTAAATAAAAAAAGTTAATTAAAAAAATCAAAAAACCCGACTGCTTAAAAAGCAAACTAAAAAGACGTAAACAAGAAGAAATTCATGCTTTGCAGTCGGAGGATACATATTCGCGAGCTGGCGGACCAAAACCAGATGTATCCTCCGACTGCACAGCATGAATTTCTTCTTGTTTACGTCTTCTTAGTTTGCTTTTTAAGCAGTCGGGATTTTTGATTTTTTTAATTAACTTTTTTTATTTACAACTTTTTAGTTATTTTTTTTTAGAATTAGGTACATTTAAACATATAAGTGTTATATATTTTTGAAATTGCCTCTTCAAATCCTTTATTTTGATACCCCACACGATGGGTTTGGAAAAAAAAAAAAAAAATTCCGCCACAAAATGGCGCCCAAAATCCGCCATTTTTGTATTTTCCAATTTTAATGTAGCCAGTGACACTCGCAGGATTAAGACGAATCGACTGACGTAAGAATCATCAAAATCGGCCAACGCGTTTGGTCTCTAGAACGCCACATAGGAACAAACATACATACATACATACATAGACTGATAAACACATTACCCTCCTTCGGCAGTCGGGTAAAAAAATAAATTATGTTAGGAATAGAACTATTAAAAAAAATCTTCTTTATTCTTATTACAATACTCACGCCAACCATTAATGATTGATTAGCATTTTTTTAGTTATTCATTCAGTGATAGAGGCTAACATAATCTCAGTAGACGTCGCTGTTATTCCACGCCTCATAAAAGCTTCCCTGACAATACTCCTACAGCAAGTCGCAGGTTCTTTCTGAGAGGTGGTAGGTTGCCCGCATCTGAACATTAAAGGTTATTATTTGGTTGAATAATCATTAGTTCTGACACTAGCATTGACATATATAATGGGTACCAAGGTTGAGTAACCCAATGTGGTACTATAACAATACCCTCAGCTTCATCAATCTTAATCTTTCGGAGTGTTTTAAGAATTAAAGAAAATGGCGGGAAGGCATACAAAAAAAAGGTGTGACCAGTCAATTGTGAAATCATCTATTGCATATGCATCTAGGTCCCTTGCATATGCTACATACTTCTTACATTTATAATTTAGCCTTGATGCCAATAAATCTATATTGGGAAACCCAAAATTGTGTGTTATGCAATCATATGTATTTTTCTCAAAACTCCATTCTATTTCTGTTTTATGCTTTCTTGATTCTGAGTCTGCAATGTCCTTAGAGCTTATATATGAAGCAAATAACTAGATATTTCTTATTTCACACCATTTCTATATTTCTTCAGAAATTTAGTGGAGCTTAGGGTACTGAACACCACCTATTCTGTTTATCTAACGTTCACGTTCCGTTATATTTAATGAAACATTATTAATGCCCGAAATACGGAGCGCTTCAATATTTTGAAAAGGTAAGTTTAATTTCAGGTGGTCCGTCAAAAAGGATGATTGGCTACCACTGTCTAACAACGCACGTGCAAGGTTTAGGGTACACTAGTCGAAAATTCTTCTTTACAAACGTAGTCTGGATTTTACTCCACTGTTTGACGATGTACGTTCAAAGTAAAAAATTATATCACTTTATCTCATCATTATCTAGCCCTGTATGGAAGCAAAAAAGTAAAAATAAAATTTACTTGAAAGTTATGAGCTTCGAAAGTTCCTTATTTTAACACTAATTTTTACGCATCTTTGGGCGCAAATAAGTACCATAAGAAAAAGGAAAATTGTAAAACGGCCTCCATACAGGGATAGATTAGTAGTTCAACAATGCAAATAATTTTATTTTGAACAGATACATTCAGTCGTTTTTTCGTGATATCCAGCTCCCAAAGGTCTGTTTATAAAATTTCGCGCGCTCGTTTTCGTTCTAAATCATCATCCATTTCGCTACAAATTTGCAAAAGTGTGTATTCGTACGCAATCTAGCTTCTTACATGCTCATAACAGCATCTGTCTGTTCCACACGTGTTGTCGGTTGATATAGCACGCATTTTAACCCCGCGCACAAAATAGCTCGTGCCGTCGACTAGTGTACCCTTAATCATATTCTTTACTAATACACACTAGTACCTAACAATGCCTGACTAGTAGACATGCCTGACAAGGTGACTGGAGGCGATGGCACTGATTGCGGCTGAAAGATAACAGAAGAATTGATATTTTCATCATTCTTATAATTTTTATTTAAATGCAATAACGTATTATGTGGCGACCGCGAACCGGAAGACGTTGCGTTGGAAGGCCTCCCACCAGGTGGACCGATGACCTGGTGAAGGTTGCGGGGATCCGCTGGTTGCGGGACGCACGGGACCGGTCAATGTGGCGACGCTTGGGGGAGGCCTATGTCCAGCAGTGGACGTCTTTCGGCTGATATGATGATGATGATGATGATGATGATTATGATTATATTTACAGTGACGACACATGGCCTTCAGACAACAATGCTGCACATCGGACTTGCGCTTGATACAAGTTGAGCAGCTGTGCCGGAGTGAAGTAACTTCTCACGTTTGCAAGGATCACCAACTTTTGGCAGCCAGCTGAGCCTTTGCCTCAATGTAACGCCAAGAAGCTCAAGATGGTCCGTTATTGGCACGGTCACATCTTGGAAAATAGGAGCCGGGTGAAATTGGCTCTTATTAGCGGAACAAATACACGCCTGGGTTTTAGCAGCATTAAACCTGACCAGATTGGCTCGCCCCATTCGGACACTACCTGCAACTGCAAGGACAAGATCAAACGCTCCACCATGGCCTCACGGAGAGACCGGACCTACGGCCCGGTAGCCCGTGCGTTGGACAATAATCTCTCAGAAACAGTGCTGTCGTCTACTTACCCAAATGTTTTAGCAGATCGTTAATGTGAAGCAAGAATAATTTTGCTGAAAGTACCGACCCCTGAGGGACCCCGACATTAATATTCAATTGGTCTGACGAGCAGCCATCGATAACCACTCGAATGGATCGATCTGTCAGGAAGTCTGCAATTGAATTACACCGACCACCGAAGCTTACCATTAAAGCTTTCGTGCCCCTATGTAAAGCCTTCGAGATGTCAAGGGAGACTGCAAGCGCTTCCCCATTCCTCTCGATGGCCTCACTCAATATGTAAAAAAAAGTTAATTAAAAATATCAAAAAACCCGACTGCTTGAAAAGCGAACTAAAAAGACGTAAACAAGGAGAAAAGCATGCTGTGCAGTCGGAGGATACATATTCGCGAGCTGGCTGACCAAAAACCAGATGTATCCTCCGACTGCACAGCATGATTTTCTCCTTGTTTACGTCTTTTTAGTTCGCTTTTCAAGCAGTCGGGTTTTTTGATATTTTTAATTAACTTTTTTTGTTTATAACTTTTTAGTTATTTTTTTTTCGAATTAGGTACATTTAAACATATTAGTATTATACATTTTTGAAATCACCTCTTAAAACCCTTTATTTTGATACCCCACACGATAGGTTTGGAAGTAAAATAATATTTGGGCCCACACAATATGGCGCCCAAGAACCGCCATTTTCCTATTTTACAATTTAAATGTAGCCAGTGACACTCGCGGGGTTAAGACGAATCGATTGACGTAAGAACCATCAAAATCGGCCCACGCGTTTGGTCTCTAGAACGCCACATAGGAACAAAATAGGAACATACATACATATATACATACATACATACATAGACTGATAAACACATTACCCTCCTTCGGCAGTCGGGTAAAAAGAGCTATCGTATACTCTTAATCAACGTTGGCTGATACATATTTATTTAAATAATGAATAATAAACTAACTGCCTATCACCTTTTGACACAAATAAAGATATCTCAGTACCTAGAACTGATAATTTATTTTTGGGTTTCCCGTTGCGCAAATTGAGTCATGATAATACCCAAACAAAGTACCTAAGTTACATAATTAGCAAATTCTTACTATTTTATAAACAGATTTTTTCTACAATTTCTTTTTTTGATTGTCTCACTATCCTTAATTTAAATTTATTGCAAATTATTTTCTACTTTTTAGTATGGTTTTCTATTAAAGCGTGTGTTTTGCTTAAAGTATTATTTATTTTTTAATTTTTAGTTCAGTTTACCATTTAAGCGTTTTTGATAGTTTTTTAAACGACAATTATTAAAGCTACTGTGATGGGAGTGGGTAATCAGCGTGCATACTGCCTTCCCTGGATTTGATAGCCGTTTTTCAGGCGGGTATTCGGAACATTTATTTAATACGTGTACTTGGCGCAAGGCACTACCGTGTCTTCGGATATAACTAAAAATTAAGCCGCGCATGTCGTATCACACGCCTTATTACTTGGCACAGAGACACTACCGGGTATCGGTTATTGTAATGTTCGAGGGTTATTAAATAAAAGTCGAGCGGTACATCTCAGGGCTATAATTAGACTAGAATTAGGCTAGATTTCCTATCCAAAGTGCTTGAGGCTTGTGTCCACAAACAACTTTCATACTTTGTGCAGTGTAATTCACTCATTAGTCTTCTTCAATCTGGATTCAGGCCCGGGCACAGCTCTGTGTCCGTACTCCTTAAAGTGACTGGCGATATGAGGGTAGGTTTGGAAGACACCAAAGTCACTGTACTAGAGCTGGTCGATTTCTCGAACGCCTTCAATACCGTTAGTCACGACATGCTATTAGCCATTCTGTCCTATTTGATGGTCTCTCCCGAAGCACTGGAACGGTTCACCTCTTACCTTCAGGAACGTCAGCAGTCGGTTCACGTTGGGGATTCGTCATCTCACTGGTGTAATTTGGAAACTGGCGTTCCTCAAGGCGGCATTCTTTCTCCTCTTCTTTTTTCTATTTTCATAAATCTCATTACTTTCGAACTTCAGTGTTCGTATCATCTGTATGCAGATGACCTGCAGTTGTACTGTCAGGGGAGTGTTGAAGAAATACTTGACGTTATCAGTAAATTAAACAGGGAATTATCGGCTATAAAAACCTGCTAGGACCACTAGATACTAAGGATAATGTTCCCTGTTCTCTCTCCTACGTAATTGATCAACATGCCTATGGAATATTTTTCTCACAGTGGCGCTGGACTTGGTAGTTGCTAGGACCCCAACTATCTACTAATCGACCGGCATCCATCCCTGATGCACTAATCGTTGAGCTCAGCAGCAAGAAAATTGGATGTCGCATTAATGAAGTGAGAGTCAATAACATCAGTTACGCTGACGATATGGTGCTGCTGAGCCCAACGGTTAGGGCGCTTAGAGAGCTGTTAACTTGTAGTGTGGGCTATGCTAAGAAGCATAGCCTTATCTACAATGTTAGAAAGAGCGAGTTCTTGGTCTTTATGGCCGTCGGTGGTAAATGTCCATGGTACATGTGCCCCCAGTTAAACCTAATGGGAATGAGTTGGGCGAGTCTACCAGTTCAAGTACTTGGCACTATGTCACAGACAGGCTTAATGACCAGTTAGATACTGAGAGGGAAGGTAGGGCGCTTGCAGTCCGTTGACACAGGTTGGCTCGCAGGTTTGCACGGTGTAGTAAGCTAGTAAAGATGACGCTATTCGAAGCTTATTGTCAAGTATTTTACACGAGCAGCCTTTTTTTTTCTTTAAAAAAAAATAACTTTGCCCCACAGTAGGAATTTCTCATGTCTCGTGGGTGCGTTTACAAACATATAAACACACATACACAAACACCCAGAGCCGAAAGGGAGCAGGAGGGTCCCGTTTTTACCCGACTGCCGAAGGAGGGTAATGTGTTTATCAGTCTATGTATGTATGTATGTATGTTTGTTCCTATGTGGCGTTCCTAATCCTGCGAGTGTCACTGGCAACATTAAAATTGGAAAATACAAAAATGGCGGCTTTTGGGCGCCATTTTATGGGGATTTTTTTTTTTCTGCCAAACCCATCGTGTGGGGTATCAAAATAAAGGATTTTAAGAGGCAATTTCAAAAATATATAATGCTTATATGTTTAAATGTACCTAATTCTAAAAAAAAATAACTAAAAAGTTGTAATTAAAAAAAGTTAATTAAAAAAATCAAAAAGCCCGACTGCTTAAAAAGCAAACTAAAAAGAGGTAAACAAGAAAAAAATCATGCTGTGCAGTCGGAGGATACATCTGGTTTTGGTCCGCCAGCTCGCGAATATGTATCCTCCGATTGCACAGCATGATTTTTTTCTTGTTTACGTCTTTTTAGTTTGCTTTTTAAGCAGTCGGGTTTTTTGATTTTATCAATTAACTTGTTTTTTACCCTTTGGGTACGGAACCCTAAAAATGTTGAACTGCACTGTTCAAAAATATTGTATACACTCGACTCAAGTCTGCAACATTCATATTTCGATGTTTTATGGTCTGTTGCAGTCCTTTCCTCACGGTCTGTTGAGGTGTGGTTATTGATGGGCCGACGACCGATCAAGTTCTCCTCAACTAAGCGTCCCCAAACTGATACCATTTTACTCGTCATGTATAATCGCAGCTGGCTGGGCAACGTGTTTTTACGATTTTTAAGGAGGAATGATACTAAACTCTTTATTAACCCCCGACAGAAAAAGAGGGAGGTTTGATGTGTGTACCCGTGTGTTTTTGTGTTTGTCAACATGTGTATTTGTGTATCTATCTGTGGCATTATAGCTCCTAATTGGATGAACCGATTTTTATTTCGTTTGTTTTTATTTGAAAGGTGACTTAATCGAGAGTGTTCGTGGCTATGTTTGATGTGAAATCGGTTCAGCCGTTCAAAAGTTATTGGCTTTTTGCGGTTTCGCTCGGGCTGCTCCCGCAAGTTACAGTGTCATAATTACGTGCTCAATAGATTGTCGATCGAAGCGTGTCTAATACTAAATAAATTATGTAGTCTATACTTAAACTATTATTATAATTATAAAATTATTTATATTTCCTTTATTTATTTTCACACTTACTTGATACATTTTTAAATGTTAATAAAAAAGAAAACTTAAAAACATTTAAAAATATAAAAAATAGAGGCCAACCGGTATCGGGAACAGGGTCCAAGCTACCGGTGGTTAGGGCTCCAGAGACAGGAACCTCCTCACAATGCGAGCGAGGAGTACTGCCTTCTGTATCAGACCCTTGATCCAACCGCCCAATGACAGCCTCGACAGATGGTCGTCGAGGCTCTTGGCCATCAGGCCGTTGGCCGTAACGACAATCGGCACAATGATCGCCGAGTCCACATTCCACATGGCGACAACCTCGTGTGCTAAGTCGAGATACTTGATTTGTTTCTCTTTGTCAGCTTTCACGAGGTTCTCGTCATGCGGGATTGTGACATCGATTATCATTGTGCGGCGCGCTAATCGGTCTATCACCACTATATCCGGATTATAGGCAAAAAAAAAAAATATATATTTTATATTATTTGTTTGTTTGTACCGAATAGGCTACGAAACTACAGGACGGATTTGAAAAATTATTTGACCTATAGAAAGCTACATTATTCCAGAGTAACATAGGCTATAATTTATTAAAAATTTAATAAAGATCCTTTTCAAAATTGCAATATGTAATCTAAAGTACTGAAATTTTGCTTATGAAATTCATTATTTGGCGTGCGCTGAGAAAACTATTGATGATACATAAAAAATATGTACTATATGATTAAAGTAAAATCTAAATCAAATATTTTTTATTTCACATAGGTCTCCATTGGCACTTATAAAACGTCAACAAAATGTGCACGGATCGGGTTAGTCGTTTCCTGTGGAGAAGAACCGGCAAGAAACGCCACGGTTACTCTTTTTAAAAAAATTGGTTTGTTTTTACAATATTTCCATGTTACAGCATTAGCGCTTAGATATGGGGGGACAACGTCGGCCCGATAATAAGTCTTAAGTTTGTATAAACGAGATAAAGAGTTAACAAATGTTAACAAGCATCTAGAAATCTAGAAGGCCTACAATGTGTGTGAACATTGTAGGCCTTCACAAAACAATTGGTAAAAGAATCTACAAAAAGGAAAAAAAAAATAACAAGACTAAATTTAACATGTGGCACAAATGTTGTTATCAGTGCTGTAACTATTCTTAGCAAAGGGCTATAAAGATTATTAAAATCATTGTAAAAAGACTAATTAAAAGAAGGAAAAAAAGAAAAAATTAGATTGAGAATAGTTACAGACTTATTTGTGCCGTTTATGAGTTACCAGGGAAGCCGCATGCGCAGAAGGAGCTAAAGCCAAAATTTTTATCTTCAACGTAGTCCTTGATTTTATAATATGATTTTTTAATAAGGACATTGATGTAGTTTTTGAACTTTCCATCGGTCAATTCTATAACTGACTTTGGCAACTTTTTATAAAAGCGTATACTGTTTATAAGAAAAGACTTGCTAGTTTTCGTTAATCTGAATTTGGGTATTACAATTTCATGTTTACTGCGTTTATTTAAATTATAGAAGTCGCTTCTAGTTTTGAAAAGCCCTCGATTTTTGCGGACATACAAAATACATTCCAAAATATAAAGTGAAGGTAGAGTCAGTATATCGATATCTTTAAATTTTTCTCTGAGGGACTCGCGTGGACCCATTTCATAGATCGCGCGGATTGCCCTCTTTTGTTAGATGAAAATTGAGTCAACGTCTGCTGTTGATCCCCACAGCAGAATGCCATAAGACATAATACTGTGGAAATAAGCATAGTATACTAACCTAGCTGTGGCTACATCGGTTAACTGCAATATTTTCCTTACTGCATATGCAGCTGAACTTAACCTACCCGAAAAAGTACTCACTATTACCTACAAAAAAAACCTCAAGAAAATATTCCTACCTATCAAAGTTAAGTCATAATAGCAACTTTTGTGTTCTAAAATTTAATCAGACGCCCGCCGGTAGAAACATGAGTTGGATATATTCGTATTGTAGTATTAATTCTTTTTGAAATAAATAGTTTAATAAATTGGTGGGTAGGTAGGGAAGGGTAGGTAGGGTGGGTAGGGTAGGGTAGGTAGGTATGTAAGATAGGGTAGGGTAGGTACGTAGATAGCTAGTTGTCGGGTGCGAAGCCGCGGGGGTCAGCTAGTATGAAAGAAAAATACATCGGGGGCTTTGAAAATAAAAAACTTGTTTTAGTTAAGTACTGAGTCAGTAGCTGAAAAGTCTGTCAACCTTTGACCTTGCTTTACTTAAGCTTCGCAGATGATTTCAAGCATTATAGAAAAGAATTATGGTTCATAATCGTTCAAAGCGCTTGCTTACATTCGCTTCTACGAACATGAGCAATGAACGCACTAGAATAATGTTCCTATCTCTATACAAAAACTAAACATGTAAATAAAATTCAAAAACTTGCCTATGAATCTTTATTTATATATACTTTATTGTACACCATGATAAAACAATACAAAAAAAATTAAAACAAAAATACAACAGGCGGCCTTATCGCGGTCTGCGATCTCTTCCAGGCAACCTTGAAAACATATTCGCGAGCTGGCGGACCAAAACCAGATGTATCCTCCGACTGCACAGCATGAATTTCTTCTTGTTTACGTCTTTTTAGTTTGCTTTTTAAGCAGTCGGGTTTTTTGATTTTTTAATTAACTTTTTTTATTTACAACTTTTTAGTTATTTTTTTTAGGGTTAGGTACATTTAAACATTTAAGTGTTATATATTTTTGAAATTGCCTCTTAAAATCCTTTATTTTGATACCCCACACGATGGGTTTGGAAGAAAAACAAATTTGGGTCCCCAGAATATGGCGCCCAAAATCCGCCATTTTTCTATTTTACAATTTTAATGTTGCCAGTGACACTCGCAGGGTTAAGACTGGTTGATTGACGTACGAATCATCAAAATCGGCCAACGCGTTTGGTCTCTAGAACGCCACATAGGAACTAACATACATATATACATAGACTGATAAACACATTACCTTCCTTCGGCAGTCGGATAAAAACGGATGTTCGATATTCTGTTACAAGTAAATGCTCTAGTCTATACTTACCTTAATATTACCTAATCGCGTTTTATTTTCTATCAAAATCTAACTGGTAGAAAATGTCTAAGGCATAAAGGGCCTTAATTATAAAATCTTTGAGCTGTTTATCGTGTGTAAGTGATAAGCAGAAAATTTGAATACAGAATGTGTTAAACAATAACTAAACTGTGTCAATATCTACTGTACGTTTGTGTATAGTAGTAATAATCCCAACATAGACCGATAATGTGCAATAGGTATCCAAAAATTTTTTATTTCTCCACAAAATGGCGCCCAAAATCCGCCATTTTTGTGTTTTCCAATTTTAATGTGACACTCGCATGATTAAGACGAATCGATTGAATCATCAAAATCGGCCAACGCGTTTGGTCTCTAGAACGCCACATAGGAACAAACATACATACATACATACATACATACATAGACTGATAAACACATTACCCTCCTTCGGCAGTCGGGTAAAAATGTAGTGGATGCATAGGCATTTTAAGTCGCAAGTTTTCTGATGACCTTAAAGATTTCGTGTGGGAATCGCAGATAAACTGAAAACGATCCTTGAGGTAAAGAGGGGTGAAAAGAGTAAAAAGCACATTGTACAAAAGAGAAAGAATATGAGCATTCCGGCGAAGGCGGATCTTTCTTCGGGCTATAATTATATTGTTTGTGCTAGTGGGTTTCTCCGCCGTGACGCAGCGCTCAATATATCTACTGAAAGGTCAAAATTTATATGAATGATGAGATAACCTATTATTGCAAACTCTTATCAAAATGTATTTGATAACAAATACTTTTAAGGTTCCGTTTCTGAATACGAAAAAAAGAACCCGTGTAGAATCACTTCGTTGTCCGTTTGTCTGACTGTCTGTCTGACCGTCTGTCAAGACCTTTTCCTCATAAGTGCGTGGAGGTATCAAGTTGAAATTAATCTATACTAATATTTTTTTGTTTGTTTGTACCGAATAGGCTCCGAAACTACTCGACCGATTTAAAAATTCTTTCACCAATAGAAAGCTACATTATTCCTGAGTGACATAGGCTTTTTTGAATCCCGAAAACGGGTCCTGTGGGGTGGTCCACGGGAGCGAAGCCGCGTGGAACAGCTAGCTATCATATACTCAGATATGCAATTCCTTGGAGTTGTAAAAATATCAAACTTCTGAATCAACGCAGTCAAAAGATACGGCCGTTTAAGCCGCATATTTGATACACGGGAATAAAACCCTATAGGGTACATCCATTTGACCTAGAATCACTACCAGTATGTAATGTGGCCTGTATCTATGTATGGGGACAAGAGTTTTCCAACGGCAAAGTTAATTTTGTCCTTCAATCCAGTTTATATTCTCGTTATAGCAATGTGTGTGCTTTCATTGTTTATTTTATGAACTTTAGTTACTCGTATGATTCCTAATTATTTTGGCGAGTGTAGATATTTGTACGGAACACTAGGTGCACGATTCTGACTCGCACTTGGCAGGTTTTTTTTTTAAGTTTGTTGTAATAACAACTTTGTGTTTTGCTTACTATTTAAAGAGTGTACATCAGTGGTGGACCAGTATTGTTACACATTCTGTTGTGGACGCATCTTCATTCGTTGAAGCAACTGTACAGTTCTGAAGAAAAATGTGTAAAGCGCAGGGTGTACTGTTGCTAGCTTTGTTCGTCAGGCTGGCGCACCCATGGGGTGAGTATAGGCAAAACTTGTATTTTATTTATTTATTTAATTCAAACACCGTGCTGTATAATATGAGGCCTTTTCTCTACAGTTCGACAGTAACAGGCTGGTATATCATTCTTTTTCTTAGCGTTTCGATGACAAATAGACTCTTTTTACCCGACTGCCGAAGGAGGGTAATGTGTTTATCAGTCTATGTATGTATGTATGTATGTATGTATGTAAGTATGTATGTATGTATGTATGTTTGTTCCTATGTGGCGTTCTAGAGACCAAACGCGTTGGCCGATTTTGATGATTCTTGCGTGAATCGATTCATCTTAATCTTGCGAGTGTCACTGGCTACATTAAAATTGGAAAAAACAAAAATGGCGGATTTTGGGCGCCATTTTGTGGGGAATTTTGTTTTTTTTTCTTCCAAACCCATCGTGTGGGGTATCAAAATAAAGGATTTTAAGAGGCGATTTCAAAAATATATAACACTTATATGTTTAACTGTACCTAATTCTAAAAAAAATAACTTAAAAGTTGTAAATAAAAAAAGTTAATTAAAAAAATCAAAAAACCCGACTGCTTAAAAAGCAAACTAAAAAGACATATTCGCGAACTGGCTGACCAAAACCAGATGTATCCTCCGACTGCACAGCATGATTTTCTTCTTGTTTACGTCTTTTTAGTTTGCTTTTTAAGCAGTCGGGTTTTTTGATTTTTTTAATTAACTTTTTAGTTAAATGCCTTGTCTGGCCCAGAATTCAGCCACGGCAACTACCCTTCGCTGACGCAGTCATAAGGTCCTCACGTGAACAGACAATAATATGACTTGAGTCTTTGCTGCGGCCGACCTAAGTGCGGAGTCTGCTCAGAGATTTCCAGGTCGGGCAAGGTAATGCATTCCTAGGTGGAAGGGTTTTCGATTGCTCTAGGAAATGATCAGGGGGTTTAAATTTCTCTCGTCAAAGATCCCTCCGTGCTGATATTTCCGGTAGATGGGTTCACGCAACCAAGAAAACTTTTTCGGGTTCTAAGCCTTTGGGTCACCAAAGTGTAGTTGTACATTGAGTGACACGTGTCGCTTTCTTGCTTTGTCCTTTTTATACAGCTTTGCATCGTCCTACGCACATGCGGGGTCACAATGCCGTTATGTGGATACAGCAATCGAAACGTTTTAAGGCAACCAGTGGAGGCCATGTCAGGTTTATTGCAGGCTAGAGTAGGCGGAGCGGCTCCACACTGGACAGGCATATCACCAGTTGAGAAACAGAGCACCATTCTAGTTTTTGCAAGACTTGGGGAGATGCCTTCATCTAGTGGATGTAAGGCGACGACTGTTCCTGGCATGCATTTTTGCTTAATAATCTCACTAATTTTCCTGACGTAGAAGGACCTGGGCTATCCATTTGGGCCCGCCATCTACTTAAATAATCGAGAACGTTCACTTGAAATCGACGATTACTGAGGTGCACTCTAAGAATTCTCTAGCAAACATTGGATCCTCTGTTAAGTTGGTAACCTTCCATAACAAGCGCCTAACATTAAGGGTATCGTAGGCTGCTGACAAATCCACAATTACTGCTCCCGTCACTTTCTTGGTTTCGAAACCATCCTCAGTATATTGCGTGAGGTAAAGGACGCAGAAACACTTCCCAGGTCTAAATCCTTATTGCTCTGGTACAAGATTTGGGAGACGGGCTAACATTAGTCTTTTGAAAAGTTTGTAAGTGTGGAAGAGGAGTGATAAACGGCGATAGTTTTTAGGATCATCGTGTGGTTTTACATTTTCGAGGATAGCTCAACATTTAAAGTCTGCGAAAATATCTCGTCCGGACAGTGATTGAAGAGTCGTAGCAACCATGACAATGATACTAGGCCGAGGTGCTAGATTTGCTGAACTGAAATGTCATTCACACCGGAGGCCTTACCGGAGCTCAGTCTTTGAATGGCTAGGACGATATCTGCTAGTTGGAATTGGGTCACACACTGATTCATTGGAGGATGCCAGGTTGTTAATTTTAGGAGTTCTGCTAAAACTAACAGGGGCGTTAGCTAGGCGTTGTGGTGGTTTGTCGTTGAGCAGGAATTTGTGGTCAACTTGGTGACTCGCTGGTGAGTTTACGGATAGTGGTCCAGGCTTTTTTCCTATTGTGTGTGAAGTAAATTTTAGTTACCGTGTCCATCCACTTTGCCTGGCGTTGTTCGCTTTTAAGTGACAGCAGTTTTTCACCATCTTTAACGTCTTCAGCTGAGAAGGGGTCACCGTCGTAAAGTTGTTCGTACGTATTTAGTAGTTCACCATATTCTTGGGATATGCCGAGGATGTACGATGTGCGAAACCCTCGCGGCATATATTTTCGAGATGTTTCTGCATAGTTACTTCTGCGCCTACGTCTTTATCGTAATTTTGCGGGGTAGGCAGAATGTTTTGAGATAATTCGTCATCCATTATTGTTCCCAATCAGCTTTTTATAATTAAAGCGGGCATTTGAAAGGCATGTGCAAGGCTGTGCAGTCAGCCAGCTCGAGCATATGTATCCTCCGACTGCACAGCATGATTTTCATCTTGTTTACGTCTTTTTTCACACACCTCGGCTTCACAAGATATGGCCAATGTTGTCTGAAAAAGATATCTATTTTTAGAGGATTTAGTAATTCAAGTACTATAAGGGTCAAAGGTGCAGTCACACTCTACCAAAACAGAAAAGGCAATTTTTTTGAAGGCAGCAGAATTTCAACTTTTTGCGGTAAGTAGGAATAATCTATACTTTAATTTCTATACAAAATATTAAATCAGTTTTGTATAATTTAACTCCTTCTACAAAAACTAGCCATTTGAGTTTTGGGAGAGTATGACTGCACTTTTGACCCTTGACTGTACATACCTAGGTAAACTAAGCGGGTGGACCACGGGCAACACACGATTTTTATGGGCAATCTCAACGGCATGACTGTGGGTCTTGAGTTGCTTAAATTATGCTTTTTTGCTTTTTACAGACATCGTCGTAACAGCAGGTGATCGACTAGAATTTTATACGAATGACGGAGACAAACAATCCACTGTACATCTGTATTCACGGAATCTGAAAGCAATAACCTATGATGAAGTTCACAATCTGCTGCTGTACGTCGACAAACAGAACGACAACGATGCCATATGTGCTTACAACATAACTTCTTCCATGGAATATAAATGCTATATAGAGAGGAGCGGTAGAAACATCCAGGGTCTGGCCTTCGACCCTGTCACAGAAGTACTGTTTTTCACTGATACTAAGGAAAGGAGCGTTAATTGGTTTTCATTGAAACCTGGTTCCAAGAACGATGTTAACGGCAATCTTCTCATCAAGATTGATGACGGGATCCCCACTGAAATCGTCGTAGACAGCTGTAGAGGGTACGTTACCAACCATATTCTGATAATAATTTAAAATTTGACAACAATCCTCTGCTTCGTGATATTGATAAGGTTTTCAATTTGCAGATACATATATTGGATTAACACGAACCGTACGATTTCTAATATAGATAGAGCCCGACTGAATGGCTTAGAAAGAGAAACCGTTGTAGAGGTAACGAAATCGACATGGCACTTACGCAGTTTGACTATTGACTATCAGGCACACAAACTGTACTTCAAAATATATGGGACTAGTACAATAGCCTATATTACTAGTTACGATTTTGAAGGCAAAATCATTAAAGACGAAGTTGAACTGATACATCGCCTTGGTGATAATATTGCGATGGTGCACCCAAATTCATTAGTAGTTTCAAAACAATATCTCATGTCGGTGAGCATGTCCAGCACTGAGAGAATGATTTCCAGACGTTCTAAGCCATTAGAGAATTTTAATTTCAACCACATCATTGAGGTTGATACTACAAGCTCTGTCGGAATAGCCACCAACGACAAAATAAAAGACCAATTTAAGGGCATTTCGGAATGCAGTCAGGTACTTCATGACTATGAGACCACGTTTTGTGCGCATGGTATGAAGTGGACATTAAATGGACAATCCCTTTGCAAATGCAAACCTGGGTACACCGGAGAACGCTGCGACGTGTCAGTCTGTGAGAGCACCAATTGTTTCCAAGGCAAGTGTAGTATAACTGAAGAGGGGCTTCCTATATGCAGGTAAAACATATTCTACTCCTTCTTTTGGCAATTTTTTTCATATAATTTGGCAGATACCCTGTTTCTCATTTACTTTATTGCAGATGTAATACTGGCTATTCCGGAGACAGATGCGAAGTGAACGTGTGTCATGGGTATTGTAGGCAAGGCAAGTGTAGTTTCAATGATAAGGGACTACCTGAATGCAGGTAACACATACTCTACTTCTTCTTTTGTCAATTTTGTTTTATTTAATTGTTTAAATACCTTGTCTCACATTTATTTTATTGCAGATGTAATGCTGGCTATTCCGGAGACAGATGTGAAGTGAGCGTGTGTCATGGTTATTGTTCGAATAATGGTTCATGTACGTTAAATGAGAAGAGTGAACCAATCTGTCAATGTAAAGGCGATTTTGTGGGTCCTAGGTGCGAGATATCAGACTGTCTATACTATTGTTTCCAAGGCAACTGTAGTTTCAATGAAGAGGGGCTTCCCGAATGCAGGTAACACCATATTCAACTTGATATATTGGCTAGCTTGTTTGTTTAAATTGTCCTATTAAACATTTTTATTCTTTCAGATGTGAAGCTGGTTATACCGGAGAACGATGCGAAGTGAACCTGTGTCATAATTATTGCTTGAACAACGGCATCTGTTCTTTGACTGACGAGGATGAGCTAGGCTGTGAATGCGTAAAAGGTTTCGAAGGTGAAAGGTGCGAGGTTCCAGTCGGCCTTAACAACGGTGACGGTCAATGTATTGGTAGCGAGGATTCTAGACGTGAATCTGATGAAAAAAAGACTTTCTCCACTTCTTCTCCGTACTACTTAGAAGAGAGAGCAAGACACCTAACCCTTGCTGATTTATTAGACAATTGGCGCAAAAATGCGCAACAGATTCCGTAGTGCTTAGCAGCGCCTGAAACTGGTATTACCTAGTTTGAGCCACAGACAAAAATAAATAACTTGTTTGTGTTGAAATACTTGCATCTTAATCCTTTGATTGAGATACAAGTATTTTATTGATAGCTTCATCCTTGTGTAACTTCCAAAGAAACTTCATAAATTTTTAAGTCTAGTCTTTATTAACTCTTAGGCTAAGGCATTATCATTTCATTAAATAGAAAAATACCGTGCTCTCGGACAATGTATGTGCATCTACTTGACTCCGTATCAAAATGTACTATTCGCAAAACGGCATATGAGCAGATCGTCATATTTTATTTATTGTGTGTTCATTTAATATCTCCTTCTTTTTTTGGTCAATCTTATAAAAAAATATTATTAGAAAAAAAATGATCTGTATCACAGGTTTTCATTAACTATACTATATTATTATCTATACTTCTATACTAATATAATATTATAAAGAGGAAAGATTGTTTTATTTGTTTATTTGTTTGTACCGAATAGGCTCCGAAACTACTGGACCGATTTAAAAAAATCATTCACCAGTAGAAAGCTACATTATTCCTGAGTAACATAGGCTATTTTTTTTATCCCAAAAAAGGGTCCTGTGGGGTGGTCCACGGGAGCGAATCCGCGGGCAACAGCTAGTTAATATTATAAAGAGGAAAGATCTTTTTGTTTGTACCGAATAGACTCCGAAACTACTGGACCGGTTTAAAAAAATCTTTCACCAATAGAAAGCTATATTATTACTGAGTGACATAGGCTATTTTTTTTATCTCGAAAACGGGTCCTGTGGGGTGGTCCACGGGAGCGAAGCCGCGGGGAACAGCTAGTTTTATTATATTCTGAGAAGAATACTTCCAGAGATAAAATTAGTTTCTTTACCATAATATAATATTGTGCTTTAATATTAAGCAGGCACTGTTTTTATCGTCTCTCATAATTTTATCACAAAACTGCGTTGCCACTGAGGTGCCAGTCCTGCGGGGATATGTTTTAATTTTATGAAAAAGTCATGTAATAAAATATACTTAACTTTATGCTATGGTATTTTTTTATTGAAATAGAACGGCCGAAGCCACATTATGACAACACTATACAAACACAATATAATAAAAAACACAGAAAAATCAAAACTAATATAATGATAGAATTATATTATAAAATAACACAATAATATGCATCGGGGAGAACTTGTCTTCCTGGTGCAGTACTTCTGCCGGGGTACCGCAGGGTGGCGTTTTATCTCCTTTACTTTTCGCAGTTTTTATAAACTCAATCTCCAATGAACTAATTTCTTCCTACCATCTTTATGCAGATGATCTGCAATTATACTCGCGAGCTCCTCTCGGAAAGCTGTCTGAGGCTATAGCAACCATCAATATTGATCTGGCTCGCATTTGTGATTGGAGCAAGAGGTATGGGTTTAAGGTAAACCCTATAAAGACGCAGGTAATAGTAGTGGGCGGTCCTAGAATGGTTTCTAGGATCGATTGGACGACTCTTCCCCAAGTTATTTTTGACAATGCAGTAATTCCCTTCAGTGAGAAACTTGGGGATATTCATCGACAGGAACTTCTCTTGGACTGCCCAACTGCAAGAATTGTTTGCATCTGCTGCAACTTTGAGAAGACTACGTAATTTTCTTCCGACTGCCACCAAGATTGCGCTTGCACAATCTCTTCTTCTTCCTATCCTTGATTATGCTGATGCCAGCTATCTTGACCTTACTCAAGAACAACTCGATAAACTTGAGCGGCTTCAAAATTTTTGTATAAGGTTCATATTCGGTTTACGCAAATATTATATATTATATAATGTTTCCGAATTCCGTGTAAAGCTCAAGTGGTTGCCAATTCGCCTTCGCCGGAATACTCATATTCTTTCTCTTTTGTTTAATGTACTCTTTACTCCTTCCACCTCTCTTTATCTCAAGGATCTTTTTCAGTTTATCTGCGATTCCCACACGAAATCCCTGAGGCCCTCAGATAACTTGCGACTTAAAATGCCAATGCATTCCACAACTTTCATGGATAAATCTTTTACAGTCCAGGCTGCTCGTCTGTGGAATGCATTACCTGACCCAATTAAATGTGCTCAGTCGTTGCCTGTGTTTAAAAGACTCATCAAGGAGCATTACTTGTCGCTGTAATCGTACTCTTAGTATTTAAACAGACTTTGTCTATGATTGTCATACGTCATTTATGTTCACGTCTTATATACTAAATATGTATGTATATATGTATCTATTATATGGCATATATATGTATATATATATCTATTTGTGTTTTTATAAAGTATTATTTTATCATTATATTCATTGTTAATATTGTTACACCCCTGACAACCTCATGTCATGTCCAGACAATCACTGTCCATTCCAGGTTGCCTGGAAGAGATCGCGGAACGCGATAAGGCCGCCCGTTGTATATTTTTAGTTTTAAGTTTCTTTTGTTACTGTATTTTCTGGTGTACAATAAAGAATACATAAATAAATAATAATGAAACACAAAAATCAATTAAAAGACAGACCTTTTTCTTAGGAATTTTACACACACATTCTACTCACAAAAACTTTATATGAAAACGTACGGAGGGGTATCCGCGCTGTAGGTGAGCGTCATAAACTCATAACGCTTAGCCATTTCAGGCGCGAGTTTAGGGGTTAAGGTACAGCCCCGTCGGCCGGGTGGCCGACTTGACCGCAATGCACGCAGCTTGGAGGCTCCGCGCACAGGGAGCGGTCTTTAGGACGGCGGCAGTCCTGGATGGCATCATACCTCCGGCACTTAACGCACCTGCTGGTGTCGAAGTAGTTGACCTGGGAATGGCCACAAAGTTGGCAGCAGTAACACTGACCAACGAGGGTGGGACGATAGGGCTTCCCTGTAGAGATGCCTCTCAGGAAGCATACCGACTTTATACCGAATATAAGGTTGTGCCCTTCGGTATGGCTGCATATGACAAGAACTTGTGTAAGCGATAGTGGTGACTTGGATTTTCTGGGCTAGGAGGTCATCACGGATGCCCTTTTTACTCTTACCTCCTAAGGCGATTTAGTAGTCGTCTTCGGAGGAAAAGGTGGCGGTCGAAAAATCGTCTCGTCGTTCGACGACCTCCATAGGGGAGCTGGGGCGTTGTTCGGGCATGTTAGGCTGAGATTTGGCCGGTGAAATGGGCTGTGCTTTGGCCCGGGGTTGGGCGACATCGGCGAGTCGAGAACCGGTAGTTTGGTCGGAGCAGAAGGTGACCTTGGCGAGTCCCGGGCCGTGCTCGGCTTGGAGGCCTTGCTTGTTCAGGAGCCGTGATCGGGCCCGAAGCGAGCGAGTTAGTGGCGAGGGCATTTATAAAAGCCTCGCTGTATTTCTTTTTACCTGACTGCCGAAGGAGGGTTATGTGTTTATCAGTCTATGTATGTATATAAGTATGTATGTATATTTGTTCCAATGTGGCGTTCTAGAGACCAAACGCGTTGGCCGATTTTGATGATTCATACGTCAATGGATTTTAACCCTGCGAGTGTCACTAACTACATTAAAATTAGAAAATAGAAAAATGGCGGATTTTGGGCGCCATATTGTAGAGGACAATTATTTTTTTCTTCCAAACCCATCGTGTGGGGTATTAAAATAAAGGGTTTTAAGAGGTGATTTCAAAAATATATGACACTCGTATGTTTAAATGTACCTAAATCTTAAAAAATAATAACTAAAAAGTTATAAATGAAAATAAAAAACACTTTTTAGTTCGCTTCTTAAGCAGTCGGGTTTTTTGATTTTTTGAATTTCTTTTTTTTTCAATTTCGTTGACATTGTTACTAGTGATTTCGACTAGTAATGATGTCGACGAAATCGTTTCGTAGATTTTTTCGCCGGTAATCCGGGACATAGATAGATAGGCTGGGAGGTACACACCGCCCAGTCTAGTTGACCAGACTAGTGTATTTTATTTTGCGTAAATTAGATCAAAATAGGGGTTAATAAAAATACAAATACGTGATCAAATAGAAAATAAAAAAAAAACAATAAAAAAGAAACCTGACTGCTTACGAAGCGATTTTTTTTTGTAGTCGGCTCGCGTTTGACCACTATCTCACCTGTTGGTAATCTATGATGTGGGTTACACGGGAATACGTGATGTGGCCCTAAATATTTTCAAAGATTACCTCAGTGGGCGAAGACGAAGTGTTAAGATTGATTCCGTTTTTAGTCACGAAAAATTTATCGGCTATGGCATACCTCAAGGAAGTATTTTGGGACCAACGCTATTTCAAATATATATGAATGATTTCTGCCAATTACCCCTCATTCAATGTAACATTTTTACTCATGCAGATGAGACACAGACACACACTGATATGCGATAAGCACTGGGACACTGGGGTGAACTGTTATGAACTGGCTTTCTACTAACCTACTGACGCTTAATATATACAAGACCAAAGTAATTCAGTTTCTACCGCCAAACGCACCTAAACCACCTTCAAATTCTATGCGCATTTTCGTCACGATGCAGCGTCTTGCAACTGTACCTGTCTGACTATAGTCCCAAGCATTTAATACTTAGGTGTTCATATCGACGAGAGGCTAGATTGGCGTGATCACAGATTCTATGTGCTCCCGGCTTCGTAAGGCTTTGTTTAAGGAGCTCAGACACTCGGCTGACATTAAAACAGTTTCTCTTATATATTAAGTTACTGCATTCCTGTGTGGGGTGGGCCTTTTAAAACTGTGATGCTTAGGGTGGGACGAGCTCAGCGGGCTGTTCTCAAAGTGAGGCATTTCTGTCAAAGAGACTACCCCACAGCCCTGTTGTACTCCGATGGCAAGGTATTAACGGTGAGACAACTAGCTATACATTCTCCACACTGTCTTGCGTCGTCATTCCAAGATACCATTAGACAGTAACATCGCTAGTCGACGAATAGGCTTTCCAGTATGTCCGTCTGTTCGATGTCGTTCTGCACTAGCGCGACGACACTATTTTTCACAAACCTCCCACATTTACAACCAAATAAACAAGATTCTAGCTGTAGGGGTAAGCGTGTTAATAGCCGTACTCCTGTGGCGGGATGAGAACCTATTACGACTTGACACATTTATGCGTGTAAGTCCAACTTCGTCTATGGGAAAGACATGGGGGGGCATTCGACATGAAAACCAACGAAAAATTGCAAATCGCTTAACGAGGCTGCTTCTGGGTCAGTCGCTCCAGCTGCTAGAAGATTCCCGTTGTTCTTATCTTCTTGGTGGCCACCAGTGTTCCAAATATCCAGTCAAACATACACTTTTGATATCTAGGCCGTTGCGGGTTATATTGTGCTCCAGAATGGAGATGATTTTCAAAGTAGTAAGAAAACCAAATTCGACACTCAAAAATTGAGCGTGCGGACTCGGCGAGGTGAAATTTTAAACTATTACTGTGGGTACTTAGCGCAGTGTAGTACAGCTCCCAGTATTTACGTATTATAAAAATATAATAATGGCCCAAAAGGCCCTTGAAGGTGTAGTGCACGAGCTACATCAACTAGTGTCTGGTCTCACGACAAAAGTCAGTGCTCTCGAGGACAAAATAGATGAGCAAACTGCTATAATAGTTAAGCAAGAGCAATTGTTGAGCTCGTTAACATTAGCTATTGAGGGTACACCGAAAACTGTACCTCCGAAACTAGTGAACGTCGATGGTGGTCAAGAGCAGTCGGAGGTTTCAGTGGCAACGCAACGACCCATGCGGCAAGCGGCATGCGGCGCGAGTAAATTCAACCGCTAAAACCAACATTGGATACGCAGCCGCTGCAAAAAAGTCAGCCGCTGCAAAATCAAGGATCGTTGGGGACATAGATGAGACAAATGTCCTACCCGAAAAGGAGGTTGGCGACCTCATGCCCCCCTTGCATTAAGTCCTCTGGTTGGGGCCCAGACGGACATTCCCCAGCAGGACGGGTCAGTGACGGGACGGGCCTGCTGAGGCAAAGCAGTGCCATGGCTCTTTGACGGCCCCATGACATCTCACCCCCGGTTCTCCAGATATTATGTATAGCAATTGGTTTTTAGCATTTGCCTGATGAGAGCAGATCCCTTCCCAATTCCGCATAATATCCTTCATCGAAGATAGAAAATCTATGGACGGTACTAGGTAAACAAAAGTGGTCAAAATTAAACTATTATTAATTTTAGCTTTCCTCAACTATTTTTCCATAATTATAAACTTAAACTATCTAAACTAGTCACGTAACAATTTGAACCGGTAATTGCTAATACCTGAGTCCAAAAATAATGTTTTTATAAAGTAATTGTATGTTGCTCACAGGTTTATTGACAACCCTAGCCCACAATAAAAAAATTGATATTTCCGAAATCCTGGGTTTGTTGCGTCTGGTTTTTTTTGTGGCGATAGTTATTAAAGTAATCAACATACATACATTTAAAAAAAAACACGACCATGAAGAGACCCGCCAGAAAAAAAATAATTTCAGAATCATATAAAAAAAATATTTACGCCTGGGTGAACAAGATTATTAAAGATTTCGATAAAAAAATTGTTCCTATAGTAAATTCCTATCAAACCTTAAAACATTTAGTGTAAAATTTTTATCCAAAAACGAGATATTGCGTTTCTATGGTTTTTAAGGCTTTTTCTCAATTTTCTTAATTTCTCTTAAAGTATAGTAGTTAGAGCCGGCGGAGTTTTAATGTGGTGTATGAATAATTGATAGCTTTCCAAAAAAAAAAACAACTAGCATGTCCGCAACTAAGGCAAAATAACACACTGTGCGGATTGATCACATTGACAGCGATTGAAATTGCTATTGCCGAATCGCTAACGTCATGCGTTCGTTGATAAAATGTCATATTGTGGAGGTCCCAATTTGTTTTTCTTCCAAACCCATCAAGTGGGTAACAAAATAAAGGGTTTTTAGTGATGATTACAAATGTACCATTTAAATGTTGTTGTTGTAAATGATAAAAGTTAATAAAGTCAAAAACACGACTGCTTAAGAAGCGAATTAAAAAGAAGTCAACAAGAAGAAAATCTTGGTTGATACATATTATTATGGTTTCGGTCAGCCAGCTCATGAATATGTATCCTCCGACTGCACAGCATGATGTTCTTCTTGTTTACATCTTTTTAGTTTTTCGTAAAGCTAAGGAGTGGAATTCCCTGCCGGAGTCTTTGTTTCCTGATGTCTACAACCTAGAGGTCTTCAAGTTGAGAGTGAATAGTTTACTTCTAGACAAGCGTGCTTCACCGTCGACCACATTATCGCCAGAACCAATTCCTTTTTTCTGTTTGCAACAGTAAAAGGGCATGACCCGATCCCAGGCCACAAAGGCCAAAAGACGATCGTGACGATCCCGTCACCCGCGCCTCCCCCTGCCCCTCACCCGTGCCGTCGACCTAGATCACCATACAAACTAACCCGCCCCCGCTACCGCTTCCCCTTGGACAAGCCAAGACAATCTCCAGCCCCATTGGCGGTTCTGGTAAAAAGCTGAAATCCCCACCGCCACTTTGTATTCAGGATAAAGCGAAGTAAACCGAAGTATCCAAGCTATGCATTGATCGCAAGATCAATTATAGTAATTCCCGTGCCTGCGAGCAGTTAGCTGCCAGGGCGTTAAAATCCAAGTCCCCACTTCCGGAGATAACCGAGAGCTAACCCGTCTGCTTAAAGTAAGGAATATCTCGTTCCATACTTATTCTCTCCCTAAGGACATGCCCACCCGAGTGGTCATCCGGCCTGTCCCTAAAGAGATTTTCAGTGAAGACATCCGTGATGACCTCCTAGACTAAAACACCGGGGGTGTTTTTATCACAGCCGTCCATTGCTTACACAAAGCAAGAGGCGGGCTAGTATCCGACATGGTTCTTGTTATATGCAGCCATACCGAAGGGCACAACCCTATATTCGGTATAAAGTCGGTATGCTTCCTGACAGGCATCTCTACAGAGAAACCCTGTCATCCCACCCTCGTTGGTCAGTGTCACCGCTGCCAACTTTATGGCCACTTCCAGTTCAACTACTTCGCCACCCCAGGACTGCCACCGTCCTAAAGACCGCTCCCTGTGTACGGAGATGGAGGCTACGTGCTTCGCGGTCAAGTTGGCCACCCAGCCGACGGGGCTGTCCCTAAGCCCCTAAACTCGCGCTTAAAGTGGCGAAGCGTTATGAGTTTATGACGCTTACCTACAGCGCGGATACTCCTCCGTACGTATTTTTATAAAGTAATTGTGAGAAAGTAGAGAATTCCTAAGAAAGTGTCTGTTCCATTATTATCGTGTTTTTAGGGTTCCGTACCCAAAGAGTAAAAACGGGACCCTATTACTGAGACTTCGCGGTCCGTCTGTCTGTCTGTCACCAGGCTGTATCTCATGAACCGTGATTGTTAGACAGTTGAAATTTTCACAGATGATGTATTTCTGTTGCCGCTATAACAACACATACTAAAAACAGAATAAAATAAATATTTAAGTGGGGCTCCCATACAACAAATGTTTTTTTTTTTGCAGTTTTTTGCGATAATGGTACGGAACCCTTCGTGCGCGAGTCCGACTCGCACTTGGCCGGCTTTTATTATATTGTATTTGTTAAGTGTTGTCATAATGTGGCTTCGGCCGTTCTATTTCAATAAATAAGAAAACCATAGCATAGACTTAAGTATATTTTATTACATGAATTTTTCAAAGACTGGCAACTCAGTGGCGACATACTTTTGTGATACAATTAATTATAAGGGACGATAAAAACAGTGCCTGCTTAATATTATAGCACAATATTATGTTAAGGTAAAGAAACTAATTTTATCTCTGGAAGTATTCTTCTCAGACTATAATGAAAACAGGAAACAAAATGTGATACGGGTCACCATATGACTATAGTATCTACTTTAGACCATGATGTTTTCTATTAATAATGATTTCTAAGATTGACAAAAAAAGAGAATATATTATAGTTAACAATAAATGAATATGATGATCTATTTTGTGAATAGTATATTTTGATACGGAGTCAAGTGTATGCGCAAACATAGGTACACTCTTGGTTTCACAATATTGTCCGATAGATTCCGTGCTATATATATAATCGACTGTTTAAATCAATGATAATGGTATAATAAAAACAGCATATACCTGTGAATGAATAAAGACTTGACTTAATTTACAAAGATTTTTTGGAACTTAACAAGTTGATTAAAGCGAATACCGACCCTTAGCACCGATGAAGCTATCAACGACTTTAATTTAGATCTACATAATACCAGTTTCAGGCTTTGCTAAGCACTACGGAAACTGTTGCGCATGTTTGCGCCAATCGTCTAATAAATCAATAAGGGTTAGGTTTCTTGCTCTCTCTTCTAATAAGTACGGAGAGGAAGTGGAGAAAGTCTTCTTTGCCTTGCATACAATAGTTAAGACAGTCTGATACCTCGCACCTAGGACCCACAAAATCTCCTTTACATTGACAGATTGGTTCACTCTTCTCATTCAAGGAACAGGAACCATTATTCGAACAATACCCATGACACACGCTCACTTCACATCTTTCCCCGGAATAACCAGCATCACATCTGCAATAAAATAAATGTGAGAAAAGGTATCTAAAAAATGGGAATAAATATAATGACCACCAAAAAAAACTTTGTGACGATAACCCCTAACCACCAAATCTAGTAATATACTGACAAAAATAGTAAATGATCACCAAATTTAGTAAATTGATCACCAAATTTTAATAGCAAATTATTGCGCTATTTAATGTTGTAAAATAGGTTAGGTTAGGTTAGAACTGTGACCAACCGCGCGCGAGCCGAGCGAGCAAAGCGAGCGGTGCCGCGGCAGCGGCCGGCGAGCGCTACTTCCAAGTTGCTCCCAGAAATTTTATAATCTTTTTGGTCATTGGTTTAATTTTGGTGATCATTTACTACTTTTGGTGATCATTTACTACTTTTGGGTTAACAATGATTTATTTGGAGTCATTTTGCCTAAACAGGATAGCGAGATGTTAAAACTTTGGTTATAATTTTACAATAAGATGCGGGTTTAATTTTGGTGATCATTTACTATTTTTGTCTGTTATATGTTACTATATCTGGTGATAAGTTAAACATAAGCCCTAAAAAATTAAATCAAACAAAATTGTCAAAAGAAGAAGTGGAGTATGTGTTACCTGCATTCAGGAAGTCCCTCTTCATTGTAACTACAGTTGCCTTGCATACAATAGTTAAGACAGTCTGATACCTCGCACCTAGGACCCACAAAATCTCCTTTACATTGACAGATTGGTTCACTCTTCTCATTCAAGGAACAGAAACCATTATTCGAACAATACCCATGACACACGTTCACTTCACATCTTTCCCCGGAATAACCAGCATTACATCTGCAATAAAATAAATGTGAAAAAGGTATCTAAAAAATTAAATCAAACAAAATTGTCAAAAGAAGAAGTGGAGTATGTGTTACCTGCATTCAGGAAAGCCCTCTTCATTGTAACTACAGTTGCCTTGCATACAATAGTTAAGACAGTCTGATACCTCGCACCTAGGACCCACAAAATCTCCTTTACATTGACAGATTGGTTCACTCTTCTCATTCAAGTAACAGGAACCATTATTCGAACAATACCCATGACACACGCTCACTTCACATCTTTCCCCGGCATAACCAGCATTACATCTGCAATAAAATAAATGTGAGAAAAGGTATCTAAAAAATTAAATGAAACAAAATTGTCAAAATAAGAAGTGGAGTATGTGTTACCTGCATTCAGGAAGTCCCTCTTCATTGTAACTACAGTTGCCTTGCATACAATAGTTAAGACAGTCTGATACCTCGCATCCAGGACCCACAAAATCTTCTTTACATTGACAGATTGGTTCACTCTTCTCATTCAAGGAACAGGAACCATTATTCGAACAATACCCATGACACACGCTCACTTCACATCTTTCCCCGGAATAACCAGCATTACATCTGCAATAAAATAAATGTGAGACAAGGAAACTAAAAAGTTAAATGATACATAATTAAAAAAATCAAAAAACCCGACTGCTTGAAAAGCGAACTAAAAAGACGTAAACAAGGAGAAAATCATGCTGTGCTGTCGGAGGATACATCTTCGCGAGCTGACTGACCAAAACCAGACGTATCCTCCGACTGCACAGCATGATTTTCTCCTTGTTTACGTCTTTTTAGTTCGCTTTTCAAGCAGTCGGGTTTTTTGTTTTTTTTAATTAACTTTTTTTATTTATAACTTTTTAGTTATTTTTTTTTTCGTATTAGTTACATTTAAACATATAAGTGTTATATATATTTTTGAAATCACCTCTTAAAATCCTGTATTTTGATACCCCACACGATAGGTTTGGAAGAAAAAAAAAATTTGGGCCCCCACAATATGGCGCCCAAGAACCGCCATTTTCCTATTTTCCAATTTTCATGTAGCCAGTGACACTCGCGGGGTTAAGACGAATCGATTGACGTAAGAACCATCAAAATCGGCCCACGCATTTGGTCTCTAGAACGCCACATAGGAACAAACATACATACATACATACATACATACTTACATACATACATACATACATAGACTGATAAACACATTACCCTCCTTCGGCAGTCGGGTAAAAAATGTTAAAAGAAGAAGTGGAGTATGTGTTACCTGCATTCAGGAAGTCCCTCGTCATTGTAACTACAGTTGCCTTGCATACAATAGTTAAGACAGTCTGATACCTCGCACCTAGGACCCACAAAATCTCCTTTACATTGACAGATTGGTTCACTGTTCTCATTCAAGGAACAGGAACCATTATTCGAACAATACCCATGACACACGCTCACTTCACATCTTTCCCCGGAATAACCAGCATCACATCTGGAATAAAATAAATGTCAAACAAGGTATCTAACAAGTTAAATGATACAAAATTGTCAAAAGAAGAAGTGGAGTATGTGTTACCTGCATTCAGGAAGGCCCTCGTCATTGTAACTACAGTTGCCTTGCATACAATAGTTAAGACAGTCTGATACCTCGCACCTAGGACCCACAAAATCTCCTTTACATTGACAGATTGGTTCACTCTTCTCATTCAAGGAACAGGAACCATTATTCGAACAATACCAATGACACACGCTCACTTCACATCTTTCCCCGGAATAACCAGCATCACATCTGCAATAAAATAAATGTGAGACAAGGAAACTAAAAAGTTAAATGATACATAATTAAAAAAATCAAAAAACCCGACTGCTTGAAAAGCGAACTAAAAAGACGTAAACAAGGAGAAAATCATGCTGTGCTGTCGGAGGATACATCTTCGCGAGCTGGCTGACCAAAACCAGACGTATCCTCCGACTGCACAGCATGATTTTCTCCTTGTTTACGTCTTTTTAGTTCGCTTTTCAAGCAGTCGGGTTTTTGTTTTTTTTAATTAACTTTTTTTATTTATAACTTTTTAGTTATTTTTTTTTTCGTATTAGGTACATTTAAACATATAAGTGTTATATATTTTTGAAATCACCTCTTAAAACCCTGTATTTTGATACCCCACACGATAGGTGTGGAAGAAAAAAAAAATTTGGGCCCCCACAATATGGCGCCCAAGAACCGCCATTTTCCTATTTTCCAATTTTCATGTAGCCAGTGACACTCGCGGGGTTAAGACGAATCGATTGACGTAAGAACCATCAAAATCGGCCCACGCATTTGGTCTCTAGAACGCCACATAGGAACAAACATACATACATACATACATACATACATACATACATACATACATACATACATACATACATACATACATACATACATACATACATACATACATACTTACATACATACATAGACTGATAAACACATTACCCTCCTTCGGCAATCGGGTAAAAAATGTCAAAAGAAGAAGTGGAGTATGTGTTACCTGCATTCAGGAAGTCCCTCGTCATTGTAACTACAGTTGCCTTGCATACAATAGTTAAGACAGTCTGATACCTCGCACCTAGGACCCACAAAATCTCCTTTACATTGACAGATTGGTTCACTCTTCTCATTCAAGGAACAGGAACCATTATTCAAACAATACCCATGACACACGCTCACTTCACATCTTTCCCCGGAATAACCAGCATCACATCTGGAATAAAATAAATGTAATACAAGGTATCTAACAAGTTAAATGATACAAAATTGTCAAAAGAAGAAGTGGAGTATGTGTTACCTGCATTCAGGAAGTCCCTCGTCATTGTAACTACAGTTGCCTTGCATACAATAGTTAAGACAGTCTGATACCTCGCACCTAGGACCCACAACATCTCCTTTACATTGACAGATTGGTTCACTCTTCTCATTTAATGAACAAGAACCATTATTCGAACAATACCCATGACACACACTCACTTCACATCTTTCTCCGGCATAGCCAGCATTACATCTGCAATAAAATAAATGTGAGAAAAGGTATCTAAAAAATTAAATGAAACAAAATTGTCAAAAGAAGAAGTAGAGTATGTGTTACCTGCATTCAGGAAGTCCCTCTTCATTGTAACTGCAGTTGCCTTGCATACAATACCCATGACACACGTTCACTTCACATCTGTCTCCGGCATATCCAGCATTACATCTAAAATAAAATAAGTGACAGACAAGGTATTTAGCAAATTAAATACGTACGCGATGGTGATGGCGAGTTCCATTGTCACCATCATCGTCCGTTACTGAGGCATCAAGAACAGGGCCTGCCAAGCCGCGCCGCGGGAGCTACACTGATACAAGGGAAACAAGTGCACACCTAGACGGTATGCGCGTCCTCGCAACTTTCGAGTCCATATAGGAACTTCCCCTTAATTAAGTTTATAGAATTAATAGCTCTAAACTTTAATTATATCTTGTTTCAAACTCTTCATCCTTCCTATCTTGTACGGGAATATGTACGATTACATTGCACATTTATTTAACACGCTAGCATAAGCATTTTTACTTAAAGTAAATCAATATTCTTACTAATATTGTTGAGTGCACTTTCGACCGTTCTATTGCAAACACGTACAATCAATAAATATTTTATCCAGAAGTCAGCAAGAATAGTTTTCTTCCATCTCAACTTAGCACTTGTATTAGCAACAAAGTGTTCGTACAGAAACAAAATTGTCAAAAAAAGGTAATTAAAAAATCAAAAAACCCGACTGCTTGAAAAGCGAAGTAAAAAGACGCAAACAAGGAGAAAATCATGCTGTGCAGTCGGAGGATATATATTCGAGAGCTGGTTGACCAAAACCAGATGTATCCTCCGACTGCACAGCATGATTTTTTCCTTGTTTGCGTCTTTTTATTTCGCTTTTCAAGCAGTCGGGTTTTTTGATTTTTTAATTACCTTTTTTTATTTATAACTTTTTAGTATTTTTTTTTATTTTTTTTTAGGTACATTTAAACATATAAATGATATACATTTTTGAAATCACCTCTTAAAACCCTTTATTTTGATACCCCACACGACAGGTTCGGCAGAAAAAAAATAATTTGGGCCCCCACAATATGGCGCCCAAGAACCGCCAATTTCCTATTTTACAATTTTAACGTAGCCAGTGACACTCGCGGGGTTAAGACGAATCGATTGACGTAAGAACCATCAATAACGGCCAACGCGTTTGGTCTCTAGAACGCCACATAGGAACAAACATACATACATACATAGACTGATAAACACATTACCCTCCTTCGGCAGTCGGATAAAAAGAAGAAGTAGAGTAGGTGTTACCTGCATTCAGGAAGTCCCTCTTCATTGAAACTACAGTTGCCTTGCATACAGTACCCATGACACACGTTTACTTCACATCTGTCTCCGAAATAGCCAGCATTACATCTGCAACAAAATAAATATGAAACAGGATATCTGCCAAATTAAATAAAACCAAACTGACAAAAGAAGGTAGAATATGTTTTACCTGCATATAGGAAGCCCCTCTTCAGTTATACTACAGTTGCCTTGGAAACAATTGGTGCTCTCACAGACTGACACCTCGCAGCGCTCACCAGTGTACCCAGGTGTACATTTGCAAAGAGATTGTCCATTTAATGTCCATTTCATACCATGCGCACAAAACGTGGTCTCATAGTCATGAAGTACCTGATTGCATTCCGAAATTCCCTTAAATTGGTCTTTTATTTTGTCGATGGTGGCAATTGCGACAGGGCTTGTAGTATCAAACTCAATAATGTTGTTGTATTCATTAGCTAATGGCTTAGAATATCTAAAAATCTTGCCCTCAGTGCAGGAATTGCACGCTGACATGAGATATTGTTTTGAAACTACTAATGAATTTGGGTGCACCATCGCAATATTATCACCAAGGCGATGTATCAGTTCAACTTCGTCTTTACAGATTTTGCCTTCAAAATCGTAACTAGAAAGATAGGCTATTGTACTAGTCCCATATACTTTGTGGTACAGTTTGTGTGCCTGATGGTCAATAGTCAAACTGCGTAAGTGCAATGTCGATTTCGTTACCTCTACAACGGTTTCTCTTTCTAAGCCATTCAGTCGGGCTCTATCTATATTAGAAATCGTACGGTTCGTGTTAATCCAATATATGTATCTGCAAATTGAAAACCTTATCAATATCACGAAGCAGAGAAGTGTTTCCAAATTTTAAATTATCATCAGACTTTGATTGGTAACTTACCCTCTACAGCTGTCTACGACGATATCAATGGGGATCCCGTTATCAATCTTGATTAGAAGATTGCCGTTAACATCGTTCTTGGAACCAGGTTTCAATGAAAACGAATTGATGCTCCTTTCCTTAGTATCAGTGAAGAACAGCACTTCTGTGACAGGGTCGAAGGCCAGACCCTGGATGTTTCTACCGCTCCTCTCTATGTAGCATTTATATTCCACGGAAGCAGTTATGTTGTAAGCACATATGTTGTCGTCGTCGTTATGTTTGTCGACGTACAGCAACATGTTGTTAACTTCATCATAGGTTATTGCTGTCAGATTCCGCCAGTTTAGATATACAGTGGATTCTTTGTCTCCGTCATTCGTATAAAATTCTAATCGATTTCCTGCTGTTACGACGATGTCTGTAACAAATGAATAATTTAAGCTACACAAGACATACTGTCACGCCTTTAAGATTACCCACTAAAATGTTCTTTTATTTCTCAATCCTCTAAAAATGGGTCCCTTTTTCAGCAAACACTGACTATATCTGATGAATTCGAGGTGTGTGGCAATAGTAGAGGAACTACAGTAATTTGCCCGAGACACAATGTTGAAAATTAAATATTTATAAAAACCTCTGAGCGGAACAACTGATTGGCAGATTTTATTATTATCTATGGCAATTTTTTATACAGAATGTGCTAGCCAAACAGTGTCGAGTTTTTTCAAAACGTCGTAAGTCCACCTCTGTCCATTTTCTGAGTATAACATCATTATTACCATTTCAGCCGATAGATAATAGCTACAATCTAGGAGTCTTTAAGTCAAGAGTGAATGGGTTTTTTCTAAGCAAGCGTGCTTGACCGTCGACTACATCATCGCTTACCATCAGGTGAGATATTGATCAAGTGCGAGCCTATAGATTATAAAAAAAACATCCACTGCTAGACAGGCCAAAAGAAAGAGTATTAAATAAATAAAATACATGTTCTTCGTGAACTCACCCCATGAGTGCGCCAGCCTGACGAACAAAGCTAGCAACAAAACACCCTGCGCTTTACACATATTTCTTCAGAACAGTTGTTTCAAGGGAAGAAGATGTATCCACAACAGAATGTGTAACAATACTGGTCCACCATCGATGGACATTATTTAAATAGTAGTAAGTAAAGCACACAGTTGTTATCTCAACAAACAAACGAAAACCGGCCAAGTGCGACTCGGAATCGTGCACCGAGGGTTCCGTACAAATAGTTCAGTAGTTTAGTGTTCGCCAAAATAATTAGGTAATATTATTGAAGTTCATCAATGCAAGCACCGAACATTGCTCTAACAAAAATATAAACTGGATGGAGGGACAAAATTAACTTTGCCATTGGAAAACCGACCTGAATGAAATGACATAGGTCGCGGTCAGTTAGACAAATGCAAGAAAGTTTAGAAATTTAATTTGTATGTAGTACAAATCTATTTTTAACCGACTTACCAAAAAAGGAGGAGGTTCTATGTTCGACATTATGTAAGATTTTTTTTTTTTTTTTATGTATGTTCACCGATATCTCCGTCAATTGTGGACCGATTTTGAAAATTCTTTTTTTGTTTGAAAGAGTATATTCCGAAATTGGTCCCATTTTAATTTGGTGAAGATCTGATGAAGAAGTTCGGACATATACAACAGAAATCTTCAATAAATAACGGCAAATCTCTCGGGATTGCTGCAATCGCATGTCTGTTTATTGTTTATACCATTTCATAACATAACATCACGCCAGTACGCTCGAAAGGGGTATGCAGATCTCTCATTTCACCGGTTATATTCAAGTTTCATGTTATTCGGGTAATCTATTCTGTCGTTTTAGGTACTTACTTAACTACTTCCCTATTAGGTAGGTACAACTAAAAAGTGAAAAATAAAGTTATTTTTTCACTTTCTAGTTTTCTTATTTGGAAGTCGGTAGTATTTTTTTGTAAAAAAGTTTTTACTTGTATTATAAATTACTTCTTGTCAATTAAACTCCATAAAAGGCCGTCAATTTTGGTTGCTTTAATTTAGAAGTTTATTTTTTTTACAGACTAGGGATTGCAGATCTGAGTATAAGTATGTACTATGTATGTTTTTAATTTCGACTTGATACACCCACGCATTCTTGAGCATAAATCTTGACAGAAGGACAACAACGAAGTGATCCTTTAAGGGTTCCTTTTGAGGCACAGAACCCAAGAAGTATTTATGATAAGAGGCTCTTTGATAAGAGTTTGCAATAATAGATTATTTAATTATACGTATAACTTTTGACCCTTCATTAGATAACTTGAGCGCTGCGTCACGGCGGGGAAGCGGGCCTGTCCCAATAGTCCCATTGGCCCAGTCCCATGATGGGACAAGTGGGATGATTTATCCCACTAGTCCCATGGGACAACTGATTACTCCGTAGCACAGACAATATAAAAATTGCCACAAGATAGATTCATAAACACGGTTCTGACTTTTATTTACAACTAGCGACCCGTCCCGGCTTAGCCCGTGAAAAATTATATACAAAAAATTTCCTCGTTTCTCACTCTTTCTATTGTAAAATTCGTTCAGTAGTTTTTGAGTTTATTGCGTACAGACGCGGCGGGGGACTCATTTTCTATACTTAATATTATTATTCCATTTATTCTTTTTAGTTACTTATTTTTACATTTTTAAATATTATATATAATGTGACGGATAGATTCCCCTGGCCGGTGAAAAAATTTTTTTCTTCCTTGCCCATCGTGTGGGGTATCAAAATAAAGGATTTTAAGAGGCGATTTCAACAATATATCACACATATATGTTTAAATGTACCAAATTCTAAAAAAAAATAACTAAAAAGTTGTAAATAAAAAAAAGTTAATTAAAAAAATCAAAAAACCTGACTGCTTAAAAAGCAAACTAAAAAGACGTAAACAAGAAGAAAATCATGCTGTGCAGTCGGAGGATACATCTGGTTTTGGTCCGCCAGCTCGCGAATATGTATCCTCCGACTGCACAGCATAATTTTCTTCTTGTTTACGTCTTTTTAGTTTGCTTTTTAAGCAGTCGGGGTTTTTTGATTTTTTAATTATTTTTTTTTTAATCCCGAAAATGGCTCCTATGGGGTGGTTCTCGGGAGCGAAGCCACGGGCAACAGCTAGTATAATATATAGTGATGATAGTGAAATTTGTTTTGTATAGATATATGAATCTTATTGTAGTGTGAACAATGCTCATATTCGTAGAAGCGAATTTAAGCAAACGCTTTGAACGAATATGAACAATAATTCAAAGAGTTTGCTTACATGCGTTTTTACGAATATGAACAATAACTCTATTCAATAAAGCTTAAATTCGTCTAAGACGCTTACTTATCACAGTAAAGTCAGACTTTCGACCTCTGGCTATCAGTAACGGCTGTTAAAGACTACTTTTTATGGTTCCGTACCCAAAGGGTAAAAACGGGACCCTATTACTAAGACTCCACTGTCCGTCTGTCTGTCTGTCACCAGGCTGTCTCATGAATCGTGATAGCTAGACAGTTAAAATTTTCACAGATGATGTATTTCTGTTGCCGCTATAACAAAAAATACTAAAACCAGAATAAAATTCTATGATCACCGCTGTGTATAGCCTCAGCGTAATAATTTCGGCATATTTTTATTTACATTGGTAGAGTGCAATTGTGTTTTTGTTAAGTTTATAGTCAAGATGCTTGTTCTAGAGCATTTTGCTACCAAGTATCTATCCCAAGTACTTGACCTCGTCTTTAAGAGTTAGTTCTATGTTGAAAATTTTTGGGAGTCTATGGGGTCCAAGGACTCTTTTGTAAGTAAACATTTTTTCGAGGGGTAACCGATAGTTCATGCTTAGTGCACCAACCTTTGATTATATTACACATACTATATTATATTACAACTACTGATGCCGGTGTTGTCCTAAAAGCTGGACATATTTATAATGCATGGGAAGATAAGTGCGATGCCTTGGGAATATTTTGTGATTTGTCCAAGGCATTTGATTGTGTTCTTCATGAAACGCTAATCAGGAAACTCCGCCACTACGGGATCCGGAACAGCGCTCTGGCTCTTCTTACTTCATACTTGAGTAATAGGATTCAGAGCGTTGACGTTAATGGAAAAAGATCTCCCGGATCTATAGTAACAATGGGAGTCCCGCAGGGTTCAATTCTTGGCCCTTTCTTGTTTCTTATTTATATTAATGTCTTGCCTTACCTCATAAAGGATAACCATGATATAGTGTTGTTTGCGGATGATACTTCACTTTTGTTTAAACTTAAACGTCAGCAGCTGGTTACTGACGATGTAAATAGCGCGATCTCAAAAGTAGTTCACTGGTTCAATGTTAACGATTTACTTTTAAATGGAAAAAAAACCAAATGCATTAAGTTTACCCTACCTCACGTTAGGCAGGTGAAAACTGATGTGATGTTAAAGGGCGAAGAATTGAATCCTGAAAATAGCACAGTGTTCTTAGGCCTAACTTTGGATGCTAAGCTTCAGTGGGGCCCACATATAGATAAATTGTCAAAGAAGCTAAGCTCCGCAGCATATGCTGTTAGAAAGATTCGTAATTTAACTGACATAGAGACAGCCCGTTTAGTATACTTTAGCTATTTTCATAGTGTAATGTCGTATGGTATTCTGTTGTGGGGAAATGCCACCGACATCCAGACTATCTTTGTTTTGCAGAAAAGAGCTGTTCGATCAATTTATAAATTAAGCCCGAGACACTCTCTCAGAGAGAAATTTAAGGAGATTAATGTAATGACTGTGCCTTCTCAGTATATTTATGAAAATCTTTTATATACCCATAAAAATATAAAAATGTTTAAAAAATACAGTGACATCCATAACATAAATACTAGGAACAAACACAAATTTGTAGAGGTAGCTCGCCAGCCGTCGCTCCGTGCGGACGTCTCGCTGCTCGTCGCCCCACCGCGCTCTCCGGCGCCCCCACTCTCCGTCTCGTCGCGCCCCTCTGCGTGACGTCACTGCGGTCGTCGCGTCTTCGCACGCCGCTCCAAAGGTGTCGCTACTAGTAACTTTGGTTACTAGTAGTGGCAGCTCAAATCCACATCTTGTGTGGTCCCTGGCGGGAAACCTAGCGGTGCTAACAAGCCAGTGAGGGTGTGCCCCAAGCACCCGCCAAGTCCCATAAGGACACGGCAGTCATTGGAGTCGGGAGCGGGATCAGTTGGCCTTGGTAGATAGCCTAGTCAACCCCCGCTTCGTCCCACAGCTTACACCTGGCACGGTCGGGTGTTTTCTATCCCGACGTACCAGACTTTTGGTACACAGTGGTGGGTGGCCCACCTTCGGTGGGTTTACCGGTACCTTAGGGCCCTGCCACCCAATAAGATTGGTGGCAGGTAATCAAGCTTAGGGCTCACCAGATACTCACCTCCCAGTCTAACCCGACTGGGAGTGTAGGATTGCACACATCCCCGGGCCTGTCCACCCGGGGAATATCTCACTCCCTTTTCCTTCACTTGCACTAGCTCTATCAACAGCGACAGGATGCATCCTGTCGAAGCGTTGATAGAGCTCGTCAAGGACGCGTTGTCGGACGATCCCAGTCCGGTCAGCGTGAATAAGCAAAGGCTTAACTTCATCCTGCATAAGCTTGCTACATGCCCCCCCCCCTCCTCCCATACCCGCCCCGGAGCCCATGCCCATCGGCAACCCGGCGCCCGCCCCCGTTTCGGCGCTTGCGCCCACTAAAACCCCAACTCTCAAATTTCCGATTAATTTCTCGGAAAATCCTGCCTCCCCGAACGTTGACAGTCCACTCGTTGACGAACCCATGTCCGGTGATGATCATAAGGATGATTCCGATGATTATGAAACTACTGACGACGCCTCCGCCGATTCCTCCTCAGAAAGCTGTCAAGCTACCTCTGAGGGGAAGAGGAAGAGGAAGAAGGGCAAGTCCCACCCCAAAGCCACCAAGCCCAAAAAGGTCGCTTCGACCAACCCTCCAACTCTGCCGTCCACCTCCTCCTCCGACGTGCAGCCCACCCCTGTCACCGCTTCCCAGCGGTCTAGGCGCTCAGATCGCTCCCCAGCCCCCAGGAGTCGCTCCCGTAGTCCCCTAACTCAGGCCGACGCTTCCCCAATGTCGAGCCGCGACCCCAGCCCTGCTGCTATTCCTAAGAAGCAGAAATGCCCTCCTATCTTCCTCCACGATAAGGCCAAGTGGACGGAAGTTTCTAAAATTTGCGATGAACGCAAAATCAAGTTTCTTAGTGCCACCGCTTGCCAGGTAGGCATTAAAATCCTACTCCCGACCCCTACTGATTTCAGGAACCTTTCCAGGCTCCTAAAAACCTTGAGGATAGAGTTCCATACCTATTCTCTCCCATCGGAAGCGCCCACCCGTGTGGTTATCCGGCGCATTCCGAAGGAAATCCCAGTCGATGAGATTTATGCGGATCTTGCCGCACAAAAAGTCCCTGTCATTGCCGTCCACCGCATGCGTAAAGCAAGAGGTGGACAGGAATACGATATGGTAATGGTCGAGTGCGACCCTACCGAGTCCTATGCCCCTATTTTCAAAATTAAGACTCTCTGCTCCCTTTCAGGGTTCTCTATCGAGAAACCTTACCGCCCCTTTGTCGTTGGTCAGTGTCACAACTGCCAACAATATGGCCATAGCCAAAAACACTGTTTTGTCCGCCCCAGGTGCGTTAAGTGCCGAGGGGATCACGGCACAAAAGAGTGCACCCGTCCCAAAAACCCTGCCGAATGCACGGAGCCTCCCAGCTGCGTGCTATGTGACCAAGTCGGTCACACGGCAAACTACAAGGGTTGTCCTAAAGCCCCCAAAGTTGCGCCTAGATTGGCCAAAATTCATGCTGAGCGTCAAGCACGCCAAGCTCCCTCGACTAAACCCCCTCCCCGGTTAGCCCCTCAGAGGGCTTCGCCATGGGGCAAGCTCAACCACCAAAATGTGGCTCCCCAGACCGTCCAACAGCTTCCAGGCTTGATGGATCATCCCATTCCGGCCCCTCAGGCACCCATAGCCCCCATGCCCGCTCAAAGCCGACAGGAGGCTCCCACCTCTGCCGCTGCTAAGAGCCCGTCTCTATCCACGCCCAAACCCAGACGCTGCGTATCTGATACCATCATCAGTGCGTACAAAATCTGGATGACGGACGAGGCCAGATCGCTGGCTGCCGAGATCAATAGGATCGAGGCGGCCGGGGATATGACCCAAGCCCAATCCAATGACCTCTTCAAGAGGTACCCCAATATAACCGAGGAACTAGACAGCCTCGTTTATAGAAACGGTCAATGGGTGCGCATTTAAGTCGCACCTACACCGTTTCTAACCAAGTTTCGCCAATTGAGGCTCACCTCTGACCCCTCACGATCTCTACTCTGCTCCTTAAGAGCCTAGGTATGGAGTAGAATATACAAACGTAGAAATACAAACCGATTCGTCAGTCCTCGCCGCCGAGGCTCGTCGCGTATCCCTTCAATTAAAATCTTGCCAGCCCGCGAAGCTGAGCATTAGTTAAATTATTAGATATGAAATGGAGTTTCTTGTCCGTTCTTCTCCACGTAGGCTTATTCCGAACGGATGGTAGAATCACTTGTCAAGATCCAGCTTTTGCTTGTCCCCCCAGCGACGGCCCTGAGCCGAGGTCCGACCCCAACTGGGGTAGCCCTCAGCGTTGTCGCTTAGGTTTAGTAATTTTTTGCCTAGCTGGAGGCTATATAGCTTAGTCTCCGTAGGAAAGTCCGGTTAAGCAGCTACCCGTCATTCTGACTGAGCTGTGAGACGCCCCGCAGTAAAAAAAAAAAAAAAAAAAAAAAAAAAAAACAAATTTGTAGTACCTACAACAAGGCTCAAGAAAATAGGTGGCTCGTTTAGATGTCAATGTGTACGCTTTTATAATAAGCTTCCAAGCGACGTACAAGGTTTAAGTGTTAATAAATTCAAATCATTCAATAAACGTAAGTTGTGCCAGAAAGCGTTTTATAACATTAAAGATTACGTTGAGGACAAAAAGGCTTGGAATTGAGCTGCTCCAATTAATTTCGTTTTTTATTTTTTTTATTTTGCTACGTGAATTTAGTTTTTAATTATTATTTTCTTTTTTAATTTTTCTTGCAATGACAAGAATATTTACTTTTTAAAGTATTATATTATTTTATTTTAATTATTGTGAATGTGAAGACTATGTGGATCATTCTTTTTTTTATTTTAATTTATCTTAGTTAGTTTTTAATCATGGTCTGGCAGTTTGAGTATTTATGCGGCCTACCCGAATGTCCTTTCTTTGGTATTGTTCGTCAATTCGTTGAGCTCCTGAAATTCTAAGTTGAGCTGCATGGTTATTGACAAATGCGTGCACTGACTGGACTGGTCCACTCAATTTGGCTGGTTCTTTTCTCAAAAGACCATTTCAGACATCAGTCTACATGCTCTTCACATGATCTAACCAAGTTTTGTCTGGACTTTAAAAGAGACTGTGACCTCTGAGTTTGTTTCGGCCTTTCTTCTCAGAGTAGTCAGACAGGAAACGCCGACCTCATCTAGTTTTAAAAAATATGATCGACATGTGAAAGTGTTTGTACAAACCAACTTACAGAAAATAAATCATTTATCATTTATCATTGAAAGCTCTTCTCATAAGGTCGTATAAGATGCCCTCAAATTTCCCAGAGATTAGAATTGCTATATCATCTGCATATCCCACCGAGTACAGACTGCTAGCGTTGACCTCTGCAAAGAGCTAATTCACAACTAAGTTCCAAAGTAGTGGTGACAGCACTCCCTACTCATGATACCGCGTGTGGTTATGTTCACAGTAAATTGAATAGCACGGTATATTAACATGTTATTGATCCAATCTTCTTCTTTTTTTCTTTTCTGTCTTTGTTCCCTGATAGCTACAACCTTGGGGTGTTCTTCTCCACAGGAAACGAACAACCCGAACCGTGCACCTTTTGTCGACGTTTTATAAATTCCCCATTGCCCATGTAGGCCTATGTGAAATAAAAAACATTTGATTGATTGATTTGATTTGATTCAAGATGCACTGGCACGTCTTTAAGATTACCCATTAAAATGCTGTTTTATTTCTTTAACCCCTACAAATGGATCTCTTTTTCAGCCAACATTTGCCATATCTTGTGAATTCGAGGTGTGATATTAGAGAAAATACAGTAATTTACCCAAGACGCTCTGTCGAATATTAAACCTATTTAAAATATCAAGCTGTTCGGAAGCCAGCCTACACACATAAATCGAACACGGCACATGAAAAAATACCAGCCAAGTGCGAGTCGGACTCCCGCACGAAGGGTTTCGTACTTGGTAAATTGTGGTTAACGATGTAAGATGTATTAAAAAAAACTACATACTAGATCTTGTTCAAACCAATTTTCGGTGGTAGTTTATTTGGTAATGTACATCATATTTTTTAGTTTTATCATTCTCTTATTTTAGAAGTTATGGGGGGGGGACACATTTTACCACTTTGGAAGTGTCTCTCGTGCAAACTATTCAGTTTAGAAAAAAAATATATTAGAAACCTCAATACTAGTATAATTTTTGAAAACCTATCCATAGATATCCCACACGTATGGGGTTGATGAAAAAAAAATGAATTTCAGTTCTTGGGGAACCCCCAAAATTTATTGTTTTTTATTTTTATTTTTGTGTGAAAATCTTAATGCGGTTCACAGAATACATCTACTTACCAAATTTCAACAGCATAGTTCTTATAGTTTCGGATAAAAGTGGTTGTGACATACGGGCAGACATGACGAATCCATAAGGGTTCCGTTTTTTGCCATTTGGCTACGGAACCCTAAAAATGACTCTCACCTTTTGTTCATTCGTCTTTTTTTGTTACAGCATTCGAAACTAAACAATAACGCTGGACGAACTGCCGTTTTGTATACTTTTCCCTTACTTTTGTTGGGAATACGTGAGTCACTCAGCAAGCCTGCAAGGGATCGCCATTTTTTTCTGTGAAAATTGTGTTTCGGATGTGTCCATCCGCGTCAACTTTAGCTTTTGTTTTAAGCATAAAGCAAAGCCAAGGTATACATGATTTTTTCTACTGTGGGAATAGGAGTCGACCCAATGTACTTTTGTAGATAATGTCCAGTGTCATCTCGCCGCTAAAGGGACATTTCCGACCCTAACTCTCTCCGGTCATTCCTTTCAAGAGATTGTGTCCACGTATTTAAGAGATCCTAAATATCTCGTGCGCTGTCAGCGGCCAGAATAATGTATGAAGAATGTATTGCTGTTGAATTTACATCGTCTCATCTTCATCAGCCTTTTAATTATTATTAACACGCTTTTATTAGCTTGTATGTATGCATCTATGAATCTATGTATCAATGTAACGGAATCTTTGAACGTAATTTTCACCCGCTTCAAAACGTGGGATTGATTTGAAACTTTGCACACTTATCGAGGACCGATGACAATGCAATAATTTAGTCAAAGTCAAAGTCAATTATAATTATTCAACTAGGCCAATAAGCGGCACTTTTGAACGTCAAACAAAAATTAAAATTTACATGTAATAAAAGTTGATTCTACCGTGCTCGTTTAAATAGTTTGTCCCATTAGCCTTAGCAAGATCTTCAGGATTAGCGACTTTTTAGTTCAATTTACCATTAAAGCGTGTTTTTTAGTTTTTAGAACTACAATTTCTTTATGTACATAGAGGAAATGGACCATAATTCACCATGAGGGCCCAGTGCGGGTTGGTAGATGTCACAACTCATATGTATTAATATTTTTACCCGATTGCCGAAGGAGGGTAATGTGTTTATCAGTCTATGTATGTATGTATATAAGTATGTATGTATGTATGTATGTTTGTTCCTATGTGGCGTTCTAGAGACCAAACGCGTTAGCCGATTTTGATGATTCTTACGTCAATCGATTCGTCTTAATCCTGCAAGTGTCACTGGCTACATTAAAATTGGAAAAAACAAAAATGGCGGATTTTGGGCGCCATTTTGTAGGGAAAATTTTTTTTTTTTCTACCAAACCCATTGTGTGGGGTAACAAAATAAAGGATTTTAAGAGGCGATTTCAATTATATATATTACTTATATGTTTAAATGTACCTAATTCTAAAAAAAAATATTTAAAAAGTTGTAAATAAAAAAAGTTAATTAAAACAATCAAAAAACCCGACTGCTTAAAAAGCAAACTAAAAAGACGTAAACAAGAAGAAAATCATGCTGTGCAGTAGAAGGATACATCTGGTTTTGGTCCGCCAGCTCGCGAATATGTATCCTCCGACTGCACAGCATGATTTTTTTCTTGTTTACGTCTTTTTAGTTTGCTTTTTAAGCAGTCGGGTTTTTTGATTGTTTAAATTAACTTTTTTTTGGTTCTAGAATTTAGGACCAATTTTCTCACGATATTTCCCTTCACTGTTTTTAGTGCAGTAGTGATGAAATAGTAGACCAAAAACACTCATAACATGCATTATTTTGAAATATATAACTTGCTTAGTAATTAGTTTGTCAAGAACAATACGAATGCCATTATGATGATAACGATTGCAATTATATAACTTTCCTAATTGTTTGTTAGTGTGTAATTAATAATAGGAAACTTTATCTGTTCGTGTTTATTTCCCATTGTTCCGTAGCCTAACAAAATATTGTCTCGACAATGGTTGACTCCAGATAACAAAAAAAAAAACCGGCCAAGTGCGAGTCGGACTCGCGCACGAAGGGTTCCGTACCATTAATCACTAATGAGTCACTGGTCGAGTCAAAGCTCCAGAGCCTTGAACATTGTCGTCGAGTTGCCAGCTTGTCAGTTCTTTATCGGTTGCATTTCGGAGAGTGTGCGATGGAATTGTATCGTACGGGAGCCCCAATTAAATATTTATTTTATACTGTTTTTAGTATTTGTTGTTATAGCGGCAACAGAAATACATCATCTGTGAAAATTTCAACTGTCTAGCTATCACGGTTCATGAGATACAGCCTGGAGACAGACGGACAGACGGATCGTGAAGTCTTAGTAATAGGGTCCCGTTTTTACCCTTTGGGTACGGAACCCTAAAAACTGTCCGTAAATGTCCTGTCTTAAACAGTATTGTATTTGTATCTGTATGTTATTGTGTCTACAAAAAGAAATGGTGATGGTAAAAGGTTTTGTTTAGCACGGTCCGTGTCCATATTTTTTTCCTGCCAATTGCTTTTATTTTTTATTTCTCCCTTCGAAATGGTTTACGTTGCCTTTTTTGCATCTTGGGTACCAGATTGTTGTACTATTGTTCTGTTTCATAGTCAGGTCTTATTATTTCGCCTGTCCCCTGCCGCCACCCGCGCCCTTGCTACCTGCGCCCATGCGGCCCGTGCTAGCCTATGCGCTCTTCCTTCAGTCGGTTACGAATCTCGCTCGCATACGGCCTACATTTTGTAACTCTTGCAACTTTGTTCAGTATCGTTTCTTAGGCCCATTTGCACGAAAATTTTAATTGTTAAGTTTTTCGTGCAAGTGGGCCTTACTGAGATTGACGTGTGAAGTTACATAGAACTCAGAACTAATACTACCGATACAGTCAGTATCGGTTTTGAAGTGCTTTTCGCTCGGAGTACTATAGGTAAGTTCAATATTTCTGATAGTCAAAATACGTAACACTTTCGAGTCAAGTTACGAGCCGGGCGAACGAAATGAGCCCTCACTCTACCCAGCAAGTGAACTCGTCTTTTGCAAGACAATCGAACGAAGCGAGGCCTCATGCCTCATGAGCCGAGCGAGCGAAGCGAACTCACTCACAAGTCTTGAATGGGCTCGGTTCGTCAGCTCAAGTTGAGAGTAGGCCCACTTCGCTCGCAAGACCCGTGAGAAAGCTGGGTTCACTTGTACGATTATAGTGAAGGCTAACTTTGATCTCTCGGAACGTAAGAATATTCCCAGTAGTTGTTGCAGTTGTAGTTGTTGTCATTGCAGTCTCTCAGCTCCATAACGGCCTTACCTTCGGCTCTGGTATCTATCTATTTCGCCTCGGCTACAATGACAAAGTTTGCCCACTTTTATCAAAATGTATCAGTAAGACGTTGATGAACTTAAGATATGATTTGTAGCTATAGGTATGTTGGCAAAAACCTCATTAAAATTCCTGCGTCAGCTGGTTAACTTATCACTTATTTGTTGTCGATAATAATATCCAGTTCTTGCTTTCATGTTTTCTGGTTTCACGGTAGTGATGTTGAAAGTAGAGAGGATTTTACTTAAGGCGCGTATATTCCCCAACGTTAACGCAGTCATGGGGTCTCATTGCTAAGAAATAAAATTTGGTTCAAATAAATCTCACTAGATGGCGCGATATGCACCTCGGTATCCATCTATCTGTTATTGAATGTTCGTAAAATTAACATTTTCTGGAATTGAACACAAAAATTGTATGTTCTTGTTTAATCAACTCTCCTAAGTACAAAATTATGGAATATTGGGCTCTTAATTCAAATTTAAAAGATTATTAGACGGATCATTTAAAATTGTTGCCAATAGATGGCGCATTTTTAAATTTCTGCGGCATTCCACTCGATTGTTAAAATTTGCATTTTAACACATTTTGGTGCAAAAAAAAACTGTAAAAACGTGCAAATAAATAATAGAAAACAAACCTTCACTGTATTTAAAGAAATAAACATTCACGAACTTAGTAAACCCTTTTACTTGCAAGTCGCTGCTAACACCATCTATCACCGTGAAACAGAACCGAATGCGTTCGATGTACAAAAAATTGCCAGAATAAACAGTCGAAAAACGCTAGTTACGTCGGCACGGTTTCTTTGTATGGGATGAGGTATCTGTATGCTAGTATTATATTATCTGTGACGCAGTACTGCACGTGCGCCCGCTCGTACCTATAAAATCAATATTGAACCGCCTTTCGGACAGTTTTGTTTGCAAAATATTCTTTGATTTACAGTTGCTATTTCAGTTATAATTACACAGAAAAATTTATGGCTAGAATAAATTCTAGCCATACATTTTTCTGTGTAGAAATATTTTTAAACATCCAAGTCGTTTTGGAGGAGTATCCAAAAGTAGCAAAAAAAAATATCGTGTTGTTAATTCTTTTTTTAAAGCAAAATTATTTGTTATAAGAAATAACCATGTTTCAAAAAGCTCATTATTAAATCAAGTACTAAATTCTTTTATTTAAATATGTACACACTTATACCATAAACAAAAGTAAACTATACAAAAATATACTTAAGCTAACTACTTACACTAATAAAAAACCTCAATACTAGTATAATTTTTGAAAACCTATCCATAGATATCCCGGGTTTGATGAAAAAAAAAAAATTTCAGTTCTTGGGGAACCCCCAAAATTTATTATTTTTATTTTATTTTTGTGTGAAAATCTTAATGCGGTTCACAGAATACATCTACTTACCAAGTTTCAACAGCATAGTTCTTATAGTACGCAAAAACGTAAATAAAGCAAGAAGCAGGCGCGACGGCGCGGCGCTGGCGGCGGCCGCCGGCCAATCGTTGCATGCTAGTGATTGCTATCGGTCGCACGCGTAATTTGCGATCCCGCGCGGCTCACGTAATATATCTACGGTAATTTGCTTTGTGCTTTTAAGTGTAAGCAGTGATAGGACACATAACGTAATATTGACTAAGTAAAATTGTGAAGGACGATTGATTGAACTTTTAAACACGCCTATAATTGCTTAACATACTAACTTACTTTATTGCATAATAACACTTATTCTATAATTATACACAGTCCTAAGCCTGAAAAGTATGAAGGAAAGTTCATTGTTTATTTTATACTGCTCCATTTTATCGTAATAAATTCATAAACGCATTGTAATATTTTTAAGCATGCTGTCTGTCCAACGATTCCAACGCTAGGGTAGGAGCTGCGAGTTAACAGTCACCGCGCTTGCGTTATTCGTGCCCGCCCCGCACTTGTGCGTTATAAAAAAGCTCGTTATAAAAAAGCGTATAAAATAACGACTTAAAATATAAAGCTTATAGCACTAAGGAAGTTATTGACATATAGCAACTTTGAACACTACTACTAATCTCCTCTAATACCGCAGATTACAGGTGAATCCTCTAATCTGCGGTATTCACTATTTCATTCTGGAAAGTTTTACGCTACTCAATTAGTGATGAAGTCGGGTCGAATATTAACTTTATAGAAGGATATCGACAAAAGAAAATAAGTAATTTGCTTGGAAATCGAATCTAATTTGACTTTACTTTTACGTTTTAATTACAAAACGTCGAAAATACTTCAGCACTAACACGAAATAGACTCCATCGCGCGCATGCGCCGTATGGACTACGTTCTGGTACTGCCAACGACTCCGGCCACTCCAATGCGTTATTCGAGCTTAAACATTATTAATTTAATAGAAATCATTATTATTAAGGATGTTATGATTTTATTTTTGCATATTTTTACATGGTTCATAAGCATATATTTAATCTGTTTTACACAGCTAACAACGTTATTTAAGTAATTTTTCAATGGCATTTGTACAAAAATTTTACTGTGCCAAGTACATTTTATAAGTTGGTCGACTATTACTCGTAAACTTGTAAAGCCTGTTATGATTTTATTTTGTATATTTTTACATGGTTCGTAAGCATTATATTTACTCTGTTTTACACAGCTATCAACATGATTTTAGTAATTTTTCAATGGCATTTGTACAAAATTTTAACATTTCCAAGTACATTTTATAAGTTGGTCGACTATTACTCGTAAACTTGTAAAGCCTTGTTATCCGTGATAATTTTCCTTTTAATTTCGTTATATTTACTACTGCCGTGAATTTTTTCACATAGCCAAGAGCAACCATTTCGCTGGCAGAGGGGGGGACACTTGACTCTAACATAAATTTGCAACTTAAAGCTTAATTTTACGCAAGCGAATCTCTGAATCGAAAAATAGTTGTAACAAACCCATAATATTTTTGAATGACCTATCTAACGATACCCCACACTATGGGATAGATGAGAAATAAAAAATCTATGGGAGGTACATGAAATAAAAATATTTTTCATGATTTTATGTTACCACTTTGTCGGAATTATTAATATGTATATACATGCCAAATTATAGCTTTCTAGTACTTAGATTCTCTGAGCTAAGCTGCGGACGGACAGACGGACAGAGCGAAACTATAAGGGTTCCTTGTTGACTTCGGAACCCTAAAAATGGGACCAATTTCGAAACATACCCTATCAAACAAAAAAAATATTAAAATTTGTCCACAATTGACGAAGATATCGGTGAACATACACAAAAAAAAAACTAACATGAAGTCGAACATAGAACCTCCTCCTTTTTGGAAAGCCGGTTAAAAAAAACTCTACTGCTAAAAAATAATTAACTGAAAAGAGAAAAAAAACTTTTTTACAAAAAAATACAACCGACTTCCAAAAATAAAAACTCTACAAAGTGAAGTCTTACTTCAATTTCGGAAGTCGGTGTTCCTGTATTCATTTCTTAGTTTTTAGACACCGCTTTCCGAAATTGATGTTATTTTTCACTTTGTAGTGTTTTTATTTTTTGGTATTCAGTTGTATTTTTTTTGTGAAAAAGATTTTTACTATTCACTTTTTAGAGTTACATAATGACCAAGTTCTATAGAAAGTATAATGCCCACAGTGATGCCAGAATAGATTAACCGAGTAACATGTAACTTGAACATAACCGGTGGAATGACAGTGTATCAGGGTGAACTGTACACATCGTTTAGAGCATAGTAGCGTGATTGTATGTTATGAAATGGTGTAAACAATAAACAGACATGCGATTGCAACAATGCCGAGAGATTTGCCGTCATTTATTGAAGAGTTCTGTTGTATATCTCAGAAATTCTTCTTCAGATCTTTAATAAATATAATGAAATTTATGATTAAAAGAAGTTTATGCCGAAATGGTCCCATTTCGGAATAAACTTCTTTCGAACAAAAAAATAATTTTGCAAATTCGTTTATATTTATGATGACGGAGTTATGCCCGACGACAAATGATTAAAAAAAAACCGGCCAAGTGCGAGTCGGACTCGCACACGAAGAGTTCCGTACCATTATCGCAAAACACTGCAAAAAAACACGTTTGTTGTATGGAAGCCCCCCTTAATTAATTTTATTTTAATTTAATAATTATTATTTTTTAAAGGGAATACACAACTAAACATTCTGTGAATATTTCAAGCGTCTACCTGTTGCCGTTATTAATATTGAGCAAAAAACGGCCAAAAAATCACGTTTGTTGTATGGGAGCCCCCCTTAAATATTTATTTTATACTGTTCTGTGAAAATTTCAACTGTCTAGCTATCACGGTTCATGAGATACAGCCTGGTGACAGACGGACAGACAGACAGACAGACGGATCGCGAAGTCTTAGTAATAGGGTCCCGTTTTTACCCTTTGGGTACGGAACCCTAAAAATCGATACATCTGAATTGAGAACCTCCTCCTTTTTGGGAAGTCGGTTAAAAACAAGTACAAGGTATAATTATCCAAGAGCGAGTGAAGCGAGCTCTGGAGCTTAGAAAACCCCGGCACGGATAGGTTAGGTTCGAAGGGGATGACGGGATCTGAAGTCAGCGGCAAAGCGAGCAAACTTAACTCCCGTCATCGTCTTCATGTTCGGTTACTTTAGGCCATGCAGACAAAAAAGTAGCCGTCGTAGTCCATCGACAAACTTTTATTACCCGACTGCCGAAGGAGGGTAATGTGTTTATCAGTCTATGTATGTATGTATGTATGAATGTATGTTTGTCCCTATGTGGCGTTCTAGAGACCAAACGCGTTGGCCGATTTTGATGATTTTTACGTTAATTGATTCGTCTTAATCCTGCGAGTGTCACACTGGAACATACAAAAATGTTCCAGTGTGACACTCGGAAAATACAAAAATGACTGCACAGTGGAAAATACAAAAATGACGGATTTTGGGCGCCATTTTGTGGCGGATAAAAATTTTTTTTTCTTCCAAACCCATCGTGTGGGGTATAAAAATAAAGGATTTTAAGAGGCAATTTCAAAAATATGTAACACATATATGTTTAAATGTACATAATTCTAAAAAAAAAAACTAAAAAGTTGTAAATAAAAAAGTTAATTAAAAAAAACAAAAAACCCGACTGCTTAAAAAGCAAACTAAAAAGACGTAAACAAGAAGAAAATCATGCTGTGCAGTCGGAGGATATATCTGGTTTTGGTCCGCCAGCTCGCGAATATCGCGAATCATCAAAATCGTCCAACGTGTTTGTTCTCTGGAACGCCACATAGAAGGAACGGGATCCTGCCGTTTTGCCGAAAAGATTTTGCCAAATTTTCATTACCCAAACAAATTTTAGCAACCTTTTTTTATACCAATGTAATATTTGGAATAATTTTAGTACGCACATTTTCATTTGGTCAAATGTTTACTTGGCAGATTGTTACCAAGGATAATGTCATTAAGGTTTTTGGTCTTTAATCAAATGATTTATTACAGCAAACAATATTTGGACAATAAACGTTTAGTCAAATGAATTGTTATGACAAAAAATATAAAGGCAAAAATAAGATTTTTTTGGGAATTGTATAATTAAAAATGCAATTTTATTTTAATATAGGTAATCATTTATTAACGCGAGTACAAAATAGCAAAAGCTAGTACAAAATATTTGTAACTTACAATTTTAAATTTTTTGCAATGGACATTAGCAGATTTATTTCGGAGTATTCAGACTTGTGTTGCAGAACTCGATTAATTCTGTCGTCTTTATCCATATTTTTTTTTTCTTTTTTTGTGGCGGTTCACCTGATAGTATAATCTCAATGTCAGCTAAATTTGAAGAAACTTCATTTATTAATTCTTTAATTAAGCGATACACTCCAGGGTGGTGTTTATCAATGAGAATGTTTATTCTACGATGCCACGCCTCAGCTGAGTTTGAAGTTCTAGGTATTTGTCTTTCGTTTACAACATGGCAACTCCAAAAGCTTGGTGGATACTTCGGTTGCGTGTTCCATGATCCGCTAACATAATTTTCGTCAAACCAATTCGCGATTTGCTTCCAATCAGAATCTTCTATACCTTCTATTAGCTTGTTAAAATATAGAATGATTTCATTTTCTGGCAAATAACTTAAAGCCAGTAAACATTTTACTTGTTTGTTAAATTTGATGTCATTTGCGTATTTCTTTGTAAGCTTATGTGCTTGAATTTGTCTGAAACAAGTCAAATTTATGGACAATAGGTTATTTATGGAACTAGTTACAGTAGGTTATTAATTTAAAAAAAATGGTTAGGTTAGGTTAGGTTAAAACTGTGACCACCTACGCACGAGCCGAGCGAGCGTAGCGAGCGGTGCCGCGGCAGCGGCCGGCGAGTGCCAGAAACGACTAGATTATATAGAAAAAAATATGGAAAAAAGAGATTATTTTTAGGAGGCTATCGAGAGAAATAATATAATTATAATAACATTATTATTACCTGTTTAGAATTTGTCCCAAGTGGAAAAAGCACCCTTGTAATAAAACGTCTTCAAAGTTAGATCTTATGCTTGAAATGGCTGCCTTTTCGAAATCTAATATACAGACTTTTGGCGTCATGTCAATATTATTTTCATTTCCGTATTGCATTATTAATTCGAACATTAAGTCATACGTACGTTTATCCTTGTTGGTACACATACAAAAACAAAGTGGAAATGTTTTATTGTTATCAGATAATACATTGCCATGTATAGTGTATAATTGTTTAAAGATATTTGGTGCCACTTTAAAGGTTCCGTCTAAAATCCAGTATGAACTGTGACTTAAAGTGGTCATTAAACTTAGTGTTGACATTACCAATATTCTTCTATTTTCATCATAAGTTTTATCTTTTATTATGAAATTTACACCCTTGATAGATGTTTGTGATAAATTTAGCTGGAAATGTACATCAGTTGGTTCTATTGTTACTTCTTGTTTTTTTCGTAGTCGATACATCCTCTGCTTTAGAGCCGAAGTTGAAGGCAAGTTATCTACAACGTCCAAAGGAGCATTTGCTTTGTTATTTTGTATTATTTTGCATATTTTTGTTCCAGATGAAACCTCACTTTTGATCTTTTCTATAAGGTCACTGGTTATTTTTCTCCCAGGATTTGGTTCATGATTGTGAATTTCATTGCTCTTTAATACCTTATGAATCCCATCTTTTAGTGTAGTTTGTTGGGATGCAGTACATTTAAACAATTTATTTTTCCTGTACTCACAGTACCAATAATAGGTATCATTCACTTTGTTATTATTTTCATATGTAAATCCGTTTCGAAACAACTTTACACAACCTCGTGTAGATTTAAAAATTTCACACTCATCACTACATTCACTCATCGTAAACTTTATTTACGTTATACTTTTAGCAACAATTATCTACAAAATAATATATCGTAACAATCTCAATAAACTTCCGCTACAAAACACAGTGATAGTGTTTTGCATGACTTACCCACATCGCGCGACATTTATGATTTACCTACTACCCACTTATTTACACATTGTAATTTAATTTGTATAATCTGTGCAACTAACATATAGATGCAAAATTTTTGTCATTGGCTACGCAATCGACTAAACAGAAATGGTAAGTTTAAAACTGACGACACCAAATATTTGGCTTATTTAATTTTGCGTAAAATATGTTATACCAACTGAAATATTTGACTAGATAAAAAATGGTAAAAGTACTAGTTGGTGAACAAGTTATTGTTCAAACGTTCACTTGCCAAACATAGGTTTTCGTAACAATTATTTGTAAAGAGATTGTTTGGTAAGTAATAATTTGGCAAATGAAGTTATGCGAAAATTTGTTTGGGAAGTGATAATTTGGCAATTTCTTTTCGGTAAAACAAGGGAGACCCCATAGGAACATACATACATAGACTGATAAACACATTACCCTCCTTCGGCAGTCGGGTAAAAACAATTGTCTTGGCAACCAAAGTTCCCAAAAGACTCAAGGGGTTAAGTAAGTTTATTATAAAATTGTGTTGTGTCGCCAGCATCACTGCAAAGTGAGGACGGATGTGGTTCAGACTACAAGGCCACGGCACGCTGCGCCAACCTGCCGACGTGCGCCGTGGCCTACAGCCGACAGCACGTGGCACCAACCCGTCACCGCAGGCACAAGCGCTGCCTGTCCCCTAGTCACGACAACACTACCTCCGAGATGAAACAACAGAACAGGTACGATGCTTCATCATTATCTTTCCTTTCTACCATGCTTCCCGGTTCTGTGCGTGCCTCATCCAGGTGTTTTCCAAGACATTGATGATATTGTCGACCTAACGCACTTTTTGACTCCCTTAATTTCTATGACCCAACCTTTGCCGCTGTTTGGTTATCACCAGTGATCGGAATATGGTGAGCTAAAATAAACAGAGACAAATTGGAGACGCCTTACGACAAAATATTTTTATGGGACTTATGTCCCAGGTTTCGGGACATAACTAAAATAAAAACCGGCCAAGTGCGTGTCGGACCACGCGCAGTATTAGGGTTCCGAAGTTGCATAATACTGCGGACTAAAAAGAGGGTTTTGTTGTTGTTACATGAACATTAGAACGGTTTCAGCGGCTCACAAAGTCTAAAAACGGGCCCACATAGGATGATGTTTTTTTCTAATCTATATTTTCGCGTTTGACCACTATCTCGCCTGATGGTAAGCGATGTTGTGGTCTACGGTGAAGCACGCTTGCCTAGATGTCATCAATTCACTCTTGACTTAAACTAAATAAGGACTAACTGGTAACTGAAGAAGAAGTTATAAAATCCAACTTCGCAACTGAAGTTAGAAAAATATTATCTATTTGAGTACCACCGCGGGTGCGAATTGCGAAAGGAGCCAATACGAGCGTGCTTTAGAGCCACGGGGAATGGTATAGTTCGTTCCTGGATCCTTGCGTGCATGCTCCTTGTTTATTTCTCTTTCGGAATTAGAAAAAAATCGTATGTATTCACCTCTATTCTCCTCTATTCCCTATTTCATTCTGGAAAGTTTTACGCTACTCAATTAGTGATGAAGTCGGGTCGAATATTGACTTTATAGACGGATATCGACAAAAGAAAATTAGTAATTTGCTTGGAAATCGAATCTAATTTGACTTTACTTATACGTTTTAATTACAAAACAACGAAAATACTTATGCACTAACACAAAATAGACTCCACCGCGCGCATGCGCCGTATGGACTACGGACTGGTACTGCCAACGACTCCGACCACTCCAATGCGTTATTCGAGCTAAAACATTATTAATTTAGAAATCATTTTATTAAGGATGTTATGATTTTATTTTTGTATATTTTTACATAGTTCATAAGCATATATTTACTATCTGTTTTACACAGCTAACAACGTTATTTATGTAATTTTTCAATGGCATTTGTTCAAAAATGTTACTGTGCCAAGTACATTTTATAAGTTGGTCGACTATTACTCGTAAACTTGTAAAGCCTGTTATGATTAAATTTTTGTATATTTTTACATGGTTCGTAAGCATTATATTTACTCTGTTTTACACAGCTATCAACTTTATTTAAGTAATTTTTCAATGGCATTTGTACAAAATTTTTACTGTTCCAAGTACATTTTTTAAGTTGGTCGACTATTACTCGTAAACTTGTAAAGCCTAGTTATCCGTGATAATTTTCCTTTTAATTTCGTTATATTTACTACTGCCGTAAATTTTTTCACATAGCCAAGAGCAACCAGTTCGCTGGCAGGGGGGGGGGGACACTTGACTCTAACATAAATTTGCAACTTAAAGCTTAATTTTACGCAAACGAATCTCTGAAACGAAAAATGGTTTTAACAAACCCATAATATTTTTTAAAGGCCTATCCAACGATACCCCACACCATGGGATAGATGATTAAAAAAAATACATCCCCACTTTACGTCTATGGGAGGTACCCGAAAAAAAAATATTTTTCATGATTTTATGTTACCACTTTGTCGGAATTATTAATATACATATATTAGTATATACATGCCAAATTATAGCTTTCTAGTACTTAGATTCTCTGAGCTAAGCTGCGGACGGACAGACGGACAGAGCGAAACTATAAGGGTTCCTTGTTGACTTTGGAACCCTAAAAACACGAATCCCGGTACAAAATATCCCGAAAAAAAAATGCTGTAAGGAAGTCTCCCACTTTTTAGGGTTCCGTACCCAAAGGATAAAAACTGGACCCTAATAAGACTCCGCGGTCTGTATGTCTGTCTGTCTGTCCGTCTGTCACCAGGCTGTATCTCATGAACCGTGATAGCTAGACAGATGAAATTTTCACAGATGATGTATTTCTGTTGCCGCTGTAATAACAAATACTAAGAACAGAATAAAATAAATATATTAGTGGGGCTCCCATACAACAAACGTGATTTTTTTCGTGCGCGAGTCCGACTCACACTTGGCCGGTTTTCTATTTTTTGTCCCTGTTCTTTGAAATTTAGGTATATTAGCTCAACTAATTCCAATCACTGGTAATCACTTTTCCTAGTGGCCATCTCCACGTCTAGCCTTACAAATCATTTTCAAAAACAATCTTCTATATTAAAAAAAACCGGTCAAGTGCGAGTCGAACTCGTGCGCCTAGTGTTCCGTACCTACCCATTATACCGCCATAATAAAATTGGGCATTTTTTTATTGGTGGCTAAGTTTTCAGTGTGTGTACTGTAATAGTTGAGTTGCTAACGTGTGGTAGTACAGGGTATAAAAATCAAGGTCATGAATCAACACGAAAAAAGATATGGACAAATTTATATTTTCGCGAAAACTTGTAAGTACCAAAATTTACCTTAATTTCCAATTTTTTTTTTCTTTTTGCCAAATTCATGATTTTAGGTCAACGGGAACTACCATATAGGTTTTCGACCCAAAACTTATAGGGTAGTTCTAGTTGACCAAGAATTGACAATTTTGGTTAAAAGCAAGGTCTTACCGCACAAATAAAGGGAAATACCGAAAAAAAAAAAAAAAAAATTACGGTATATTTTGGTACTTACAAGTTTTCGCGAAAATCTAAATTTGCCCATATCCTTTTATTGTGTTGATTCAGGACCTTGATTTTTATACCCGTAATAGGGGCCATAGACCTCAGTATCTGGTATAAATTTCAAGTACCTAGGTCCACCCGTTTCTGAGAAAATCGGTGGTGACACACGGACAGACAGACGGACAAGAGAGTAATCTTATAGGGGTTCCTTTTTATTACCTTTTTGAGGTACGGAACCGGCCAAGTGTGAGTCGGACTCGCGCACGAAGGGTTCCGTACTTGGTAAATTGCGGTTTACGACTTATGACGTATTGAAAAAAAAACTACTTACTAAATCTCGTTCAAAACAATTTTCGGTGGAAGTTTACATTGTAATGTGTACATCATATATTTTTTTTAGTTTCATCATTCTCTTATTTTAGAAGTTACTGGAGGGGGAACACACATTTTACCACTTTGGAAGTGTTTCTCGCGCAAAATATTTAGTTTAGAAAAAAAATGTATTAGAAACCTCAATATCATTTTTGAAGACCTATCCATAAATACCCCACACGAATGGACAAATATTGTACATATACCATTGTATGGCAATATTACAGAAAAAACAAAACCCTTATAATTATTAAAAATTGAAAAACATGCCTACAACGTAAAGTTTATTTGACCATGTTACAAGTGTTGCGACAAATGTTATCTCCAACGAAATTTGTTCACAGAAGAAAAAAGCTGAAGAAGTACTCAGAACGCGTCACGCTGGAGATCGACAGCAGCGGTGAGAGCTCGGGGTGCGAGAGCACTTCCATCTCCCCTTCTAACTCGCCCCAGGCTCCTGCGAGCGCTCCTGCGTGGCTGGGCGGCACAACGACCTGATGGAGATGCAGAAATTTCAAGTACGAAAAAAGAAAAAGAAAACAAAAAACCGCGCGGCACTTAACTTCTCAACCAGCGTGTGGACAAGCTCCAACAAAACTTCTCCAAGTCAGAGCAAATTATCGACAGCTGAAACGAGAAACACGGAAAATGCCCAGATATGGGCTTACCATGAAGTTAATGATAATTTTACAGATGTACCTGATCATGGCGTATTAGGACCACCAATCAGGTATCCCGAACGTGCTAACCGTTATAGAGACAGACGAATAACAAAACTTAGAGAAAGAGAAGCCGAATTAGAACGTCGCGCTGCTTCCCAAGTATTTTATGTGCCTTAGAATGTTAGATCTATAATAACTATCGGTCAAAACCTCCCGTTTCTATCAAGCTAGCCATTTAATACCGCTAGACCAAAATACATTAAACCCTGGGACTAACACAGAACTAAAGTGTTCGGAGACGACTTGGCCAGATGAAAGTGATCCCCAGAGATGGGCAGACGTACCGCAGGGCGGAGATACCACGAACACGGAACAAGAGTGTCGGGAGGTGACTTGGGCAGATGATAGTGAAACCCAGAGCTGGGAACACAATCTGCAAGGCGGAGATACCACGAACATAGAACAAGAGTGTCGGGAGGTGACCTGGGCAGATGATAGTGAAACCCAGAGCTGGGAAGACAATCTGCATGGCGGAGATACCACAAACATAGAACAAGAGCGTCGGGAGGTGACTTGGGCAGATGATAGTGAAACCCAGAATTGGGAAGACAATCTGCAAGGCGGAAATACCACGAACACAGAACAAGAGTGTCGGGAGGTGACTTGGGCAGATGATAGTGAAACCCAGAGCTGGGAACACAATCTGCAAGGCGGAGATACCACGAACATAGAACAAGAGCGTCGGGAGGTGACTTGGGCAGATGAAAGTGAAACTCCAAATCCAGGCCCTGTAAAGTTAATGTTCAGAACAAGTTTGGAGTTAAAACAAACACCAGGTGGCGATTTTGTTCTACAAAACATACTTAGGATCATATAATAAGCTTCAAGTTTCTTTTTATGTGAACGACATACATACAGTGTATTTATTCGTGATCCATGACCTGGTGAAGGTTGCGGGGATCCGCTGGTCGCTACTGTTAGCATCCTAACGTCCACGTGCCGCTAAAATATTTGTCAAGGAGATCTGAAGGACTCCGCAGCACAGATCTTCGAAAACCCGGAGGGACTGACCTACAATGATTTTCTGCCGCTACCCGGGTACATAGACGTCGACGTCGACCTCTTCGGCTCCATACTTGCGCAGCCAGAGGAACTCAATGAATCCGACGTACAGGTGTACGAGGTGGAAAGTATCGGTTACGACTTCCTGCCCGGCTCCCTTGACAGAAGTATCATTGACAAATGGGCGAAGACCGAGGAGCCACACTTATGTCAACAACAAGGTCATTGCAGCAAGATATGTAGGTATTACAGAAGTCATCAAACATATGGCACAATAACGGAAGACCAGCTCATTCAGGAGATAAAAACACTCAATGCTGAGAGTACGGTTGATGGTATTCTAGCCCAGTTGCCAATACCTAAGTCTATGAGTGAGTGGAATGTGTGCAAAGCGGCTGTTCCGGAAAAGGATGTTGTTGGGTTCCATATTGTTAACATTAGCCAGCTGTGTATTGATATGCCTACCCTAGTTCCCGCTACTGTCTTACCTGTTATTGAAATGCTTAAAAGGTTCAACATGAAACTTTTGGACGCAACGCGGTAGTGGTCGGCCGATCAAAGAATGTGGAACTACCAATCGCTATGACGTGACATAGTTATGGGAAACACGACAATGGACTTGGAATGGACTTGAATCGCGCTAGCAAAGCTTTCGACGCTATTTGAATACATACAACAGTCCGACAATAACCGTTGGGCAGTTGCCCGGACCAGACAAAACACCCGTCTGGTCGGCAAATCCTCCCTTTTCAATGGAGTTTGGTGGACTTTACATCCTATTCCGCATACCTCCAATCCAAACTCACCCCGACGTGATCAAAGCGTTTTGTCTGTTTGTGGCTGTGGTGTGTCCAAAAAATAATATTTTTTACGAATATTTACTATGAAAAAGTGCTATGCCGACTGAAACACCCATAAATATTCGTTGATGTGGATATTTACTTCATTTTAGCACTTGTACCCATTCTTATTGGTACAAACACAGCCACTATTTATAGCAGTAAGAATGTAAATCAACAGCATAGGTAAAGTTTCTAATGTGGAAGGACAGGACATAATAACTTGGTGCACTACGTCACTACTAGAGACAGAAATTTGAGAAAGTTTAAATTTGAGACAGATTAGTCCGTTTGGAAAGGATTTTATTGAGCTGCAGTATAAAAATGCTTTTAACACTCAAGAATGAATGATAAGGGTGGATCGTGGAGAGGGGCTTCACAGCTTGGTCTTGATGCTGGGGAAGTGTATGTCGTAGTTATATGGCCGTGGGGAGCCCTAACAGTACTCCATCGCGTTAGTCCGGAAGGATGCCCTACCTAATGTGCAGGCTGGCTATGGACTAAGTGCATTGCAAGAGGCAAAGGCCGGTTTCCAGGCGTCGAATCGCTAGCAGGATGGATCATGCCAATACATGTTCTAATGCAAGAAGGATGCTTCAATATAACAGACTGTAACAACCACGTCAAATCGGCGATAGAGTTATTTGGCTACGCCTGTGCTCCTTACTCACTGAAAAAATTTACAATCCTATTGGTGATAATCTAGACTAACTATGCAAGCTCTGCACCGGCAGAGCGGGCAGCAGATGCACCCTCGCAGACCCTTACGCAGGCAACGAAGGAGCCTTACGTTATCTGATCGCGAACAACTCGGGAGACATTGCTTTTGTTCGCGACACTACCATACAACATGCTCTACTGTCGCATCAGGTACTCGGTGGAGTAACAGAAGACCAGTTTGAGCTGATCTGCCGCGACGGCAGCCGGCACCCGGTCAAAGACTCTGAGAACTGCAACTGGAGTCGCGTGCCCACTGACACTATCGTCACCAGCAGCGCCTGTCTAAGGAACAGAGAAAGAAATACGAAAACGTCCTTCAAGTGATGTTCCAGCTCTACGGCAAGCCGATCCCTTTAATCAGCAAGTACAACATTACAAATGCCTTCCAATCCGGAGCCCCGTTCAACGAGCTGACACGCTATCCCTACGTCTCCTTCAATAGAGACAAGTTTAGCCATAACAAATATAATACGAAGCTATGAGGACACGTGAGCCATCGCCACGGTCTTATCGGTAAGTTCTATGTTTCATTTCTTTAACTATTGTGGTAATTTAAAACGTCTCAGGCAATATAGTGGTCCTAACCTATAAATTCTATGTAATTATTAGGCAGGATTCCACATGCCTCCTAAACTACTTCGCAAACTATTCCTGGACCTGAAAACGACTAAGCGAAGGATCTTGTTAATTAGGTCCATGTCTAAGCAAATTTGTCTTACTCATGGCTTTTGTTACTCCAGTTGTTAAATACCGAACACTAAAATGGTACTCGGTACTTAAGTGTGAACTAACGAGTATACGAGCAGGATTGTAGGTTTAAATAAAACTACCGAACTGTATACTGAACTAAGTAAGTAAGTATATTTTGCTCAAATTCACAAGACATAGGGTCTTGTGCCAAATCGACAAACAATCTCCCTTGCGACTTCTATTTCGACGCCAACGCCATCTAGTTGCGTCATTGTAAAACTTAAAAGTAAACAATATTTTGGTTGACCTAATGAGCGGCTGTTGATCATTAACACCAGTTAGTATACCATGATGTACTACCTGGTATACGATGAATTCTAAATGAAGCAGTACAAAGTGCATCTTCATAATATATTCGTTTGGAAAGATTGGTGCGATTAATTTACTTTTGAAAACATGGACTTGATTCCCATGTTTCCAATTTTCTTCAAAGAAGAATTTGAAGTTTTTGGAAAATTTAATTGTTGTGTCATTTCAGGGAAGCACCGCAAGCATCATGGAGGTCGCGGTAACGCTGGAGGTGAGCATCACCATCGTATCGATATTGATAAGTACCACCCGGAAACTTTGGATACTCGGTCTTGTCCGTGAGGACATGAGACCGAGCCACACACGTCATTATACGACGACAAGATATAAGTACAACAAGAAGTAGGCGGCGGCCAACAATTAAATGATCTTGTCAGTCTAATAGAACACTAAATAAACTTCCCCTTGGTTGAAACCACCGGCGAAGTGCTGCGACTGATCCTGCCGGTTAACGCCACTCGTATCCAAGTGCGACATTTTCATACACGAGTGAAACAACTTCAAAAAGAAAATGAAGGTCCGATAGAAAGTGTAGCTTACAAGCAAGACTATTGGGTAGAGTTTGAAACGTTGTAAATGATGGAGAATCTACAACTTTTTGACAAAATGGAGGGATCGAAACCTGAAAACATACGCAAGAAAAGATACAAAAAATATAATACCTTTCGATCGTAATCGTGTGGTACTGACTACATCAACGCTAATTATATTCGATGTGAAATGATCGAGCCTGACGGTCACGACTCAAGTATTGGCAGTTACGAAAACAGCTCCACCTTGAGCCTATATAATACACCCTCGAAGAAAGAGAAGTTATCTCTCGTTCACACCAGTGTCACCGTTTGCGAAGAAAAATTAGCTGGAGTCAAAATTCAATGCAATTGCACGAAATTAATCCCATCTTTCGAGCCTTGTGTCCTCAGGACCTATTCGAATTATGTTCATACTACAATTCCAAAATCGACATAGGAAACTGAAAATGGTATTGTCGATCACGTCTATAATAAGATCATAGGCATATATCGCCACTCAAGGCTGTTTATCGACGATTGTCGCTCCATTTTTGTTGATGATATGGCAGGAGGACGTTCGCATTATTATAATGACTACGAATGGTATTGGCCAGAATTAAACAAAACGGAAGTTTTCACGATTCACAATGAATTAGAATTATCCACCCAGGATAACACGTTGAAGCGCTTTGTAGTTACGAAAAAGAAAGAATGCAGCGTCAAAAGAACTATTTATCATTTTCGGTTCACTGCGTGGCCGGGTCAAAGTGTCGCTTCGGAACCGGGTCCTAAATATAGTGTTAGATGGAAATTATTATAGTCTATAACAGATTATGACAGGGCCAGATCTCCAACACAGGCGGTTGTGTGCGTCCATTGTTCCGCAGGCTTAAACGCCACTTGTATCCAAGTGCGACATTTTCATACACGAGTGAAACAACTTCAAAAAGAAAAAACCGGCCAAGTGCGAGTCGGACTCGCGCACGAAAGGTTCCGTACCATTATCGCAAAAAAACGACAAAAAAATCACGTTTGTTGTATGGGAGCCCCACTTAAATATTTATTTTATTCTGTTTTTAGTATTTGTTGTTATAGCGGCAACAGAAATACATCATCTGTGAAAATTTCAACTGTCTAACTATCACGGTTCATGAGATACAGCCTGGTGACAGACAGACAGACAGACATACAGACAGACGGACACCGAAGTCTCAGTAATAGGGTCCCGTTTTTACCCTTTGGGTACGGAACCCTAAAAAGGAAATGAAGGTCCGATAGAAAGTGTGGCTTACAAGCAAGACTTTTGGGAAGAATTTGAAACGTTGTAAATGATGGAGAATCTACAAACTTTTTGAGAGAAGGGAGGGAGCGAAGCCTGAAAACATACGCAAGAATATATACAAAAATATTACACATTCCTCAGCACCAGCCGGCTCCGACTACATCAACGCTAATTAACGCTACATACTTGTCAGGGACGACCCGGCCGTGTTTTCCACGCCGTGCTTAAACACAAGCGGGTGGTCACTGCCACCATCACGACCGCTCATCACGCCGCCCACAAAAGGTGATGCCAACAGAAGGAAGACCGAGTGATAAGGCCCAAGGCACGTCGTTGATGGCGGCAGCCAAAGTGTGAGGGGAAAAGGAGACGGATAACGTCCTCTTTACTGAACTTGCTCTCTTGAAGAGGATCAAAGAAAATATACCTGACTGGAAGACCAGTATTGTCGTGTCTCCTGATGCTAAAGGAGCTAAGAGAGTCTCCTAATATGGATAAATATCACCCTGGATACTTTGGCAAAGTGAGTAAAATAGTTTTTCCAGTTACAAGAAATTATTGTCTCAATTTTGATTCGTAACGTAACTTGTGTTATTGGGAGAGGAAAGGTCGATGACATCATTTGTAGGTTACAGTTTCTTGAATATATAGTGCAGTAGCATGTCATGTATCTAAAATACATAAAATAAACATTCCTCTTTCAACTAATCACACTTCGAACCAAATAAGTTTTTATCCCAACAAATTATTCACAACCAGTTAGATTACAAAACAATGTTAGTTTTGTATGAATTTGAAAATATATTCTCATATTTGATTCAATGAAATAAATAAATTGTAGGTAAATTGGACCCTCAAATTGAACTTGACCAATAAAATTCATACAATTGAAAATATATTATATAATATATATTATTATTAGCATTGCCATACAACGTGGCAATGCTGCCAGCGTTCTGCGCACGTTTCCCATTGACATCGATGTGGACGAATTTTTTGATGCACAATGAGCTTTTTTGCAGTTTGAGACCAAGCTTACCATTAATCCTATTATCAATAAATCTGTAGAAAAGTCATTTTTGTACACCGAAAATATTTACAAAAAAAAAAACAGGGTGTTAAACTTAGATAAACTACCTATAGATTAAGCACTGGCGTGGCCGCACATGAGACAGCAATAGTTAGTTCTGGTGTTACAACAAGAACAAGAACACTACAACCCACCATCGCACTGACACTTATTATCTATAAATAACCCAAATTCCTTGTCTCAATTAACACATAATACCACGAAATCATAGAAAATCAAACAAAACCGTGTTTGTTTGTCAAACCTGCCATTGTATTAGAGTTTGACAAACAACAGAAACCGGCCACGGTGACAAAGACAAAAAATAATCTTTTGTCCTTATCATTTACATGGAGCTGCCAATTAGCCATCTCGCTCTATCAATCAAGGTCATTTTAAGGCTTAATCTATAGGTACTTTATCTAAGGTGTTAAAGGATAACCAACAGAACCCATTGCCAGCAATTTTGGTATATTTGTCTGTTTAGTTGTGCACGAATCACGTAAAATGTACGGAATCAATGTAGATAACTTTTATACTTAAATATTGTGCGTAACTAGAACTATTACTTAGTTTTTGTTTCATTTCAATCGGTTCACTATATCAAAAGTTAGGTAAATTTAAAGTGTTCTAGAAGTAAAATATCACAACATACGTAATTCAACACTCGGACAGTTGAACTCCATTTTCGATAGATGGCGTTGTGTATTTGACGTCATTTTCTGAATGCGGAGTTAAGATTCTCCGCGGAATAATGACACTAGAAAAAAAAATTGGAAGGAAGGTAGGGAGCAAAGCAAGTAAGGAAGGCAGTTGACGGGAGCGAAGCCGCGGGCACAGCAAGTAAATAATTAATAATGTTTTTTGTAGCTTTGGTATTAGGAATTACCAAGAGAAGAACAACAACAAGAACAAGATTTTCAACCGCGTGTTGAACCTGGACAAGCTGTGGACCCTCGTGTCTGAGCAGTCGGGGCTCAAGTACGCCACGGCCTCCGACGGCAAAGTGCCCGTCATCAACATTGTCAAAGCTGTAAGTATACTGAGAAGATTTGCACGCCACACTTGGCATAATGTGATTATACCATTTACTAATCTTAAGACGATATAACGTACCATAATAAGACAAATAATAGTTTTTTTTCACCTTTCTCATAATCATCATAAAAAAAAGAAAAAAGAAAGAAAGAAAGAAAAAAAAAGAAAGAAAAACAAAGAAAAGAAAAAAAAAATTTAAAAAAAGAAAGAAGAAAAAAGAAGAAAGAAAGAAAGAAAGGTGAAAAATATTTGTTTCGATAAAGATGTTCACGCAACTTGTCTACATTCCATTTCTTTTAACAAAAGTTTTGCCAGTAGATGGACACTTAACTTTTATTTCATTTAAGGAAAAACAAATAGTACACAATAAGAAATAGTCATAATATCTTAAATATTACATTTTAAAACAATTTTGCTGCCCGATTCGTTCTCTACAGATTACATTTAGCTAGTAACACAGATACAATACTACAACGGTCATTGTCAACTTGAAAGTAATTACAGGTATTCCTGTGAGTCTATAACACTACCATCTTATCACCTTCGACTTTAAATTTTAGCTGTCACGTGCCATTTACGCAAAGCGTTAATCATCTAGTAAGAAATTGGTTTGGAGTAACACATAGGTGTACAATACTACATTATTCATCTGTGTTTTTCCCCCTTGCATTTATGTTAGTACACAACTTAAAGTTTCCTTAGGAAAAAAATATCAAGTGATTTTGTGTAGTTTTCAAATAGTGCAACGAATGATTTGTCAAAAAGGTGAAAATAAGAAATGATTTTTTACTCGTCATGGTCCCTTGGATAATATTATATCTATTTGCAAACAAAGCACCTATGTGTTATTCGAGTGGTGATTAAACATTAGTTAACCCTTTTGGTTGAACACAAAGGGGCAAAGTTATCAATACAAAAATTCGCATATCATGACAATTTTACTAGTCAGTGACATTGTGAGGGCAATGTCACTGACACTGATCATTGGCCTCTTAATCGCATACGTCACCGCAATCTAGAACTTAAATTATTTTATTTTCGTGGTATGTAGTGGAGATCATAGTTATTCATTTCAATAAATTTACTTTAACACTCCATCAACTGCTTCGGTTGCAACTTGGATCGAGTAGAGGTATCACTGCTTGGTCTTAATGCTGGGGAAATGTAGGTATGTGCCTGATAAATATCATTCTCTCTGCTTGTTAATCAAGTAACACGATCTAACTAAAAATATGTTTCAGGTATGGCAGCGAACTGATTGTTGTAGAAGTATTCTAAAAACAACTGCCAACATGGTGCCAGCCAGTCCCAGTAACAACCACTACTGGCTCGGACTCGCGACGGTCGACGACTCACTTGAATCAGCCGCCGGTGCTCTAGTCTCGCAGTATGCCGGTTTCTGGGACCTGCGACAGCCAAACCCCAAGGCAGAAGAATGTGTCGATGTCCACGTCACATCCGATATCGATATCCGCCAGTCGTGGGAGCTGACAACCTCTGAAACCCTCCTGCCTCTTATGTGCCGAGCTACCGCCTGCCCTGCTGGTAAGCAACATCAACAGACTATTGTTCTTTTTGTTGTTATCAACTTTGCAAACTCAACCACAAGCTTAGTCCTACAATGTTAAGGTTACAAAAAAGCAATACTCACACAATTTTAATTTCTCTTAGGAACCTTCCATTTTTCTAATGAAAAATGCATCGACATAGCCTTCAAACGCGACAAGCAAGACGATTGTGGTGATGCTTCCGACTGTAACTTCTACATGGCCAGCAGTGGAGATGACGCCGACAATGGAGTTTAAAAATTACGTTTATTTAAAAGTATTACTGTGCTTTGCGACAATTGCATCAGCACAAAGGACCCCAGACCCAGAACAATATCGCACATAACGCAGGAACAGATCCAGGACATCGGTGGCCAGGTCGACTTTGATTGCTACGTGCATTATGCCCAGGACTTCCCTGTCATTTGGGTCAAATACGATCGGTATAAGACGATAGAATCCATCCCTCTATTCTGCAATTCTGGTCTGATCATCATTCAAGAATTTTGCTGCGATTCGACGATGTTAGAAGGACAGGTCGATTTAGCCGAGTCTATAATCCCGGTGTGTCAACTTAATGGTCATGTTCGCTGTTTACGCTGTGAGAGTCATCAAAGCCAGACATTAACTACCCCGGACTTCGGCCCGACCCATTAGTTAACGGTTCAACCACAAAAACTAACACAAAACATATCTTATACCTTCTGTCATATTTATTGATCATACTGACATAATTTGCAGTATTTGTTCTTCGGAACGAGTCTTGGCGATTCCAAGAAAGGATTTAACTAGCAATACTCTCAAGGCTGCAAAGCAACAATGATTGCAGCAAACTGTACAGTTACATCATCTGATTACGATCTGGCAGGTTACCCAAATAAACAAGAATGTTTATATCCGTCCACCGCTTGCACAAAGCGAGAGGTGGCCAATTATACGAAATGGTTCTAGTCGTATGTAACCACACAGAAGGGCACAATCCTATATTCAGCATAAACCGCCTTAAATAGAGTCGCACAGTTCAAGTATCTGGGCCACTGGGTCTTCGAAGACCTTAACGACAACACGGATGTGGAAAGGGCAAATAGGGCGTTATCTGTCCAGATGCAGTCCTCTTGGATCAATACAATACCCCGTGCAAACCGCGTGCGCGTAAAGATGTGGCAGCTTCGATCGGCACCATCTCGGGCGTGGGCCACAAGATCAACGAGTGCTGCTCGCAGTGCGTAGTCGTTGGCGTCGACCCCTACGACTCCAAACTTGCGCAGCCAGGGGAATTCAACGAATCAGACGTGTAGCTGTATGAGGTGGAGGGCATCGTTTACGGATTCCTTCCCGACATCCTCAACAGAAGTGTCATTGACAAATGGGTGAAGAACGAGGACCACACCTCGTTGGAAATGGCGCGAAGACTTATCAAAGGCGAAGAATTACTATGTGGTGGCAGCAGTGGCTCCGCCATGTTTGAAGGAGGACCAGAAGTGAGTCGTGCTGCTGCCCAATAACATCCGCAACTACATGACCAAGTTCATCTCCAACCAGTGGATGGAGGCGCGCGACTGCCAACCATTAGTCAAGAAGGAAAATCTGCCGTGGTGGAGCAAACCCATGACGCAAGACTTGGTGCAGCCTGTCAAGAGCGTACCTTACAACAGCACGCCAACCGAAGCACTCACAGCTCACAATGAAACTCAATCACAACTGTTGACGGTTGTCAATGAAAAAGGATCTGTTATTGGTGCCTTTGCAGCGGACCATGTCGATCACCGGTTGGCCAACCTGTCAGGTTCACTGTCGGAAACGCTTGCATAAATTCATCATCAAAAAGTTTTACAAAGTCGACCTTGCCCACAAATCAGAACTAGGAAAAGTCTCACGGATGCTCGACATAGCCCCATACGTTGTTGTTGTTAAATCAGATGCATCAACGAAAACTCAAAGCTCAGTTGGAATTTTAACTTCAGAAAATCTACTGAAGAATATCTCCACAAGAACTAAATACGTGAATGGAAGCTAACTTTTGTAACCGACGTTTACAAGACAATCAAATGATATTAAAAAACCAAGATGTTTTAAATATCCATTGACTGATACATTTTAGCTTGAACCTAAATTCAAGCAAAACTAATTCTATTGATTGTAACTAAAATTTAAATTTCACAAACAAATGAAAATTTACTTTTTGAGACTGCTGTGTGTCGTTTTGAAAAGGAAATTGGTAATACTCCATTGGTAATACTCTCGAAAATACCAAATGAAAAAGGTATAAAATGTGATATGTATGCAAAATGTGAGTTCTTAAACTATGAAGGATCTGTGAAGAACCGCGTAGCTTACGGGATGGTGCTTGACGCTGAGCAGAAAGGTGTACTGACGCCTGGCAAGTCTGTTATTGTGGAGCCTACATCTGGCAACACTGGCATTGGGCTGGCCCTCGGTGCTGCTGTTAAAGGTTATAGGTGTATTATAGTATAACCAGAAAAAATGTCTGAAGATATAGTGAGCGCATTGATAGCACTGGGAGCTAAAATTATCCGAACCCCAACTGAAGCAGCGTGGGATGAAACAACTAGCAACATCATGATGGTCAACAGACTAGCCAAAAAGATCCCAGATGCAGTCCTCTTTGATCAATACAATCCGCTGGCACATTACGATTACGACGGTATAGCTGCAGATATCCTGTCGTCGCTGGATGATGACGTGGACATGGTGGTGATGTGTGCAAGCACCAGCTGTACTATCTCGGGCGTGGGCCACAAGATCAAAGAGCTCTTCCAGCAGTGCGTGGACGTTGACATCGACCCCTTCGGCTCCATAATTGCGCAGCCAGAGGAACTCAACGAATCCGAGGTGCGGATGTACGAGGTGGAAGGTATTGGTTACGAATTCCTGCCCGGATCCCTTGACAGAAGTATCATTGACAAATGGGCAAAGACAGAGTAGCCACACAAGATCACTGCAGATATGTAGGCATTAACAGAGAAGTCAACAAACATAATAGCACAATAACGGAAGACCAGCTCATTCAGGAGATAAAAACACTCAATGCTGATAGTACAGTTGATGGTGTTCTAGTTCAATTGCCAATTTAATACCTAAATCTATGAGTGAGAGGAATGTGTGCAATGCAATTGTCCGGAAAATGATGTTGATGGATTCCATATTGTTAACATTGGACAGCTGTGTTTTTATATGCCTACCCTAGTTTCTGCTCCTGCCTTAGCTGTTATGGAAATGCTTAAAAAGTTCAATATCGAAACTTTTGGACGCAACACGGTAGTGGTCGGCCGATCAAAGAATGTGGGTCTACCAATCGCTATGATGTAACATAGTGATGGGAAACATGACAATGGACTTGGAATAGACGCAAGCAAAATTTTCAGCGCAATTTGAATAAATACAACAGTCCGACAATAACCATTGGGCAGTTGCCCGGACCAACCAAGAACCAAACCCTGGTGTGTAGGACTTAACGACCTGTGCCGATAGAAGGTTGTAGGGGACATCGCGGCAAAATAACACATTCTCCAGCGTACCATGAATGCCTGCATTGCTTATGACTTGCAATGTAGTAAAGGTAGTTAAAACAAACGAGCCGTAATTAGCAACTGAAATTTTAAAAGGAACATTTGAATCAATATAAGTACTGTTTTGGGATTAGGACCGGATTATTTGCAACACAATGAAAATGCAATACCAAATTACTGGCAAACTCGTGGCATTTATTTTTTACACACAATAAATACCACTATATTACACACAGAGAACAAATACAGCTACTTACATAGTACACGGAGAAGAGCAGAAGTGAAAGAGGCTCAACAACAATGAAGCAAACAGGCTTCCATAACGTCAATGGAGCAAAAAAGGGCCGCGTCCTACTCGCAGGTAGGATATCTGGGGACTGCCTCGCGCGATAATGCCGAATGCCTACATACTGAAAAGGTCTTTTCTGTTAATAATGTGATCCGATGCTCCAGAAACCAGCAGGAAAGTTATTTGGTTACCCTTTTTCATATCTGGGTGATTACCAAACATGAATGCAAACCCGTAAGCTCCACTAGACAATGTTGCTCCATCAGTAAACTCCACTGCTTGAACAGTTTGCGTTAGTCTGCAGGCTTACGTTGATTCGGTCGTTTATAATAGTAACAATCGTATTTGACATTACCTTTACGTCCACAATAGTGACACTTGACAAAAGATTTCTTCTTAGCCTATAACTTTTGATGGTTGCTATTATGCTTCTTAAACGCCGATCTTGAGTTGTTGAAATTTTGAAATGTGTTATCGACTTTTGTTTACGGTATCACTACACTCGTTCCTTAAATTACCCTCGTGGTCCAATAATCTTGTTTTAACAAAGGCCAAGGTCAAATTATCTTCCGATAATGTTTCTATTGCAGTTATAACACCATTGTATGAATTTGGTAGCGTGAGAAGTAAGTGAGACAACTTGTCAGTTTCTTTTAGTTTCGCTCCAGCCGCCAGCAATTCCGTAACCAGATCATCAAAAATAGTTAATGCTTGATTAGCTTAGTGTCGCCTTGAAGTTTTAAACCCAACAGCAGTTTACGTAGCGCCAACTGAGTTGTCAAACTTTTTCTCGTACAATTCGTCCAAGTTTTGTTTCGTGCCGAAGAATCCAACCTTGCGCAAAACCAAGGAATGAATCTGCCAAATATTCAACATTGACACTTTTCGATTTTCGATTGCTCTTTACCCAAGCCTCCGATCGATTTTCTAGTTCCTTGTCAATATGCTTCATAACGTCCATCTCGGTCAGCAACGCTCGAATCCGAAACTTCCAAACGCTGTATTTCTCACCGTCAAACAGTTTAATATTTCGTTTCATCTTCATATTCTCATACCACGAACACCGAACAAGAGGGTTCGGAGAAGTCTTGGGCAGATCAAAGTGAAACCCTGAGCTGGGAAAACAAACTTCAAGGTAAAGATACCACGAACACAGAACAAGAGTGTCGGCGACTTGGACAGATGAAAGTGAAACTCCAAATCCAGGCCCTATAAAGTTATTGTTCAAAACAAGTTTGAAATTAAAACAAACACCACATGTACGATTTTGGTCTACAACACATACTTAGAATCATATAACAAACTTCAAGTTTATTTTTATGTGAACGACATACATACAGTGTATATATTAGTGAATACAGTATTCAACCGACGCTACTGGTAGCATCCTAACGTCCACGTGCCGCTAAAATATCTGTCAAGGAGATCTTCGCGACGGACTTTCCACAGCGCAGATCTTTGAAAAATTGTCGGTACTGACCTACAATGATTTCCTGTCGTTACCCGGGTATATAGACTTTACCTCTGAGGAAGATGACCTAACTTCGTGTCTTACTAAAACAAAAAACCAGAGACTACCGCTTGTTGCCGCTCCTATGGACACCATGATCAAAGCCGACATTGCGATAGCAAGGGCACTCTGCGGTGGCATCGGCATCGTCCACCACAACTGCACGCCAGAGTACCAGGTCAATGAAAAACACATAACGAAGAAGTACAAACAAGGGTTCATCCTGTATGCATGTGTCCCGACAATATTGTAGCTAATGTCATTGAAGCAAGGAGACAAAATGGGTTTTCTGGATATCACCGCACACAGAAAATGGCAAGCTAGGTAGGTGGGCAACTAATTGGAATAGCCACTTCCAGAGATATTGACTTCAGGGAGGGAGATCCTCGATTGAGTCTGAAGGAAGCCATGACACCCATACATGATATGATTACTGCTCATTTTGGTGCCACTTTACAGGATGCCAATAACAGTCTTGAAAACAGCAAGAAATATAAACTATCTATTATTAATGGAGATGGAGAGCTGTTCACCCTTATTGCATGAACTGATTTAAATTAGGCTCGAAGCTACCCTAGGGCTTCTAAGGATTCCAACAAGCAGGTGTTGGTTGGCGTTGTTATTGACACTCTTGAAAAATACAGAGACGAAGACAGAGAACTTGCTAGTATGGAGTGGATTTGATTATTCTTGATTCATCTCAAGGAAATTCAATATATCAGATTGAAATGCTAAAATATATTAAAAATACCTACTAGGTAATGCTGTGACAAGAATACAAGCTAAAGATCTTATTGACGCCGCTGCTGATGCCTTGACAGATGGGCAATGGCTTTCCTCAAAGCACTGCTGTGTACCAAGTTTCATCCTATGCTGGACAATTCAATGTACCAGTTATTGCAGATGGTGGAATACAATCTGTGGGCCGTATTGTCAAGTCATGAGCTCTGGGAGCCACCACTGTCATGATGGGTTCTCTATTAGCTGGAACATCAGAAGCACCTGGAAAATACTTCTTTTCTGATGTAGTCAGGTTGAAGAGTTAGAAGAATGGGTAGTTTAGAAGCTATGAAGAACAAGGATGGTAAAGAGGCTTCAATGAGCAGATACTTCCACAAGGAATCTGACAAACAGCGAGTGGCGCAGGGAGTGAGTGGCAGCATCATTATCAATATAGGTATGTATGTTTGTATATTTGTTCCTATGTGGAGTTCTAGAGACCAAACGCGTGGGGGTGATTCTTACGTCAATCGATTTGTTTTAACCTTGCGAGTGTCACTAAAGACATGACAGTTACTTAAAGTTCACCACAGCGACTACCAGACGACATATTGCCAAAAAGAAAAAAAAAGCGGTGTACTATGACAAGTGGGGTACAGTTGAATAGGTATTTAATAATCATATATATGTTTCTTTCACCATTTATCATTTTGAATAATGATTCAGGATATATAACTATAACGATATATAACGACATTGGTTAACAACCATTCTAAAAAAAATTAATTAAAAAAATCAAAATACCCGACTGCTTAAAAAGCGAACTAAAAAGACGTAAACAAGAAGAAAATCATGCTGTGCAGTCGGAGGATACATATTCGCGAGCTGGCTGACCAAAACCAGATGTATCCTCCGACTGCACAGCATGATTTTCTTCTTGTTTACGTCTTTTTAGTTCGCTTTTTAAGCAGTCGGGTATTTTGATTTTTTTAATTAATTTTTTTATTTATAACTTTTTAGTTAACATTTTTTCGAATTAGGTACATTTAAATATATAAGTGTTATATATTTTTGAAATCACCTCTTGAAATCCTTTATTTTAATACCCCACACGATGGGTTTGGAAGATAAAATAAAATTGGCCCCCCACAATATGGCGCCCAAAAGCCGTCATTTTTCTATTTTTCAATTTTAATGTAGCCTATGACACTCGCAAGGTTAAGACGAATCGATTGACGTATGAATCATCAAAATCGGTCAACGCGTTTGGTCTCTGGAACGCCACATAGGAACAAACATACATACATACATACATACATACATACATACATACATACATACATACATACATAGACTGATAAACACATTACCCTCCTTCGGCAGTCGGGTAAAAAATAGTTAACCAGGAGTGGTGGAGTGTTATGAGTGGTCAGCCAGCTCGAGAATATGCATCCCCCGACTGCACACACACATGATTTTCTTCTTGTTTACATGTTTTTAGTTCGCTTCTTAAGCAGTCGGGTCTTTGATTTTCTTAATTTACTTTTTTTTGTTACTTGAAACACTTAATGGTGACGATGATGTGGTTTATGGTAAAGCACGCTTGCCTAGAAGTATTACTCTTGCCTGAATATGATCCTTTACCACATGAATGATAGATATTTAAGTAATGGCTTCCTCCAATGAACATTTTGAACCATAGATAGATAGTTCTTTTATTAACCGACTTTCCAAGAAGGAGGAGGTTCTATGTTCGACATTAAGTATTTTTTTTTTATTTTTTTTTCACGCATATCTCCGTCAATTTTGGCCCGATTTTGAAAATTTTTTTTTTGTTTGAAAAGGTATGTTTCGAAATTGGTCCCATTTTAAGTTTGGTGAAAATCTGATGAAGAACTTCGAAGATATACAACAGAACTCTTCAATAAATTACGGCAAATCTCTCGGGATTGCTGCAATCGCATGTCTGTTTATTGTTTATGTGATTTCATAACATAACATTACGCCAGTACGCTCTTAAGGGGTACGCAGATCTCTCATTTCACCAGTTATGTTCAGTTTTCATGATATCCGGGTAATCTATTCTGGCGTTATCTACCTTACTAAACAACTTGCCAATTATGTAGGTACAACAAAAAAGTGAAAAATAAAAAGGTTTTTGACAAAAAAATACTACCGACTTCCAAATAAAAAACTACAAAGTGAAAAATAACTTTACTTTTGGAAGTCGGTGTCCATAACACAAAAAATTAGTATCACCTACAAGAGACACCGACTTCCAAAAATAAAGTTATTTTTCACTTTGTAGTTTTTAGGGTTCCGTACCCAAAGGGTAAAAACGGGACCCTATTACTAAGACTTCGCGATCCGTCTGTCTGTCTGTCTGTCTGTCTGTCTGTCCGTCTGTCTCCAGGCTGTATCTCATGAACTGTGATAGCTAGACAGTTGAAATTTTCACAGATGATGTATTTCTGTTGCCGCTAAAACAACAAATACTAAAAACAGTATAAAATAAATATTAAAGGGGGGCTCCCATACAACAAACGTGATATTTTTGCCGTTTTTTGCTCGATATTAATAACGGCAACAGGTAGACGCTTGAAATATTCACAGAATATTTACTTCAAAAAATAATAATTAATAAATTAAAATTAAATAAATTAAGGGGGGCTCCCATACAACATACGTGATTTTTATGCAGTGTTTTGCGATAATGGTACGGAACCCTTCTTGTGCGAGTCCGACTCGCACTTGGCCGGTTTTTTTATTTGGAAGTCGGTACAATTTTTTTGTAAAAAAGCTTTTTGTATTTGGAATCTTTCTCAGTAATAAATATTATGCCAATTTTGGTTCTGGAGGATATTGTAAAGTACCCACATTTATGATAAAAAAATATCGAAGAATTGCCTAACTTATATAGCAGGGGCAGGGCATATTGCTCACAGAACTGATGGTCGATGGGGCCGAAAAGTTCTGGAGTGGTGACCGCGAACCGAAGACGCAGCGCTACAAGGCCTCCCACTAGGTGGAACGATGACCTGGTCAGGGTTGCGGGAATCCGCTTCAAGCGAGACACACAGGACCGGTATATGTGGGGACTCTTAGGGGAGGACTATGTCCAGCAGTGGACGTCTTTCGGCTGATATGATTGTGATGATTAAATATTATGAAGACTTGGTCTACCCTATTTTCTTAGGTTCTCGCATTATGTACTCGTCTACGCTGTACTTTCCTGATTCCTACAGCTTAGGAGTGGAATTCTCACCAGCAGTCTGAGTTTCCTGATAGCTACAACTCTTTTCTTTGATATTTACGTAAGTCAAGAGTGAATCGATTCTTTCTTGGCAAGCGTGCTTCATCATCAGTCAGGAATGATGGAAACTACAACCTCTTAAAGGATCTAGGCCGATTTAACCTGTAGCCCTGTATATAAAACACAAAAAATGATTCTATCTAGGTCTCACCTATGTCCGTTATAGACATAACCATTCAACCGATTTGCCCCAAACAGGTTTAATTAGAAAGGCAATAATGCGAAGATGGTAAAAGATCAAAAAAAATATTAGTAGGTAGGTAGGTAAACGGGAGCCTATCTATACATACAAATAAATAAAATTAAAGTGTCTGTATGTAATATCAAAATAACAACGTTTTATTGAATGCACGTAAAAGTATATACGGTACCACAGATAATGTAATACTACGGTACTAACAACAAATAAGCAATTTTTAAGATTTTTGTCTGTCTGTATGTTTGTTTTGGGTAATCTCCGAAACGGCTGGACCGATTTTGACAGGACTTTCACTGGTAGATAGCTGATGTAATGACGAGTAACATAGGCTACGTTTGATCACGAGAAAATTCATAGATCCGGCGGGAAACTAAAAAAATAAATACATATTTTTACGAGTTTGACGCGGACGAAGTCGCGGGCAACAGCTATAATATTATAAAGAGGAAATATTTTTTTGTTTGTTTGTACCGAATATGCTCCGAAACTACTGGACCGATTTAAAAAAATCTTTCACCAATCGAAAGCTACATTATTCCTAAATGACATAGGCTATTTTTTATCCCGAAAACGGGTCCTATGGGGTGGTCCACAGGGGCGAAGCCGCGGGGAACAGCTAGTCAATAATAAAAATGGTTCAACATAAAGTCACAAATGTAAGTCTAATGTCTGTATCCCCTTGTTTCCAGGTCCACTTATCGGAGCAGCCTCTGAAGGTCCGTGTGATGAGGATATGTACCTTCGCCGCGAGACAGGCAAGGAACATGTACGCCTGGGACAGAAACATTTTTAGAAGGTACGTTGCTGTAACAGTTCAGTTGCCATCTATCCTATATAGCTCACTGCAGAGCTATGGCCACCTTTTTCAAAGATCGAGGGAATGGCTCATAATGGAAGGCCAATGGTAGCCCAACTACAACTGACCAGGCAACCCTGGGTTCGATTCCTATGTCGGGTAGTATTATTGGGTTTATGTGCCATAAAAAGTCTCAGTAGGTAAGGTAGTAAGCAACACTTTCCGAAGGCTGTCGGATGGGTGACCATCTTAATATACCGAGATTCCTAAGTGCCTCACAAATTACGACGCTGCAGTACACGCACCCCATTTTAGCTAACTTTCTAAAAAAAGTTAATTCAAAAAATAAATAACCCGACTGCTTAAAAAGCGAACTAAAAAGACGTAAACAAGAAGAAAATCATGCTGTGCAGTCGGAGGATACATCTGGTTTTGGTCAACCAGCTCGCGAATATGTATCCTCCGACTTTTTAGTTATTTTTTTTTTAGAACTAGGTACATTTAAACATATAAGTGTTATATATTTTTGAAATCGCCTCTTAAAACTTTATTTTGATACCCCACACGATGGGTATGGAAGAAAAAAAAATTTTTTTTTCCCACAAAATGGCGCCCAAAATCCGTCATTTTTGTCGCAGGATTAAGACGATTCGATTCGATTGACGTAAGAATCATCAAAATCGGCCAACGCGTTTGGTCTCTAGAACGCCTCATACGAACAAACATACATACATACATAGACCGATAAACACATTACCCTCCTTCGGCAGTCGGGTAAAAAGGAGGAGGTTCTATGTTCTAAATAACTTCAATTTCGGAGTCAAAAAAGAAGAAACGAAAACAGGAAAACAGACTTCCGAAATTGAAGTTATTTTTCACTTTATAGTGTATTTATTTGGAAGTCGGTTGTATTCTTTTGTGAATAAGTTTTATTTTTACACAAGTACAATGCGTGGCATGTATGAAGCAATTTTATAATGTCAATTAATTCTGTATTTCAAAAATTTGATTTATTCAATTAATATAGAATGGTTATAGCTTTTTCACACAGTACATCTATTGTTTCTTTTGTCTACCTCTCCTCTTATAGCTATCCACAATACCACATTTGTATTCAAAACTTACTTAACCACCATTCTCAATATAATTCCAGAATTCATCATGTAGGACAAGTTATATCTTGGGTTTTCGGCAACGAGCAATGACACAAAATCATATGCCATAGAATCGTAACTTGGATGCTATTCAAGCAAAAGATAGAACTACGGGACCCAAAAGTACGAGAGGCACAAACTAAGCTCAAAAGGGAACAAGCATTGAGAGCGATAGCCTGCGATGACCAGCAGAAGGAAGAAGATGAGAGAAAAGAAAGGAGGCTCAAGATAAGCTCAAATGGGAAGAGGCAATGCGAGTTGCGGGATTCAAGAAGCAAAAGGCAGAAGATGTTTTAAAGCCTGAGGATGACCAAAAAAGTAATACCAAAGAATCTTTTAAAGCCGCAGAAGACAAGAAAGAGGCACACGACAAGCTTAAATGAGAAGAAGCAATAAGAGTCGCAGGATTCGAGAAATAAAAGGCAGAAGATATTTTAATGACTAAAGATGAAGAATGTGATTCTAAAGAGTCTTTAAATGCAACAGAAGAGAATAAAAAGGCACAAGATAAGCTCAAATAGGAAGAGACAATGCGAGCTTTAGGATTCGAGAATCAGAAGTCTTCTGATAACCAAGAAGGTGATACTAAGAGTCTATAAAGGCCACAGAAGAGAAAAAGAAGGCACAAGCTAACATGAAAGAATATGAAATGCAAGCTTTAGACATTTGACAGCGCAGAATGTATTTTTGTCGGTATACTATACTATCATCGATAAAAATTCCACTTCTAGGTTCCTATTTTAATGTAAGTAAATGATTTGTTTTAAAAATATTTAAAAGTTAGGCGATTATCACACTGCCACGCATCACGCTGCATGTAGCGTGAAAACGCACCTACGCGCGTACTTGCGTGTCACCGTTTGTATAGAAAAAACGCTTGAAAGTGAGGCTAACATAAGTCGTGGTACTTGTCAAATGAGAGCCCACTGAAGGACACAAACCAATAAAAAATAAACTACGAACGTAATTCTAAGTATAATTAACAACAAAAGCAATATTCTGTCACTTTTTAAAAATAAACTTTTTTATATATTCATAAATTAAGATATAAATTTTTTATGTTTTGCTGTTTCAGAAACAACATTCAGATTTAACGCCGCCCCAGAGACATCACGGTCCAGTGGTACGTTCAATCCAAACTATCCTCAACAAACATACCAAGATAACCAGAATGGAACTCTGTACCGACCAAACTCACCACAAGTACCTTACGGCAACTTTCCCGTAAACGGCAACGACTACAATTCTGGTCAGAGTTCGTTTTACCAAGATAACTTTAACTCTGATAATTTTGGCCCCAATGACAATGAGGTTGATCCACAAAACACGGCGACATACAACGCCGGCTTGGACTACGAGGAGAGATACAGGTGTCCGCCAAATTGGATCAGGTTCCGGGAATCTTTTTACCGCTTCACTAAGTCGCCGGATCGCCCTAGAATGTCAATAGCCCTAAAGAACATGGATTTATTATCACAAACTTAATGAATTTAGACCCGCAGAAAGTATCATGGTATATTGGTGCTCACCAACAGTCACCAGGGTATTGGTCCAATGATGCAGATGGTTCACAGTTGACTGGATTGGGAAATGAATTTTTCAATGATCATTCCCAAATATACACAAGTTATAATTTGTTGCCTCGTGATTATTTAGTGTGCAAGTTTTCACACCACGATGGGCGCTGAGGCTTGTCTCCTGTGGAAGGTACACAGTACCATCACTTCATCTGTGAAGGACAAACTCAAAGACTGCACTATATAATTGAAGTGGAAAGGTCATTTACATAATTATGACAACGATTGCTACATACTCACTAAACACAATCTAATATGGGCTCTTACGTGGGATAAGAACAAGTGGAGACTCACATCAAGAGGTCGCTACTACGGCAATTCTCTCGACCTAGTATGCGATATAAATGTGTATAATGAAAGAGTCTGCTTGCTAACTAAGCTTGGATATGTATTATGTGAAGGTCCGGCAAAAAAGTGGTATCACAAGATTAACAGTTACAACCCTGTTGCTAGGTAATTAATTATTATTATATTGATTAAAATTTATGTTTGTGTGTGTATCCTGTATGTGTTCATGAATAATTGATTGATGTGACAAAAAATTTGAGCACAACGCCGATAACTGAGGGATCTACCTAGTCTCTACGGCAGTGGCTACGGTAGTGAGGCTAAAATACGTCATGGTACATGTCAAATGAGAGCCCACTGAAGGACACAAACCAATAACAAAAACCTACCAACGTACCTAATTCTAAGTATAATTAACAACGATTGTAATATTTTGTTACTTTAAAAAAAAAACCTTTTTTATATATTCATAAATTAAGATATTTATTTATTATGTTTTGCTGTTTCAGAAACAACATTTAGACTTAACGCCGCCCCAGAGACATCACGGTACACCGGCTGGGAGTAACCGGGTTCCTATAACACGGGTTCGTATTAACACAGTACTTCTTACATGTGCCAGGTTTGTTTAATACAAAAATACTAAAAACAGAATATCATAAATATTTAAGTGTGGCTCCCATACAACAAACGTGATTTTTTTGTCGTTTTATGTGATAATGGCACGGAACGGTTCGTGCGCGAGTCCGACTCGTACTTGGCCGGTTTTTCAAAACTTCTAGAGGAAACAGGCCAATTGTCTTTCTTTCATCACAACACTTGTTGAACAAACATAATATATATGATATTACTATTGTTGCAGGCTGGAGGACAGGACAGGATTTTTTTTTTCGTTCGAGGCTTCGAATTGGGCGAGGCTTCTTTTTATGGTGTTTGTCATCATCAAGCTATATTCAAATAAGAAACAAATTTTAAAATAAAACTGTGATAAAATAAGCCTGTAAGACAAGTGTGGAACATCCCGTAAACAATTTATGTCTGTGTCATGAAAATAATAATAGAGATTTCTTTGTTTTCTAACAGAAAATGAAGTGTATTTTGAAATTACTTGCGTTGACGAGTTGTGTGAGGAGTCAAGTTCCCGACTCCAGTGGTACGTTCAATCCAAACTATCCTCAACAAACATACCAAGATAACCAGAATGGAACTCTGTATCGACCAAACTCACCACAAGTACCTTACGGCAGCTTTCCCGTAAACGGCAACGACTACAATTCTGGTCAGAGTTCGTTTTACCAAGATAACTTTGTCCCCAATGACAATGAGGTTGATCCACAAAACACGGCGACATATTACGCCGGCTTGGACTACGAGGAGAGATACAGGTGTCCCCCAAATTGGATCAGGTTCCGGGAATCTTCTTACCGCTTCACTAAGTTGCCGGATCGCCCTAGAAATGAAGCTCGTACAATTTGTTTGGCTTACGAAGCCGACCTGGTGGCTGTCAATAGCCCTGAAGAGCATGGATTTATCATCACAAACTTAATGAATTTAGACCCGCAGAAAGTATCATGGTATATTGGTGCTCACCAACAGTCACCAGGGTATTGGTCCAATGATGCATATGGTTCACAGTTGACTGGATTGGAAAATGCATTTTTCAATGATCATTCCCAAATATACATTTGTTGCCTCGTGATTATTTTGTGTACAAGTTTTCACACCACGATGGGCGCTGAGGCTTGTCTCCTGTGGAAGGAACACAGTACCATCACTTCATCTGTGAAGGACAAACTCAAAGACTGCACTATATAATTGAAGAGGAAAGGTCATTTACATATGGCAACGATTGCTACGTATTCACTAAACACAATCCAATATGGGCTCTTACATGGGATAAGAACAAGTGGAGACTCACATCAAGAGGTCGCTACTACGGCAATTCTCTCGACCTAGTATGCGATATAAATGTGTATAATGAAAGAGTCTGCTTGCTAGCTAAGCTTGGATATGTATTATGTGAAGGTCCGGCAAAAAAGTGGTATCACAAGATTAACAGTTACAACCCTGTTGCTAGGTAATTAATTATTATTATATTGATTAAAATTTATGTTTGTGTGTGTATCCTGTATGTGTTCATGAATAATTGATTGCTGTGACAAAAAAAATTAACACAATGCCGATAACTGGGGAATCTACCTAGTCTCTACGTCAGTGTCTACGGTAGTGAGGCTAAAATACGTCATGGTACTTGTCAAATGAGAGCCCACTGAAGGACACAAACCAATAAAAAAAACAACGAACATAATTCTAAGTATAATTAACAACAAAAGTAATATTCTGTTACTTTTTAAAAATAAACGTTTTTATATATTCATAAATTAAGATATTAATTTATTATCTTTTGCTGTTTCAGAAATAACATTCAGATTTAAGGCCGCCCCAGAGACATCACGGTACACCGGCTGGGAGTAACCGGGTTCCCATAACACGGGTTCGTATTAACACAGTACTTCTTACATGTGCCAGGTTTGTTTAATACAAAGATAGTAAAAGCAGAATAAAATAAATATCTCAGTGGTGCTCCCATACAACAAACTTGATTTTTGTGTCGTTTTATGTGATAATGGCACGGAACGGTTCGTGCGCGAGTCCGACTCGAACTTGGCCGGTTTTTAAAAACCTCTAGAGGAAACAGTCCAATTGTCTTTCTTTTATCACAACACTTGTTGAACAGACATAATATATATGATATTACTATTGTTGCAGGCTGGAGGACAGGACAGGATTTTGTTTCGTTCGAGGCTTCGAATTGGGCGAGGCTTTTTTTTATGGTGTTTGTCATCATCAAGCTATTTTCAAATAAGAAACGAATTTTAAAATAAAACTGTGATAAAATAAGCCTGTAAGACAAGTGTGGATCATCCCGTAAACAATTTATATCTGTGTCATGAAAATAATAATAGAGATTTCTTTGTTTTCTAACAGAAAATGAAGTGTATTTCGATAATAATTGCGTTGACGAGTTGTGTGAGGAGTCAAGTTCCCGACTCCAGTGGTACGTTCAATCCAAACTATCCTCAACAAACATACCAAGATAACCAGAATGGAACGCTGTACCGACCAAACTCACCACAAGTACCTTACGGCAGCTTACCCGTAAACGGCAACGACTACAATTCTGGTCAGAGTTCGTTTTACCAAGATAACTTTGGCCCCAAAGACAATGAGGATGATCCACAAAACACGGTGACATATTACGCCGGCTTGGACTACGAGGAGAGATACAGGTGTCGGCCAAATTGGATCAGGTTCCGGGAATCTTGTTACCGCTTCACTAAGCCGGATCGCCCTAGAAATGAAGCTCGTAAAATTTGTTTGGCTTACGAAGCCGACCTGGTGGCTGTCAATAGCCCTGAAGAACATGGAATTATCATCACAAACTTAATGAATTTAGACCCGCAGATAGTATCATGGTATATTGGTGCTCACCAACAGTCACCAGGGTATTGGTCCAATGATGCAGATGGTTCACAGTTGACTGGATCATTCCCAAATATACACAAGTTATAATTTGTTGCCTCGTGATTATTTAGTGTACAAGTTTTCACACCACGATGGGCGCTGGGGCTTGTCTCCTGTGGAAGGAACACAGTACCATCACTTCATCTGTGAAGGACAAACTCAAAGACTGCACTACCTAATTGAAGAGGAAAGGTCATTTACATATGACAACGATTGCTACATACTCACTAAACACAATCTTATATGGGCTCTTACATGGGATAAGAACAAGTGGAGACTCACATCAAGAGGTCGCTACTACGGCACTTCTCTCGCCCTAGTATGCTATATAAGTGAGTATAATGAAAGAGTCTGCTTGCTAACTAAGCTTGGATATGTATTATCTGAAGATCCGACAACAAAGTCGTATCACAAGGCTAACAGTTACAACCCTGTCGCTAGGTAATTAGTTATTATTATATTGATTAAAATTTATGTTTGTGTGTGTATCCTGTATGTGTTCATGAATAATTGATTGCTGTGACAAAAAAATTGAACACAATGCCGATAACTGGGGAATCTACCTAGTCTCTACGTCAGTGTCTACGGTAGTGAGGCTAAAATACGTCATGGTACTTGTCAAATGAGAGCCCACTGAAGGACACAAACCAATAAAAAAAACTACGAACGTACCTAATTCTAAGTTTAAATTAACAACGATAGTAATAATCTGTTACTTTTAAAAAATATACTTTTTTATATATTCATAAATTAAGATATTTATTTATCACTAGCTTTCCGCCCGCAGCTTCGCCTGCGTGGACTACACGATTTTGGTTGTTTCGTTTTTTGCAGTTCTGGGGGGATATTGCAAATTATTATCTAAACATAGCTTTCCGCCCCCGTCTTTGTTCGCGTATACTACAAAATTCTGAACTTTATTATTTTTTCGAATTATAAAAAATACATGTAAATTGATATAAAATGAGCATCAACTGAACTGCCGTCGTGTTTTAAAAGCTAGAGCCATGGACTTCCATTCTGGGTGTCTCGTGGGATCGATTTCCGCGGGCAGGTACAAATAGTGAAATACCACTTTGCTTTCAGTTTCTGAATCCTACCGACACGATAAAGACATAGTCAGAGGGTATCAGTGGTATTCGAGGTATGAAAACTGATTCCCCCCCAGCATATCTAGTAGGTAATCATTCATACAAACTTTAACACCTCTTTTTAGCCATTTAAAGGATGAAATTCAAAAAATTCTTAAGTACGTTTTTTTTAATTGTATTGAAGAGCAGAAATACTAAGTTTCAAGTAATTTTGATGATAAACAATTTATTTTTCTTATAAACTTTAACACCCTTTTTTACCCCTTTAAGGGATGAAATTCGAAAAATCCTAAAACAGTATTTTTTATTTTATATTTAGAGGCTAAATGCCATATCTCATTAATTTCAAATGAAAAATGACAGAGTTTCATACAAACTTTCATCCTCTATTTAACTCCCTTAGGGGTTGAATTTCGAAAAATCCTTCCTTATTCCTTATCTACATTATAAAGGGAACCTCTGTGCAAAATTTCAGCTTTCTAGGTCCAAGGATTTGGCCTGGGCGTTGATGAGTCAGTCAGTCAGTCAGGACTTTTCTTTTTATTAATATAGATGTTTTGCTGTTTCAGAAACAACATTCAGATTTAACGCCACCTCAGAGACATCACGGTACACCGGCTAGGAGTAACCGGGTTCCTATAACACGGGTTCGTATTAACACAGTACTTCTTACATGTGCCAGGTTTGTTTAATACAAAAATACTAAAAACAGAGTAAAATAAATATCTAAGTGGGGCTCCCATACAACAAACTTGATTTTATTGTCGTTTTATGTGATAATGGCACGGAACGGCTCGTGCGCGAGTCCGACTCGAACTTGGCCGGTTTTTAAAAACCTCTAGAGGAAACAGTCCAATTGTCTTTCTTTTATCACAACACTTGTTGAACAGACATAATATATATGATATTACTATTGTTGCAGGCTGGAGGACAGGACAGGATTTTGTTTCGTTCGAGGCTTCGAATTGGGCGAGGCTTTTTTTTATGGTGTTTGTCATCATCAAGCTATATTCAAATAAGAAACGAATTTTAAAATAAAACTGTGATAAAATAAGCCTGTAAGACAAGTGTGGAACATCCCGTGAACAATTTATATCTGTGTCATGAAAATAATAATAGAGATTTCTTTGTTTTCTAACAGAAAATGAAGTGTATTTCGATAATAATTGCGTTGACGAGTTGTGTGAGGAGTCAAGTTCCCGACTCCAGTGGTACGTTCAATCCAAACTATCCTCAACAAACATACCAAGATAACCAGAATGGAACTCTGTACAGACCAAACTCACCACAAGTACCTTACGGCAACTTTCCCGTAAACGGCAACGACTACAATTCTGGTCAGCGTTCGTTTTACCAAGATAACTTTGGCCCCAATGACAATGAGGATGATCCACAAAACACGGCGACATATTACGCCGGCTTGGACTACGTGGAGAGATACAGGTGTCCGCCAAATTGTATCAGGTTCCGGGAATCTTGTTACCGCTTCACTAAGCCAGATCGCCCTAGAAATGAAGCTCGTAAAATTTGTTTGGCTTACGAAGCCGACCTGGTGGCTGTCAATAGCCCTGAAGAACATGGAATTATCATCACAAACTAAATGAATTTAGACCCGCAGATAGTATCATGGTATATTGGTGCTCACCAACAGTCACCAGGGTATTGGTCCAATGATGCAGATGGTTCACAGTTGACTGGATTGGAAAATGCATTATTCAATGATCATTCCCAAATATACACAAGTTATAATTGGTTGCCTCGTGATTATTTAGTGTACAAGTTTTCACACCACGATGGGCGCTGAGGTTTGTCTCCTGTGGAAGGTACACAGTACCATCACTTCAACTGTGAAGGACAAACTCAAAGACTGCACTATATAATTGAAGAGGAAAGGTCATTTACATATGACAACGATTGCTATATACTCAGTAAACACAATCCAATATGGGCTCTTACATGGGATAAGAACAAGTGGAGACTCACATCAAGAGGTCGCTACTACGGCAATTCTCTCGACCTAGTATGCGATATAAATGTGTAAAATGAAAGAGTCTGCTTGCTAACTAAGCTTGGATATGTAATATGTGAAGATCCGGCAACAAAGTCGTATCACAAGGTTAACAGTTACAACCCTGTCGCTAGGTAATTAGTTATTATTATATTGATTAAAATTTATGTTTGTGTGTGTATCCTGTATGTGTTCATGAATTGATTGATGTGACAAAAATATTGAGCACAACGCCGATAACTGGGGGATCTACCTAGTCTCTACGGCGGCGACTAGCCGGCAATTCATATACTTTGCCGGCAGTTCACGAACACCCCAGTTTCAGTGTGTCCGCTTTTAAGGGTACACTAGTCGACGGCACGAAGTATTTTGTGCGCGGAGTTAAAATGCGTGCTATATCAAATGACAACACGTGCGGAACAGATAGATGCTGTTATGAGCAGTAAGAAGCTAACACTATTACACAGACACTTTTGCAAATTTGTAGCGAAATGGATGATGATTTAGAACGAAAACGAGCGCGCAAAATTTTATAAACAGACCTTTGGGAGTCTGGATATTATGAAAAAACGACTGAATGTATCTGTTCAAAATAAAATTATTTACATTTTTGAACTACTATTCTATCCCTGTATGGAGGCCGTTTTTCAATTTTCCTTCTTCTTATGGTACTTATTTGCGCCCAAAGATGCGTTAAAATTTGTGTTAAAATATGAAACTTTCGAAACTCATAACTTTCAAGTAATTTTTCTTTTTACTTGTTTGCTTCCATACAGGGCTAGATAATAATGAGACAAATTGGTATCATTTTTTATTTTGAACGTACATCGTCAAACAGTGGAGTAAAAGCCAGACTACGTTTGTATGGAAAAAATTTCGACTAGTGTACCCTTAAGCGACGGCAATTGCAAACACCAGGTTTGGTATTCGTAAAATACGAAAACGAGGGAATACGGCCCTTCGTGGAGGCGGAAACCTTCGGTAAACGATAATTATGCTAACAGTTATACCGTTATTTTCAGGGTAGCATCGTTAACCGGCTATGAACCTCAGGCCCTGATAGAGATGACGCTGTACCACTACATACACAGCACCGATGTTTTACATATGAGGCACTTACACTGTACGCGTGAGTATTAAGAAAAATGTACTTTTAGTTTTATAAACCAACTTACACCTGGAAAAAAATCATCGTCATCATTCTCATACTCATAAACCAATGGTCTCCATCTGCCACCATGTCAGTAGATTGGTCTTCCGAGAGACGGTTCTTTTTGATTCAAAACGACACAAGTAAAATTTGAAAACCCCCGACAGGATATCTTGCGCAAATACCCCGATTCAAACAGTAAAACGCAGCGCAGTACTCCGTACTAGTGACTTTAATCTATGTCAAATGTGAATGCAAAAAAAAGAAATACTTTTTCTTCAAGAGTAATTTAAAGATCAATACAAAATAAAATTTTGAGAACCGACTTACGCACTTTTCTATATGTACCTACAAAACATAACATAATAATCTTTAAGTATTTCTTGGTGTTTATGTGTTTGTCTGTGGACTATAAAAAAATAACTATACTTCATAAAAGATAGCTTGATCTCTGCGACAGCTGTCAGTATCAATACAGTATTAATAGCGCTTGACAGGTTATCATTAAAGTAACAAAACAGTAACGTATACGTCAGTTTGACATTTGTCGCAGAGATCAAGCTATCTTTTATGAAGTAAGGTATGTTTGAGTGTTTCATCTGCCGTAATCGCACTTATGAAAATCAACGAACCCACAGAACAATACTAGCTTACTAACCGACCACTTTCCTTCCAGTGACATCGAAGAAAAGCATCTAATCCTAAACATCAGCCAAGGAGCTCCAAAGCACGTCAACAACGTCGATTGTCCCACGCCATCTCATGTCCCCACCACAACATCACCACAGATGCCCCACGTCAGACACACAGAGAAAATGAACCCAGTACAGGTTCCTGAAAGCGAGTACAGTGGGGGGTACACGTACCCTGAATACCTTCCTGTCATACCCCCTTATGAAACCCAAGAGGAATACCATCAACAGAACGGATCCTACCAAGAAATCTTCTACGAGAATTATACAGACACCAATGAAGTTTTAGCCAATTATGTCAGTTACCCACAAAACAAACGGCCGTTTTAGGAACAGAACGGATCCTACCAAGAAATCTTTTACGAGAATTATACAGACACCAATGAAGTTTTACCCAATTATGTCAGATACCCACAAAACAAACGGCCGTTTTAGGAACAGAACGGATCCTACCAAGAAATCTTCTACGAGAATTATACAGACACCAATGAAGTTTTACCCAATTATGTCAGTTACCCACAAAACAAACGGCCGTTTTAGGAACAGAACGGATCCTACCAAGAAATCTTCTACGAGAATAATAAAAATAAAAAACCGGCCAAGTGCGAGTCGGACTCGCGCACTAAGGGTTCCGTACCATTATCGCAAAAAACGGCACAAAAATCACGTTTGTTGTATGGGAGCCCCACTGAAATATTTATTTTATTCTGTTTTTAGTATTTGTTGTTATAGCGGCAATAGATATACATCATCTGTGAAAATTTCAACTGTCTAGCTATCGCGGTTCATGAGATACAGCCTAGTGACAGACAGACGGACCGCGGAGTCTCAGTAATAGGGTCCCGTTTTTACCCTTTGGGTACGGAACCCTAAAAAGGCGGGACTTTCGGTAAAATGGCGGCCAGTCCGGCTGTGCAAGAAGGCGGGTATACGAGCGTCATCGTTGATAATACGCAACAGTTCCATCATCATGGCGGAGGGGTAAACGAGTTTGTCCATTGACAGACGGCTGAAGTGAAGTGTAAATAAAGTTAAAATAAGGTTATAAAAAACGTGCTTTAGGTTTTCGACTCGAAAAAAATTAATATCGGATTTTTTAAGAAAGAGTATCATCAACAAAACGGATCCTACCAAGAAATCTTCTACGAGAATTATACAAACACCAATTAAATTTTACCCAATTATGTCAGTTACCCACAAATCCAACGGCCGTTTTCAGTTAGCTCGTCGTCACGACCAAGACGACGTCATCGGCGAACGCCTGCACGAAGGTCCTACGCCGTTCCAGATCCGTAGTGGGTCGAGAAGGAGGTTCCACAGGATGGAACTACCGATTGACCCTTGAACACAGCCCTTGTTAGTCTCTCTCGTGCATTCCTCCCCGGCATAACGAACCCTGACTTTCCTAAGGTCTGTATGCTTTGGAACTCAGATAATTTCGTTGCCCGGTTTTCTGAGGATGTTCGGGCATTGTGCCAATTCTAGGCATTTATTGTAAAGGCTAAGGTACTCTATGTTACACTATTGTTAGTTAGTGCATACCTACGAAACTGTGATAGAACTGTGCAGCCTTATTAAATGCCGAACTCTAAAACTGTAAGAATTGTACAAGGTTGCAACCTTATTAAATGCCGAACTCTAAAACTGAGTAAGGATTGTACAAGGTTGCAACCTTATTAAATGCCGAACTCTAAAACTGTGTAAGAATTATGCAAGGTTGCAACCTAATTAAAAGATGAACTCTAAAACTGTGCAAGAATTGTACAAGGTTGCAACCTTATTAAATGCCGAACTCTAAAACTGAGTAAGGATTGTACAAGGTTGCAACCTTATTAAATGCCGAACTCTAAAACTGAGTAAGGATTGTACAAGGTTGCAACCTTATTTTATGCCGAACTCTAAAACTGAGTAAGGATTGTACAAGGTTGCAACCTTATTAAATGCCGAACTCTAAAACTGAGTAAGGATTGTACAAGGTTGCAACCTTATTAAATGCCGAACTCTAAAACTGAGTAAAGATTGTACAAGGTTGCAACCTTATTAAATGCCGAACTCTAAAACTGAGTAAGGATTGTACAAGGTTGCAACCTTATTAAATGCCGAACTCTAAAACTGTGTAAGAATTATGCAAGGTTGCAACCTAATTAAAAGATGAACTCTAAAACTGTGCAAGAATTGTACAAGGTTGCAACCTTATTGAATGCTGTATTCTAAAACTGTGCAAGAATTTTAGAGTTCGGCATTTAACCTTATTAAATGCCGAACTCTAAAACTGTGTAAGAATTGTGCAAGGTTGCAACCTTATTAAATGCCAAACTCTAAAACTGTGTAAGAATTGTACAAGGTTGACCTTATAAAATGCCTTTATACGATATTTTTTTAATTTTTCAATATTATTCATTGTTTCGGAACACAAAGTTTTTTTTTGAATTATAAACACTTGTCTAATTTAGCAATTTGTTATTGCGAAAAATAAAACCCATTGCCGATAATTGTCGTTTTATTTTTACCCGACTGCCGAAGGAGGGTAATGTGTTTATCAGTCTATGTATGTATGTATGTATGTATATATGTATGTATGTATATATGTATGTATGTATGTTTGTTCCTATGTGGCGTTCTAGAGACCAAACGCGTTGGCCGATTTTGATGATTCTTACGTCAATCGATTCGTCTTAATCCTGCGAGTGTCACTGGCTACATTAAAATTGGAAAAAACAAAAATGGCGGATTTTGGGCGCCATTTTGTGGGGGAAAAAATTTTTTTTTTCTTCCAAGCCCATCGTGTGGGGTATCAAAATAAAGGGTTTTAAAAGGCGATTTCAAAAATATATAACACTTATATGTTTAAATGTACCTAATTCTAAAAAAATAACTAAAAAGTTGTAAATAAAAAAAGTTAATTAAAAAAATCAAAAAACCCGACTGCTTGAAAAGCAAACTAAAAAGACGTAAACAAGAAGAAAATCATGCTGTGCAGTCGGAGGATACATTTGGGTTTGGGTTCGCGAATAAGTATCCTCCGACTACACAGCATGATTTTCTTCTTGTTTACGTCTTTTTAGTTTGCTTTTCAAGCAGTCGGGTTTTTTGATTTTTTTAATTAACTTTTTTTTGTAAAACATAGACCCGCTTTGTTATAATAATAATGCCAAACTATAACTAGACGCACCGCAGGAGCCGCATGCGCCCCAGTCATCGCGTTTTCTCATGGTCTCGCGCAATCCTCATCGTAAGCGCCGAACGCGCCGCACGCATCGTATCCACTTCTGTACATCTTATTATATCAATATTTTCTATACAGATACGGATGACGCATACGCGCCGCCCGCACCGCTCTCACCGCAACGCAAGCATCAAACGCGCCGAATTTGATGATCCGCACGCGCTGATGGAATCCGTATAAAGTTCTCGCTAAACTTCTTGACCGCCCTGACATTGGCTACAATGGCTGCGCAGTAGTAAATCTCATACAAAAACAGCACCGATCCGTGCCTAGCGCATCGGAAAGCAAACTTTAGGGCGGTCTAGAAGTTTGGCGAGAACTATATCTACGGCATTTTACTGAAACGCGGGTCGTGCGGCGCGGATAGTTGTGCGAAGTTGCATACGATTTCAAATAAAGATTTATAAAATGCGATGACTGCGAAGCGTGCGAAAAATTCCTATAGGTACTTGCCCGCATTTGAACCCACAACCTCAAGCACGAGAGGCGAGATCATAACCACTGGGCCACCACGACATTCACATTTTCACAATACAAGAAAATTTTAATAATTGTGTTAAATATTGCCTGAAAACTAATCTCATCTGTTTGTGATAAAAAAACCTTTCCACTTGGTGGTTTCAAATGTAATAGGTAGGCCTCGTTGGTCTAGTGGACGCAAAAGCTGTGAATAAAGTCCGGCGTTCGATTCCCCGATCGAGCAAGGTAAGTAAGTATTTATTTATTTCTCAGTATTTATAGTATAATTGTCTCACGATAATCTATCTCTGTGCAGAATTTCATCCAGATTCTTTAGGGTCTGACAAGATGAAGCCGAGTGTGATAATAGTATCTCACGAGTGTTTTAATACCTAATTATACGCCGTTGCATACACTATTTTATTTTCACTCACACAGTTGAAATAAAACTAAAGTGGATGTGGTAGTGCGGGCAATTTAGATTCTCATTGCGCTGCACGCGCATCCATAGACAATGACACTATTTCTCTACATTAAGTCAATGAGCCAATACGCGCCAACAAATTAAAAAGTAAAAATGTACTATAAAAATTAAACGGTTATTTTATGATGCAGTTGTTTGAAAATCGAAGGAAAATGTTGCACTATGTATCCCTGGTTTTTGAAGAAAATAATTAAAATCAGCATCAGTGCATGTCAATAATAAAATATCATCATCAGCGGATGCGAAAAAGTACTTGTTTTTACAATATTTTTTCATTCATATGTGGAACATGACGTTGTGAGTGTAGATAATAGTTATTTATGCTACAAGTGCGGAAGGTAGGTGATTACGGATGAGTGGTATTTTTATTCACGAGCGAGCGAAGCGAGTGAGTGGATAAATCGACACGAGTCTGAAATCATCTAACGCACGTGTATCATACAACATTTTACTATGCATTGTGCGAGGAAATAAAAAGAAATATCTGAACCAAGCAAAAATTAATAAAATGGCGGGCTTATTCAAGCGCGCTCACCATATCCACAGATTAACTAAAAGTTCCTCGGGCATATTATCTACTGCGCATGTTCAAATAGCTGTCACGTCGTAACGCAAAAAGGCACGAGTAAAATATACGTTCTGCCAAACATATTTAATGAATATTTAAAATTAATAATTTATTGATCAAACACTAAATCTAGAGTAATTAAAAACGCCTTTAATGAAGTATTAGTTTTATTTTACCTTTTATATGAATGATAAACTGTACTTAACTAATTTTTAAAACTTTTCTCAAATAATAAAAACTCTATGCATCGGGCTGACGTTGGAGATAAAAATTAAAAAAATACAGAAAAGTAAAAAGCACTAGTTAAAAAAAGTGACACTTTCCGCACAGTTTGACTGCTTGGAAAACGCGCTTTTCGAGGACATGCATTGTAAAATAGTTTACCTTAATAAAGTGTCCATCTGGGACTAAACCAGGATTGTTGCTGATGCACTTTTTTCACATCCGCTGATGCTGATATTTTATTATTGACATGCACTGATGCTGATGAAGATTTTAATTATTTTCTTTAAAAACCAGGGATGAAAAACTAAGCTCATAATGATTTTTTATCATACCAACGACGCGCGACTAATATTTTACAAATAATTATATACCTAGTAAATTAATTTATTTATGTATACACAAAACACTAAAAAGAGAAAGTACATATAAAGATAGAACAGCACAAAGGTGCTGCTTATTTCTAAAGAAATTTCTTCCAACGGACAGGAGAATTAGATGAGAAACATATACACAGTGTGTATAAGTACAAGGAAAGGTAATAAAACTAAACTAATACAAACATAAAACTAAATAATAACATGAAAATAAATGATAAGAATGTGGAGCAAGTGAACGAGTTTGTATATCTGGGAAGTATGTTCACAAGGGATGGAAAGATTGAAGAGGATGTGGAAAGGAGAGTGAATGCAGGGAATAAAGTGAATCGTGCTATACATGCGGTTGTGCTGGTGCCTAGTTTCCTACACTTATGTATGGAAGTGAAGGTTGGGTATGGCAAAAAAGACATAAAAATAGGATTAATGCAGTAGAAATGCGTTCCTTGCGAAGTATGTGTGGTGTAACTTTAAATGATAGATTGAGGAATGAGGTATTAAGACAACGTTGTGGTTTAAAAGAAGATGTAGTGACAAAAGTTGAAAAGAGTATGTTAAGATGGTTTGGCCATGTTGAGAGAATGAATGAAAGGCGACTAACGAAAGGTATTTACAGGGCAGACGTGAATGGAAACGCCGGGAAGGGACGCCCTAGAAAGACATACATAGACCTTATAGTTGATGTTCTTCAGAAAGGCCAGGTGCGCAGTACTCATAACCGGCGTGTGTGTATGACTAGATGTATGAATGTGAGTGAAGCAAAAGAAGTATGTAAGGATCGTAGCAGGCGGCGTTGTATAGTTTCTGCCTACCCGCATGGGAAAAAGGCGTGAGTTTATGTATGTATGTAATACAAACATAATATATAAAATTAGAATAAGTGCCTAAACACTATTATGTATATAAACAAAAATACATAACTACTACAAAATTAATAAATACCTATAATATATAAGATCACGGGATAGAAGAAAGATAGTGTTCTTTGACTTGCTTTTTAAATATAGAGATACTTTTAGCGTCACGGATGTTACATACATACCAAGCTAAATCATGTATCTGCACATCGAGCACTTTTAAAATGGTTGCCGATTCGTCAGCGTAGAGTGCTGAGGGCCTTGACTACCCTGTTTTCTTTTATTGATAAACGCACTTCTTGTTATCTGACTTCACATGTCCAATTCCTTTGTTCTGCCCACAGTAAAAATCTTCGCTCCGCCAATAATCGTCTTCTACAATGTCCCTCTCACCGCTCTGGGCTTATCCATTCCTCCTTCTTTGTCCAGGCGATTTCCCTTTGGAATGCGCTCCCTCAGAACATCAGGATGGCAACCAGTCGGTTGTCTTTCAAACTGAAGGCACGCGAGCACATTCGCAAGAAGTTTGCAGAATCATCACATGGTTAATTTGTTGGATTCGGTTTCTCAATAGCATTATTTATATGTATCTATGTATATATTTGTATATATTAAATTGTTTTATTTATATTTATTTTCTCTTTTTGCTTTTTCATTAAGTTTCAACTACCATATTTTATCTCTGCACCACCCTAAGGTCGACTGGTAGAAAATGCCTAAGGCATTAAGTCCGCCTTTGTACTTGTGCATAAAGTTTTATAAATAAATAAATAATAAAAGCGTGTTAATATTCATCCGGTTTGCATAGACTTCGACAACGGCTTCAAGAACAATCAGATGCAGGAGGGAAACTTTGGAACAGTAGGAACCTTCATCACCAAAATTTACACTAATCCGTATGACTTGGACTTTAGGTTTTCTGACTTTGACTGTAGAGTTACCGTAGGTGTGTTGCTTTTGTGTCTTTGTGACACGCACGGCGCACCCATACCATCAAAACTTGAATACAGCAGACATGATTGGCAACAGAATGATGGTAGCAGTGGTAACACTTCTCCAGGCGGGGTTCTTCACAACTATTGTTAAGGGGTGGTGCCACAGGATCTAGCAAGTGTCACGCAACATAAAGAGTAGAAAAAGTTTATTCATAAAATCAAAAAACCCGACTGCTTAAAAAGCGAACTAAAAAGACGTAAACAAGAAGAAAATCATGCTGTGCAGTCGGAGGATACATATTCGCGAGCTGGCTGACCAAAACCACATGTATCCTCCGACTGCACAGCATGATTTTCTTCTTGTTTACGTCTTTTTAGTTCGCTTTTTAAGCAGTCGGGTTTTTTGATTTTTTGAATAAACTTTTTTATTTATAACTTTTTCGTTAACATTTTTTCGAATTAAGTACATTTAAATATATAAGTGTTTTATATTTTTGAAATCACCTCTTAAAACCCTTTATTTTGATACCCCACACGATGGGTTTGGAAGAAAAAAGAAAATTTCCCCCCCACAATATGGCACCCAGAAGCCGCCATTTTTCTATTTTCCAATTTTAATGTAGCCTATGACACTCACAAGGTTAAAACGCGTCGATTGACGTATGAATCATCAAAATCGGCCAACGCGTTAGGTCTCTGGAACGCCACATAGGAACAAACATACATACATACATAGACTGATAAACACATTACCCTCCTTCGGCAGTCGGGTAAAAAGGCGTCGCTTATACGAAAGTTGTTCTTTTTCATGGGCAGAAACAGTTTTTAAAATATGACTACCCATTTCCGTAAAACCCTGTATGCATACAGGCGCACAGACTTTCTCCATATATTGGCTCAACCTTTCCTTGAAAGGGAAACAATTATACACACGCACACAAATAAACCATTTTTATTTCTTACTTTCTTTATTTTGATTCGGCGGAGTACGGGAAACATGTCTCCGCCGAATCAAAATAAAGATGACAATGCTAAAAAAATCTGTTTATCGATCAACCTGAAAGTACTATCGATTAGTAGGTAATAATGAGTTATAAACTTAGCATAAGAGTCACTGACCAAATCCATGTGGAAAGGAGATATCTAACAATGGGTACGTATTAAAATCCCGACATTTCATAATAACTATGACTGAAATACCGACGTCCAAAACAACGAAATTCAAAATACCGAAAGTTTTAAATGCCGATAGCCGTTATATAGAAACAAACAATATCGATATTCAGATGCCCGAAAGGATGAAACCCCGAAGCGACGAAATCCCGAATGGACGAAATACCGTTGAATGAAATCTCAATGGATGAATCGAAAAGTTTGTGCGAGCAACTTGGAAGTAGCGTTCGCCGGGCGCTGCCGCGGCACCGCTCGCTTCGCTCGCTTGGCTAGCGCGCGGTTTGTCACAGTTCTAACCTAACCTAAATTGGTCAAAATAACAACTACTGGAAACTAAACTTGAAAACTCCTTTTTGTCATTGTCTTAGAGATTTTAGGCTTTGGGATGTAATTTCGGGATTTTGAATTTCGGGATATGGATAGTCGGGATTTTAAGCTTTGGGGCAAATGAACTTTCGGGATTTAAAACTTTCGACCAAACAATCATTCGGCGTTTAATTTTTCGGGATTTCGTCCGTAGGTATTTTAAAATACGGTCTTTTAAATTTCGGTATTGTAATACGTAGCCCTAACAATATGTTATATTGAAATTCAATTGACCTGCAATTGTATTGTCAAGGTAGGGTCGATGAAATATCTGACGCTATCGACAAAATAAATAAGGACTTGATAGCGATTAAAACTTGGTCTGATAAATTTGGCGTTGCAGTAAACCCCAATAAGTGTCAGGCAATCGTCATTGGGAGTCCTCAAAGCATCGCCAAAGTGGACGGTGCAACTCTCCCACCTATTTTATTCGACGGTACGATCGTCCCGTTTAGCACTGACGTGAAGGATCTAGGTTTACGTATTGATAGAACCCTGAGCTGGCATACTCAAGTTGTTAGTGTCAGTCAGAAGGTTACTGGAACGCTCCGGGCTCTGTATCGTCTGAAAATCTTTCTACCATCGAACACAAAGACAATGCTTGTGCAAACCCTAATATTTCCTATCATCGATTATGGTGACGTGTGCTACTATGACCTGAATGCAGATCTCCTCAACAAACTTGACCATCTTCTAAATTACTGCATTCGATTGTTTTCAATTTACGTAAATATGATCATGTCTCTGCGCATCGGTCGCTTCTAAAGTGGTTTCCCATTCGCCAGCGCAGAGAGCAAAGGGCACTAACTACATTGTACTCATTTCTTGACTCTCCGAATTCCCGTAGTTAACTGGCCTCTCACTTTCAACACATCTGCGACAACCACAATAAAAATCTACGATCATCAAATAACCGCCTTCTTCAATGTCCTACTCACCGCACTGACTTCATTCACTGTTCTTTCTTCATTCAGTCTATTTCTCTCCCCCAGAAAATCAGGATGGCAACAGCGCTAATTTTTTTCCTATTGTCTATTTCAACTAATAGTTTAGTAGTACCTGTATTTAGTTTATTTGTTATAGTATTTATTGTATAATTAAATTGTATTTATTTATAGCTTATATTTAGGCCTTGTATTCAAATCCATTTTACTATCATAATTGCACCTACCACTATTTGTATCTCCATCACCCAAAGGTTGACTGGTAGAAAATGCCTAAGGCATTAAGTCCGCCACTGTACGTTTATGTGCTTAAAGTATTAAATAAATAAATAAATGTTATTTTTGCTTAGTTCATATTGGGTTTATTGTTTTTAAGAGACTAGAATAAACTCTGAGCATAGTCTTCTCCATTTGATGCCATGTAATCAGAATCGTTGTATATAAGCTAAAACAATATTCCAATATTTTGTAAAATATCTACTATAACCCGTAGATTTAGTTAATGCTACTCACACCGATTTGATAACTGATTTGAATTCATTTCTTCTGTCCCTTCTTTTAAATATCGTTGTGATTCACGATTATTAATTAATTCTTTCGTGTCACTTTGAGCAATATTTTTTCCTTTTTTCTCTTTTTGCAAAGACCTAATTTTGAAATAGACTCTAGAGGAACTTGTTGATAAGATGTTCATGTTGAAAGATTTGCGTGAAGGTGGTCACAGTAAATAGGTTGCACTTGGTCGAGCTCTTCGGTGCGGTAGATACGATTCCTCGGAGGTAGTAGCGGGTCACGCCGAGTGTAGTCTTGGCGGGGAAGGACAGTCCGCCTCCGCTGTCGCCCTTGCACAGTGCCGCCGTACCTGAGAAGAAGTGGACATTTTATTGAGTGATCAAATTGTTAGAAGGCACTTTCTAATTCGAGACTATCGGCTACTTTGTGTTAGTGTGCTTACAGTCAAGAGTCAAAAGTGCAATCACATTTTTGCAAAGTTAAACTGGTCATTTATTGTTCAATGATTCAATATAAAGTATAGATTAAGGATGGTTTGTATGTATGGCCTGCCTGCGATTGGTTGGAGGCGCGCGATGTATGAGCGGGCGCAGGCGGCACTGGCACGTCTCTCGCTCCAAGCATCGCGTCACTCAAAAACATTCCACGACGAAGACACTACGTTTTATTTGAATATTGTATTTCTGTAATTACACCAGATTATTATTATAGTCAACGCATTTTTATTTATTCACTCCTGTAACTGAGCAGTCGACGCCGACGTAGCATCGTCAACATATGGTCCTTCGAGCCGGATATGAACCAGCGACCTATTATAAGAATTGATTACTAGATTAAGTATGGCTTGATGTATCACCTGCCAAGTCTTTTAAAACTATGTTGCGTAGGCTATTCAGCCTCCACAACTCAGTTGAAGAAGATATATTTATTTGCTCAATCACGTGTATACATGCAAGAATAAGTAATATGTGCATGCAGAATAACATTAAAAAAAAACCGGTCAAGTGCAAGTTGGACACGCGCACGAAGGGTTCCGTACCATTATCGCAAAAAATGGCAGAAAAATCACGTTTTTTGTATGGGAGCCCCACTTAAATATTTATTTTGTTCTGTTGGTAGTATTTTTTGTCAAAGCGGCATTTGAAATACATCATCTGTGAAAATTTCAACTGTCTAGCTATCACGGTTCATGAGATACAGCCTGGTGACAGACGGACAGACAGTCAGACAGACGGACCGCGGAGTCTTAGTAATAGGATCTCGTTTTTACCCTTTAGGTACGGAACCCTAAAAAGTACAAAAGCTCGGACATGTTTGCCACATACTTTGACGTGCAAATATTTTGAAAGTCAAATGTCATATACAAATGTATTTCAGATCTGTGTAAAAAATATCTAATAAATGTCAAATTAAAATGTAAATATGTATGTAAAATTTCTGTAACATTCATCAAAATTCAAAAATATAAATAATAATCTAAATCAAAATAAATTAATCTGCCAGAAATTCGATAACTTTTTTAATTGTTTCTTCAATTAATAGTAACCTACCGATAAATATAATAAATAAGTCTTAAGAACAAACATAACATAACACCAACATTATAAACTTAGTTCGCAATAAACGTTTTGACTTTGACTTTGAATATAAGTGACAATGTGCAACATCACTAGAAATTAGATATATATAATATGCAATTTCCGCTGAGAATGGTGTAAATATGCAATTTCATATGCAAATCCTTCATTTGGACTTACTACAGGCAAAAAACAGGAATGAAAAAAGAATGAAAGAATGAAGAAGAATGTCCTAATTTATAGATTTTGAAAAAAACGCAGTTAAAAATTTAGAAGTATGTAATTTTTATCCTTCTTCTTTACTGGTATGAACCGGTATGTCATGGACATTTCTGGTTCTTTTCTTTTCGGCCATAAACAAAAACGACTTTTTAGCGCCTTACGTTTACTTTAAAAAAATAATTGTGATTGAGAATAAAACTACCATAGATAAAGATTGTTCTTTGCCTGTACCCTCCAAATACGAAAATGTATATTGTCTCTAAATATAACTTTGGGTTACCCACCATTACTATACCCCGCGCATATCTTGTCTCCCGTGATATTCTCCCCGAAATCTGGGGGTGTTCTTTTCAAGCAGTCCTGACTGGATACAACCGGTAAGTCCACCGCTTTTAGAACTGGTGAAGGATCTCCATTCACTGATGTATAACCGAAGCCGGCTACCTGAATAAAATTGTAATTTTGGGTGTTAAGGTGGCCTGAAATTATTGTCAATGTTAATACTGTTTGATTGTTTAGTTACTCAAAATTTTATATAAAGAGTCCACATTTTTATTTTTATCGAGCCTTCAGCCCGTGGAGCCCAGCATTTTTCGGGCATAAAACTACTCGCACTCAGCAATATGTTTATAAGAATTTTTACAAGCTTTTATTAACTTGCAGTGTATGTACGTACGGTATCAAATCTTGCAAAAGATTTTTAAGTTATCCGCAACCGATTAGGATGAAATTTTGCTATACGTTTGGGGCCATCCATTAATCACGGGATGTTTATTTAGCATTTTTAACCCCCTCTCCCTTGGTGATACGTGATGAGGTTTAAGACTAATAACACGATACTGCTGCAAACCCCAGCTAGAGCGGGCCCGCGTTTTGTGAGCCTCGACCTCGGGTTGGGAGGAGTGAGGTATTTGACTCCCCCTGCGACGTCTTAGAGGGGCGCGCGTGGAACACTACGCGACACCACCTCGGGTCCTGATGTGTGAAGGGTGACGGATTCGGGGACGTCCTGGAACCATTAAGGGGGATGTAAGAGGGCATTGTCCGCCCTCCACCGACGCCCAGCGCGTCTGCTGCGGATAGGGTGAGCGGTTACGAACTCCTCTAAAAGATACCTACGCCTCTTCTATTCTGTTTCGATTTCTTAGGTTCTTACCTTGCCCAAGTTGTCTGGTGCAAGCTGCCTTTCATTAAATTCGTAGCCAAAGTGCAGACACACTGGTCTAACGTAATTGTAATACACGAACGGAGTCTTCAAGATCAGAATAGCTATGTCCAGTCCATGGTTCCCCCCGGCACCTTGGTAAAGGACCGGCAGCTCGATGGAATTTAGCTGTTGAAGTAAAATTAACATTATAACAAGATGCCTACCCAAGGTTTCAAGTAAAGTCTAGACCAAGGGTCACCAAATGGCGGACCGAGTCCGGACCGCCAAACTATTTTGTGAGGACCTTATTTAATAAAAAAAAGTTAATTTAAAAATCAAAACTCCGACTGCTTAAGAAGCAAACTAAAAAGCTATAAACAAGAAAAAATCATGCTGTGCAGTCGGAGCATATATTCGCGAACTGGCTGACCACCTGTTCTGTTCCTCCGTTCTCCTCTGTTTTTAATAACCTTTTTTTTACTTTTTAGTTATAATTTTTTTTCGTATATCTTTTAAACATATAAGTGGTATGTATTTTTGTTATCAGCTTCATTTTGATACCCCACTTGATGGGTTTGGAAGAAAAAAAATGGGACCCGCACAATATGTCACCCAAAATCAGCAATGTTTGTTTTTTTTTTAACTTCAGCTATCTAAGAACACTTGGGCGGTCAAGACTTATTTAACGATGTATTAATAATATACATTGGTCTAGCGGTTTAAAAGATATGAAGTAATAAAGAATATTACATACAAACAAACAAGATACGCGCAAAAACATAACCCTTCCTTTCAGCCCGACTGAAAGTAAAAAGTATAATATAATTTACTTGTGTGTCCGTAATTTAATAATTTATTCAGCGCTTTCTCTCTTTACTGTCGCCGATTGGACATCTGACGAGCGCGGAGCGCATCCTGAAACCTGATGATGAATGGAGTAAATGAAGCTGCAAATGTTTTCAGGATTAATAAAGCTACTTTCCAGATAGAAATTATCGATTGCCTAGAAAATACAGTTTTAAAACACAAAAATACTGAATTTTATTCACCCTTTAATTAACAAATTTCTCTTTATTCTATAGTTTTCTCCGACATCTATTATCTTTTTATCGTACTAATCGCGTTTAAAATCATAATATTATTTTTAATCCGCGAATAATTTACCAATATATATTCAACAATTACAAAAACTTTCCAGAGATCCGGCGTGTGGTTAATTAGAGATTTTACTCATAAGTGGCTAATTGTCAACAGATTCGTTTCGAGAAACTCAAACCAAAATTTTCCGAAAATTTTGCTGGTTAATTTTGCTCATACATTCTGAATTCCTCGCTGAACTCAGAGTCGGAATTCATGATCTGAATTCCGCCAAGCTGCCTCACACAAATCTTAAAAAAAAACGGCCAAGTGCGTGTCGGGCCACGCGCAGTAATAGGGTTCCGAAGTTGCATAATAATGCGGACTAAGAAGAGGGTTTTGTTGTTGTTACATGAACATTAAAACGGTTTCAGCGGCACACAACGTCTAAAAACGGGCCCACATAGTATGATGTTTTATTTTTAATCTATATGCTCGCGTTTGACTACTATCTCGCCTGATGGTAAGCGATGATGTGAAGCACGCTTGCCTAGAAGATTATTATTCACTCTTGACTTAAACTAAAGAAGGACTAACTGGTAACTGAAGAAGGAGTTATAAAATCCACGTTTTACGCTACTCAATTAGTGATGTAGTCTGGTCGAATATTGACTTTATAGATGGATATCGACAAAAGAAAATAAGTAATTTGCTTGGCAATCGAATCTAATTTGACATGTGCCTGCCCTTGGTCGTTACTTAGTGACTGCCTTATTCCACCTGTCATCACCGCGAATCAATCAATTAATTATTTTATCTTACCTCAGATTTTTGTGCGTCTACATCATCTTTATGATTCCAGTCTCTACGTAGCTTGGCTGCAGCCACTGCATACTTAGAGGCCGCCTGCTGTTTAAGTTTGTCATCCCAGAAACAATGAGCGGCTGAAAACATGTTAATAAATCTTCTTTAACCATACGGTGTTTACGGTATCTTTTTAACGGCTTTTATAGTTCTCGTCAAACTTCTTGGCCGCCCTGACGTTGGCATTCCGATGCGCAAGGCACTGCGCAGCCATTGTAGCCAACTTCAAGGCAGCCAAGAAGTTTGGCGAGAACTATACCCGCGGTTTTGCTCCCGTGGCTTACCCCGCCAGCGAAAAGTAGCCTTTGACACCCAGCAATAGCGTAGCTTTCATAAATGAAAGAATTTTTGCAATCGGACCAATATATCCAGAGATTAAATTTTCCAAAGTATTACTTCTAGGACAAGCATCGTAAGTGGAGATGGATTTGTCACACATGCTTCGGTGGGATTCCGATCACATTTCTATACTGGCCATAGATTGGACTCCTCAATGGAAAAGAGCGCGGCCGTCCCCGTCAAACATGGCGACGAACCGTGTTGGTGGAACCGATGAGAATCGGAATAACGTGGAGTGAGGTGAAGCGTGATGGAGGATTACAGTGGAAGCCGTCTTGTTCGTTCAAAATCAAACCCAGTAAAAGGTGTACTTTTACTTACTCGAATGAAGAACGAGAGACGTGCAAGTAACTCCACGGAAACAATTTTCAATCACAAGGTCATCTGCCCTTCGCTCGTAAAACACTAGTACACTCCCTTTCCGCAGCCTCCTTCTGCTAGATGACATTCTCACAGAAGGAAATCACCACCCCCAATCTGTAGGATCTTAGTCACAACTTTGGATCGAAGACGTAGGAAAAACATAAATGTGTAATAAAAATGCCTTACCGGATATCACAACTGAGTTTGATACAAGGGACCCTCCGCAGATGAGCTCGTAGTTATTGTTCGCCTGGGTAGGTTTCTGGTAGATGGCAACATGCCACGGCACTTCTCCTCGCATCACTGGTTTTCCACCGATGGCCTGGCCCTCTCCGTTCGGAGTTAGGCGCCCACACTCTGAGGAGAAACAAAGCTCTGAGAACCAGGCCGTGTGACCAAGAGTGTGACGGTAGCAAAATGGCCAAGCCACATATTTTTACTAAGGTGTAGGGTTTATGAAGTTAGGGCTTGTAGACTTAGGGCGTGCCCGACAGGCCAGAGAGCGGCGCTCGGCTCGGACGGCGGATGCATCGGCGGTGGCGCTAAGTCGCCAAGTGATGGACGGCCTGGATGTCGTCCTGAAGGTTGCCACCAAATCCGGCAACCTGAAGGGCACGTTCACGCGTGCCTTGAAGGACGCGGTGGACAGCATCAAGGAGGCGGTTGAGGTCCTCAGTAGCCGCACAACTACGGAAGAGACGGCGAAGTTGTGGGAGGAGAACAGCCGCCTTCGATCAGAGTTGGAGGACCTCAAGCGGCAGTTTGACGCCCAGAAGGCAGCCACTGTTGTCACGAGCCCACCGCTGGCGCCATCGTCGGCTCCATCTCCGACCCCATCGTCAGCTCCATCTCCGGCCCCATCATCGGGCCCAGCACTTGCAGATGCTGATATTGAGAAGATCGCGCGCATCTGCATGATGCAGTGCGGTCAAATGGTGGGTGCCCGGTTGGAGGCCATAGAGGCGAGACTGCCGGCCGAAACCCTTCGCCCACCACTCGCTGGAGACAAGCGGAGAAAGGAGGCGCCCGCAAAACCGGGCCCGGCGGCAGCAGCGGTTGGGCCAAGAAGAGCCGGGCAGGAGGCTGGCAAGCCCGCGGAGGATAGGTCCACGCCCACCTCCCAGTCAGTGGCTGCGACCTCGGCTTCACCACCTGCCCCCTCCACGGAGGCCTGGACGACGGTGGTCAAGAGGGGCCGCCGTCGTAAGAAGAAGACAGCAGTAGTATATTATTGGGCATTCTATACCACTATCGGCAAGTTGCTCGGCGAGTGCGCCTCGCTGCCGATAGTGGTATAGAATGCCCAATAATTGATAATCGACTCGCCTTTCCACTCGACCGATAAACTCGACCGAGACAGTACATTTTGCTGCGTACTTGATGAGCAACGATGATCATCCATCAACTCTCCGTTTACTTACTCTCTAGTGTATAACTGTATACAACCAATGATCATGCGAGTTTGCTATCGCTCTGAAGGGTGGTACAGAATGCTTAGTAATGAACAATCCACTCGATCAATGACCAGTAACGCAAAAGAGGTTGTGGTAAGTTTATAAATGTTAACGTACTATATACATTCACTCATTTTTAATCGGTTCATTTCCAACAGTAATCATGAAATTTGTAAAACAACCGCAATCGCTGCATGTTGATACAGTCTGCGATGATATTTGTAAGACTAGTTTTCGTCATGGGGAATTATTACCTAACTCAGTACGATGTATCATTTGTGGTCCATCCAATTGTGGAAAAACCAATTTATTAATTGGCCTTCTTATACACGAAAATGGATTAAGATTTGAAAATGTTTATGTTTATTCAAAAACTCTGCACCAACCTAAGTACATTTTCTTAGAAAGAGTTTTGCAACGGGTTCCCGGTATTTCCCTCCAGAAATATCAGGGAAATGAGGAAGTACTAAGCGTTCAGGACGCAAAACCCAACTCCGTGATTATTTTTGATGATGTTGCTTGTGAAAATCAAAATAACATGCGTGATTATTTTGCAATGGGAAGACACAAATGCATAGATTGTTTTTATCTGAACCAAACATATAGTAAAATCCCCAAGCAGTTAGTAAGAGATAATGCGAACTTAATCATACTTTTTAAACAAGATGAAATTAATTTACGGCATATTTATGAAGAACATGTCAACACTGATATGACATGGATTGAATTTCGTGAAATGTGTTCGAAAATATGGAGTGAACCTTTCAATTATGTAGTGATTAATAAGGATTGCTCCAAAAATAAAGGATGTTATAGAAATAAATTTGACACTTTTGTTGTCTTTGATTAAAAATATTTATATTTAAGAGTGTTACCCTCGCGATATTATTATTCTTCAGACATCGCTTAATCAATCACGAACTTTTTGTTACTATGGAAAAATCACTGAAAAGACAAATTGTTGAGGCTGCAGATGCTGTTAAGAAGAAGGTGCGAAAGATGAGAGATGCTGAGCTTAACAATCAGCAAGTACTGGAATCAGTTTTCAAGCCGGTAACAGAACCACTCAACCAAATTGCTAATGTCAGTAAGCAGGCTTGTGTTCCGCATAATATAGAAAATGAAGAAACCGAAGTTCCGTTTATCGATAAAACTTTGCAAAAAGAACCCACAATTAGTAAAGGAACCAATGATAATAACGACAATGAAGACGAATATGAATCTGATATCGAAAGTGACTCTTCGTACAAATCATTAGTTGAAAACAACCAAGGTATTGATTCGTCATCCTGGTCAGTGTCCTCAGAAGCTCTGACCGATATTCCGTTTGGTGTCAGAAAAGAGGGCGGAAAATTGATGTTAGGTTCTGCTCGTATAACGATCAGTGATGAGTATATCATCGTAGCTGGACGCAAATACCGAAATACGCCTGGTTTAAAACAGTTGCTGTTGAAAAAGAATGCCGATTTAAGCTTGGTTACAGAGAGTGATATGAAACATTATAAGTCGATGCTACTTGACACAAACGCACATCGACGGGACTATGAGCCCAGTAAACCAATCAAAAGTAATAAAGGACAAAAATATTTGCAAATTATTAAGCCTCTATTCCAACTACGAAGTACAATTCAGGACCACCAAACGAAAGGAAAAGGACTACCCTTTACAAAAATGTGGAAGAAAAATGTTGATTTTGTTTATTGGGACGATCCAAATGAATTGGTAGATAGGTTAAAATTACTAATTGCATCTCGAGATGCTGGTAACACAGGATTGGATAATGAAATTATATCTATCATTGAAGAATTGCGTGAAAGTAAAGTTATAAATAAATAAATATTTTAAAATGTGTTTATTTTATTATCAGCTTCTCGATACAATACACCTTAAATATGAACGTAGACAAATTCGGACACTACATTCACAAAAGAATGCGTTTATCAGAGTTATTTGAGTTTAATGAGAACGCATTGTTAAAATTAGAAAACGGAGATTTTGATTTAAAAACATCAAGATTAAGAGGAGTCCGATCTCCAGTAGAAGCAGGCGATGCTGTGAACAAGGATTATGTAGATCGATTGAATGCTAACATGTTAAAAGAATTAAATAACCTGACCGTGAACAAGGATTATGTAGATCGATTGAATGCTAATATGTTAAAAGAATTTAATAACATGATTGGTTCATTGCGCTCTCAAATCATAAAAGACACAAAGGACACAGTTCAGGCTACTTTAAAAGCAAAGATACCTGAGATTTCAACTCATTTGGAAGATAAGTTTTATACCAAAGCAGAGGTAGATAAATTACTACAAAAAACTCCGTAATGGCAAAACAGCAAATTGTTAATGAAATACATAAAGCAGCACGAAGAAATTTCGTTAGACGTCCTGTCATTCTAAAGGGGATCGATGACTTGTGGCAAGCTGATCTGATGGACATGCAAAATTTAAGAAAATATAATAAAGGTCATAATTACATTTTAGTGGTGATTGACTGCTTCTCAAAGTACGCTTGGGCAGAGCCATTAAAATCAAAAAATAAACTTGATGTTACTCATGCATTTAAACGAATACTGATTAACAGCAATCGCAAACCGGTTAATTTACAAACTGATATGGGAACAGAATTTTATAACAACTCATTTCAAACGCTTATGAAGACTTACAATGTTAACCATTACTCAACGTTTTCTACCAAAAAAGCTTCGATCGTAGAGCGACTGATTAAAACTCTTAAAAATAAAATATATAAATATTTTAGTCTGAACGGAAACTATATGTGGTTAGGTATACCGTTAGAGGTTACGTTAAAGATATATAACAACACAAAACATCGTACCATTAAATTTAAACCAATTGAAGTAAATAAATCTTGCGAGTCTGTTATAAAAGAAAATATAAAAAAAGCCTTAAATCATGTAACCGTCCGTAGAAAACCTAAGTTCAAAGTAGGTGACTTTGTTCGTATCAGTAAATACAAACACCATTTTGAAAAAGGTTATACACCTAATTGGTCAACTGAAATATTTACTATAAAAAAAATTAACCATACCATACCAGTAACATATCATATACAAGATCAGCGAAAGCAGGCCATAATGGGAACCTTTTACGAGCAAGAACTTCAGAAATCTTACTATCCTGGTATTTATTTGATAGAAAGGGTTTTAAAAAGAAAAGGATCAAAAATGTTTGTGAAATGGTTGGGTCTAAACAACGAAGAAAATAGTTGGATCGAGAAAACTGCAATAGTGGATTAAAATAATTATATAACGATTACTTTTGCATCATTTCTCTCATTACACATTAGACAATGCAAGGAGGTGAACTTGTTAATACCTTAATTAATAATCTACCGTTCGAACTTCATTTACCCGGCTACAATTATTGCGGTCCCGGAACTAAATTGCAGAAACGTTTATTACGAGGTGACCGAGGTGTAAATAAGCTAGACGAAGCTTGTATGCATCACGACATTGCATATGCAAACCATACAGACTTACCCAATCGCCACAAAGCTGATTTGCAACTACTAAATATGGCTAAACAAAGACTTAAATCGAGCGATGCTGGGAAAGGTGAAAAACTTAGTTCATGGTTAGTGAGCAAAGTTATGAAAGCCAAACTGAAATCTGGTTCTGGCATTAAAACGTTTAAAAGTTTCGTGTCAAAAATAAAAGCAAAAATAAAGAAACTGAATCCAAAGGACAGTAAAGCTTTAATTAACGCTGCTTACTCAGCAGCAAAAAAAATAATCCCATGCATTCAGAAAATTCGAGTGCCGCGAGTGATAGTGCCCTTACCAAAGACTGGAGGTATTCTACCTTTAATCCCAATTTTTGCGGGTTTATCAGCTTTAGGAACTTTAGCTGGTGGTGCGGCTGGTATTGCAAAAACTGTTAACGATTACAAAGCAGGTCAGCAAAATTTGCGAGAAACACAACGACATAATAAGGCTATGGAGTCTTTAAAGTTAGGTCAGGGCTTGTACATTAAGTCACATAAAAATGGTAATGGTTTATTCATTAAGTCTTCAAAAAACTGAAAAATAAGCTACCTAATCGTCCTCTCACTAATATAGACATCCAAAGGTATGCACGCAACATCCCTCACTTTCGAGGAGTATACATGAAGGATCAGTTACCAAGGACGCCAAAACGGGTTGAATGTGGTGTCGTTAACTTGGACGACTCTAAGAACGAAGGCACGCATTGGGTAGCTTATGTAAAAGTATGCAATTATTGTGAATATTTTGATAGCTTTGGAGATTTAAAACCTCCAATGGAATTAATGCGATATTTTAAGAATTGTAATGTTTTTTATAATTATACAAGATATCAGAAATTCAACACTGTAAATTGTGGACACTTATGTTTAGAATATCTATGGAATTTTTGGAAATAAAACGTATAAAACTTATGCTTTTCTTTTATTTGAATCATTTGCAAGATGTCACTCACATTATCGATAACTGGAAACTCGTCAACTTTATCTACTTACTATCCTAACACGTTGCAACTATATGAACAGTATGAGTGTGCCTTATTGCATTTCGCAACATTTAATTCTATTCTCAACATTGACAAAACGAATAATAAGTTCTATTATGGTTCTAACGAAGTTATTGAAATACCTGACGGCACCTATGAATTGCAAGATATTAATGATTATTTAAAATCTGAAATGAAAGATGCATCAATCAAACTACAGTGCAATAACAATACTTTAAAAGCTGCTGTATATTGTACAAAAGACATAAATTTTAATAAAGAAGGTACGTTTAGGAATTTGTTAGGGTTTAATAAGCAGATCTTAAAAGCAAATAAATGGCATGTATCGCACTTTCCAGTCAACATTTTACCTACAACAGTGATCAGGATCGAATGTGATATTGTAAGCGGCTCGTACACAAACGGAGAACCCAGTCACATTATCCACGAATTTGCTCTCAACGTGCCTCCCGGATATAGAATTATAGAAATCCCGAAAAACGCGATATACTTTCCAATTAACCAAAACAACATTAGCTGTATACATATCAGGCTGTTAGATATAAATAACCGCTTAATCAATTTGCGCGGTGAAGAAGTGCAGCTGTATTTGCATCTCAGAAGAAAAAAATGATTGACTACAATAAATATATGCATCAACAAATCAAAAATATCAGTTCCGCTCAAGCTTCCAACCAAATAAGAGCTCGCTCTAAGAAGAAAATTAAATTAACTAAAGAAAACAAGGCATTTCTCAAAGCGATCGGTTTGCTAAAATGAATATCTTAGACGTTTTATCTGCTCCGACTTATGACAACACTGTTGAAGGAATCGAATTTCATTCTTACAAGCCCTACGTAACTAGTTTCAATAGAAACGATGAAATCCGCATACCTATTAACCAACAGGACTTGTATATACTTCCCTCAGCTAGTACCTTGTATTTGGAAGGAACTGTTGTCGTAAGTAAAAAGGATATGAAAGAGAAAGCCACTAGTGTTAATTTTACGAATAATGCTCTACTCTACTTATTCCAAGATATAAGATATGAGCTGAATGGAGTGGAAATTGATAGAATAAAAAACGCTGGCATAACTACCACCATGAAATCGTTAATATCAATGAGTGAAGGTGAATCAAAGATAGCCAATGCATGGGGCTGGAATATCGATGGAATAAAAAATATTAATGGGGGTAGTTTTTCTGCTTCTATACCCCTCTGTAACATTATCGGTTTTGCAGAAGATTTCAAGAAAGTCGTGATAAATAGTAGGCACGAACTGATATTGCTACGAAGTAACACTAATCTGAATGCTGTGAAACTTAACACCGGGGAATTTGTAGACGACGTTCAGATAAATAAAATCATCTGGCGTGTACCGCATGTTAAAGTGTCCGACAAAGAAAAAATAAGTTTGCTAAAACTGTTAGAAAAAGATCGACCACTCCAGATGATATTCAGAAATTGGGATCTGTACGAATATCCAGCTTTACCTAAAACTACAAAACATACCTGGTCTATCAAAACTTCCTCACAAATAGAGAAACCAAGATACATAATTATGGGTCTACAAACAAATAGAAAAAACAATTCAAGTTCTGATATGTCCCAGTTCGATCACTGTCATGTTCGTGACGTTAGAGTATACTTAAACTCAACTTACTTCCCGTATGAAAACCTAAATGTCAGCTTCGCGAATAACAGAATCGCTTTATTATACGAGCAATACATCAGATTTCAACAGTCTTATTACGGACGTCGCTCGGAACCCTTATTAAGTGAGAAACAATTCAAAGATTTGGCGCCGCTATTTGTCATAGATTGCTCTAGACAAGCTGATAATGTAAAGACAGGTCCTATTGTGGATGTAAGAGTGGAAATTGAGAGTGATTCCGATATACCAGATCAAACTTCTGCATACTGTCTTATATTGAACGACTGCATAATTGAGTACAAGCCATTGAGTAATACTGTGAGAAAAATATCATGAATCCGAATACTATTATTTTAGATGTTCAAGGGTTTAAAGACCTGAACAATAATTTTATAATAAAAGAATTAGCTTTTGCAAGTCGTGATTATACGCAAACATTTTTAATAAAACCGCCATACTTGTTTAAATACTTAACAAGTGACGAAAAGAGACAAGTTAAATGGTTGGAAAGAAATAGAGGTATTTATTGGAATGAAGGATATATTGACTATAGAGAATTTCGGCGTATAATCGTTCCATATCTAGAAAATAAGGAAATTATTGTAAATGGTTTGGAGAAGGTGAATTGGATAAAGGAACTGTGTGTGAATTGTAAAGTATCAGACCTTGGTACAGAACAATGTCTTAGTTTCTCTGTTTTGCATAAAAAATACTGTGAAGGAAGATCTAATTTTAATTGTAATAAACATCTAAAGCAATGTGCTCTTAAAAATGTGCTTTGTTTAAGGAAATATTTAGAATGGGTATAAATGTATGTACTCATATGTGTAATGTATTTAGATTATTGGTTTTAAGGTTTTTAAATAAAAATCAAAATAATGTAAATTTGCTTTTATTTTGTTAAACACCCCCACGCTACTCCACAAATAACACAACCTAATACAAAATTAAATAAAAACATCATAATGAAAATACAAATATTAACTACTTTACAAAAACGGTTAATAAAAGTCAGTACCTATTAAAGATTTTGATATTTTCTTAACTAAAGACTCAGTTTCGTCCATAACACTGTCGATAGGATCTTGAACAATATATTGAGCGTTTATAATAACGTTTTCACTGTCACTATCACTGTCTATGGTTTGAGGATTGTTGTTACACAGATCTACCACTGAAATTTTTATTAACTTAATCCCTTTTCGATGTAGTCGACTCATAACGAAGGATTTTGTAGGATTTTGCTTTATCGATTTTTCCCTGCACCGTTGTTTTGGTTTTTTATCTTTCGTGACTTGTTTGCTTTGCCCGGGTTCACTGCGAAACATCTCGGAGAATCCCTCGTAAGGATCCTGAGCATACTGGCTGAATACAATCTCGGTGTCAGAATTCTGGAACAAAATATAAACACAATTTATACCACTATTCCGCTAGTATAGCGTTTTAATTGGGTTTTCAATCGAGAAAGTCTAGATTTACTTTAGATTAGTGACAAAAGGCTCTGGAAAAATGCAACACAACACAGCTGCGAACACAATCTCTAATTATAAAACAATCATAAAAAAAACGAATTAAAAATATTTTACTCACCGACATGATAACTTTTGATGGAAGTTAAAAAAATATTAAACAGGTGTTCGCGCCGAATAATATTTCGTAAATGATGACAAAATAACTAAATAATTACAAGTCATACTAATATTGTCAACTAAGCGTTTGTGTCTCAAGACTAAGGCCAATGAACTGCAACGTAGGTAACACTTATACAATGACAAACAACGCCTTGTAAGCATGTTACTTAATCGTAAAACGTTAGTTATTCGAAAATCAACCTTATGATGCATGGTATTTTAGGTGCATAGTGAGATAACTGCAATCAGTGTTAACTTCGTTTACCGATTTAAAAAAAAAAAAAAAAAAGTGTAATGATATTTTGAAATAAACAGGATTTCAGAAATAAAACAAGTCAATAATTATAATAATTCACACTTTATTTCATTTTTTGTATAATATTAACATTTATTATTTCCTAAAACTAAACTATGAGTAGGTAACACTTAACTTAAAATTATGATCAAAGTAATTCATTCTTAAAAATAAATGCATGCCCCCAGGCTCGGGTTGATATTTGATCCACAGATATCGATCGTTTGTCATCATTTCTAGATAAAGCAACTTTGTTGACAGTCCGAGTAAATATTTCGTGCTTTATTGATTTAAACATATTATTTTTTCTCCGGATTACTCCACCATTAAATAAAATGGTTTCATAGTCTGATAAGTTTAAATCCCTGACCACGCATGATTTTACTCCTTTTGCTTTTTTAATGATACTATTAGGGGTTCTTATAGAGTAAAGTTTCGATCTCAAACCAACAAAATCAGTAATATATTTTCCTCCCATTTCATCTTTAAAGAGACCGGGAACCTTTTTATTTTTTAGCGGTATCTGTAAATCATTTGTGATTTCATAGTTACTGCTGTCAAAATATTGTAAAAAATTATATTTCAAATCATTGTAAAAATCGTTGGTGTATATTTTATAGACAAAGGAATCGGTATCTGTGTAACATAGCTGCACTCGATCTTTATAAAAAGGCTTTACAATATTGTAATGAAAGTAATACATGTGTGCTTTTGAAAGTTCTAATACAGTGAAACCTATGTATATAGGTTTATCTAAAATAATTTGATCAGGTTTCATTTGTATTGCAACTAAATTTTCTGATAAAATAGATGCACTGTGGAAATAGGGGTTGGCTATAAGTTTCTCAGCGGATATAAATTTCTTAGTTCGATTGGACTGATCGCACCATTGATTAACTAAATGTACGGTTACTCTATTTTCAGTATTTTCTAATGTTTTTCCAAAAACACTGTTATTTAATAACTTAAAAAAGTCTTGTTCGAAGGAACTTTTTGCTTTCTGTCTTAATTGAGTATTTAACTCTATGTACTGTTTTAAATACGGACTCTGTCTAAAAGTAATTGCTCTATGAATTTTACGTAATATTAAACCATGTTCTAAACATTTTTTTAAATGAACGTAGTGAATCACGTAGTTGTACTTATTATACAAATTTGCTATTAATTTCTTTGTTTTACCTCCCGGGGGTACACATTTTTCGGGACAAAATGGTAAGTCATTATGGTCATTATGTAAATGCTCGGGATACAATAGATCGACTTCTAATATGAAGCCCCAGTTTGCGTTATCCTCTATAGTGGTAACATTAAAATTTGCTAATTCGTTATCACTTAAAAATCTGAAACTAGAGTATGGTAAATACTGACACATGCTAAAACCGTAAAGATTATTACAATCTAAATATACTATGAAACTCTCAGGTTGTGATGGATTATATTCAGGCATGTATTTGTGATTGGCTCTAGCATGCCGATGGGAACACATGCACAAACCGCCGCGTATACCGCTTTGTATCATTCTGATGATAGCTAAGTCCGACACGAGTTCTAACTGAACGCCCGTTTTTAGCAACATTGCATCGAAAGATAAACTAGGTGCAGTAATGTAAAACGCTGGGTCAAGACTGTAATATTGTTTACAGGTTTTCCGAAAATTTTGAAATATGTCTGTTAACAAAAGCACATCCGTTTTTAAGTATAGATCCGTATACTCGCCGAGGTTATTAATATTGAATTCAGCCCAAACAGCCTGTGCGTGATTATAATCCTCATCTGTAATGTCTTCGTTAGTCAAATAATTATAAAAATTACCCTTAGACGGCAATGATTTTTGATCGTAACATTTCCAATTGGTCATGTAATCATAAGGATATATACCTTTTCTTGTCAATAAATTAAACTGTCTGTCTTTAGAAAAATGAAATCGAAGATTAACAAAATCTTCCACCTGCAATGTTTTAGCGAGCTTGTCTAAACTTGTCCCTAAAAAGTTGAATGAATCTAAAAATCTTATACAAATAAACTCATTATCAGCAATAGGAATAAATTTGGTAAATGCGACGTATTTTTCTTTAGTCTTAGGGATTATTTTAATTGGGCCTGGAATTTCGCCTAACTTTTTTATAAATAAATGACAATCGTACCCGGATAAATTGTGAAAAAATATTGGTATAAATTTTGGTACTTTATGTTGCAAATTACAGTGTCGATGTGCTGCACCTCGATACAGGCCTGTAATATGACAATGATCTCTTACTTTATCGGTCAAGAGTAAATTGTCGCAAATATGACACCTAACGGCACGTTTGAACTCTAGAGAATTGTCATCAGTGAATATCATAGGCTCGCTTTTGGATATAATCTGATGTATTTGTTTTACATCCTCAGTAAGAAAATTTATAAATTTTGAAACACAATCATTGCCGCGATAACTTCTATAGCCTTCAACGCTATCATTTTTATTTGATGACACGACATTGTAAGCGAATGCAGCCGGCACGTGGCGTTTAGAGTATGACGTATTAGCGGTGTTGAAATCATCGCCGGAAATGGGTTCAAGTAACGTTTCGAAATCAGCGTATATGACGAATGGAATGTTTTGTTTCCTATCATAATTTTTAAATTTTAAAAATGAACCTTGTTCTGGTAAAACTGTGACGATCCCCCCACACAAGTGGGATTCAATTTGACTAAGCGTTGGAAAAAACAATAAACAAGTTTCACAGAAATATAGTTTACCATGATGTTTGGTCATCTGATTTCTAACTAAACGAGATAAATCTTTGATAAGACAGTAATGAGAATTATTATTGTTTTCTATAAACAGTAGATGGATACTTTTATTAGACTTATTATTCAACGTTTTATAAAGCGGTCCAATAATTGTCTTCTCGTTTTTTAAACCATACACATATATATTAACAGAAGGATTATTTTTCTCAAAGATAGCTATGTCCGAAAATGTGATTGGAAATGTCAAATTATTAACATTCAAAACATCCTGAAAGCGGGGATAAGACGAAATCCTATCGGGATGTCTATTTGTGGGGTACAATGCCGCCACAACACACCACAAAAAGCAATACTCATCATTGTTCCGAATATTCAAACAAGCTCTTTTACTTTTTATGAATTTCGGCAAAGTTAAAAATTTAGATCCGCTGAGAGGTTGATATTTATTAATATTTAATTCTAAATGTGAATTGCATAAAAAAGTCCAACCACTATCCCTTTCCTCAAATTCTTCAATTTTTTTTAGTAGTAAATCAATAGTTAGTTTATAAATAGAATCAAAATCGTAATTAAAATGTGTAATAATGTTGTTTGTACGGAATGATTTTATTTCTTGTTGATCATTTTTATACATAAGAAACGAAGCAAACAGTTCAAAATTTATTTTGACAGAGGTGTGTTTCTCTATTGAATTGTCTATTAAATGTTTGACTTGTGTACTAATACTTTTGAGAAACACCTCAGGAAAACTATGTATTTGTTCACCTGTCGCTATGATTTTGTAACTTTTGATTCGTTCTTTAAAAGAAGAATTAATAATTGCAACATTATCATACATAGGGATAGAACTATTGTTTTTATGTACATTGCTACGTAAATGACCAGACCATCGACGATTGTCTACAAATACTTTACAATCAGAGCAGTGAGGCATTATATTATTGTTTGAAATCAAAGAACACTTGAAATTATTAGTTCAATAAATTTGGATTATATAATACTTACAACTAATATTCACCGTCTTAGGTATACCAGACAAAATATTTTATATAATTAGTACAACTTGGTCAGGACAATTTTACGCTGATTTCAAGATCCTTGTGTAATTTTTCACAGGCAAGTCGGTAATTATGTTTAGGCAGGATGTATCTGAAAAAAAAAAATGGATGCATTAGGTACATAATCTGATTAGGTAAGATAATGGTATATTCTGGGAAGAAAAATATATTTCATAATTACCTGCAAAATATGAAACTATGTATACATAAGAGTACGTGTATCTGCGTGGTCCAAATATGTAGTTATACTTCAAGTAATTTAATAATTCTTCACAGGCAAGTCAGTAATTAATATTATGTTTAGGCAGAATGTATCTGAAACTAAAAAAAATGGTTTATTGGTACCGATGAAGAATTAGGTAAAAAGCTGTAAATTCTAGAATGAAAAATAGTCATAATTATTGTAATGTTCTAAATAGTTATCGTATTATTGTTGTGTTATATTTGATAATTACCTGCACAATATGAAATGATTCATACATAAGATTATGTATTTGCGTGATCCAAATATGTATGTATATTTCAGCACCCCGATATAACGAACACAGTTGCTCCAGTAGCTGAAATTGTTGTTGTTTCTGGTGTGAGATCAATTAAATATTTATTTATAATAATTAACTTGATTGTACTGTAACAGTTTAGAAAGGTGCTCGCTCCGAGAGACTTTGAGGTAATAAATAATATTTTAGGGATTTTTTTTTTTTTGTTTTCTTTTTTGTCTACAAAGCAGAAAAATATTTCATCATAAAAGTTGTTATTGCCTAATTGTTACACGTGTGCTAAACATAATTATTTATTTCGCAATCACAATAATCAGCTATTTTGGTTAGGGTTGGTAACAACTTGGTAGGCATTCAAATATACAAATTTCACACAATGCACTTAATCGATTAAAATATATCATAGTATGTCGATAGACGACATGACGATGACGATATCATATAACGTTCATGGTTTCGTCATGCCCGTTACCGTAGTTACAGGAATTATATTATCTATTTATTTTAGGAAATCTAGAGAAGTACGCGGTAGACGGCAGTAAGTTCATTTTTTCTACACGAAACCTAAATGTAGATGATGAAATAATTACCTTGGAAACATTTATTTACTTCTTTAAAATAATAAAATCTATCTGGTTTGTGGCGATTCCGTTCACGCTATCGTTTGGTCAGCCCTAGCTTATTTCGCTGCATCGACATTCGATACAGTATAAAATTTTCCTTCGTCTTCATTTTACCAACGCGTATAATACGACTATAGAAAAAGTTACTTTAACAAAGCAATACCGGATTGATTGTAGTGGATTTAACATTCCTAACTTATAATTCGATTTTAACTTATAAGCCACAAGTTTTTCTGTTCGGTACAAAGTTTTCGCAGTCTGCAAGTGCAACGAAGTGCTCTTGTATAATCGGTCTACAAACACTCCGTGTCGCCTACAATATCAGTGACGGCATTGTCGATAGCCATCCGCTGCTGTCATCACCAGCCAAGTCATCAAACCGGGTGGAACTTCTGATCGGAAAATAATGTAAGTCTGATAAAATAGTCTGTTCGTTTTCATGGATCACACTTGTGATTAGCCTGTCATTTATAACTACATATATTTGTTTGTGAGCGCGTTACTTCACAGATCACCCGATCTGTACATAGTTAGCTCAGTCTCAGTGCTATCCCATTTAAATATTAGAGAACCAGTGTTTGCCCGAACACTTGTGTCCTATAGTATGCCCAGCGCAATGGACATTACTCCATTGGATTAATTAATAATAATTGTGTGACTACATTTCCTCTATCTTTATTTCAGGTCAGACTCTGAGTGTGATTACTCGCAAGCATCGAACACTGGACACAAAGTGAAGGCCAGTCGCAATCCGTCTGCAGACAGCAATGGGAAACGCAAGATGCAGTCACAAACAACAACCGTAACTCGTAGCAGGTGAATAATATTTTGAATTTATTATCTCCTAGTTCTGATTAAATTAAAATAGTAAAGTAGTACGTTTCCACTAATTGAATTATAATAGTGCAATTTGCATAAGTATTCCATTCGCTGATTAGTCACTTGTAATATTTTCTACAGAAATATCCGTGGTGTCGTTCATAAAATATTATGCGATTGTGTGCGCTGCTTACACACCGTTGTTATTTTTTGTTTGCCCCTGCATCTCTCGTTGTAAACATTAACTAATAACAGTTTTCGTTATTATTTCAGTAAAAAAACCAACACTGGCATGGACATATTCGGCATCAGTAAAAACCGCGACATCCCACACAAAGAACATTCATCGGATCACCTAACTTCATTCTTTGTGAACCGCGTAGCCAGCGGCTGTGAGCGCCGAGCAACGAGCACCGACGGAGAGTACTACATCGACTGCAAGGTGTACAAGGCTGACGACGCTCGCCTCACCGACTCCGCCGAGCTGTGGAAGAAAGCGCTCGTCCGAATCAAGTTCCAGACCGACGCGGACTCTCCTCAGTGGCGAAAACTACAAGAGCTCGTGCGTGCGGCTGATATTTTGTTTCCAGACAAACCAACATTTTATGATAATTAAACCAAGTACCTAAGTTACAGTTGTTTATTATTTACAGTAACAACCCGTTAACGCTTTAGTCACAAGCTTTGGTTTGTTACAATCATCGGCCACCATCACTCTCGCTCGACATTCTGTTAACAGCGAATACAAACTCGAGTGATCGGTCGAGTGCAGTAAGTAAACGGAGAGTCGAGTTGATAGTTGACAGTTCATCGTTCTCCGAAACGCCGCATACTGGTCAGACGTATGGAATATAGTGGTAAGGAGTAAGTTACTAGTCAATGGTCGAGTAAAGCTCATCCAGTACGCGACAAAATGAACTGTCTCGTTCGAGTGTATCGGTCGAGTTGAGTGGCGAGTCGAGTATCGATTTGCTCGAATTATCGTTCCAAATCAAGTTCTCAGTACAATGTACTGTCTCGGTCGAGTGGAGAGGCGAGTAGATTATCAATTATTGGGCATTCTATACCACTATCGGCAGCGAGGCGCACTCGCCGAGCAACTTGCCGATAGTGGTATAGAATGCCCAATAATATACTACTGACAGCGCCGCAGGCACCCTCTGGAGCACTGAAACCGGCACCAAATAAGGCCGCGGGACCACCGAGGGTCAGAGCCCCACGCTCCGCGGCTGTAGTAATCACGCTGCAGCCCGGAGCCGTCGAAAGGGGTGTCTCCTACAAGGCGGTCCTGACAGAGGTGAGGGCCAAAGTCGCGTTCCCCGACCTCGGTACACCGGCCGGCTTCAAAATGAGGCCGGCGATTACGGGGGCGCGGCTGCTCGAGGTGTCGGGTACCTCAAGCGCCGAAAAGGCGGACATTTTGGCCGCCAAGCTGCGGGAGGTCCTCAATCCGGAGGACGTCCGAGTGTCCAGGCCGATGAAGACGGCTGAGCTACGTATCGACGGTCTGGACGACTCGACAACCCCAGTAGAGTCGTTTCGCAGAAGGAGGCTGCGGAGAGGGAGAGGGAGATTTCATCCGCTAACCCGATCCGCAGCAGACGCGCCGGGCGTCGGCGGAGGGCGGACAACGCCCTCTTCCAGCCCCCCTAAATGGGTCCAGGGGCGACGGACCCGGGGACGTCCGTCGCCCCCCAAACATCAGGACCCGAGGTGGTGGCGCGTAGTGTTCCACGCGCGCCCCTCTTAGACGTCGCGGGGGGAGTCCAACACCTCACTCCCCCCCCAACCCGAGGTCGTGGCCCGCAAAGGCGGGCCGGCACTAGCCGGGGGTTGCGGAAGTATCGTTGTTCCCGCGACCCCCAGCGTAGGTGTGGGATGGAACACCGGGGTGGTTTTTAGTCAGTACGAGTCTGACAGACCCCTTCGCCCTCCCCAGGGCGGAGGACATCCAATGAGGATTTTCCACCCCGCAACAAAAAAAAAAAAAAAAAAAAAAAAAAAAAAGGGCGTGTAGAGTTAGAAGCTTGGCTCTACATGAGATCTGATAAGTTTTTGACAGTGCGAGCCATATGGTCTCGTATTGGCAATATTTTACATGAAAATATTTTTGGTGGGATTTCACTACTTTTTGTAAGTTGCTTATAACAGTTTTTTTTATTATTTTTACCCGACTGCCGAAGGAGAGTAACGTGTTTATCAGTCTATGTATGTAAGTATGTATGTATGTTTGTTCCTATGTGGCGTTCCAGAGACCAAACGCGTTGGCCGATTTTGATGAATCATACGTCAATCGATTCGTCTTAACCCTGCGAGTGTCACTGGCTACATTTAAATTGGAAAATAGAAAAATGGCGGATTTTGGGCGCCATATTGTGGGGGGGAAATATTTTTCTTTAGTTCCAAACCCATCGTGTGGTGTATCAAAATAAAGTGTTTTGAGAGGTGATTTCAAAAATATAAAATACTTACATGTTTAAATGTACCGAAATCTTAAAAAAAAACTAAAAAGTTATAAATAAAAAAAATGAATTCGAAAAAATCAAAAATTAACAAAAAAAGTTTTTTTGAATTAACTTTTTTTGTTAATTTTTTCCATCCCCTAATTTAAAAGGCAGGGGATTATTCACTAATGAAACACACCTGAAATATGTATTTTATTATTTATAACAAGGAGTCCCTATCAATTTTCAGACCTATCGCATCAAAATTTGCGGAAGTCTCATACAAACTTCCATCCCTTATTTTAAGGGTTGGGGGAAAAGTTCCAAGTTTTAGAATGTTTTTGTTATATTTTTACTAATTACATCCCACATTTCAGCTTTCTAGGACTTCAGGAAGTACCCTGATTCGATCACCATCAGTGAGAGAGTGAGTCAGTCAGTGACGAAATCGGGTTTTTTAGATATAAATAAAATCTACAGTATAAGAGCTATGCAATTTAAACTTTATATGTTGAATAAGTATACTATTGACATCATATCCCGAGAATTTTGTTTATCTGGTATAATCCAAACCCAATTTATGAGGGTTCCAAAAACGACGACGGGCTTCGAGAAAAGGTTGGTAGTGCCCTTGTGCTTCGCTTGGCTTGTCTTGGCGGGGGCACTACGGTACCCCCAGATAACTAATTCTGAAACTGTTCACTGCTGCGCTGGAGGATGTTGTCAAGGTTCTGGACTGGAGGGGACTAGGCATCAACGTTAATGTCGAGTACATTACTCACCTTCGGTTTGCCGACGACATAGTGGTCATGGGTGAGACCATGAAGGGCCTCACTACAATGCTCGATGACCTCAGTATAGCTTCCGAAAGAGTGGGTCTCAAAATAAACATGCACAAAACCAAGGTCAAGGTGAATGCCCAAGTGACACCCACTCCCATCAAGATAGGAGACTCGAAGTTGTAGACGATTATGTCTACCTGGGACCAACAGTCCAGTTGAGTAGGTCTAACTTCGAGAAAGAGGTTAACCGTCGAATCCGATTTGGCTGGGCGGCGTTCGGGAAGTTGCGCGGTATATTCTCGTCCAATTTACCGCAGTGTCTCAAGACAAAACTATGACCAGCATGTGTTCGTTTGTGAGACCGAGATGTGGTCGCTCACAATGGGCCTCATCAGAAAGCTTAAAGTTAGCCAAAGGACAATGGAGAGGGCTATGCTCGGAGTTTCCTTGAGTGATCGCATCAGAAATGAGGATATCCGCAGTAGAATCAAAGTTACCGACATAGCCCGAAGTATTGCGAAAAAAGTGGCAGTGGGCAGGGCACATTACACGCAGAACGGATGGCCGATGGGGCCGAAAAGTTCTGGAATGGCAACCACGAACCGGAAGATGTTGCGTGCAACGCATCGTCTTCCGGCCTCCCACTAGGTGGACCGATGACCTGGTTAAGGTTGCGGGAAAATGCTGGATGCGAGATGCACGGAATCGACGTAGCGACGCCTGGGGGAGGCCTATGCCCAGGAGTGGTCGTCTTTCGGCTGAATTGATGATGATGATGTTGAAAGCACCTGCTTGGATTTGGCTGCTCGGTTTGAACCACGACCTCCGACACTTGAATCGTGGTCGTTACTGGGCCACTGCTGCCACTGAAATAACAATAAAATAATACTTTTTTACCATACCTGGTTTGCATTTAACAATTCTGTTCCATGTTCCATCTCTTTCGCACCGCATGTGGCGAAGATTATCGTCGGAGAAGTAATTGGGGAAGTTACACTCAGGTTTGATTTCGGTACCAACAGGCTCCCAAAGCTTGCAAGGCCGACGACCTTCGACGGAGCCGGAGAGCAGGCAGTTATAGCGGACGGAGACATGGGGGTCTAGCTTGCAGAGAGCTGGAAAAATAAGTAGTCAATCAGTACATTTTAATATAAATTTGCCACAGTCGTGACTTCGTGAGTCACACACTTTCTGTTATTTTACTTTTTTAACCAGATTTTTTTTTTCAAACTTTTTGCAATGTAGGTTCTTTCACCTGTCTCGCAGACTTATTACGTATCTTTTGCAAGTGCAAAACGATAGCGATTTTTGCGCAATAATTGCTCTTCAATACAAAAGTTTTAGAGTTGTAGGCGGTTTTTTTTTAAATAAGTGCATTTGACAAACAGCAAGCGACACTGCAGGTAATTCCGACTTTTATGACATAAAGCGTTTGATCGCTATCTTTTTGCTCTAGCAAAAGATACGTAATAAGCCTACCGATTTATTTCTCGTGTCAATTTTTGTATAAAACCTTTTTTAAAAAACTTTGTAGGAATTTCTTCCTGTATCGTGGGTGCGTTTACAAACATTTAAACTCTCATACATAACACCCAGATCCGAAACAACTATCTGTAGCCCATACAAATATTTGTTCCGTGCGGGAATCAAACCCGCGACACGCAGCGCAGCAGCCGCTCGCTCAACCACTTTTTTGTTAAAATGTTTTTTATTTTCCTCTTTTTAATTTTGGTGAGTACCTGCAATTAACATGAAAATCATTTATAACCAAAGAACATCTCATGACGATTCCAATAAGCCCAAACACGACTAGGATACATTGTTTTATTTTGGAGTTCCAGTGGCCATTGTGGTCTTCTTCATCAGTTCCACTTCACCAACGGATACTTTCGGAGTGCAAATGATTGCATTATTGATTAAAATACCAAAATCACTACATGTATGCCTATAATATTCCCTAGGACCCTCAATTTCTCTAGGATCCCATCATCAGATCCTGGTTTCCTTATCATGGTACCACCCTTGGGATATCTCCTTTCCAAAAAAAGAAGAATCATTAAAATCGGGTCTTAAACGACGAAGTTATCCGCGAACACACATAAAAAATTATATATATACGAGAAACGTCCTCCTTTTTGGGAAGTTAATAAAAAAATACTTTAACACAATACTCACGAACACACTTAAGCGTATCCAAGTCATGCCAGATTCCATCCTGGCAGAAGACCACATCGTCACTAACTTTGCCAAACCCCTTGTCACAAGTGACGTTCAGTGTTGCGTAAGCTAGGGGCTGTTTTGGCATCGCCAAGGGATTGTTTGAGACCACGTATTTTCCGTGTTCAGGGTAAAGAGGCAGCACACACTGACCTGACTGGACTGGCACCCTGGAAAAAAAAAGACATTAGCAAAAAGTTGTTTAGGATACTGAAAAAAAAAGTTAATTATAAAAAATCAAAAAACCCGACTGCTTAAAAAGCGAACTAAAAGACGGTAACAAGAAGAAAATCATGCTGTGCAGTCGGAGGATACATCTGGTTTTGGTCAGCCAGCTCGCGAATATGATAATAAAACTTTTTTTATTTACAACTTTTTAGTATTTTTTTTAGAATTAGGTACATTTAAACATATAAGTGTTTTATATTTTTGAAATCACCTCTTAAAACCCTTTATTTTGATATCCCACATTTTGGACCCCCACAATATGGCGCCCAAAAGCCGTCATTTTTATATTTTCCAATTTTAATGTAGCCAGTGAAACTCGCAGGGTTAAGAGGAATCGATTGTAAGAATCATCAAAATCGGACAACGCGTTTGGTCTCTAGAACGCCACATAGGAACAAACATACATACATACATACATAGACTGATAAACACATTACCCTCCTTCGGCAGTCGGGTAAAAACGACTTAGAAGTTGTAGGTCGTGGGTAAATTATTTCATCACCACTGCTCTCAAAACGATGAAGAAAAACATCGTGAGGAAACCGGCATGTCCTAGGAACAAAAATTCGAAGACATGTGACATCCACCAAACCGCACTGGGTCCGCGTGTTGGATTACGGCCCATTCCCTCTCACAGAGAGGAGGCCTGTGTCCCAGCAGTGGGAACATTAATAGGCTGATGATGGATGTATTGACTACTATTTCATGTTCATCAACATCATCATCATTTCAGCCGAAAGTCATCCACTACAGAACATAGACCTGCCCCAAGTGTCGCCACATTGACCGGTCACGTGCATCTCGCATCCAGCTGACTCCTGCCACCCTCACCAGGTCGATCGATACGACTCCTTTTAGCGGTAAAAAGACATGCCTGTGTTTTGGTGGCGTTAAAAGAGACCAGGTTGCAATCACCCTACTGGGAGACAAGGCTTAAGGTTAAATCTGTCCGTTCTAGCATAGCCTCTCTCTAGAAACGAACTTCATCCACGCTAGTCTTAATCTTTTGTCTTTGAAAGTTTCCACTGCTGAGATACAGACCTCTCCTCTGTCCACCACGCGAGCCAAGTGCGGGTTGGTGGATGTCACATGTTTACGAAGTTTTGTTTCTAGAACATGCCAGTTGCCTCATGATATTTTCCTTCACCGTTTTTACAGCAGTGGTGATGAAATAATATACACAAAATAAAACGTCTGCCTGGGCCCACCTATGTCAAGGCCGTTACCACCAGCACCACCACCACCACCAGCACAAGCACTGCTAAGCAGATTGATTGAACATAAATTATCATCACCTGTTTTCTATTTCTGGCAGTATTGTGTTGCACAGTTCAGCTGACTCGTCGGATCCGTCTGCGCAATCTAAACGCTGCAAACAGGAATAACAGTGCTTATTGTATATCTCAAATTACACGGAGATCCTGCGCAGTTGCTATTTTTGTGTCAATGTTGAAGGTGAAGATAGCATTGTATAACTGCCTCTTTCACTCGCTTACGTTTGTCGCATCGTCCTGTCTCGCTTACTGTATGCAGTATACTCGATGACAAACTGTTTCTTGCGCAATGGTTCGCAGAGCCAACTTCAGAGACACAAAGATCCGCTGTGAATACTGAACTATGTATATATGCCATCGTGATTCCGACGTCATTATTCTGGGCCTTACTAGGCCTAGGGTAACAGTGGCGCAGCTATGGTAGGGCTAGTTGGGGCAGTGCCCCGTGGCCCCCAAGCTCAAGGGGACCCTTGGCCTCCGTGAACAATTGCTGCGTTATACATAATTGTAGTTAGAAGCATGAAGCTTTGCTTTATTATGCCCTCCAGTGGGCGATAAGAAGCTGCTGATGTAGATGGTCGAAAATCGATCACTTTTTCACAGCAGAATCATGATGGCATATGTTTTTGTATTTTTTTTTTAAACGTTGCTCACAATAGGAATTTCTCCTCTATCGTGGGTTTATTTACAAACATAATTATAAACTCACATTCGCAAATAACCGGAACATCTATTTGTAGACCATACCAATATTTGCTCCGTTCATCACTGTCATGTCGTAGTACGAGTTACGGTCCTAGTCTTTTTTGTAGTCCGTATGTGGTGGTATGGGTGTAACGGCAAGCTTCGATCATATTTTAAGAACTGCTCCACTCACCCCATTACACTCAGCACCCTGGTCGACACAGGCGCCGTACGCGCACTGGAACAGGTGCTTGATACAGGTCCGCCCGGCGCAAGCTTGGACCGTCTCGTCCGAGCCGTCGGGACAGTTCGGGACTCCGTCGCAGTAGTCGACCGCCGGGATGGTGTTGCCGTCCAGACAACGATACTTTTCCCTGAAAGAGGGGGGTAGTAGGAATTATATGTAAGGACCCGTATTCCAGCTCATACTCACACCTACCAATCAACTGCCAACCAATCACAACTCTCGAGTTTGGCATGTGATTCTTCAGCTTGACAATGTTATGTATACTCAATAGAGCAAGATCCTAGACGCCCTAGACCTGAATTGTTCTACACAAAATGAGTGGTAGGTATTGAATAGTTTTAGTATGTTCTGTGAACGGCCGACGGTAAATTAAATAGTACTCAACGCGTAATTAGTAAATACTATAGTCTCACAGCTGGTCGCCACCTTGAGTGAGGTCCTACTCATAAAATTTAAATATTGGATAACAGCTTCATTAATAGGTGTGAATAATGAAAATAAAACTCCAAGTTAGCAAGTATGTGTACGGTCAAAGTACATACTAACACTACTCAATTCCACAGATTTTGTATTGAAAGATTTCGGTAACGTTTGGGGCGTCTGGGATCTTGGACTTGAGCAAGTAATGTCAAAAAATACAAACTAGCCAATCACAACTGTTTATTTTGAATTGTAAATTGAGTTTGTAAGAGTTGAGCATGAGCCAATGCTACCGGAATACCGGTCTTAGAATTCAGAAGGACACATGGCCAGGTGCGGTGATGACAGGTGGTGGAAGGCAGTCACCGAGGGTAAACAGAGTGGCGCACAAGGATAGGCAGAAGGAATGTTGGCCGTCCGGCAGCGAGATGGGCAGACGATATTGTTGCCATCGCGGGTAGAACCTGGATAAGGGAGGCACAGGAGCGTGTGGACAATAAAAGAAAGGCCTATGCCATTGCGCAAAGTCAGGCTGTGGATTATGATGAAGTAAGAAATCGTTTATTTTTGAAAAATATTTGGCTGTAACATCAAAGAATTAGTCTGTAGCATGTTTCCTGGGTAGAAAAGTTATAATTCTATTGAGTCCGTCAGTGAGGTTATCAAATAATATTGGACACATATTTATTTTTTACCATATCAATAATAAAAAATAAGTTCAATAACTAAAACCCGACTACGGAAAAATAACGCTCTAAAAAGAATGAAACAAGAAAATATTCTCATATGCAATATTCATAATGGTGTTAGGAGGATAATCGTGCTCGTATGCCACCTACCGTAACAAACTAATACATTCTGCAACGTAGCATACGACCACGGTTATCCTGTGAACACCTCTATGAATGGCCTTCTGTGGCAACTAAAGGCCTTTGTAGCAAGCCTATGTGGCAGCCGAAAGTCTTTATGGCAATTGTAGGCCTTTGTGATCTACTACTACTGGGGAGGCCTTTGTAGCAAGCCTCTGTGGCAGCTGAAAGTCTTTGTAGCAACTGTAGGCCTTTAATTGTGGCCTCTTACTACAGGGAAAGCCTTTGTGGCCTACTACTACTGGAAAAACCTTTGTGACCACTGAATGCCTTTGTAGCAAGCTTTTGTGGCAGCTAAAATTCTTTGTGGCAACTGTAGGCCTTTGTGGCAGCTGAAATTCTTTGTGGCAACTATAGGCCTTTGTAGCAAAACAGTTTAGGACTTTGTGGTCCACCGGGGTCGCCGATACTGGTTGATCGACGAACTTTATGGTTGTTAATTAGCAGCATAAGCGGCAGCGTCAGCGTCTTCGACAGATATAATGTCAATGTCATTGTAACTTCGACTTCAAGGCCAGCGTTAGCACCAACGTCAGCGTCAGCGTCAATGTCAGCGACAGCGCCAGCGTCAATGTCATTGTAACTAATGAAATGTTAAAATGTCAAAGGACAATGGACAAAGGACAAAGAACAGGATCATAGCAGATGGCATTCTATAGTTACTGCCTGCCCCCATGGGCAAAGGCGTGTTTTATACATGGTAAATACATCTCAGTATATATTATTTGTATTAATTGTATTTGTATATGTGTTGTATTTTTTTGTATTTACGTATTATTATTATTTTATAGAGTTCCGTACCTCGAAAGGAAAAAACGGAACCCTTATAGGGTCACTTTGTTGTCCATCCGTCTGTCTGTATGTCAAGACAGAGGGTCTCAGGAACGCGTGGAGGTATCAAGCTGAAATTTATATCAAATACTCAAGTCTACTGTCCCTTAAAGCTGTGAAAAAATCAAACTTCTAACCGAACGCAATCAAAAGATACAGCCGTTTATGCTGCAAATTTTCGACACTCGCAAGGGAATCAAAACCTATAGGGTACTTCCTGTGAACTCAGAATCTTAGAGAAGAAATTTGGTACGAAGCAACGTCTTATAGATAAAGGAAAAATTGCGAAAACCGTAAATTTTTAATTACATCATATAATAAAAATATTTTTAATAATTTTAAACTTACTACCCCTTTCCTCATGAACGCGTAGAGGTATTAAATTGAAATTTATATCAAATACTCAGGTCTATAAGCAGAGGTTTGTACGGAACCCTCATTTGTACTTACTTGTCCAGTCTGGTGTCGTTGTGACACCTAGGGAGCAGTTCGTCTGACCGATCAGCACACTCCACGATATCGTTGCACGGAGCTGTCCCGTCCACGCAAGCGCCGTATGTACATCGGAACCAGTGGGGTAAGCATCTGAAAAACATGATTTTGTTTTAAAAATAAATTTTATTTTTAAACAAACGTTTATTAATACAGTTGCATTGTCACGAGAAACAAACGGGTGTGCTAAATTTCAGTTCAATCGGAGACTGGGCATTGGAACAAATTTAACTTGCAATTTATATGATTAGAGAAGAATTAGGGAATATTTCCTGTCAACATGACTCATTAATTTATGTATTTACAATTGTAATATTTTAGTTTTGTATTATATAGTATACTGTATGTATTACGTTTATGCATTGTGTTGCACACGTATTTGTTTAGTTTATTTAGTGAGTAAGTATTTAAAATTGTTAAGAGTTTTTAATAAGCTTTTGTTGTGCACATGGATGTACTATCCTCAAATGCATATTTATTTACGCAACTGAGATTTGCTGTTAGAGAACCCAACAATGGGTTAAGCTCGCCTTTGTACATAAACTGTCATATTGTCTTTGTATGTTTTATGTTTAGTGTACAATAAAGAATAAGAATTAAAGTAAAAGAATTGAATGATTACAGACACCGGGACAAGTAAAAGAAAGCACGTTAAAAGCTTGTAATAAATAAAAGTAGGTAATGATGGTGACTCAAAGAATTGCCAACCTGAAGTGGCAATGGACAGAGCACATTGCTCGCAGAACGGATGGTCGTTAGGCCCGAGAAGTTCTGGATTGGCGCCCGCGTACCGGAAGAAGAAGCGTTGGATTGCCTTCAGCCTCCTCCTCGATAATTTTTGGGTTGGCGATCGCAATACGGTAGTTACAAAGGCTAAGTGAATGTAGCTCATTATCTGGTTAGTCTCTTAGTCACCACTTACGACTCCCACGGGAAGATAATGCGATGTGTGCGATGTAATTGCATTATAATTCCTTCTAACCCGTTCCATCATCGGACTACAAGACGTACGGTTATGCGCCATCGGTACATGGTGGTTTTTTTTTTTTGGGACTGTGCCACCGCACTATTCCCAAACCACTGCAACCCCTGAAAGCCAGAATCAAGAGTGACGACAACCAGAAAAGCGCCGAGGCAATGAAGCTCGACGAAGTCCCGGAGAATGAATTTCACTGTCTGGGATACCGCAACGAAATTAATCAGAAAAGAATAACGGAGGAGTAGGAAAAAATCGAATTTCCACTTCCCTCCATATCAAGCAGGAGACAGAAAAAATAGATAAGGTATCCCACCCATACGCACTAAACGTTGTGGGAATATTTTCATTGTGCGTACAGATTAGAAGTGGAATTCCCTGCTGAGTCTTTGTTCCCCAATAGCTACAACCTAGGAGTCTTTAAGTCATTGTTGAATAGGTGACTTCTAGGCAAGCGTGCTTCAGCGTCGACTACATCATCGCTTACCATCAGGTGAGAAAGTGGTAAAAGGCGAGACTACCGAAAATTTAAATATGGGAGGGACTATTCTTTACGTCCGACACCATACGGTACTAGGAGCGTATGACTGTCGCGTAGTTATAGGCATTTCATTTATGTTTGTTCAAAATGTCTTTAACATATAAAGAAATAAGGTTGCAAATCGCTTACGTGGTGTTTCTGCATAGGGCAAATGTTTCATCGCTTTTGTCACGGCAGTCTACTTTGCCGTCACACTTGCCGTCAACGGGTATGCACGTGCCGTCTGCACACTGCCACTGGTATAGCCTAGAAAATGATTAAGAGGAAATATACACATGTTGCGCCGAGCCCAAATAAATTGAATAAGGGCAATAGAATTATGAGAAGACTGAAAAAAGTACCAATTGTAACTGAGAAAAAACTAATACAGGGGCAACATTGGGGCCCTGGCTGGAGTTTACTACATTAGTCTCCACATGATCACTCGGTTAAGCAGTAGCCAATCGCCACACACAAAAAAATACGGCATTTTTGGGCGTAAAAAATTTCGTCCACATCGTTTTCAATGGGAAAAGGGCCCAGAACGCTGGCAGCATAATTGCCACGTTGGATAGCAACGCTGATTCTCTGGTCGGAGAAAAACCCAGCCCTCTGGTCACGTGAAGAGTCGACTAACCGTTAACTTATGTCTTATGTAAGGTGAGAAAGATTAGTAAGCAGTGTACTTACCCACATTTATATTGTCTTTTAAATCTACCATGAGAAATTTCACCATCTGTCAGGTTTCTGGAAAAAGAATATCCATTTTAATTCGTACTTATTTTGTTTTATTGGGACAATCCCATCAATTCCCAAACCACTACAACTACTGAAAGCCAGAATCAACAGTGGCGACCACCAGAAAAGCGCCGAAGCAATGAAGCTAGACGAAGTCCCGGCGAATGTATTTAACTATCTTGGATCCCGCAACGAAATTAATCGGTAAAAAATTACAGAGGAGTAGAAAAAAACACATAATTTCTACTTCCCTCCATATCAAGCAGGAGACAGAACAAATAAGGGCAATTGTCACAAAGGGTCGCTTACAACTGGGATAAGCCAAGTTGGCTAGCACCACGGATAAAAATTATCATTAATATTAGTAGGTTAGGTCCTAATATTGTGAGCTGTTATATTTGATTCCAATAATAAAAAAAAATATTGAAAGCACGGCAATTTGTTTTAGTTGCCACAAGGTCCGTAGTAAATAACTCTGGGTGCAGCCTGTACATTATCCAACATAATATTGCGTTCGTACTGCCAAAGAATACACTCCCATAAGATATGATGTGCAGATTGTACATATTCGCAGTCAGATGTAGAACATTGACATAAATGCGAGGCAAGGAGCTTGAAGGAAAATAATTTACTTTTAAAGTTAGAGAAATTGGGCAACACAGTGATCCCCAGCCACGTCCTGGCCAGCCACTTGCGGAAGGATGGAAAGAATTAGTGGAGGTGTCGGCCTTTGATAGAATTATTCCACCTATATTATTATTTCTCGTCTTTACTAACTTGATTTAAGTACTACTAATACTCTTGTTAAGGGTTTAGCATAAAAAAATAATTATATTGTATGTCGTTTTGTGACAATTAAACACTTTTTCTTTCTTTCTTCTTTGGAATATATAGGTATATATTGCCATTCGGATAAAAGTTCCTCCCAAACGTCAGTCTGTGGTTTAAATAATTTAGAGATTTTCTCACGGTCACTCCGCGTTAAAAAGTCCGCGTCCATGATCTCTCGTGCAATATTACATTGCAGGACGTCGCTTGACTGCCTGCACTTCAAGAACGACTGGGTAAGCCAGCAAGTACCGGTAAGGCCTCAGTACTAACCGTCCTGTACGCTTTGCATAAGAATATGAAAGCTAAACGCTAACTTTGAAGTAATTTACGTCCTTAGTTGAAACTGGATTTACTTAATTTTCAAAATCAGCTTCCAGTCTAATGAAGCTGAATACTATAACCACGGATTCCTAGCGTTAAGAAAGAAAATTTGGTTTAAAAAGACCCCTAGAACGAAGGAGATATAATTATCTTCTTTTTTCTTTTATAATGAAATGACTCTAAACACGACGCGTCTTTGAAAGATCACTCGAGCAATTCTTTTAAAAAGTCTCAATTCAAAAAAGAAGTACTTCTTCTTTTTAACCGACTTTCCAAAACAGGTGGAGGTTCTATGTTCGACTTTATGTTTGCTTTTTTTGTGTATTTTCACCGATATCTCCGTCAATTGTGAACGAATTTTGAATATTTGTTTAAAAAAGTACCTATGTTCCGAAATTGGTCCCATTTTATTATCATTGTAATTAATGGTCGAATATAATATAATGTAATTTCACAATTTTATTGTTTACATTTACTTTTGATCCTTGATTTGAGTTTTAAGATAAGATAAGATAAGATATATTTATTTCTGAGTATATGGTACATTAAGATCTTAATATTAAACAGTTTCACATACACTACCGTTGCCGGTGTAGAAATATTAGAATTAACTTAAAAAATCAAAGTGTCCAAGCTCCAAAGCGGCCGCAACAATACAACTGTAGTAAGTAATTTATCGACACAATAGAAACAGCAATAGATTACGCATACATGGTGTGCGCGCGACGTTTAAGGCGTACAATATTATAAATTAGTTTAGATCATTTTTATACAATGTTTTTATGTTTTGATTTTTTTGTTTTAATTTTTTTGTTTTAATTTTGAATGTTTAATTTATGGTTTTTAATTGTGAATATTTTAATTTTGGATTTTTTACTTTTACCTTTATTATTGGATTTTGTTTTTATTTTTTTATTGATTTAAATATTGTACATGCATGCCTTGCTCTGTTATATATTACTTGTATTGTTTATCTAGAGGGACACTGATTGCCAAGATACAGGCAACTGCCTAGTTTGGGAATCAGGGTTTCACAGTTGCTTTTTTGCCTTGTTCTATATCTCACACCTAATTTTATACTGTTCTTGTAAGGCTTTGTTATGAATAAATGAAATGAAATGAAAAAAAAAATATATAGTTTGTTGAAGATCTGATGAAGATCGAACTTCGAAGATATACAACAGAACTTACGTACGGGTACGGGTACGCAGATCTCTCATTTCACCGGTTATGTTCAAGTTTTATGATATTCGGGTAATCTTTACTGGCGTTGTAGGTTCCTTACTAAACAACTAAAATAACTTTATTTTTGGAAGTCGGTGTCCTTAACGCAAAAAGTTGGTGCCTACGAAAGCCACCGACTTCCAAAAATAATTATATTTTTCATTTTGTAGTTTTTTATTTGGAAGTTGGTAGTATTTTTTTTTGTAAAAAAGTTTATTTTTTGCGTAGTACTTACTGGGTACTTGAAAAACAGAATTCTTCATCGGAGCCATCAGAACAATCCCAGTTATGATCACACACGGCTACAGCACTGATGCACGTCCCATCCAGACATTTGAACTCGTTTGCTCTGCAAAATACAGGGGGGTAACCATAAGCTCTAAGAGTAAGGTTATTTTGGGTGCGTGTACGGGACAGATGTATATGACTTGTATACATCTGTCACTTACGCGATCTCAAAATAACCTTACTCTAAGAGCTTATGGTCAAGTCCCAGGTGAGTTTTCAAGTGAGCATATCCTAACTATGAGAAATAGTGAAAAAACTCAAAGTAGTCTCGGGGTCGACTTTGATGAAATCTAAAATTGCATCATTGGAATTATGAAAAATCTATATTTCTAGCCTGAAGTATCGAAGCAGTTGATTAAAAACAGACTGGTGCGAGTGTGAAGTGCGAGTCGGACTCGCGCACGAAGGGTTCCGTATTCGTATATTATTTCCATTATCGCAGAAAACGGCAAAAATATCACGTTTGTTGTATGGGAGCCCCACTAAATTTTTTATTCTATTCGGTTTTTAGTATTTGTTGTTAAAGCGGCAACAGAAAAACATCATCTGGGAAAATTTCAACTGTCTAGCTATCACGTTTCATGAGATACAGCCTGGTGACAGACGGACAGAGAGACAGACAGATGGATCGTGGAGTCTTAGTAATAGGGTCCCGTTTTTAACCTTTGGGTACGGAACCCTAAAAACACATATTACACCATTCGAGAGTTACTAATAAAAATCGGTTAAGTTCGAGTCGGACTCGCGCACGAAGGGTTCCGTACCATTAAGTTAAAAAACTGGCCAAGTGCGAGTCGGACTCGCGCACGACTAAGTTTGATTGCTCTCAGCAATCTCACTCTCTATCATACTGTACCCTAATTGGTAATTACAGTTTTGAGCCGTTCGGAGTCGAAACGCTTGGGTCATGGGCCCGGAGTGCACGACGCACGTCTCCTTTTTACCCGACTGCCGAAGGATGGTAATGTGTTTATCAGTCTATGTATGTAAGTACGTATGTATGTTTGTTCCTATGTGGCGTTCTAGAGACCAAACGCGTTGGCCGATTTTGATGATTCATACGTCAATCGATTCGTCTTAACCCTGCGAGTGTCACTGGCTACATTAAAATTAGAAAATAGAAAAATGGCGGATTTTGGGAGCCATATTGCGGGGGACAAAAGTTTTTTTTTATTCCAAACCCATCGTGTGGGGTATCAAAATAAAGGGTTTTAAGAGGTGATTTCAATAATATATGACACTTATGTTTAAAAGTACCTAAATCTTAAAAAAGGATATCTAAAAAGTTATAAATAAAAAAAGTTAATTCAAAAATCAAAAAAACCCGACTGCTTAAAAAGCGAACTTAAACGCCGTAAACAAGAACAAAATCATGCTGTGCAGTCGGAGGATACGTATTAGCGAGCTGGTTGACCAAAACTAGACGTATCATCCGACTGCACAGCATAATTTTGTTCTTGTTTACGGCTTTTAAGTTCGCTTTTAAGCAGTCGGGTTTTTTGATTATTTAATAAACTTTTTTTTTAAGGAGATCTCTCGCCGACTGATCGACACTGTGCGTGACCAGAGGGCTGGCTCGTTCTTTGCGCAAAGAATCAGCATTGCCTTTCAACGTGGCAATGCTGCCAGTCTTCTGGGCACGTTCCCGGATGACAGCGATGTGGAGGAGTACTTCGACGCCTAAGTGTACCTTTCTTTTGTATATAGCATAAGTAGTTAGGTTTAGTATAGTTTACTTTTGTTTAGTTTTTAAGTATGTACGTATTTACTCAAACCTAACTTTGTTTTACAAATAAAACTAATAATTTAAAAAAAACCGGCCATGTGCGAGTCGGACTCGCACACGAAGGGTTCCGTACCATTATCGCAAAACACTGCAAAAAAGTCACGTTTGTTGTATGGGAGCCCGCCTTAATTTATTTTATTTTAATTTAATAATTATTATTTTTTGAAGTGAATATACAACTAAACATTCTGTGAATATTTCATGCGTTCTACCTGTTGCCGTTATTAATACTGAGCAAAAATCGGCAAAAATATCACGTTTGTTGTATGGGATCCCCCCTTAAATATTTATTTTATACTGTTTTTAGTATTTGTTGTTATAGCGGCAACAGAAATACATCATCTGTGAAAATTTCAACTGTCTAGCTATCACGGTTCATGAGATACAGCCTGGTGACAGACGGACAGACAGACAGACGGATCGCGAAATCTTAGTAATAGGGTCCCGTTTTTGCCCTTTGGGTACGGAACCCTAAAAAAGCTCATAAGATTAACGTAAAAATAATTTACCTGCAAGTCGAAATTGATCCAAGATGCCAGATAGTTGATCCCACAGCTGGCGAAATGGCTGAAATAATCAACATTAAAAGTAGAAACATACGAAAGAAAGAAATATACTTTAATTGCACCAGAATTGAAACAAAACATTATAAAATCTTACGCGCACGAAGGGTTCCGTACCATTATCGAAAAAAACGGCAAAAAAATCACGTTTGTTGTACGGGAGCCTCACTTAAATATTTATTTTATTCCGTTTTTAGTATTTGCTGTTATAGCGGGCTAGCGGCAACAGAAATACATCATCTGTGAAAATTTCAACCGCCTAGCTATCATGGTTCATGAGATACAGCCTGGTGACAGACGGACAGACAGACAAACAGACGGACCGCGGAGTCTTAGTAATAGGGTCCCGTTTTTACCCTTTGGGTACGGAACCCTAAAAACTAAAACACGCTCGAAAAAATAAAAAAAAACACAACACCGGAATTCATCGAAGAATAATTACGCAGAGGTCTACCTACACCTCTGCGTAATTACTCTTCGATGAATTCCGGTGAGCTGCTACTGAGAAATCCCAAATCCTAGATGGAAAAACCCAACAACAATTTGCCTGACCTGCAGGCATCCTCATTCATCATCATCTGCCGTGCTTTTTTCCCGCCCGCGTGAACATCAAAAATTATCCCGAGGGAACATATTCCCGGGATAAAAATGTGCTATTCCTGGCTATCTATCTCTATGCCAAATTTCATCCAGACCCGTTCAGCCGTTTGAAAGTGCAGAAGTAACAAACGCACTCAACCTCCACCAATTCTTTCCATCCGTTCGCGTGCGGCTGGTCAGGATGTGGCTGGAGGTGGATCCCTGTGTTGCCCAATTTCTCACAAGGCTTGGTAACTTTAAAAGTAAATTGTTTTCCTTCAAGCTCGTTGCCTCGCCTTTATGTCAGTGTTCTACATCTGACTGCGAATATGTACAATCTGCACATCATATCTTATGGGAGTGTATTCTTTGGCAGAATGAACGTAATATTATGTTGAATAATGTAGAGGCTACCTCAGGAGTTGTTGACTATACGGACCTTGTGGAAACTAGAACAAATTTCCGTGTGTTCAAGCGTTTTGCCATACCTATTATTGGAATCAAATATAACAGCTCACAATGCTAGGACCCACTAATATTAATTCTTATTTTTATCCGTGGTGCTAGGCAACTGGGCTTATCCCAGTTGTAAACGACCCTTTGTGCCTAGTGGCCTTGTTTGTTCTGTCTCCTGCGTGATATGGAGGGAAGTGGAAATTTATATTTTTTCCTACTCCTCCGTTATTCTTTTCTGATTAATTTCGTTTCGGGATCCAAGACAGTTAAATTCATTCTCCGGGACTTCGTCGAGCTTCATTGCCTCGGCGCTTTTCTGGTGGTCGCCTCTATTGATTCTGGCTTTCAGGAGTTGCAGTGGTTTGGGAATAGTGTGGTGGGATTGTCCCAAAACGCACTCAGAAACTTTAACCTTTATAATATTAGTGTGTTGTTGAGGACAGCTTGCAACGAGGATGCAGCATATTACATAGTACGAATGCCTACCTAATCTCCACGACTAGTTACTGGGTAAAACGTTACTCTTAGACTCTATGGTAAATATTAAATATTATTAATTTCACCATATTTTTTTACAATTTGAACATTATATATAAAATATTAAATATGTCCAAAAAAAAACATAAAACCCGATTGCTTAAGAAGCGAAATAAAAAGATGTAAACAAGAAGAAAATCATGCTGTGCAGTCGGAGGATACCTACATATTCCCGACGGACCAAAACCAGATTTATTTATCCAAGGGCCCAATATTTTTTCTTCCAAACCATCAACCATGTGGATATTCAACACGAGGGCATGGAAAAAAAATTGGGCCCCCACGTTATGGCGCCCAAAAGCCGCCATGTTTATATTTTCCGTTTTTAGGGTTCCGTACCCAAAGGGTAAACAAGACCCTATTACAAAGACTCCGCGGTCCTGTATGTCTGTCCGTCTATCAGTAGGCTGTATCTCATGAACCGTGATAGCTAGACAGTTGAAATTTTCACTGATGATGTATTTCTGTTGCCACTATAACAACAAATACTAAAAACAGAATAAAATAAATATTTAAGTGGGGCTCCCATACAACAAACGTGATTTTTATCCGTTTTTAGGGATAATGGTACGGAACCCTTCGTGCGCGAGTCCGACTCGCTCTTGGCCTGATTTTTTATGTAACCCAGTGACACTCGCAAGGTTAAGACGAATCGATTGACAGTATTTTGGACAAATTTAAAAGATCTTCCATAAATTGAATAAAAAAGATATATGTTATGCTTCTATGTTTTTAGGGTTCCGTACCCAAAGGGTAAAAACGGGACCCTATTACTAAGACTTCGCGATCCGTCTGTCTGTCTGTCTGTCCGTCTGTCTCCAGGCTGTATCTCATGAACCGTGATAGCTAGACAGTTGAAATTTTCACAGATGATGTATTTCTGTTGCCGCTATAACAACAAGCTAGGTTTTTTATCTATGCTATAACAACGAATCGATTGACACCTTATTCATCAAAATCGGATGAATATTTTAGGCGCTACGGAGGAACAAACGTAAATACAAACATACACTGCTAAAATCATAATCCTTCCTTTTGGCTTCGCCGTCAGCATCACCATCATCATCAGCCTATTAATGTTCCCACTGCTGGGACACAGGCCTCCTCTCTGTGAGAGGTAATGGGCCGTAATCTACCACAAGGGTCCAGTGTGGGTTGGTGGACATCACATGTCTTCGAATTTTTGGTTCTAGGACCTGCCGGTTTCCTCACGATGTTTTCCTTCACCGTTTTGAGTTTTGCTTCGCCGTAGTCGTGTCTCAAAATTGTATGGGATTGACAAGCGATATCGAAAAATCACGTGATCAATCCCTTACATTTTGACATTTACACTATCACCCTCGATGACCTCGAATGCCATTTGTGTAGAGCTTCTGAATGACATTTGGCACAGAGACAGCCTATGTGCTGCAGTCTGGAATAGCACATGGGCTTCCGGTATAATGTTGCCTTGGGATACCTTGGGTTCCTTTGGGATATTTGTAATTTTTACCTATATTGACATAGCCTTATTATCTGTTTTTAGGGTTCCGTAGCCAAATGACAAAAAACGGAACCCTTATGGATTCGTCATGTCTGTCTGTCTGTCTGTCTGTCCGTATGTCACAGCCACTTTTTTCCGAAACTATAAAAGAACTATTATGCTGCTGAAACTTGGTAAAGATGTATTCTGTGAACCGCATTAAGATTTTCACACAAAAATAGAAAGAAAACAATACATTTTTGGGGTTCCACTTAGAACCGAAAATCTTTTTTTTTTTTCATCTTTCCTATACGTATGGGGTATTTAAGGATAGGTCTTCAAAAATGATATTGAGGTTTCTAATATATTTTTTTTCTAAACTGAATAGTTTGCGCGAGAAATACTTCCAAAGTGGAACCGAAAATTAGTTTGAACGAGATCTAGTAAGTAGTTCTTTTTTAATACGTCATAAATCGTAAACCGCAATTTACCAAGTACGGAACCCTTCGTGCGCGAGTCCGACTCGCACTTGGCCGGTTTTTCAGTATGTCTTGACATGTACTGTTTTGACATTTTGGTTTTTATATTATTGTTCCTAATAATATTTTTCTATTTTTATTGACATTGATCTCTATTAATTTGTATTATGCAATTCTTTATAATTATTGTTTTATTGTCCATGTTTATTTTATTGAATTATTGAGATTTAAGTGGCTTGATTTATTTAAATTACTTGGAAACATTTGTACGCCCTCTGGCATAACATAGCGCACTCTTTATTACCTGTATATACCATTCTTATTCAAGGGCGTCGCCAAGGGAGGGCAGGGGGGGGCAGCTGCCCCCCCCTAGAGATTATAAAGAAGTTGCCAAATGTAAAGCAACCACAGTCCTAAGTCTTTGACTTGAATTGCTTGATTGATCATTTCCGTACGTCGAAACTCGAATGAATATATAAAAACCAAACCCATCGGATCGAACCGTTGTTGATATCCTAAAATAGGCAAAATCTTCTTTCCCGACACGGAAAAGCGTTGAAAATTTTGATCGCTCTTCCGTGCACAACGTGTAAGGTAGAGTTGCGTAGCTTTACACGTTGGACTCTGAATAGTGCTCGCCAAACTTCTGGGCCGCCCTGAAGTTGGCTTTCCGATACGCAAGGCACGGATCGGTACTGTTTTTGTATGATTTACTACTGCGCAGACATTGCAGCCAACTTCGGGACGGCCAAGAAGTTTGGCGAGAACTACCGATATTATTACAATCGCTGTAGATGTAAGGCTCGTGCCACAAGTGAAAAGCTTCATGTGCTCTCGACTTTACCTACAATTCATACTTTTCTCATTCTCCATATCAACTTGCCCCCCCCTGGGCCATCGGCTGGCGACGCCCTTGTTCTTATTGTACCTATGTTAAACAAATAAATAAATGAATTATGCCTTATGATAAGAAAACACTATTCACGCGGGCGAAACCTCTAGCAAATACTAGTTCTTGTAAATTTTACTATATGTACATTATCAAGGTAGCATTATCATAAAATACAAGGCAAATCGATCGTAACGAACCAGACAGTCAGGTAGGAACCTGCTTGATACAACTTAGATGTCTCATCGAAACCGGTCTAGCCGTTTTGGAGATCAGAACAACATTAAATAGTTGTTGTCATTTTTGTCACCTTTGCGCAAGTGCAAGCTATAAGTTGACAAATTTGTATCGCGATCGGATGAACGCATCGCATGAAATAGGTACGAACAAACAAACAAACATTGATTTATAAATAATTCATTAGCGACCCGCCCCGGCTTCGTACGATACAAATTATATACAATCTTCCTCATATTATATCGCTCTTTCTAGTAGTGACAAGCGTATCAAAATTCGTTGAGTAGTTTTGAGGAAGATAACGGAGAAACAGAAATTACGTCGACAGACGCGGACAGTGACTTTTTTATACTATTTGCACCAAAGACTTAACTCAGATGAAGTTGGTAACACGAGGTTAAATAACAAATATGTCATACATAATTGGCTGGGTTAGCTACTAACCCGGAGTTAGTAAGATGTCCTGTCGTTTCGGGTGACGCAGGTGCTCCCTGGGGTTGCTTCGAAAAGTACCTGTGTCGCATAAACAGGGAGCCGGACGCCCGGTGTCACCACTGCGTCGACTGCAGATAGCATACGCTGGCAGAGTGTGCCGCTTGGGAAAAGCCGCGCCGAGCCCTCATCTGAGAAGTAGGCAGTGACCTGTCGCTGCCGGCCGTAGTCGAGTATACGGTCGGCAGCGAGGAGTCCTGGGACGCGGTAGCATCCTTCCGCGAGACGACTTTCGCAGAAGGGTGCCACCGCGAGGCTGCGGAGAGGGAGAGGGAGATTTCATCCGCTTACCTGATCTGCAGCAGACGCGCCGGCTTTGGCGGCGGGCGGAAAACGCCCTCTTCCGGCTCCCCTAATTGGGTCCAGGGGCGATGGACTCGGGGACGTCCGTCGCCCCAACACATCAGGACCCGAGGCCCCTCTTGACGTTGCGGGAGGAGTCAAACACCTCACTCCCCCCCAACCCGAGATCGAGGCCTACAGACGCGGGCCGACACTAGCCGGGGGTTACAGAAGTATCGTTGTTCCCGCGACTCCCGGCCTAGGTGTGAGATTGAACACCGGGGTGGTTTTTAGTCAGTACGAATCTGACAGACCCCAACACCCAGGGCTGAGGACATCCAATGAGAATTTTCCAACCCGGAACAAAAAAAAGGTTGGCGCAAGTGGGCCTTAGAGATTACTAGCTTCTGCCAGCGGCTTCGCCCGCGTGAGTTTCGAAAATAAGACCAAGGAAAGGGCTAAAAAGTATCTATCCTATGTGCTATTCCAGAAAATCAAAAAAAAAAATTAAAAACATCCAGATCCGTTCAGAAGTTATTGCGTGAAAGAGTGACAAACATACAAACACCCTTACACACTCACAAATGGCAAACAAAAGCCTTTAAATATTAGTGTGATAAAAAGAATGGATTATATTTTCGAGTCACTTTTATTTATTTATTTTTACTCCGAAACTCGTCTGTAAGGTTATTAATGAAGTTTTTGCCGAGTATTGAAAGCAGGTTTTGAATCTAGAAAAGCTGCAAATGCCTGACATGCCAATTCAATGCCGTGAGTGTCATGTTTGAATCATGTTTGAATCATGCAAGGAAAACATCATGAGGAAATCGTAGCACATACATTTTATAGTGATCAATGTTTCTTCCTTCTTTGTACGTGCAGTCTTTGCCTTTACATGTACAGACCACAGATATAAATCTAACAAGATGACGCGATTGTATGTACTTCACGTGTCAAAAAACGGAGTAAAGTTACGATCAATGATCGTAATCTGAGCTTTTGTCATTTAGCATTATCGCCACCGGAAATCCACCGAAATCTAGAAAAATGCCTTTTTATGCCATATTGAGCTGTAAAGATTGTATAGAAAAAGTTGGCCGAGGCATTGGAAATGTTTTCTTTCACTGGTAAGTACATTTGTTTTAAAATTGTTTGTGAACAAGTGGCACGCTTGGTTTTCATACAGATGGAGGGATGCGTTATCTAGTTAGATTTTGTCTGTGGTACAGTTTGATATTGTTACTTAAACAAGTTGTTGCATAATGGAGCATTAATTACCCGACTGCCGAAGGAGGGTAATGTGTTTATCAGTCTATGTATGTATGTATGTATGTTTGTTCCTATGTGGCGTTCTAGAGACCAAACACATTGGCCGATTTTGATGGTTCTTACGTCAATCGATTCGTCTTAACCCTGCGAGTGTCACTGGTGACATTAAAATTGGAAAATAAAAAAATGGCGGCTTTTGGGCGCCACATTGTGGGGTCCTAAATTTTTTTTTTTCCTAACCCATCATGTGGGTATCAAAATAAAGGGTTTTAGGAGGCAATTTCAAAAATATATCACACTTATATTTTTAAATGAATATAATTCTAAAAAAAGTTATAAATAAAAAAAGCTAATTAAAAAAATCCAAAAACCCGACTGCTTCAAAAAGCGAACTAAAAAGATGTAAACAAGAAGAAAATCATGCTGTGCAGTCGGAGGATACATCTGATTTAGGTCAGCCAGCTCGCGAACATGCATGTTGTTTGGCAACATGATTTTTTTAATTAACTTTTTTTTTACTTTAAGGTTGAAAGGCTACCATTTTCTCAATCAAAACTAATAGTATAGTTAGTAGATTGTGTGGTAGTAGTGTAGTGTACTATAGTTTAGGTTTAATATGTCTGGCAATTGACGAACAGGGGGGTTGACCATATGCTCTTAGAGTAAGATTATTTTGAGTGTGCGTAAGGGACAGATGTATATAAGTCGAAAACCTTATTCATGATTTTCACCACTCAAAATAAGCGTATACCGGACTTCTCACCTCTTAAAATAAATAACGAAACAATAAAACGATCAACTAACGAAAAATATCTTGGATTAAGGGTAGATGAAAAACTAACTTGGAAATTACACATTGAGCATCTCAGAATTAAATTAACATCGTTATTGGGAGCATTACGGAAAGTTGCAAACTGTATTCCAAGTAAAGTGCGCACTTTGATTTATAACTCTTTAGTCAAATCGCATTTAGAGTATCTGATTGAGGTATGGGGCTCCGCAGCAGTTACTAATTTAAACTCACTTCAAAGAGTTCAAAATAAAATAATTAAAACTCTGTTCCACTATCACTATCTCACTCCAACAAAGACCTTATACGAAAAAACTAAACTATTAAATATTAGACAGCTTTACATCTACTACACCTGCATTCTTATTAAAAGCATAACTACAAACTCGATACAAACTAACATACAAATAAAGAAAAAAACAATGTCATATAACCTGAGAAATAGATATAAAAACAAACTAGAAGTCATCAGCGTACGCACTAATTACGGTAGAAGGACTATATTATGTGAAGGAGCACAGCTGTTCAATGAATTGCCGGACGATATAAAGGAGTGTCATAACTTAAATACATTTAAAAATAAGCTTAAGAAACATGTATGTACATTATAACTAAACTGCAAACTCTGACGCTGGCTCTGGAGGAAATTGTATTTTACTGTATTATTATAATTATTGCTCTGTATCTCATTATAAGACCCAGGCATGTCTTTTTTCCGCTAAAAAGAGCCGATTCCACCCGGCTCCATCTTTCCGTGGTGTAACCGTGCCGTTGACGGACCATCTCGAACTTCCCGGGGTTACGTTGACATCGACCCTCAACTTCGGTCCATTCATTGAGGCAAAAGCTCAGTTAGCTGCAAAAAAGTTGGGGATTCTTGCAAAGGTGAGACGATACTTCACGGCTGAACAGCTGCTCAACTTGTATAAAGTGCAAGTTCGGTCATGCATGGAGTACTGCTCTCACCTTTCGGATGGATCAGCCAAATACCAGCTTGATGCACTTGAGTCGATTGACAGACGGGCCAAAAGGCTTATTGGCAACGATGCACTGGTTGCCTCAAAGCTCCAGAGCCTCGAACATCGACGCCGAGTTGCCAGCCTGTCGGTTTTTATCGGTTACATTTCGGGGAGTGTGCGACGGAACTGCACAATTTGATTCCACCTAGCCCTTTCCATCATCGGACTACAAGACGTACGGCCATGTGCCATCGGTACATGGTGGACATCCCTCCCATACGCACAAAGCGTTTTGCTAATACTTTCATTGTACGCACAGCTAAGGAGTGGAACACCCTTCCGGAGTCTTTGTTCCCTGATAGCTACAACCTTGGGGTCTTTAAGTCAAGAGTGAATAGGTTTCTTCTAGGTAAGCGTGCTTCACCGTAGACCGCATCATCGCTTAAAATCAGGCGAGATAGTGGTCAAACGCGAGCCTATAGATATAAAAAGTTAATTAAAAAAATCAAAATACCCGACTGCTTAAAAAGCGAACTAAATAGACGTAAACAAGAAGAAAATCATGCTGTGCAGTCGGAGGATACATATTCGCGAGCAGGCTGACCAAAACCAGATGTATCCTCCGACTGCACAGCATCATTTTCTTCTTGTTTACGTCTATTTAGTTCGCTTTTTAAGCAGTCGGGTATTTTGATTTTTTTAATTAACTTTTTTATTTATAACTTTTTAGTTAGCATTTTTTTCGAATTAGGTACATTTAAATATATAAGTGTAATATATTTTTGAAATCACCTCTTGAAACTCTTTATTTTGATACCCCACACGATGGGTTTGAAAGAAAAAATAAAATTGGCCCCCCACAATATGGCGCCCAAAAGCCGCCATTTTTCTATTTTCCAATTTCAATGTAGCCTATGACACTCGCAAGGTTAAGACGAATCGATTGACGTATGAATCATCAAAATCGGCCAACCCGTTAGGTCTCTGGAACGCCACATAGGAACAAACATACATACATACATACATACATACTTACATACATACATACATAGACTGATGAACACATTACCCTCCTTCGGCAGTCGGGTAAAAAAAAAAAAAGAATAAGCGGACTGTAAGTTCTTATGAGAAATAAATTTCTTTAAACCGATATACAATTCAGTGGAGCTGTGATACACACTCTCCTATCTGTGAGAGGGAACGGGCCGTAATCCACCACGCGGGCCCAGTGCGGGTTGGTGGATGTCACATGTCTTCGAATTTTTGGTTCTAGGACATGCCGGTTTCCTCACGATGTTTTCCTTCACCGTTTTGAGAGCAGTGGTGATGAAATAATTTGCACAAAGTAAAGCGCCTGCCTGGGCTCGAACCCACAATCCACAACTTGTAAGTCGCGGCCGATACCACTGGGCTGTCACTGCTCCCACACAATGTTATTGTCTTAAAATTAAGATAATTTTATACATATATTTTGTAGATGACTACTACTAACTAAGATGGATACATGTTTGTGTGGATGTAAAAACTATAATCTATCTCTGTGCCAAATTTCATCCAGATCTGTTCAAAATCAAAATCAAGTAGTTTATTTTCAAGAAAATCATATATCTTATCTTTTGAATTGTCAAACAAAAAATTAATAAAAAGATGACTCTAGTTGCAAATTCGCAAGCGTCTGTAGGTCTCAATGGAGAAGAATTTGCAAGAAAATCCACGGACACTCTTTTCCAGTTCGTTCAGCCGTTTAAGCGTGAAGAAGTAACAAAAGTGTTTAACTGTATATGCTGCAATGCCACGCAAAGTAAAAAATTAAACAAGTGCGAGTCGGACTCGCGCACGAAGGGCTCTGTACCGCTATCGCAAAAAAACGGCAAAAAAATCACGTTTGTTGTATGGGAATCCCATTTAAATATTTATTTTATTCTGTTTTTAGTAACTATTTGTTGTTATAGCGGCAACAGAAATACATTATCCGTGAAAATTTCAACTGTCTAGCTATCACGATTCATGAGATACAGGCTGGTGACAGACGGACAGACAGACATACAGACGGATCGCGGAGTCTTAGTAATAGGGTCCCTTATTTACACTTTGGATACGGAACACTAAAAAGTGTGTCTAAATTGATATTTTTGGCCAGGAATCTTCATGGCGTACACACAACAACCCATCAAAGTTGCATCACAATCAGTTTAGAAACGCATACACATACAAATATTAATTTTTATTTATTTAGACAATAAAACTTACCAAAACCAATTAAAACTATAATAAACACGAACATTTTTATATACACACACACTATTTTCACTATCTGGCACTCATTTCACTAATATTATGATCTTTTTGACAAGATCTTCGCACGACCCGCCGCGGCGACCTGTTTGCAATAATGATACAATCAAGGTAAATCTTCGAACTGGAAACAACGTCATAAACACAACGTAATTATATACATGGTTATGCATTTTTCGTATTTATTAATAATTTTCCTTTTAGCCAACACGCTTCAACATTAACATGAACAGAAAACTACTGGTATTCCCCACACATAAACAATTACATACCAGCACCCATAAATATGTATTCTATTATTTTTGTTTAATATTTATATAATTGATCTTTGTTTCGACAATTTTATTTTATTTTAACTTTGATTCAATTTTATCATATTTTTCATTTTAACTTTAATTTGGATTGTGATTGTAATTTTAATGTTGATTCTGACTTATTTTTGTTTTGATTTTAATCTTTATTTTAATTTGACCTTGAGTTATAAAGTTCAATTGCAACGATTCAGCCTTTATTTTAGATTTAAATGTATTTAATCACCCTTCCCAGATAGGCGTGTGTTCGCATGTGGAATCCAAAGTAAGTGAAGGTGACATTAGGGGAGCGGCCAGGCTGTTGTACAGCAGTGATCTGGTGGCGCCGTCGTCGATGTCTTGTACGGGGCCAACTTATGTACCCTGCGCAAGAGGGACGGCGGCATTCATCCTATTGCCGTCGGATGTACCTACAGGCGTATGACAGCCAAAATTTGCTGCAAACTCTACGGTCAAAGACTCACAAATAAGTTGCAGCCCCTTCAGCTTGGCTTTGGCTCTAGAGGAGGCTTTGAGGCTGCTGTACATGCCCTTTCTACTTTTTTAAATTCTGACAAGGGTGAGTTCATCCTCAAGGTTGACGTTAAGAACGCCTTTAATTCTGTTAACAGAGACACTTTATTGGTGGAGGTAAAAAAGCAACTACTTAAAATTTTCGGTTTTATTTGGCAGTTCTACAGGCACCCTTCTAAATTATTATATAAACAAAATCTTTTGGAATCTGCAGTAGGATGCCAACAAGGTGACCCTGTCGGGCCAGTCATTTTCAGTTTGGCTATTCATCCTATCATCAAACAATTAAATTCAACGTCTGGTATTTAGATGATGGCAAACTAGGAGGTGACGTAGATACAGTTTTGAAAGATTTTCAATTCCTGAAGCAGCAATTCCAGTCCATTAAATTGGCCTAGAACTCAACCACTCCAAATGCGAAATTTTCATCTGTGACAATACGGACAGACAATCGCCCATTCAAAAATTCAATACAATAGCACCAGAGATCAAAATTGCAGAAAGAAGTTCACTGCACCTCCTAGGTTCCCCAATTTTGGATGATAATACATTTCAACGATATTTCGCACAGACTCTCTAAAATTAATGTACATTCGGCTAGAGTCTGGCAAACGAAAGTAGACACTCGAATTATTTGCAAACTTTTTATATGGCAATGCTTTATTAATGTCAACATCAATTTTTGGTGATTTGTTGTGGTGTTGTTAATAGCATTTATTAAGTGAAAAATGAATAAAACAGTTAAAAGTGGATTACGGGAGATGTCTAAATATCAAGAAAAACATCAGGAGAAATACGTCGAATTCAAACAAAACCAAGATTGTTTACGTGTGGTGTTAGATTTCATAAGTTAGTATGACGCTAATAAGTTGAATAAACCAAAATTATTACAGAATACTGTTGTTTTTTTATTGATATTGATACATAATATCTAAAATATTACCTACTTCAATTACCTATTATATTTTTATTCGGACGAAATAAAATAAATAATTCTAAAGTCAAATTAGGTTCTGCCAGGTATTTCATACTAGTTTTGGGGTTGCTATGCTGATATTTTTTAAATTTGCCGCGCTTTTTCAGTCTCTACTTTCGTTTGCCAGACTTCTTTTTTTAAATTTTTTTATTTTTATTATTTATAGGCTCGCGCTTGACCACTATCTCACCTGATGGTAAGTGATGATGTGGTCGACGATGTAGCACGCTTACCTAGAAGAAACCTATTCACTCTTGACTTAAAGACTCCCAGGTTGTAGCTATCAGGAAATACAGACTCGGCAGGGAATTCCATTCCTTAGCTGTACGCATAATGAAAGTATTCCCAAAACGTTTGGTGCGTATGGGTGGGATGTCCACCATGTACCGATGACGCATCGCCGTACGTCTTGTAGTCCGATGATGGAACGGGCTAGGAGGAATTAGTTCATGCAATTCCATCGCACACTCCCCGAAATGTAACCGATAAAAAACCGACAGACTGGCAACTTGGCGCCGATGTTCAAGACTCTGGAGCCTAGACTCGACCAGTGTCTCATTGCCGATGAGCCTCTTGGCCCGTTTTTCGATCGACTCCAGTGCTTCCAGCTGGTACTTGGCAGATCCGTCCCAGAGATGAGAGCAGTACTCCATGCATGACCGAACTTATCACCCTCATTCGTTATTGTTATTTTGGTCCAAATTTCATGTAGTTTCTTCGCGCTTCGCCATTATGTAAGCATTCACAAATTCTCTGGACAAAATTGACCGGATTATTCGTTGCACGCTATCATCTATGCTAAATGTGGCCCTGGATGACCGAGCGTGGCTGCAAGCCACTCTACCCATTCGCTTCGGAGGGCTCAGCATCCGCAAAATTTTTAGTTTAAGCCTACCGGCGTTCCTGTCTTCGGTCCACAGCACTGAAAAGTTAACAAGAAAAACCTTGTTGCCAAGGGCGTCGCCAAGGGGGGGCAGGGAGGGGCAGCTGCCCCCCCCTAGAGATTCTAAAAATGTTGCCAAATGTAAAGCAACCAAAGTCCAAAGGCTCCGACTTACGGTAGAGAGATCGTTTAGCAGCCTCAGGAGACTAATAAAAAAAGTTAATAAAAAAATCAAAATACCCGACTGCTTGAAAAGCGAACTAAAAAGACGTAAACAAGGAGAAAATCATGCTGTGCTGTCGGAGGATACATCTACGCGAGCTGACTGACCAAAACCAGACGTATCCTCCGACTGCACAGCATGATTTTCTCCTTGTTTACGTCTTTTTAGTTCGCTTTTCAAGCAGTCGGGTATTTTGATTTTTTTATTAACTTTTTTTATTTATAGCTTTTTAGTTATTATTTTTTTTCGAATTAGGTACATTTAAACATATAAGTGTTTTATATTTTTGAAATCACCCCTTAAAATTCTTTATTTTGATACCCCACACGATAGGTTAGGAAGAAAAAAAAAATTGGGCCCCTACAATATGGCGCTCAAAAACCGCCATTTTCCTATTTTCCAATTTTCATGTAGCCAGTGACACTCGCGGGGTTAAGACCAATCGATTGACGTAAGAACCATCAAAATCGGCCCACGCGTTTGGTCTCTAGAACGCCACATAGGAACAAACATACATACATACATACATACATACATACATACATACTTACATACATACATACATACATAGACTGATAAACACATTACCCTCCTTCGGCAGTCGGGTAAAAACCTGGCTAAGAAACACTATGGGTGAAAATCGGGTCTGGCCATGATGAGTGTGCACAGAAACTTACAAGATTTTCATAATAAAGTGGTTGAATATTTTTAAAAAAACCCCCGAAGATTATGTTTTAATTAACCTAATCAAAAAAAGAATCTTTATCGACCACTGTAATATTAAAAATCTGGTACGTAATTACAAAAAAAATACACTGTAGGTAATTTAAATATATTCAAAAACCCAAATTATTTTTATTCTATTTTTCTAACAGTAATAACTTATTTATAAAATTAATTTATTGTACAGTCAGGAACTCGTGAAGCTATACCCGTTGGACTCTGTACCGTTATTATAACAATCGCTGTAGATGTTAGGCTCGTACTACAAGTGAAAAGCTTCATGTGCTCTCAACTTTACCTACAATTCATACTTTTCTCATTCTCCACATCAACTTGCCCCCCCTTGGCCAACGGCTGGCGACGCCCTTGCTTGTTGCCATCACTGGTTAACTGTGAAGTGCCGTACTCGACCGATGCAGTGAATGCCTGGAAAGTGGCTTGCCCGAATACAGCGTTGCCCGAGACCCCTTTTTCCCAGAGACAGTGGGATGAGCCGCTCTGCAGGTTGGTACGGAATAAACTTATAGATACGTCCACCAATACTGCTGAGCGTGCCCGCCTGCTGGCTGTGGGAGAATGGGAGTCGGGCCTCTGGCTACAGGCACTACCGTCACCCAACATAGGTACTATGTTGAGTGACAACACCTTCCGGATAGCTACATGTCTGCGTTTGAGCCCAGTGGAGCCCCACATCGTTGTCAATGTGGTGAAGCAGTCGACCGCCTCGGACACCATGGCCTATCCTGCAGTAGGAGCGCCAGTCGGTTAGCACGGCACGCTAGCATTAATGATATCAATCGTCGGGCTCTTGTCACCGCCGGGGTGCCAGCTGTTTTAGAACTCAATGGCTTGGCACGCGACGATGGTAAGAGACCAGACGGGATGACCATAATGCCTTGGAAGGTGGGTAGGCCTTTGGTGTGGGATGCAACATTTGTCGACACCCTTGCGCCATCCCATCTTCTTAGCAGCGCGGGCTGTGCTGGGGCAGCTGCTGCTGGTGCAGAAAAACTCAAACGGCGCAAATACAACAATCTTATTGGAAGTTATATTAGTATTAGTATAGACTATATATTTGAGCCGTTTGGGGTTGAAACAATAGGTCCATGGGGTCTGAGTGCTCTTCGAGTATTTCGAGATGTAAGCAAACGGCTATTCGACTCTTCACGTGACCAGAGGGCTGGGCTTTTCCTTGGACAGAGAATCAGCATTGCCATCCCACGTAGCAATGCTGCCAGCGTTCTGGGCACTTTTCACGTTGACAGCGATGTGGACGAATTTTTTGACGCCCTATGACCCCTGCCCTTTTATAGTAATACTATGTAAATTTTAATTGAAATAATATATCCTTGAGTTTGATTGTAATTTTAATTATCATTGTAAATTTAATTCTGATTGTATTTTTATGTTCCGTATGGTGCCGGAGTTCCGTATGGTGCCGGACGTAAAGAATTTCACCATCCCATGTCTTCCCGTGGGATTCGTAAGAGGCGACTAAGGGACAAACCAGAGAATGGGCAGCAGCGTTCTCTGTGCTTCTATAACAACCATACTGCGATCGCCAACCCGCCTGCCAAGCGTGGCGATTATGTCACCCTCAATGAATAGCACAAATAAAAAATGGCCCCTAGTGCCCGGCAGCCTACCTACCCTCGACTACGGTAGCGGTCGAGGTTACGGCATGGCAAGGGTTGCCAAGAATCTCCGGACGGGATCCGGCTACCCCAACAAACACCGACGACTGGACCTGGCAACATACAACACGCGCACACTTCGGACCGACGAAAAGATCACCGAACTCGAAGAGGAATTGAGCAGGTTGCGATGGAGTATTATAGGGTTATCTGAAGTCCGAAGAGAGGAGGAGGACTCGATAATCCTCAAATCCGGCAACCTGCTCTATTTCCGAGAGGGTGACCGGCAGTCCCAGGGTGGTGTCGGGTTTATCGTCCAGGGCGGCGTACCTTATACTCAGAATATCCGCAAGATATTCGCTGAAGGTCATACAGATCTACGCCCCAACCTCGGCACACCCCGACGAGGTAGAGACCATGTATGAGGATATCTCCAGAACCATGCATGGTTTCAAAACTCACTTCACCGTTGTCATGGGGGACTTCAACGCGAAACTGGGCAAACGAGACGAGGATGAGCTGCAAGTGGGGCAATTTGGAGTTGGACGTCGGAACCACCGGGGTCACCTACTGGCCAGTTTTATGGAGAAGGAGGGCCTCTATAGGATGAACTCCTTCTTCAAAAAGCGAACATAGGAAGTGGACCTGGCAGAGCCCCGATGGTGCAACAAAAAATGAGATCGACTTCATCATGTCAACCAAGAAGCAAATGTTCAATGATGTCTCTGTGATCAATTCGGTAAAAACCGGGAGCGATCACCGCATGGTAAGAGGCACATTGAACATTAATATTAAGCTTGAAAGGTTTCGACTGATGAAGTCCACGCTCCGTCCAGCAAAGATCCAGGTCCAAAACACCGAGAGCTTTCAGCTCGAACTCCAGAGTCGTTTCGAGTGCCTAGGGAGCTCCGTGGACGAATACAGTGACGGGTTCGTCGAAGCTGTCCATACGGTCGGGTCTAAGTTTTTCAAGACCCGTCGTACAAATAGAAACAAAAAGCTCTCTGATCCTACTCTCAAGCTTATGAAGGAGAGGCGTGAGATGATCCTGCAGTCTTTAGATGAGGCGTGCAAATACCAGCAGCTCAATAGACAGATCTCTAAATCCTTGAAAAGAGACCTCCGCCGCTTTAACACCGAGCGTATTAAAGACCCGATTGAGCGAAATAAAGGCTCCAATGTATTCAAGGTTCTAGATTGGAACTTGGAAGGCGCTTGGCATCAACGTTAATGGCGAGTACATCACTCACCTTCGGTTTGTCGACGACATAGTTGTCATGGCTGAGACCATGGAGAGCCTCAGTACAATGTTCGATGACCTCAGTAGAGCTTCCGAAAGAGTGGGTCTTAAAATGAACATGGACAAAACCAAGGTCATGATGAATGCCCTTGTAACACCCACTCCTATCAAGATCGGATACTCTTTACTCGAAGTTGTAGATGATTATGTCTACCTGGGACAAACGATCCAGTTGGGTAGATCCAACTTCGAGAAAGAGGTCAACCGTCGAATCGAATCCGACTCGGCTGAGCGGCGTTCGGGAAGTTGCATGGTCTCGTCCAATTTACCGCAATGTCTCAAAACAAAAGTCTATGACCAGTGTGAGTTGCCAGTGATCACCTATGGGACCGAGACGTGGTCGCTCACAATGGGCCTTATCAGAAAGCTTAAAGTCACCCAAAGGGCAATGGAGGGCTATGCTCGGAATTTCCTTGCGTGATCACCTCAGAAATGATGATATCCGCAGGAGAACCAAAGTAACCGACATAGCCCGAAGAATTGGCAAACTTAAGTGGCAGTGGGCAGGGCACATTGCTCGCAGAACGGATGGCCGGTGGGGCCAAAAAGTTCTGGAATGGCGACCGCGAACCGGAAGACGATTTGTTGGAAGGCCTCCTTCCACTAGGTGGACCGATGACCTGGTGAAGGTTGCGGGGATCCGCTGGTTGCGAGACGCACGGAACCGGTCAATGTGGCGACGCTTGGGGGAGGCCTATGTCCAGCAGTGGACGTCTTCCAGCTGATATGATGATGATCATGAAATACAAATGCTCCAAATCTGTTTTTTACGAAATGAATCACATTTATGGATACTAATTATTTGTATACTTAGAATAGATGTAGCATGCTCCCCGCTTTGAGCGCTCAAGGTGGCCCAGCTGAATGGTGCGGGACTACCGCAGGACCACCTTCAGTCAGATTTTCTCGAAAACTACTAAGGTACTATTTTGTTGTTCGAGTACAAATATGGAAGCGATTGGCGTCGGGGTCCTGCGGTAGTCACGGACATTATTGCAGCAGTAGGTACCTATTTATTTCCAACCAACAAAAGGGCTTATTACACTACACGGTATTTAGGGCCCTAAAGCCTAATTTAGGGTAGTGTAATAGCTGTTAGGGAGTTAGGGTTCTCAAATTATCGACCTTATTGACACGGAATGGTGAAGTGACCCGGTATTCAGGACTCTGAATACCGTGTAGTGTAATAAGCCCTTAAGGCCTCGTTTCTGAGAGACGCAGCAGTACTTGCCGGCAGCGATCAACTATTGTTTCTCTTTTATTGACACGGGTATAGTCTGTAGTATGCGTTTCGATGGCGCGGCCACGGAGATTTTTCAAAAAAAAAACTATGCCAAGATTATGTAAAAATTTGTAAAAGTTGATTCCCAAAACCATAAATTTGTCAAAGATAAAGTTAAAAAGTTTTAAGGGTTTGAACGTGGCCGCGCCATTGAAACGCGGCGAACCGCGCGGCCACGGAGATCTTTAAAACTAAGCGTTGCAGAGACCTGAAATTTAGGGAAATGACAGATTGATAGTCTGTATAGTCCTCAACAAACTTCTGGGCCGCCCTGATACCGGATGCGCGAGGCATGGATCGGTGCTGTTTTTGTATGAGATTTACTACTGCGCAGCCATTGTAGCCAACTTCAGGAAAATAGTCGATAGCTAATCGCTTCGTCGCCAGCGGTGATACAAGGGCCTTGGTGACGATTATATTTAATTCAGGAAAAGCTACAGATACATTTTCATTAAAACAAAACCTGTATCTATCACTTTATTCATTACTAGCGTCATACATTCAACAAATAAATAACAACAGGCGTCTCGATATGTACATAAAAGAAAAAAAAATAAACGAAAAAGAATAAAATAAAAATATGTTTTATTTTCAAAAAAATAATTTAATTAACATGATTCACTTATATAATATACTGTGTAACTTGGTAATAATCACAACGTACTATATATACTGTGTGGCGATTGGAAAGTGTCTAACGTCGCGCGCGGCCATATTAGGACTCGATATCAAACCCATATATGGCCTAAGTTAGACCATAATATCATGTCACAATATCATTTAAAATTATCCATACATAGTGCAAGTTCTAGGATTGCTGGTAACACCATTATTTTGTACTCTCAATTTTTTGTTCCCATTTCATTATCGGCCATTCTGATAGTAAGTGGCCAACGTTGACAGACTTCATAGCGTTTTTAATCCCAAGAGACAAAAGTGAAATGTCTTATCTGGTTTTATTATCGCTATATCAATCCTACCGTCGCATGTACCTCCCTGCCTACCCCATAGGTAAAAACAGTCGTAAACTACCCTCAGCTTGGTATCCCCAGCAATCCTACCCTAAGTAAAACGCGCGACGCATAATAATCTACCTATTAATGTACTAAGTTCACTTGGTTTTCGCTTCTTCAGCTTCGAGCCGCTTGCGCATGGATTCTGGCATCTCCGCGGGTGGCGGGCGGGGCATGCGCAGCCAGACCTGCAGGATAGATGCAAGATTGTGAGTTCAGGTCGGTAGAAACTTGTTAGAGGGAGGGTAGGTAAGTTTTCTCATTGTGGGTGTGTCTACATGGTTCTGTCAGTAGGAACAATTGGTAAATGTTTTATAATCATTGTGGTTTTTGAGATTGACCTTGTACTGTCTACTAAAAGATCTTCTGTGATGCTTGTTGTGCCCAATCATAAGAAAATTGTTTCCTTCAACAATTGTTATTCATAGCTGAGCTCGAACCCAGTTGCTTACAATTCTAGGTGCCAATTTCCACCAGTAGACTTCGGAATATATGTTGCCAACATTTTGGTGTCACCTCTGTGTAATTCCCATCTTATTACAAATGACGTACTTTGCAATCACAACCTAATTGTGTGTACATACAAGGCAACAGAAATATACCTTCAACACTTACAAATAAAGTTAAATGTTCTCTGCAAACTTCACTTTTTTATTAGTACCTGTCATTATAAAAATAACTTATTTTATATTAGTATAAAGTTGTGTTTACCTTGACGGCATCATAGATGAACCATTGCAGGGCGGTGAGGGTACCGATCATGATGATCCTGGGGCCGAGACCCTTCCATACTCCGGCCATACCCAGCTTGCCAATGATGCTGCCTACTGTGGCGGTCTTGTCCTGAAAAATTATGAAAATGTTGTGATGTTAATAATCAATCCAAGTAGACTTTTTCCCAACTGTATTGGGGACAGGTTCCAGTCCCTCGCCTCGCGCCCCTAACCACCGCAGGAGACGCCCTGGGCGTCGGGAGTCGCAAACCGATTCCCGGCCACCGTAGGCGCGGGCTTGCGGACGGCAAGTAATGGGTAGCTTGCCGTCCGATAAGGACCAGGCCCGAGTCGACGGCGCGTAGTGTTCCACGCGCGCCTCAAAGAGATGACAGCAAAAGTTTACGGGATCCGCTAGGGCCGATGTCTGTCTGGGTCACGGATAAATTTGAAAGAGAGTTACCGCGGCCCTGGCACAAACAACTAAAGGAACGTGGGTGGGTTTTAGTTGGAAAAAGTCTGACACGCCCTCCCACGCTTCACCCAAAGCGTGAGAAGTCATCGGATGATGTACAAGCCAAAAAAAAAGTTTCCAGAATAACGGGATGCAGCTAAGTACCTGTATTTTACATGGAGAGACTGCTTATCTGACCTCCACAACCCAGTAACTGGGTAACATGGTACCCCTTGGCATAGATAATATAATACTAGCATACAGATGCCTCATCCCATACAAAGAAACCGTGCCGACGTAACTAGCGTTTTTCGTTCGATTATTTTTAGTACATCGAGCGTTCGGTTCCATTCCACGGCGATAGATAGACGGTGTTAGCAGCGACTTGCAAGTAAAAGGGTTTAAGGGCTTATTACACTACACGGTATTCAGGGCCCTAAATTCTAATTTAGGGTAGTGTAATAACTGTTAGGAAGTTAGGGTTCTCATATTATCGACCTTATTGCTTCAGAATAATTTAGGGACCCGGTATTCAGGGCCCTGAATACCGTGTAGTGTAATAAGCCCTTTTCTCGGTGCATAGGAGAGTTGATTAAACAAGAACATACAATTTTTATGTTCAACGCCAGAAAATGTTAATTTTACACACAATTCAATAACAAATCGGTGCATATCGCGCCATCTAGTGCAATGTGTGATGAAAATCGACCCTTTGTGGCTGTGATTACTTGACCACAAGCACCAGTTATTTGAACTCCTTCAACTTGTAGCGGCATCTATGTCGCCAAGTACGAACTAATGTCCTGACGTCACACCAAATCCTGCATCGCGTAAGCAGAGTTTTCTGCGCGATTTGAACACATACAACAGCCGACAACTACCGTTTGCCAGTAGCCTGGACCAGACACAACACCCGTCTGGACGGAGGATCCTCCGTTTTTAATGGAGGTTGCTTTACTTGCACCCTATTCCACAAACTGTACTCATAAGCATGGTCCATAGTGTACATACCTGGTTGAGCTTGGATACCACGGTGTCAGCGGGATGGGAGACGATGGCGCAGAACACGCCGGCAATGTAACCCGCGGCGAACGTGACGATCAGCTGTTCGCCCTTCGTGCACGCCTCACGGGGCTTGGGTACTACGAACTGTGGGGGGAAAGGTTATTTTTTAGTACTTCAAAATATAACAGAACATAGGTAGTATAATTTCAAGAAGCCAGATGCACTTTTCGCGTGTATTTCTGTTGTTAAACAGGCTTATAATATTATCGCTGACGGGTCAAGACCGGGCTTGTTGCGGCATCAGTGTCCGTGAACCTTCAGACTCATTGTCAATAACAGTATCAGCAGAGATCGATGCTGATTTATGAATGCTGAAGTTCGAGTATTGATATTACTGCAGAGAAATCTAGCACTAATCTAATTTCTAGTATAATATTGATTCTTTGTTCATAAAAGTCAAAAAATTATTAAAACAATCTTTTATTTCAATACCATCTTTCGGATTGAATTAATAATCGGCATATAAATTCATTGTCTTTAATATAATTATATTATGCCAACGTCATCACTATCTTTTTGTAAAAGTGTATGTTCCTGGTGTATTTGTTTGTGGCACAACAAATAAATTTAAAAAATGAAATCTAAAACAAAGTGTAGAATTTGAATGCACTCTAGTGTATTCGGGAGCAATCGGAACGTGGACACGACACGATTGGCCAGTCAATCCTTGTGTCAACTGACCAATCAATCGCGCGCTCGGAACGGTGCTAAACGTTCCCCGCGACCATAACCAAAGAGACTAAAAAACTACTTTTTCCACTACCTTGTCTATTATGTAACACATTGCCTAAGAAATTCGTTTCGAAATACGAACATTTAGACACACAATTGTAAAATTAAAAAAAAAACAAACTTACATAATAACAGTTACGAAATGACTTTCGTATGGATCATTATGTAACTGGCAGAATGATCCTGAACCTGTTACCTCTCGAAAAAGCGCGCGTTGATTGTGTGTATATAGTCTTTGGTTTTTAGTCTGAACGTTTCTAATAAATTGTTATTGGCACTTATTTACATTTAATTAAGAAAGCTCATCAGGTAGTGGAAAATAAATCGTTCGTGTCTCGCATAAAAAGGCTTTATTTTAACACTCGCGTGTAGCTTTCGACGTTTGCCTTCGGCTCACGGCGCAATTGGCTACATCGCTCGTGTTAAAATCTCGACGTGCGCATCTAACGACTCTTGCCAAGTTACGTGCCGGCAACTGTACTGGCCTGTATACCTGCCTAAACAAGAAAAAAGTAGTCTTACCTTGTACAACAATTCAACGGTCTTCTCGAAGCAGGCGAACTTCATCATGGTGTATGGAATCTGCCTGCCCCATAGAGGTGCGAGTCCCTTGTACAGGGTGCCGTAACCTTCGTTCTGGACCATCTTGGGCCACGCCTCACGGAGGGTGCTGGCGAAACCAGGCATAGTCTGGATCCTGACCTGGGAAGTGAAAGTATGGGGAATTAGTGTTGGTTCTTTTGATGTTGGGATAAATAGTTTAGTTTTTAGTACCTACTCTTTTGTATGACTAACTCTCGAGTTTAATTTTTCCTGCAAGTTGGCGAGCCTTTTAGCACAACAGATGAAGATTTTCATTGTACTTCTACTGTTTACTCAACTACAAACAAAGGCTTGTTTTTTTAATGATAACTTTAATCAGAAAAAAGTTAATTATGATTTGAAACCACCATACTAGTAATTTTTATATTGCAATAAGTTTCATTAATAGAAGAAAACACTGAGTTCTGTACCATCGGTTTGTGTTTAGCTCAGAAGTCAGGGCTTCCAATTATCTTTGTCTGACCTGTTTTTTGTCAGTAAAACCAAAAATATTTAATTCGAATTTTCTATAGATATTTTTTTTGTATAAAATTCCTTCTTTGTTTGACTATCTCGCCTGATGGTAAGCAATGTTGTGGTCGACGTTGAAGCACTCGTGCCTAGAAGTAACCTATTTACTCTGGACTTAAAGACCCCTAGGTAATATATTTCTGTAGATTCATTAATGTATATAGCCGAGCCCTCAGATCTCATAATCTCATGGTCACCGGGCAACTCCGCCACGCACCGTCCACGCAGCGTTAACGCTGGGTGACAACTAATGACGTCACCGACACGGCGCGCAGCGGCATCCCTCGAGCGCAGTTTTTTCGTCATCGGGCAGCTTTTATTGTTAAAGTAATATTGACGTATGTGAAATATGGGCCAATTAAATTCTAAAATTCTTACCTTAGCGGCTTCTAGGGGTGACAGCGCGATATCAGCGAAGAACTCAGCGGTAGCAGACGCAGCCAGGTACACTCCAGTACGGTAGGTGTATGCGGTCTCTTCGTCCAATAGACCATTGTAGGTCACTTTGAACACTTCATATAGACCGAACTTGCAGAGACCCTGAGAGAGATGAAGATAGGATTAGAAATGGGTGGGAGAGAGAGCGAATGTGTGTACTTGAGGTTTAATCTCATAGGTTTTGTGTCTTCAGTTGTATTCAGAAGGAACAATTGGTATTTTATTTTTTAATCATTGGTGTTGTAATTGGCAAAATGGCGTACTTCGACTGCCCCCTTCAGAAAACTGGCAGAATGATATGTTATCATTAGTAAATCAATACTAATATTATAAATGTTAGTGTGTCTGTCTGTCAGTTACGTTTACAAGCTCAAACACTGAATTGATTTTGCGAGGACCTCGTGAGAATTTCCAGATGGAAAACACTGCAAGACCTGGGCATCTAACCCAGAACCTCATGCTCGGCAAAATGCTAGACGCAGTATATTTTGTGTTGATGCCAGAGTTCTTGTTTTCTACAAGGGTTTTCTGAAGTGGCGTTAAAACGTCTAACCGCGCATTTGGCATATGGGTGGAATGAATTTTCATTCAATCCACCTCAGCTCCTCGAAGAAGGCCAGTAAGGCCTTGGTGTTGTTGATCATCTCTTTTAGAGTATCTGGGTCACCGAATTGTTGACCTTCCTGTTTGTGGGAACCATACCTGTAGCGAGTATCCAATGAAGGTGGGTGCCCATCCCTTGGCAAGTCCCCTCATGCCTTCCTCGGCAACCGAGACCCTGAAGCCGTTCACGACATTCTTGTACTTGTCAGGGTCGACCTGGAGACGGCACTTGACCAGATCCAGGGGTACTACGGCTGTGTGGGTGATACCTGTGGAAGAACAGTTGAAATTAGTCTAGGATTAGGGTTGAAATTAAACTAGGGTTAGCAGAAGACAATCCACTTTGCAGTCCCCTCCACGTATCCCGGAATACGAGACTTCACAATGTGCGCAAGTCCTCGGAACAATAAGGCCGATCCGCAAAGCCTGAGAATCCACCAGAAAGCTTCTATGCTTTTGTGCGAAGCTAGACCGGCTATATAAGCCAGGACACTCACTCGCAACGGACTGAATGAAAGTCTAACGGATTTTGATGTAACTTGGCACAGGGCATGTCCTGTCAGGCGAGCAAGGCCGCTTTTTTTTTGTGACAATCCCACCGAACTATTCCCAAACCACTGCAACTCCTGAAAGCCAGAATCAATCACCAGAAAAGCGCCGAGGCAATGAAGCTCGACGAACTCCCGGAGAATGAATTTAACTGTCTTGGATCCCGCAACGAAATTAATCAGAAAAGAATAGGAAAAAAATACAAATTTCCACTTCCATCCATATCAAGCAGGATACAGAACAAACAAGGCAAACAGGCACAATGGGTCGTTTACAACTGGGATAAGCCCAGTTGCCTAGCACCACGGATAAAAATTAGCATGAGCAAGGCCTCTGTGGGTCACTCATTTTATCACGGTTTTTGCTCCCAAACTGTGATAAAAAATGTGTGACTCAAGCTTGTCACAGTAGGCCGTGCTTGCCCGCCTGAATTAGGACATCTGATAATTTATCCAGGATATACATTCGCTTGGGAAAATTTCGGATTTCACGCGGGCTGGTCGCTGGTCGAAGCTAGTACATTATTATTCGCTTATAATGTTCCTATTATTGGGTTTGTGTTCCACTCAGAGAGGAATTAGGTTTTCTCAACTAGAGTCTTGGTAGGCCTACTCCTGCCCGTCCAATAACTATCACAGGCACTTATTACATACTGTCGACGGCATACTATACTTCTCCCTGCGCCTTCGGGCATGCAAGTTTTTAGACACAGTAAGGCACTCAAAAGCATTACTGAAAACCGTCCGTCTGTCCGCAGCTTGGCTCAGACTCATAGTACTAGAAAGCTATAATTTGGCATGGAATTTTTAAAAGCAGATTTTTTTCTTCCAATGTACCTTCTGTACACGAAATTAGGGACTTTCTGTTTATTCTGTGTCGCGACGCTTCTATACATTTTGTCATCATCTGCCTAGCCTTTTTCCCAATTATTGTTGGGGTCGGCTTCCAGTCTTACCGGATCCAGCTAATTATCAGTGTTTTAGATGGAGCGACTGCCTATCTGACCTCCACAACCCAGTAACTGGGTAACACGATACCCCTTGGCAAGACTGGTGTCAGATCTCAGGCTTCTGACTACCCGTAACGACTGTCAAAGATCTTCAAATGACAGCCGGGACCAACGGCTTTACGAGCTTTCCGAGGCACGGAGGAAACTCGGTATGTTGAAATGGTCCCATCCACGGACCGACCTCGTCAAGCGTTGCTTAACGTTGAAGATCGACCCGTGCGGCTGTTATTATTTAGCCACGAGCTCCTCTGCTCCGCTTCTATACATTTTGTATGAAAATTTATTGAAGAGGCGCCGCGTCTGAGACGCGTCCTAGTCTTACGTCTTTTCCGTTTGTCCCGCCCCTATGTACGCGAGTCAGACTCGCACTTGGCCTGTTTTACTTTAATCTGTTCACTTATCATCAAATGTTCACGTGATTGCAATCACTCATTTTGATATCAAATGAAGATTATGCAGTTACGTAACACTGACATTCAAAAATATGTCAGAGTAAGTACATTAAAAAATCATATTTTTATCAGGTTTTATCATAGCTGTTCGCTAATTACGGCGAGTAGGTAATTCATATTGGGCTATTTACTTAATAAAAATCTTAATTTTGTAGACAGAAAACTCACAGACAAAACTGTTACGTCTAGAAGCATGAAATTTTCCACAATAGTTCTTTATTGAAAAGAAACCCTCGGGTGAAAGGGATGAAAGTATTTTTTTACGATGTTGATAAGTGTCATGATCTTATAACTCCTTTCAATCTGCCTAGCCTTTTCCCAACTATATTGGGGTCAGCTTCCAGTCTTACCGGATTCAGCTAACTACCAGTGTTTTACATGGAGCGACTGCCTATCTGACCTCCACAACCCAGTAACTGGGTAACACGATACCCCTTGGCAAGACTGGTGTCAGATCTCAAGCTTCTGACTACCCGTAACGACTGTTAAAGATCTTCAAATGACAGCCGGGAGCAGACAGCTCCTCCTTAAAACTCCTTTATAACCGTTACATTTTTTTTTTTAAATGCATTTAATTTACAGTATATTTCTTGTAAGTAACAAAAACAATCGTATAAATATTTTATCACGACATGAGTTTTCTAGCATGAAGCATAATTTATTGAATTTCATAACTGTATTAAAAACTTAAAGAGAGTATGTTCAGTTAGTGTTCTGTAGTTTCTGCCTACCAAAAGTTCTTCCTACCCCATGAGAAAAAGTCATAAGTTTGCGAGTAAATTTAATCTTTTCTAATTGTCCCTTATAACAAACATGAATAAATCACAATCTTGTAAAGGCACGCTGTAAATCGCTGCTTCATACTGTAGATTGGTACCAATATTCAGCCAACATTGGCCCAAGTCTCGTGATCAATGCATGCACGAGAATTCCATTGGCATTGGCCCAAGACTGTAGACGCATTTCGTAGTCGGAACCAACTTTTGGCGGTCAAAATACTGGTCTAATCTCGATTCAACTTAGCATTTGTGTATTCAATTGAAACCAATATATTGTAGACTTCCCTCCACGATTCTAATCATGTTTTATCATTATTTGTCTAGTTTTTTTTTCCATTTATGGTGGTACCAATATTTTTAACCCCCGACGAAAAAAGAGGGGAGTTATAAGTTTGACGTGTGTTGCTGTGCATGTGTGTCTGTCTGTGGCATAATAGCTCCTTAACGGATGAACCGATTTTGATTTGGTTTTTGTTGTTTGAAAGGTACCTTTGTCGTTGGCGGCGAAATGGTTTGTTTCGGAATCTGGGGGTTAATATAAATAACTGACCCTAGGCTTTTGAAATAGATTGTCGTATTGCTAGCTGTGCGGTCTTGTCCGATTGTAGCTTGCTGGGGGTCAGTCGATTTTCCTCTCATTTGAAACGCATAATAGAATCACACTCACACACAATTCCTCTTGCACACTTCACATGAGTTAGTTATATTAGATATGTTTTGTTGTTCTAAGTTTCTGTTGCAATTTTAATTGTAAGGTTTATAAATTGTAAATCCGTAATTGGCTGTAATAGTAGTACAATAAGTGTGTTAAAGTATTTTAAGAGCTGTGGATTTTGTGATTAATAAATAAATAAATAAATAGTGTTCTTAGCTGTGTTTGATTAAAATCAGGTCAGCCGTTCAAAAATTATCCGCATTTTACTTTTGTATCTGGGTTTTGTTGGCAAGACAGCGTGTCATAATTATCTGTTTCGATAAATTGACGATTGAAGCGGATCTACTACTAGATACATTATATAGTGTGAAATAAAAATGTCGGGGGTTATATATTTTTTAAATTTTACTTGTCGTCAATATAATTCAGTAACTGGCTAACACGATATCTCTGTAATGGACAAACTTTTGAGCTGCTGACGGCCCGTAGCGACTATCAAAGGTCTACGAATAACAGCCAAGACTGGCGTTCGGCTGTTACAAGCCTAAAACCCTTTTAGAACCCATTAATATGAATCCTAATTTTTATCCGTGGTGCTAGGCAACTGGGCTTTTATCACAGTTGTAAACGACCCTTTGTGCCTATTAGCCTTGTTTGATCAGTCTCCTGCTTGATATGGAGGGAAGTGGAAATTCGTATGTTTTCCTACTCCTCCGTTATTCTTTTCTGATTTATTTCATTGCGGGATCCAAGACAGTTAAATTCATTCTCCGAGACTTCGTCGAGCTTCATTGCCTCGACGCTTTTCTGGTGGTCGCCACTGTTGATTCTGGCTTTCAGGATTTGCAGTGGTTTGGGAATAGTGCGGTGGGATTGTCCCAAAATAAATTATCATAGGCCCCTTATGAGGAAGGCTATAAAATTTATAATATAGTGTGTATGTAGGATGATAAGACGGAGCTTAGACTGCGTCCCCACGTGTGAGTTATGACCTTTGACCTTGCTGATAAGTACGAGAATCCGTATCAGTCTAGTTGTGATTTATACTCGTATAATTTTATGGAAGAGCTCGTGGTTAGAACAGCTACACGAATCGATAAACAAAGAAGCTTGGCGAGGTCGATTCGTAGATGGCTATCCATAATATACAGATACTATCCTGTACCTCGGAAAGCAGGCTAAGCTATTGATTGATTATTGATGTTATTTGTAAATCTTTAATCTTACGGTAGTCGTTACGTAAGCGTTGGAATTGAATGAACTAATTCCTCCTAGCCTGTTCCATCGTCGGACTACAAGACAAGACGTACAGCGTCATCAGTACATGGTGGACATCCCACCCATACGCACCAACGGTTTGGTAATACTTTTATTATGCGTATAGCAAAGGATAATGTCTCAGAAAAAAAAACAAGCTTCATTACTTTACTTTTGGACTTTTCTATCCGTCTCGAATAAGTTATGATAATTTTATAATCTTACATAAACTGGCAAATTATCTAAAGCCAGCCTTAACCGTGATTGAAGACATTTTGGCGCGAATCGCGGATAACGTCAAGATACACAGATTATAAATAATCAGCTATTATCGCTGCTCTACATTATCCATGGGTTGGGCAAGGAGGATATAAATAATGTAGGTGAATGTTAGCAGATACTACTACTACTTTTTTATCTTTTTATATGCAATATTTTTCAGTGAATTTTGTTCCAACATCTGTATTACCAGATGCATCGCAGATGCGTTTAATTCTCAAAGACAGGATGTCTCATGTGCCTTTTGACACAGCCATCCAGATGTCTTCATAACGGAATACAATGCTGCTTTGCCGAATTGCTGCAGAAATGGGTATAAAGAAACTTTCAAAAACAAGCTCCTTTAAAAAGCGTTTAATTCTATAATTACATATTTAGGTTCGGTCGATGTGGCGATGCTTGTAGGGACAGGAAAAAAAGTATAGATTCTTTGTGGTACCGAGTACATCTCCATTCGATACCGATACTTTAGTACTCGATACTTTGCATTCGATACTTTTACTCAATGAGTACTTTTTGGCAGGTATCGTATTGAACAAGAAATTAAGTTTTAAATGGTTAATCTTAGAAATTACCCATTTAATACTTGTGACCTTACGGCTTACGTTTATGGTTATGGCAACGCCAGCTAGTTCACTCGTTCTGAACCTTCTAGAACATTACATCGATCTTTGCTCGAAATCGTACCTTCCGTTCACAGTTAAGTTCCTAACCTAAAAAAATTATTTTGTTTCTACTTTGTTTTTGAAGTTACTGTTGTCTTTTTCTATCTTGTATTAAATTTGTGTACCTTTTGTTTTTTCATGTCCTGCCCTACTGAAGTTAAACTGACGTTATTTACTGACTGATATTGACCTATGCTCTATGCGCATTAGGGATCCTAAGAAAAGTACTCGATACCTTGAAGTATCGATACTTTTATGAGTACGAATATTTTTTTTTCGATGCTACTCATGAGTACAGTATCGATACTTCCTATTCGTTTCCGTGTCACTTGATGCTTGGGACATGCCTATGTTCAGTAGTGGATTTCCTTTGGTTGAAATTACTACGACGACGAGTATTTAGTTTAGCCCTAGTTTTACTACGCTTAAGTACCTATAGTTATATGTAAACACTTCATTTGTTTAGTTCTGACCCTTGGCTCCCTGCCACATATAGCTCGGTCAAGACAACTGAGCACCCGAAATGTCAATGTCACTGTGACGTTTGTGACTTGTTATTGGCTGGAGTGGAATCGTTTGACATTTCGGGTGCTTAGTTAAAATGACCGAGCTATACAAGAGGCGTGACAGATGTTCTCTATTTAAAATACAAAAAAATTAATAATAATATGGCATTTCGAGTTTTAAATAGAACCAATGACAATTACGACGACCTACTGACACAAGTGTGTCAAGGCAGCGCCATCTATACTTAATATTATAAAGAGGAAAGATTTGTATTTTTGTATGTAACTGCTGGAAAAACTAAGAGACCGATTTCAAAAAATTCTTTCATCGTTGGGAAGCTACACTATCCCCGGGTGACATATATATTTTTATCCGTATATTCCCACGGGAACGAGAACTAAGCGAGTGAAACCGCGAGGCGTCCGCTAGTTATCTATATGGAGCTGTCAAATATCTGTCAGAATTAGTATATTTTTATTTTTGTTCCATAGTTCGCTACAAGTTTTTTTTTTTTTAAATTTTGACAAATATTGTGTATGTATAGTTTATCTATAGTAATGTTAGTTAATTATAGTGTTGCTAATGACACCGTGACACATTTCAAGGTAAGGCCGTACGTGACATTGGCTCGATTGTACCTGAAGAAAATGTAGGGCGTGGCCGTGCGAAAGAATTAGGTAACAGTTTTACTCTTAAGGCGCCTCCCCGAGCAAAACGCCGCGCTAGCCGTTTTTGCGCAGTTTTTAAGAGCTATCTACTCGTTATTTAGAAAGAAATTCAATTAATAAAAATACATTAAATTTCAACATAATATTGATTCCAAAATGGTAGTATACTTTTTTTTAATGATGTATGTTTCACTAATCTCCTTAAAGTGGCGCCAGTGGCAGAAAAGTTGAAGGGAAACCGTTTGTCCTGGTATGGCCATGTGATGAGGAGGGATGAAACGCATGTTACTAAAAGAGTTATGAATATAAATGTGGATGGGTGGAGAGGGAGAGGAATGCCAAAGAAAATATAGATGGACTGTGTGAGGAATGATACGAAAGAAAAGGGAGTCAGTAATAACGTGACGGGGGACAGGACGGAGTGGAAGAAGAATATGTGTTGCGCCGACCTCAAGTAACATGGAATAAGGGCAGGAAGATGATGATGTTTTACTAATCTCCTTCCAACAAATCCATGAAAATAAGAAATTATTATTGGTAGCATGCATGTCCTCGTAAAGTGTTATATAATTAATTTTTGTACTAACACTAATGGATAGACAATTTGATAACGAACATTTTGTATTTTTTTTATCAAAAGACCTATTTTCGATTTTATTCTAAAATCTGGGCGTATTCACTACTGTATTTCATGCGCCATCAGTGTGCCGCTAGGGCACTAGGAATGCGCAAGATTTTTTGGTCAGGGTACGGCCTTAAATTCATTGTGTACGCTCCAGCCAGCACTGAGTCTACATGGTGGTTTACGGCACATACGAGAGGAGATTTGCGTCCCAGCGGTGGGAATGTTATACATTGATTAAGCTATGCCTAGAATCAAACATATCTGCGAATATTTACTTTAAAACGAGTCGGAATCGCACACGAAGGCTTCCGTACCATTATCAAAAAAAAAAGGCAGAAAAATTAAGTTTGTTGTATGGGTACAGGTACAGGGTACAGTATAAAATAAATATTAAAGGGGGGCTCCCTTTAATATTTATTTTATACTGTTTTTAGTATTTGTTGTTATAGCGGCAACAGAAATACATCATCTGTGACAACTGTCTAGCTATCACAGTTCATGAGATACAGCCTGGTGACAGTCAGGCAGACGGACGGACAGTGGAGTAGGGTCCCGTTTTTACCATTTGGGTACGGAACCCTAAAAATGAGTTAGCTTTCGAATTGTGTGCGCTCACTTGAGTGAGGTTTGAAGTGAAGCATTTGGCTCCGTTACCAAATATGCGAGATGGTAATTTTTCCTGTTCTGAAACTTGCGTCTTTCGTTCGTTGCTATGCAAGTTGAATGGCATTCTCTAAATAGCAGATTAACTGGAAATTTGTTTGACGTGGATGAAGTACTAAAGACTTAATCTTTAACCCTGGATCCAAATACATAATAGGATTGACCTTGTTCCTTTAAGTGGTGATTACTGTCTAGCCAAGTTCAGCTATACATATACAGACAAGCAGATATTCATCGATATATATATGTACTACGCACTAGATTTGGAAATCCGAACACTCTGTTCGATTGAACTGTACTGCAATCCGTACATCATACTTTAAGACGACGACTAACGCCAACGACCTTGAGTGAACAAAACGCGCACTGGTTTCACACCCGCGCGACCCAAAATTTTGTAGTTTTTTGTACTTTCGTTATTATTCTATGACTTAAAAAAAACCTCAAATCAATATGTAGATAATTAAATTGTCTTTGAGATGGTGTCAACTTCATTAAAATACGCCCAGCGGTTTTGGTGCGATTGTCGTGTTTTTGTCCGTTTTAGACATAACTTTACAACTTAATTACACTCGTGTTATACGAATAAAACTCAAAATTTGCTCAGATCAAATTATTAAGAACATATATTTTTTCCAAAAAATTACGACTAGCCATTTAGACGTGATTCTCATTTTAAAATCAGCTACTCAAGGGAATCGGCGCCTTAATAGTTTGATTAGACAACATAAATATTTTAGCGCTGCAGCGAACTTTAGTTCTAACTCACCAGCATTTAAATATATTTTGTTTCCCAAATGTTCTTAAATATGTTAGAATAGGGTTGTTTCCTGGGTAGAAAAATTATAATTCTATTTAGTCCGTCAGTGAGATTATTAAATAATATTGGACACGTATTTTTTGCTTTACCAAATCAATAAAAATTATCAGTGATAAAGCGCATCAAAATCGGGAGTGGGGGCTTGTGACGTCACTTGTCAGTATAAAGTATACTAGCGGCGTGACGTCACACGATAATTCAACGCAACGGACAAAAAACAAATTTTCAGTCAACTACCCTATTTATGTCAATGCAAATATTGGACATAATATAACACTAACTCGCGTGTTACGAATGTTACGATCAAGCCTGGGGATGGCTCTTACTCAGACAGACAGTACGTTAATCAGACGCCTTCAAATGTGACACCAGACTCGTCAAGGAATATCGTATTACTGTATCATGGACCGGTGTTCAAATAGGCAGATCCATGTAAAATACTGGTCAGCTGCAACCCCAACATAGTTGGGTTAAGGCTACTATAGTAATCACAGCGGATCTTTGTGTTCTCTGAAGTTGGCTCTGCGAACCATTGCGCAAGAAACAGTTTGTCATCGAGTATACTGCTTACAGTAAGCGAGATAGGACGATACGACAAACGTAAGCGAGTGACAGAGGCAGTTATACAATTCACACAACACAAAAATAGCTATAATAAAAAATAAAAAAAAATATCTATAATAAATATAATAATAATTTTAAAAAAAATGCTATAATATTATACTGCGCTGGGTCTTGCAGCCAACTTCAGTGAAACGAAGATCCGCTATGAGTATTATATTTTGGTGTACAATAAAGTATATTTTATTCTAAAAGGCTAAGCAGATCTATCTCACAGAGGAGGCGTCAGGAAATTGCAGGCTGAATTTTAGGCATAAGAGTACTTACCGCAAGACAGGACACCACCAAGACCGCACAGGGCGAAGTACTTGGGGGAGGCGAACTCGCAGGAGTCGCCTTGGACCACAGCAGCGGCCGCCATACCACTCTGTATGGAAACAAACACATAACATCTATTACTACAAGTCAAATTTCAAAATTTAAAAAACCCCGACGCATATTTATTTCATGCTACATAATTTATCCAGTACATAGTAGATACGCTTCGATCGGCAATCTATTGAACACGTAATTATGACACGATATCTTGCGTTAACACCCCGATTCAAACAGTGAAACGCCCATAACTTTTGAACGGCTGAACCGATTTTATTCAAACAAAGCTAAGAACACTCTCGACAAAATCACCTTCCAAACAAAAAAAAACTAAATCAAAATCGGTTCATCCGTTTAGACGCTACGATGCCACAGACAGTCACACATATACACAGCAACTCACGGCAAACTTATAACACCCCTCTTTTTCCGTCGGGGGTTAAAAATGGAATAAGATAACACAACCTTGTGGCAGTCGGGTAAAAATAAGTCCGTACCTAATTGCCTACAAAATTCGGTTTGATAAGCTCTCGGATTGATGTTCTGGAGAAGTTTTCCTCTAGGTTTTCACCTTTCAAGCCTATTGGGCTTCGTCGTGTCTAGTAAGGTCATCATTTACTAGCTGACCCCCGGGGCTTCAATCCCGTCAACTGGCTACCCTGCCTTCCCTACCTACCTAATATTTTTTATGTATCCACAATAGTTTTCTCAGCGCACGCCAAAGAATGAATTTTACAGGCAACATTTTGCTACTTTGGGTTACATTATTGCAATTTTCATGAGGATCTCTAATTTTTTTTTAAATATATTATAGCCTATGACACTCAGGAATAATGTAGCTTTCTACTGGTGAAAGAATTTTCAAAATCGGTTCAGTAGATCCAGAGATTACCCCCTACAACGTCACAACCTCCCAAAGTTTAGACTAAATAAATTAGTTTGAAATAGTCCGGGCGATTTTCTGTAGGCATTACCCGCATTACGGAGGTATTCTTTCCGTGCAAGATCGAAGAACACACAACCTGCTGCGCAAATGTTGCGCAGAAGCCAACCGTGCTTTCAAAGTTCATCGGTTTTTAGCCAACTGGTGTACTTCCTTGGCTGTTGATTTTTCAAACAACCAATCACGCTCGCTGGAGAATGTTACATTTTCTAAAACTGAGCATACAACAGTTGCGCAGCAGAATCAATGGAAAGGTCTGCCTACTTTTAAGAGGTTTAATTCCAAAGCAACATAGACATAGCAAAGATTTTTTTTATACTTTTCATCGGTTGTTTAAAGATGACGTAAACACAATCGATCATGAATTCGTGATTAGAAACCATAGCTAATAATGTACAACTTACAACAGTTACAAATTACAACTAATCGTTTCTTAAATGTACAAAAGTTATATTTACAAGGGAAGTGATCTATTTTGACCAGATGCGGTCCTAAGGGTCACGAGGCAAACCTGAATTCATACCAACTGGGATCAGCAGGTCAGCTAATATGATTATTGATTTGACTGGTATTTTTTTTTTTTTTTTTTTTATTATTTAGGTTCGCGCTTGACCACCATCTCACCTGATGGTAAGCGATGATGTGGTCGACGATGGATCGCACTTGCCTAGAAGTAACCTATTCACTCTTGACTTAAAAACCGTTATTTTTGGACCTTCAACGCCCTCAATTTTTTGCAAAGCCAAATTCGCTCTTTTAATCTACCTTTTAACCGCGTAGGGACACCATTGACCTCCTAGAGCCTAATTATCGAAAAGTTAACCATCTTCCCGAAAAGAAGATGTAACACGTATTACATGTTTGGAGCCACCCTGGAGAATTTACCGGCCTACTCTACTATCACCAACCGTCAGCGAAGCGTGGTCATAACGGCAATAACCTCCCCAAGGTCGCCGTCAAATAAATTTTAATTGAAGGCTAAATATTTTTTTTTTTTATAGATAGCTGTCTGATCCTTATTCCAAGTTAGCTATGGTTATAGGCGCACGCTAAGAAAAGATTTTTACCCGACTGCCGAAGGAGGGTAATGTGTTTATCAGTCTATGTATTTATGTATGTATGTTTGCTCCTATGTGGCGTTCTAGAGACCAAACGCGTTGGCTGATTTTGATGATTCATACGTTAATCGATTCGTCTTAACCCCGCGAGTGTCACTGCCTACATTAAAATTGGAAAATACAAAAATGGCGGTTTTTGGGCGCCGTTTTGTGGGGCGAAAAAATTTTTTCAAAGTAAAGGATTTTAAGAGGCGATTTCAAAAATATATAACACTTATATGTTTAAATGTACCTAAATCTTAAAAAGTTATAAATAAAAAAGTTAGTTCAAAAAATCTAAAAACCCGACTGCTTTAAAAGCGAACTAAAAAGACTTAAACAAGGAGAAAATCATGCTGTGCAGTCGGAGGATACATCTGGTTTTCATCAGCCAGCTCGCGAATATGTATCCTCCGACTGCACAGCATGATTTTCTCCTTGTTTAAGTCTTTTTAGTTCGCTTTTAAAGCAGTCGGGTTTTTAGATTTTTTTTATAATTCGAACCAACATTTTTAAAACTGAAGGGAAGTCAAACTGTCTTCAGCACTGGCTGAAAAACATATACGTTCTTTTTAGTTAAGCCCTCAGATCTCATAATCTATGGTCACAGGGCAACTGCAGCCGTATCGCGCACGCCGGCCACGTTGTCAGTGTTGCCACGACAAGACGACGCGACGGCGACGTCGACACGACGCGTACGACACGACTACCCCCCTCCGGCATGAGTTCTCATCATTGGGCAGGAGTTTTGTCAACTAACTTCTTTATTGGACTATTAAATCGGTCTTTTTGTAAGCACAGGCCCTTTATTCTAACAGGAGAACAGGTTAAAGTATGATTTACATTTTATTACTGTTTATTTTAAGACAATCAATATGACACATAATTAATTATCAACAATCAGCCTCTGTTATCTTTAAATGTTTGATTGAAAATTTTTGATATTTAAACCATATATGAATTAAATATGAATATTATAAATGCATTTAGAAACTCGAAGTGCAACCTTGAAATCTTTCCATTTTTTTATACACACCAGATTAATAATTAGTTGTTTTAAGACTGCAGATATCAATCTAAGACACAATTTAAAGCCTTTAGATTTTTTTTATGACATGTGTCATCTTGATCATTTCAAAATGAACAGAGTATAATGTGTAGCGTAATAGCAGTGTTACCATACCTGTTCGATGGCTGGTGTGAGTTCAGTAGCCTGAGCCTGGCACTGGGCCGGTGTCAGGGGGCTGCGGAATGGCGAGTTCCGCGCCAGATCTGCTAAGGACGAGAACATTATTCTGAAACAAAAGACGTATTGTTATTAAAGCCACTGGTATTAGTAGTAGTTTATGGAATATAGACGAGCATTCGGTCCATTTGTGGGTCCTGGCGTACCACAGAAGCTGCCTGGGAGCTTCACAGGCATCAGACTCAATAAATGTTATAGATTCATTGTTATTGAAGGCAACTTGTATCAATAGACCAGCTCCTTTCATCTGCTGGATCTAATGAAAGGTTTCTAAGGCAGTATGCTTTTTTATCCGGCTGCAAGGAAAGGGCTATTTTTTTTGTGTGTATCTTGTATGTATGTATGTTTTATTCTTTATTACCTCAAATATTTCAAACTGCTAGATGGATTTATATAATTAAGACATTGTTAGATACGTGTTGACCGCCCAATTGTTCTTAGGAGCAGGACAAATAGAAAAGACATGATGAGGAGGCGTTGCAGACGCGGCGCCCCTTCTATAAATTTTCTTACAAAATGGTACAAAATAAACAGAAAAGACAGAGACTTTTCTGTTTGTTATGACAGCTTTTTAATTTGCTTCTCAAGCAGTCGGGTTTTTGATTTTCAATTATCTTTTTCTGCTCATGGATGCTGCCCGATTGCCAAACTCAAGTTTTTTTTTCATTTTAAAATCTGCTGTTAGTTTGCGTCTACAGTTCCTCCTCTTTTAATTGATAATTAAACATACTCGCTTTTGAAATTTATTTTTGTAATTGGCAGAATAGTCAGCATTGACTTTGCTTGCCGTATAACACTGTAGAATAGAGATCTGTTGTTTACACATTGAAGTTATGTAATTAGTTTGGTTCTGCACAGAACAATATCCATTGTTATGGCCATATCATTATTTAGTATGATATCTTATGCTGTATGTTTATGACATATTTATGTCTTATGTGAGCTATATGTTAAGTAAGAATCATGTTGCTTTTCTGTTTAATCTTTGAAATGATGATTGATAATAGTTTGTCCATCAATCATTTCACATCAAATTCAAATTAAATTTATTGCTATTAATTGCTTTTTATTATGTTTTTATTGTTATTTATTGCTTGCTTGGATCAATTAGGGATTTAACAAGCAATCAGTGAACTTGTCCAGAAAATTTGATGTTTACAGTTGTGTCCCAAAAATTAATGTAAGTATTGAAAAAAATAATTATAATCCATGAAACAATGTTTAATGAACTCTGTCCAGCATTTGTGTAGAGAAACTTAAATATAGTAACATCTTATACAATAGCTGGGTGTTTCCAAACTGGGTCAATCAATAACTCACATAGAGTAGAGTATTGACCTCACTTCCAATAATTTTTGCTAAACAAATAAAAAAAAAGGTTTAATAACTGGTTTTTGACATTAGTTTATGGAAAAATGATGTTTAAAAAAATAATAGTTATGATTATTTTACAATAGACAAGTTTCAATTAAAAGGGTTGAAATTAATATCATAAAGTGTAGGTCGAAAATCTAGGCCGGATATCATACTTAAATTGACAACAATATAAATTATAACTTAGATATTAATTAATTCAAGAAAAATTATAAAATTATTCATGAATGAAACAATTTAAAATAAGTAAGAATTTTATGAATTGCTAAAGACTGCACACACATGGTGATCCCTGGAGAAGTCCACAGGAGTCCCTCCGTAATGAATACTGAATTTCAAACGGATTTCTAAATAAAAGGTAATTTCAGTACAGAAATACGACACATTTGAAGAATTACGAAACAGCCGAAAATCAATGCCACAGTCATGTATGACAGCGTACAGATGAAGGTTAGGTAACGAAAAATTTAGAGTTTCTTATGTTTCACAATAAAATTTCTAGAAAATATTGCAAAAATGGAAATGATTTTCGCTGAAAAATCGTAGAATGTATTATTCCATAAGTAAGCATAGACCGCCAATTTTTTTTTTCAAATCAATACCGCTTATAACCGGGCAAATGTCAGTTCCAGCCAACGAGATTCGATTAATTTGACTCTTCTAAATAGGTGCACGATGTCAATGTAGGTAACTATTCCACAATTTGGTAATGAAATTTAGAATATCAAAATAAGATATGGAGCAAGGTCACGTGCAAACATAATTTCATTATCGTTACGTAAGGGAAACACCACAGAAATATTTTCCAGTATGCACCCTAAAAGGCTTATTCATAAGAAATTCTGAAATAGAATGCCTTGATAGACGATAAGTGTATAATAATATATTAGTTTCCTTTACTTACATGTTTTAAATCCGATCGAAACTACTCAACACACCGTGAACACACCGCACCGCGCCTGACGCACAGTGTTAAAGGAAACAGTTATGACAATGCCAGCGCCATAACGGATGTTACATAATCACGTGTACATTTTTACAGTGGCAATACTCATCCACTAATGTCAAAATAATGATAAAAGTGTTGTAAGGGGGACCTAAGATGATCAATCTATAAAAAAAAATTGCATTCGGTTTTTTTTTAATAATAATTTGTTTTATAGACATTTTTGTTCATTTTTCTATCAGACATTTTAGGTTTAAAGAACAAGGTCTCCAAATTAGATATGTGATAAAAGATTATGAATACTTAATAATTTGTGAATAAAAAATGTATGAGCTTCATTTTATTTTTTTTTCAATACACGTTCCATACACTTACAGAGGATGGACGTTACTGATATGGGTCTGAAGTTGGCCGGGTCAGCTCGACTACCCTTCTTGGGCACGGGCTGAACGTTAGCTTGCTTCCAAGCCTTCGGCACTTTTTCAGTCACCATCGAAAGGCGATATAGGCGTGGCAAGATCGGAGACAATTCAAGCGCACAACTTTTAAGTACAATTGCTGGTATCCCGTCCGGGCCACTAGCCTTGTTCACGTCAAGGTTACGCAGCACCCTACAGACCTCCCTCTGATGGATGCGAATGTCCGACATACTCGTCTCACATCGAACAGCAGAAGCAGGGGGTATTCAGACGCGAAGATTCCGCAAAGAGGGAGGCAAACAAGTTTGCCTTGTCCTCAGCGGAGTGGGCCAACCACCCGTCGGGTTTCAGCAGTGGTGGTAGTGAAGGGCGACAGAAGTATGATTCAACCGATTTAGCCAGGGACCAAAACGCCTTGCTACCTGCGGGGTGTGAAGCAAGTTTGTCCCCGATTCTGCTAATATGGTCAAACCGCGCCCTTCGCATCGCCTTTTTGCAGGACTTGGCAGCCCTGTTGAAGGCTCTCTTCTTCTGACTCACGTCATTTACCTTGCGCACACGAGCGTCGACCCATGCTAAGTGCGCCTTGTGTTTAACCGCGTTTCCGCGATTACACTCGGCACCAAACCATGGACGGTCAACGCTGGACACCGTTACATCAGAGAACGGAATATAGTACTCCATCCCCTGACGCAAAACATCCGTCACTACGTCAGCGCATGACGATGGGTCATCCAAAGAGAAGCAAGTGGGCCGCCAAGGATAGCATGCGTAGAAAGATCACATACCATCCCAATCTGCTGACTTGTACCGCCAAACCCGCCGGGTGCCTCTTGGGCTAGGATCAGGCGGGGAGTAGACGGATACAGACTTCACCAGACAGTGGTCGGAACTACCCAAAGGTGATGATATCGACACTGAGTATTGGTCTGGTGTTGTCAGCAGAAGGTCCAAGCAATTGGCTGTATGTGAATCAACATCCGGCACCCTCATAGCCCCTTGGACCAGCTGAGTGAGATTTATCGCAATCTAAAGATTTCGCATCTCCCGTCCAGCATGGTCAGTGCACTGGTATGGGAAGAGCCACTCCTGGTGGTGGGTATTTATTATTTTATTATCAAAGTTACGATTATCTTGAATTTGAGCCAAAACAGTCACATAAATGTGTTACGTTAAATAATTTTTGGAATGGTCTATTTAGTTGCTTTCATTTTATACCCATAATGTTATGATAACGAAAACAAAAATGGTAGATCCCCTTTTAGGGGATGGAGGCGCCATATTTGAAAATTGTATAGCCTGAATTGATATGAATCCAACGACACCTCATATGTCATCGTCCGGCAAGCCGTTTGGGCTGTAGAGCTTGCTATAGAAATGGACATACATAAATACATACATACGCTCGAAAACGTTACCCTCCCGCATCGGGTAAAAAGGAACAAATCAGCAGGCTCTTTATTTAATGTAAATTATTTCACCATCACTGCTCTAAAAATGGTGAAGGAAAACATCGTGAGGAAACCGGCATGTCCTAGAACCAAAAATTTGAAGACATGTGACATCCACCAATCTGCACTGGGCCTGCATGGTGGATTAAGGTCCATTCCTTCTCTCACAGAGGGGAGACTAGTGTCCCAGCAGTGGGAACATTAAAAGGCTGATGATGTTTGTCACTGATGCGTTTGGTTTGCATGGAAAATTTTGAAAATTCCAGCCCTATACATAAAAATAAGTATTTTGATTTGTCTCTATCAGATAGACCGGAATACTGGATTGAACTAGTGTCATGTATATCATCTAAGATTCACTTAATGTAATAAAACTTACTCCCTTACGCACTGAACCGCCACGACTGGCTTCGATCATCTTTCTAAGTAATATTACTAAGCTGTGACCAAAGCACGGTCATGGTCGCACAGTGTGCGCGGCCATTTATGATCCAGCAAGCAGTTTCTGTTTAGAATAGATATTCAACCTTCATTAAATACATTTGAAATATTACTCTGTGCACGATTCTGCCACACTATTGACACATATCACATCTCAAATCATTTCAACAAAATATTCAAAACAAACTTTTTAGGCAGATCGAAAGCTCTGACATAAATAAGCACACCCAAAATGATTGAACAATAGTGAAAGTGTACAAAATAAATAAAGAACGAAACCGAAAATGTGTAATTTTCCATAATACTATCCATTTAACTCACATGTCCTGCAAGAAACAACAACAATTACCGACTAAATGCACACCTGCATCAAGGTGGATTTTAGAGAACCTCACTATCAAAGATTTGGCCCAAGCTGCAGCAGAATGTGTGCCATGTTCGCAGACATGTTGTACAATCCCAATATCTGGCCAATACGCAAACGACCAAGATGATTGCGTTCCAGGTGAATCTTGCATTAAATGCATTCATCAAGAAAGTGATGGAGCGCGTCCACAAACACCACGCCTGAACAGCTGTGTACCAACATGTCACGAAGTATCAGCTATGCTTGACGACTTCAAACAATGCCGCCACACTATAGAGGCACTTGTTGAAGAAGCACACAGACTAACCACTGCTGCATCAGGATTGCTAGATGGTTGCGTTTGTGATGAAACAATTCAAGCCGAACAGGAACATAAAAGAAGTTGTTATGAAATAAGAAAAACTAGCAGTAGATACAGCTGCGGTCGGAAAACGTGCAGGGCGAAAAGTAGTGAAAAACTCCGCCCTTGTATATCTTGTGAGGATACTTCAAAGAAAAGGGGAATTAAAGAATACGAGGCAATTATAGCAGCGAGCAAAAAATCTAATCAGAAAATATATGCGAAAAGAAGTAGCCACAAAGACACTGTATGTAAAAAGAGCTGTCAGCAATTATGTAGGGCAAAAAGTATAGAAGACGTCAAATCTCGTCATCCTTCTCAAGCAAAAATGCAACAGCAAAATAAAGCAAATCGTGCAACGGAAAAAATGGGAAATACAGCTGAGAGTAAAATTGTTGTTGACGATTGCGGCTGCAAGAAAAGAACCAGTTTGAAAAAAGATTCTGGCACAGACGTCTCATGTGAATGTGTTGCACCAAAGGATGTTGGCAAAGACATGAAAAAGAAAAATCGAAACTTAAATCGCAAAAACCTACCTAAGTGTACCTGTTGTGATTGTAAAGCACAAAGAGATGTAAAAAAAACAAACAATACAAAAAGCCATCAAGAAAAAACCAGTCAAAAAACTAGGGAAGAAAACACTTTAAAGACAGACAGCCAAAAGGGCCATCAGAAAATAAGTGACAAAAAGCGAAAAAAAAAATTAAGCTGTATTCATAAAATCTGGAAAAAAGTTTATGACAAGAAAATCTATTGTGCTTGTTCACCAAACGTTGACGATTGTGACTGTAAAGACATGAGGCACCAACAAAAAGCAAAGAGGAAAAAAAGTTCTGATAACAAAATTGGGATTAAAGTCAGTTGTGATTGTGCACCAAATGTTAAGGATTACGGCATTGATGAAAACATGAAAAAGCAAAAGGCAAAGAGCGACAAAGACACATGTTGTGATTGTGAACAACATGTTGACGATTGCGGCTTTGATGAAGACATGAAAAATAAGGCAAAGAACGACAAAGGCAAATGTGATTGTAAACCAAATGTTGACGATTGCGACATTGACGAAGACATGAAAAAGCAAAAGGAAAATAGTGACAAAGACACATGTTGTAATTGTAAACCAAATGTTGACGATTGCGACATTGACGAAGACATGAAAAAGCAAAAGGCAAATAGTGACAAAGACACATGTTGTGATTGTAAACCAAATGTTGACGATTGCGACATTGACGAAGACATGAAAAAGCAAAAGGCAAATAGTGACAAAAACACATGTTGTGATTGTAAACCAAATGTTGACGATTGCGACTGTAACGAATACATGAATAAGCAAAAGGCAACGAGTGACAAAGACGTCAGTAGTAATCATTGTGTTGCAGACAGTAAAAATGATTCGGAAACATTGGGGAAAACAACAAGTGACAAAAACACCAGTAGTGTTAATGTTGCACCCAGGGTACTTACCAATTTCGCAAAACACAACAATTTTTTTAAAAATAGTTCGATCTCTGTAGCTGCCGTGAAAACTTGTAAATGTTGCTTCCCTCCTGCGTATAGCCAATATTTTGATTGCACAGGCCAAATAGGTGGCAACTGCTATTGTGATAAAAATGATCAATTTTAAATACGTTGTGTTAATAAATGGTACCAAGGCATTCAATATTTTATACTTTTTATTTAAATTGAAAAATTACTTAGAATGTACATAATATTAACAACTGTTTTTATTTCGAATAATTAGAACTAAATAGCTTCGGTCAAGTCCGGTTTGCCACATTGCTAGCTTCGAAAGCTATAACCACATCTCAGCTCACTTCATCAGGATCGCGTTGGAGTCACCACTTTAGAGATATAGTCTGGCTATTGTAAGTCTGCAAAAATCTTAAATGGTATCCCCAAAAAGTTTTGTATGTGGTATGCTTAAAGATCAGTCACTTTCGTGGTACTTGAACTGTAAGTTCGCATACCTACGATAAAAAAATATTTTCACAACGTAAAGTAGAAACACGGTTATACTATACCAATTAAAAGTGGAGTGACGGAGTTATTAAATAACATGATATATGTAAATTTCAAGATGTAAAGGAACCGCAATTGTTTAGCCAAATTTAAAGTTGTAAATGCCGTAAAGCGAATCAAAAACAAAGGATCTTTATGTGGCGGTCTGTACTTATTCTGTATAACGCGAATCTGGCGTAAAGCGAATCTGTCCTTACGCTAACAAAGGGCTATAATATTTACAAACAATCGAAACTGACGATTCTACATTGTATATCATAATTAATTTATAATAAAAACAAAATTAGATTATTTATTTTTGTTTTGATTGATTAATTGATTGATAATTTTTTATTGTATCTGATGATCTGATGATTTTGATATTTTGCCTTTTTTATTTTTATTTATTATATTATTTAACTACGAAATTTATTTTCGAGTACATATACGCCTGCTCATGTTTTTTACAAGTATATCGTGTCAAATTACAACATTAAAGGTTTATCCACACATATCAGGGCCGTGTCAGGGACGTGGACGGACCGTGAACTCAAAAAAATATCGGTACGTACATTTTATATGAACTCGTTCACACACATCCGTGCACGGGAACGAGTTCATATAAAATGTACCCAACTATATTTTTGCCCGGCCCTGATATGTGTGGATAGACCTTAAGAAGCAAAACAACATACTTTGTGGTTTTGCGTTATTCACACACTGAAAACGGTCACTCACAGACAAATCAACTGTATCAAATCCACACTGAATAATGCTAAATTGACTACACTTTACCAGGAATGAAACAGAATATAAACAAATTAGCCCATCAAAAACAACTAATAAAATTATTTTAGCGGAGACACACTTACGTGTCGTGACGTGATGTGACACGCCAGAAGCATATCGGTTTCATACATTTGGTACATTTGAATAATGTGGCGTGACGTGACGCGTTTTAGCGTGGCGTCGACTGCTCGTGACCGAATAGCTATGTCAACACTGTGCCCTTTTTCGTTCATCAACGGCATGCGCCATAGCGTAGTCAACAGCGCACGTGGGGCAGGCCCTAGACGCAAGTCACGCAGTGGCAGTGCTATGACAGTAGAAAGCACAGCGCGCGCTGCGAAACACGTGTTCCCGCGTCGGGTGGATTTCTGTGCAACAAAGCGTTCAACTACAAGTAATTATTGGTTCAACCATTTTCAAATGTCGATCGAAATTTCTTTCAGACATGCGTATAAAGTTTTTAAAAAGAACATCTTTATTTTCTCATAGTTTACGCATAATCACATTATTTCGATTATTAAAATAGCCTCGTAACCACTCTAACATCTTTAGTTTGGTTCTCTTTTTTCTGGTATTTCTTATGAGGAAGTAAGCCGCAAATATATACCACCAAATATAATGTTCTCGTCGCACATGTTCTAACAAGCTGACAGAGACTCAACTAATGACTATAATGGGCATTGTGTCGTTACACGCATTCAATTATTGAATGCGACAAACGAAAGTTGAATAGAATGATGAAGACGAAAGATGAAGATGAAAGGGCACAAGTGGACATAGCTATTGTGCCAGAGTGGTGGTGGGGATTATGGCTTGACACGACACGACAGGCAAACACAAGTATTTCTACCCCGCGTGGCTACTGGCGTGGCGCATCATTCAACTATTCAAACTCCTAGCGCACGCTTGTGTGCTACCTGTTGAAAATGACTAAAGAGCTCAAGATGTATCTAACGATGTCTTAACTATGTAGATCCGTCTAGTGGTTTGCGTCTCCTAATAACATCGTATAATCTGTCAAAAAAGTTCGCGAAAGCGGTCAGTGAAAGTATTATAGTGCACAGAATATTATATACTCTGAGAAGTGCTTCGATTCACTATCTTTCACACTTCACAGACTACTAAGAGATATTACGCTATCCTTCTTTGCTAGACTGCAAGGTGAAACCGTAGCGTTTTAAGTAAGATTAATTAAATGTTGAACTAGGTTCTAAGATGATACATTTTATTAACACAATAGAACATTCTAAAAAAAAAGCTTATATACAAAGGGGAGAAGGAAAACGAATGGCTCATTGTGCATCAAAACATTCGTCCAAAGAGTATGTAACACTACGCATTCGTCCACGTCGATGTCAAGTCAATGGGAAACGAACGTGTCCAGAAAGAAAAAGAAGACTATGTTCTGGTGTTCTAGGTTTGAACTAGGTTTATTTTGAATTCTTACAGTTTATGTAGATTATTCTAATCTACATTAATTGTGGTCTTTATAAACCTTGTACTTAATCTATTACATAAACGGTTTTGTCTTAAATAAAAAAGTACGTTGTGTATCTCTGTGCCTACATCTGCCACGTGTCACAAACTTCACAATCACCCGTCTCAAATACTGACAAATAAAAGCTGCAAATATTATATAAATATACAAACACAACTTTCAAGGAAAATGTTTCAAAATACAGTATTAAAAGTATGCAAAATTATATGAACAAGCCATATATATTAGTAATGGTGTAGTTTTGTGACATTATCCATTTTATTCTCATGTCCTGCAAGAAAAATCAACAACCCCCGTCATCATGCACCTCATCAAAACGACGGCTCTTAGAGACCATGGCTATCAGGGATTTACCCCAAACCGGAGGCGCTTGCGCCATGAGTTCAAATCAGGACAGCCATTCGGGTGGCCCGTGCACTTGCGATGAAGATGATTGCGCGCCGGATACATGTTGTGCTATGAATCGTCACTGCGAATTAAATAGTAGACCGTGTCCAAGGCCACATCTGTGTACGCCACACACACCACAAACACCCACGCCAACCTTTATACCTATTTGCAAATCACCAGAAGTAGATGCTTTGATTAATGAAATGAAAAGTTGCCAAGACACTATACGGACACTTGCCCTAGAAGCAATGGAAATGCTCCATTCGGAAAAAGAACGGCCGATGTGTAAGCAGAAAGCTCAGAAAAAGCCAATAGCAATTGAGAAGGGGCCTCGTTGCGATCATTGCAACGACTCCACCTTGTGTCTAGATTCGGAAGGCCCGTCCAAGCCTAAGTTCTTTGCAATGCCCTCACCGAGATCATGTCCAGATTCAAGAAGCTCGTCAGTCTCTATAGCTCAACAAGCCTTTCAGATGAAAGAAGGGAGATTTCCCAAAACAGACGACATCGAAAAGAGTTCAAAAAACGAAAATGAAACTGAGAGTGACATCGAAAAGAGTTTAAAAATGAAAAATGAAGCAGACAGTGACATGGAAGTGCGTTCAAAAGTGCCAAACAAAGTGGACAGCAAGAGTGTCTTTCAAAAAATGTTTGGGAAGAAAACTAGTGCAAATAGCAGCAATGAAAGGCAAATCGCAGAGATGAAGAAAAGCGATTGCGCCTGTCATGAGAATAAGGTTAATAGCCAAATTGACTTGTTACAGTTGAAGCCCAAGTGTGACAAGAACAAGTGTCAGTGCCATTTCCCCCCTTCGTATAATCAGTACTTTAATTGTACTGGGCAAGTCAGTGGCAACTGCAATTGTGACCAAAATGCCTAGTTCATAAAATCCAAAGATTTATTACAATGTACATAATAATATTAATTTGTGTTTTATTGAAGATAAACTTTACCTTTAAAAATTTCATTTCATTCGTCTTTTTATGACCTTTAGACTGTAGCTGGCTTGTTCTCTCGGCTGCAGCCCACGCTTAGGCTAAAAACCACACCATCTGCCTTTTCTTCTTGCAACTTATGGTTTACAGAAGCCTTCACACTGCGAGGAACTGTCGAGCGAGACGACCAGCGCATAAAACTGGCTCGGGATTTCGATACAGATTAGAGTTTTCATAATAAGAAAAATATAAAATAAACTCGCCAAGTGCGAGTCGGACTCGCGCATGAAGGGTTCCGTACCATTATCGGAAAAAATGGCAAAAAAACACGTTTGTTATAATATGGGAGCCCCACTTAAATATTTATTTTATTCAGTTTTTTGTATTTGTTGTTATAGCGGCAACAGAAATACATCATCTGTGAAAATATTACAACTATCTATAATTATAGCTGTCACGGTTCATGAGATACAGCCACAGAATAAATACGTGTCGTTTCGAGTTTTCGCTACGTATATCTTGTGAAGACTGGCGCCGTGTTTCTCAAAATTACTAGGATAATAATAATTATTATAGTAACCTAGGCTACTTATCAGTTAAATATATTGACAAGCAAATTAGCTTTTCCCCGCACCTTCGCACCGCACTTTTGGGTATTGTACACTCAGCAACGAGCTTACCATCAGAGATAGATTTTTTGAAATCGGGTGAGCTGTTTTAGGAACTAGCTACTCTAGCCAGAGGCGGACAAAAATGTCAAGCTACTTTTTCAATTCTTGTAACCTTTTAATGCGTTAATAGTGCTCGTAATTTTCGCCTTTTTCTGTATTTTCAGAGTTTGTGGTAACTAATGTCTTCTTCTAAATATAAATGATACTACTAAGAAGCCATGGTACGTTTATTTCATTGTTTACTTGATTTCATAATTTTATAAATTACTTTTTACGTTGCAGACAAGCTCGGTCGATCATCACGTTTCCTTGTTCCTGTTTCTTTTTGTTGACAGTGATGTAACCTTCTTCGGCCTAGCAGTTACAGGAGACGGACTTCTATCACTTTGTATTCTCACCTTACGGACTACAGCACGAGTCGGACGTGTCCCAGGATTACTAAGAGCTGTAATTATTTTTTTTAGTCTATCTTTGAAATCTTGAAATGACGTGAAGTAAGCTGTCAATCAGTTCGGATTGACAGAGGCCTTAGTGCGAGTTTTTACTCACGCTCTATCGCGTTAAAGTAAACGTCAATTTGTATTGAAACAGAATAAGCGCTGTCTGATTACGGTAAGGAGAAACCTCTCTTTTTGTAAACATTTTGCTCATTCCGAGTTTTTTAACGTACTCACTCGTGCTAACTTAAACAATCACTGTCAAAAGGTATACAAAATAGGAAAAAACCGGCCAAGTGCGAGTCGGACTCGCACACGAAGGGTTCCGTACCATTATCGCAAAACACTGCAAAAAAATTCACGTTTGTTGTATGGGAGCCCCCCTTAATTTATTTTATTTTATACTGTTTTTAGTATTTGTTGTTATAGCGGCAACAGAAATACATCATCTGTGAAAATTTTAATTGTCTAGCTACCACGGTTCATGAGATACAGCCTGGAGACAGACGGACAGACGGACAGACAGACAGACAGACAGACGTATCGCGAAGTCTTAGTAATAGGGTCCCGTTTTTACCCTTTGGGTACGGAACCCTAAAAAAGAGGTTTCTCCTTACCGTCACCAGACGGCGCTTATCCAGTTTCAATACAAACTCACGTTTACATTAACGCGATTGAGCGTGAGTACAAACTCGCACTAAGGCCTCTGGTCACTTTACATATTAAAGACGGAAACATCCTTACGTGTCGTGGCTTGGCGCGTAATTCACCAATCAAACGATTCTGTTCCAACCTTCGTCATAACACCATGAGTTTTGTAGCCAATAAACTGCGTCAGAAGGCGCCACGACACATAAGTGTGTGTCCACCATTAATCTTCGACAAATAATTGCTCTCAAGGATCGACAAAAACTAGTACCTAGATCAATAATATGTGCCTACAAACCTGATTTCGGAGTAGCAGATTGTCTACGTTCTGCAGGACAACTTAAAAGATCAGGATTGGCGACCACGTGAGGAGAGATACGTAAAAAGCGATGTGGTTTTTCTGGAAGATTATAATATAGTTAGTATAGATTGTATAACATTGAACCATGCCGATAGTCCGTGTTGCTCTATGCATTGAACCTACATCGTTTTGTATGAAAAATGAAGATCAAGTACACGATTTAATATCTGAAATTACCCTAATTTTTCACTACTACTTACCTAAGGATCTCCTAAGTCCTAGTCCATTGAAAACGCTAAAATGAAAATGACCCAATAAGTTTCCGAGTTCCGACTCACATCTCCTATGCCTCACATTCAAACTTTTCAAAAGCTTAGATTGCATAATTATCGACTCAAATCATAACGCTGAGTAGCTATGCTTACCTGACAGCATAAACGCAAAAAACTCTTTTTTTTTTTGGAACTTTCTATTTCTTAAAAAAAAAATGATTTGACTATAGATAAATTGATGTACTTATACTGTGATTTTTAATTTCGTGGACTAAACTGACAGCTGCTATTGACCTTAGTATTTTTTAAATGTTGCAAGCGCGGAGCATAGTGTTGTAGGTAAGGCCTAATCATAAGTGATTCATCGAATCGATGTGACATGACTCCTGAATTTATTTTTACTAATTGGTGTAAATAAATGTTTTATGAATATAAACGTAATATATTTAAATATAACAGTATTCATACACATAGTACATTAACTTTTATTGTGTTAAATATGAAATCAACAATAAAAAAATTCAATCGATAAAATTAAGTCTGACATAAATGAGTAGAAACTAAATATGGGCCGCTAGTTTCTAAACAAATATTTTTTTATGCCGTGATATAGTTTTCATTTTCGATCTACTTCGATTTTCGATTAACTTTCGATCACTCAGGGTAGTTAGGGTACGACAATATTTTAATGTAACGATAAAGTGACAACCCCCCAAATGTCAGTTTAGTCCACGAAATAAAAAAACACATTATAGATGAATTATTGGTCCTAAACATAATCCACAAGATTATACTATCAACAAAAACAATAGAATAATAAAATTATAATTAATAACCTGAGTCCCAAGTACAAGATGGTTTCAGTTTTGGAAGGCTGCCAATCTCGGGAACATTTAATCGTGAAGGAGAAGACAAACGACCATGTTGTTGAGGTTTTACTAAAATATTAAAAGAATGATGGAGCACTTGGTTTTTTTTTAATTTTAATACTACCGACTGCTTTTTTTTTGGGTGGAAAATCATCCAATGACTTCCCTCGCTCTGGTTGAAGCGGAAGGGCGTGTCTGACTTTTACTGACTAAAAGCCACCCGTGTTCCTTGTGCCAGGGCCGTGGTAACACTCTTTCAAAATCCGCGAACCAGGCATCGGCCCTAGCGGGCTCCGTCACTTTTGCTGACATCTCTTTGAGGCGCGCGTGGAACACTACGCGCCGTAAACTCGGGCCTTATCGGACGGCGAGCTACCCAATACTTGCCGTCCGAAATCCCGCGCCTACGGTGGCCAGGAATGGGCTTGCGACTCCTGACTACTGACGGCCTGCGGCCCCGCTCGCGTGAATTTGTATGTTTATTTGTTACGCCATGACGGATTTTGTAAGTAAGGTAATCGGACGAGATAAGAAGTTTTATAAGAACCCCAAATGCCCCCCTTTATGTATAAAAAAGTAGCCTATAGCCGATTCCAGGGTCTCATCTATCTCTGCAACAAAAACGGTTCAGCGATTTTGCCGTCAAGTACCTAGTAGTAGTTATAGTACCTAGTAGTTTTGCGTGATAGAATAACATGGATGTTCCATTCCATCCATCCTCGCAAACTTACACGCGTTTCGTGTATATTTTGGAACAATTTAAACTCACCACGAATCTTTTCCAATTTCTCTTTCAGTGGTTGTATGACAAGATTCACAGGATTTATTTTGCTATCAGTAATGAATCCATACTTGGTCATATCTATAGATGCGGTTTGTCTGTAGCAAAACTTTTGAATAAATTCTTTTGTGTCTGTAGACATAGTGCTGTTTTTAGCGAAATGCCGATCTTTAAATTTGGTGCGACTGCGTAAGGCCTCACCACCTTCAGAAAACAATTTGATATTCTTATTATTTATCATTTTTGGAGACTCGCCATAACCTCCAGAAGCTACACCGAGGGCTTCGGAAATTCTCTGGATGTGAAGCACAGGGTCGGTCGATGTAACAACGCTTTCGGGGGGCTTTTGCCCCACCGTGTACAACTTACGGCTGAAATGGAATTATTATGCTGATCTACTAAACATAGTACGGAATGTGGCTTTGTGGCATTTGTGATGACATTCTGTGTCATTTTTTTAAGTACGAGAATAAAATGCTATCAAAGAACAGAACAGAGTAATAAGCATAGATTTTACGGTTCTTTATAGGCTTTAACGTTTTTTTGAATTATCAAATCTTTTTTTTTTGAAAATTGAAAATGATTTTTCTCTACAGGTGATTATAAAATCGAATGCGTATGCATTGTGAAATAAGTATTTCTTTTGCATTTCATAGGAATATTAGTAATATTATTGTATGGTCATAAAAGCCTCAAGTCTAGTTCAAATCTGTTGTGTTAAAAAAATAAAACAACCAACTCTAGCAACACTTACACATGACTGTCACTGTCACATGCATGAAAAATTTTATTTGACATTGACATTTATCGTCTCCGGTCACTTGTGCAGGGAACAATTTCAGCGATCTAATTTAAAAATAAAACACTAAATACTTTAAAAATAATTATGCCTGCTTTACACGAAGCTTTGATGCCTATTTCTTGGCTAGCAGGACGCTGGCCTACTGAGGAAGGTCGAGGCACGTACCCTAACATCCCCGATTTCCAATATCACGAAGAATTGGAATTTTCTTGCATCGGTGCGTAAGTGGAATCTAATTTAACTATATACCTCCGTTTTGATTTCAACCGGAAAATTTAATCGAGACGCAATATTGTCAGTAATACCCAGTATTTTATATAATAATGTTTATAATTAGCTTTTAAAAGGTATATTTTACTGGGTAAAACAGTTATGTAAACTTAAGTTAGCAATTTTTTATTTGCACAAATGCCGCACTTTTATGAGAAAGTAAATACTTCATTTCATATTTTCATGAATATAAATTAGAGAAGAAACCCACCTATTTATTTAACAAAACTTACATTACTCTCAAACAAGTAAAACTTACTAAATAATTATCGTGTATACAACAACCTCATGAAAATTGCCCATCATCTTTACAATTTTATTTTAGTCCATACTAGCCCACTGCTGGTCACTATTAAAGTCCTTCCTGGAACACGTCTCCCATGCCTACTCGAACCAGCTCTCACGGTACGCGTCCATATCATCTCGTCACCGCTTTCTGGGCAGACCTCAGTGGCATGCACTGTGACGTCACCCGCCTAATCACATTTGGCCCAGCAGCTTTAAAATAATACTTTTAATTTCATCGCCAAACTATCTTTTAATTTATATTAGTTCTTTCCTCTACTATGTCATTTATTTCTAATTCCAGGTCAGCCGATGTTCAACTTCGTATCAATATCAAGACATCCTGAGAAGCAGACACCGATGCACCAAGAACGCGGCTTCCTACGTATTAACCCAGGAACCGACAAACTGGCGTTCACGGTCAGCCACAACTTCGGCCTCACTTCTCTTGAAGAAGGCACATTCGATCTTGAAAACAAACAACTAACGCTAGAAACTGTCAGCTTAGCTCGGATATCGTTTGCTAAGCCTCCATTTGTGCAGAAAATTAAACGGAATATTAAGTTGTTAGCGCCTGATACGTTAGAAGTTGTGCTGTTTATGGAAACTACTAATACTCCGTTGACTGAGCATTTGAAAGCGGTCTATAAGAAAGTTGATGGCTAATTGAATATAATTTATAAAGTGGTTGATCCACACTTCCCTCGGGGGATCCATTTTCTTGTTTTTTGGCATTATCTGTCTACCCACTTTCATCTGCCTAGCCTTGCCCCAACTAAGTTAGGGTAGGCTTTCAGTATAACTTGGTACACCTCAAAACCAGTCATGTAAATGGAATATCTGCCTATCTGACCTCCATAACCCAGTGACAAGGTAACGATGAAATCGCTACTTATATATGGACCCCTAGCATAAGATCATCGAATACTAAGTATTTTCGTGTGCTATTTTGTTATATAAGCTTAGTTATGCTTGAAACATAGTGAGATTCTTTTAATACTGATTTCTTAGTTTATATTTTGCTGTTTAATTCGTATTTCGTTATGTATGAGCCTAAAAGACATGTACAATCAGCATCAGATATTAAGGAGCATGCCATGTTTACAAATAGTTCCACACTCCTGAAAAATTAAATAACATCTGCATAACAAAACATTCAACATAGCATGTATCAACACATGCCATCATAAACATTCATTATGTATCAAATACTAGTTGTTGCCTGCGAGTTCGTCTGCATAGCATTAGTACTTCGAATAGCCAATATTTTCCTTTGTTCCCGTTGAGTTTTTTTTATAATCTTGTAGGTGTGTAAGCAGCCTTGAGAAATTATTGGTTCACCATACAAACTTCCATCGATCAACGATGATTGCCCGGATAAAAACTGTCCTATGTCCAGGGTCTGAAACAATATCTATACCAAATTTCATCTAAATTGGTACAGCCGTTTAGTAGTGAAAATATAACAAGCAAACAGAATTACTTTCGCATTTATAATATTAGTAAGTTTTATTGTTTGTTTTTTTAAAAAAACGTTGCCCCACACTAGGAATTTTTTCCTGTATCGTGGGTGCGTTTACAAACATATAAACTCACATACACAAACACCCAGAGCCGGAACAACTATCTGTAGGCCATACAAATATTTGTTCCGTGCGGGAATTGAACCCGCGACACGCAGCGCAGCAGTCAATTACTCAACCACTGCGCCAACCGTGCGCCGAAGTATTTATGTATTAAAATTTTAATAAGTTTGTGATAATTATCCCAAGGGAACATATTCCCGGGAAAAAAATTAAAATTTATCCAGATCGGTCCAGCCGTTTGAACGTGAAGAAGTAACAAACATACAAACACACATACACTGACGCACTTTCGCCTTTAAAATATTAGTGTGATAATCAGTGGAATGTGTGGATACCTAGAATTACTTTGATGCTGATTGTACCAAAATTATAATTGTATACTATAAAATAAAGACTGAAACTAAATTTTATATTTTAAAAGCTAATTTGTTTGGCTTAGTCTCGATACGTAACTATACCCGACTGCAAATATTAAAGATGTTTTACCTATCGCATTTCGGTAATATTTTACTACTTACATGATTTGTACGCATTTGCAAATTTTATAAAACTTTTTTGTCTGTAATATATTATTTTTTCTGGATTTCGCCTTTTTAATTGTCTTTTGCCATTTTCTTTGTAAAAACCTTTTATATTTCATGCTCTTCTGGGGGACATAGGTTCGGTTCCTTGTTGCTTACACATTCACGAACAGATCTCGACCACCGTTGCTTAAACTTGAGACAGACCCGTGCAACTTTTAAGGATTGCGACTTCGAAGCATGTTTGTCAGTTAAACATCGGCCGCGTCAAGTAAGAATTATACAAAAAACTGTGTTTAATTAATCTTTATTTCAAATACCCTTAGCACTATTGATTTTCCTATAACGTGATACCGAAGAGATGGGCGCAATTCTCAATCTATATATATTAGTCTATGGGCGCAATTGTGTTGACCACAAATACAAAACAACAAAATTAAATTACTTAATATTTTAATACAGAGCTTCAAGGACCTTCTGGCGCTTAAATTATTTTCTGAGGTTGATAAACATTTGTGAAATTGTCTATGGAATTGTATAATTAGAAAAAAAAAAACAAGCGGGCGGCATTCGCTCCGTTTGGCGCCAAAACTCCTTGAAAATATCTGAAACTTCAGCGATAGGTACCTAGTCCGTTTGGCGCCAAAACTTCTTGAAACAGCGATAGGTACCTAGTTGAAATTTAAGTTAGTCATACTACAGTGAATTAATTAAAAGTAATTCAGTTTCAGTTTTTTTCTGTTTACTTACATTTAGCCAAAAACTAAGCTGGATGACAAAACAACTAAGAAGAAAATAAAGTTGACCGATTAGATTCGAGGTCTAACGGATAGCGGCACCCAAATTTTATAATTTAAAAAAAAGCGTGCGTGTGCTTGCATTCACTGCTTCAAAAATCCGTATAATCGGCGTGTAAAGCACGCAATGAATACTTTTAAATTGTCAAAATGAAAGCGTGCATGCGTATCTTTCATTAAAATTGCGCTAGGGTGCTGTTCAATTCAACTTCCAAACTCGTCATCAAATTATGGATCCGTACGAAGTACCATCGTGAGAAAATCATACAAAGTTATAAAAGTAAGTACCTATAGAATTTTAATAATGAGATTAACAATTTAACATGCCCTAAATACTTTTTATTATTAATATTATTGCTTCCACTCTTTGGTTCCTCATAATAATGGAGTTTACAAATTAATGTTACAGTTAAAAACAGTTTTTGACGATTTTCATTATTCACGTTCCATTAGAAACAACAAAACATACATTGGGCGCAGATTCTTTATTCATCAAATTAAATAAACTTAGAAAATTGCTACCAAGAGAAAGTTATAATGTATAAATTAATTTGAGACAACAGAATCAGCATTACAAAACTTACCACTTATTAAATAATTATTTAATTTCTACAGAAAACTGGTGTCTATGTCATATTAGCTATTCATTGAGATGAATTCTAATTCCCTATAAATTTATAATTGCTTTCTGTTAACATATAAGGAAGACCGGTCATTCATTCTATCAAGCAAAACCAATACCAGTATTTTTTCTAATCTTCTATTTGTCACACACATGGAAGTAGTAAGCTGTACAACTATACTTCTTAAAAGATAGCTTGATCTCTGCGACATATGTCAAACTGACGTACGTCAGTTTGACATATGTCGCAGCTATACGCTAATGTTAGCTATACGTACCTATACGCTAATGTTAGCCTGTCAAGCGCTATTGCTAATGTTTTGATACTGACAGCTGTCGCAGAGATCAAGCTATCTTTTATGAAGTATAGGAAATTATTTGGCAATGCCGTCTTTTTAGGGTTCCGAAGTCAACAAGGAACCCTTATAGTTTCGCTCTGTCCGTCTGTCCGTCCGCAGCTTAGCTCAGAGAATCTAAGTACTAGAAAGCTATAATTTGGCATGTATATACATATTCATAATTCCGACAAAGTGGTAACATAAAATCATGAGAAATATTTTTTTTTCGGGTTCCTCCCATAGACGTAAAGTGGGGATGTATTTCTTTTTTCTCATCTATCCCATGGTGTGGGGTATCGTTGAATAGGCCATTCAAAAATATGATGGGTTTGTTACAACCATTTTTCGATTCAGAGATTCGTTTGCGTAAAATTCAGCTTTAAGTTGCAAATTTATGTTTGAGTCAAGTGTCCCCCCCCCCCTGCCAGCGAAATTGTTGCTCTTGGCTATGTGAAAAAATTCACGGCAGTAGTAAATATAATGAAATTAAAAGGAAAATTATCACGGATAACAAGGCTTTACAAGTTTACGAGTAATAGTCGACCAACTTATAAAATGTACTTGGCACAGTAAAATTTTTGTACAAATGCCATTGAAAAATTACTTAAATAAAGTTGTTAGTTGTATAAAACAGATAGTAAATATATACTTATGAACCATGTAAAAAAATACAAAAATAAAATCATAACATCCTTAATAATAATCATTTCTAAATTAATAATGTTTAAGCTCGAATTACGCATTGGAGTGGCCGGACTCGTTGGCAGTACCAGCACAGATTACTGAATAGTTACTACGTAGTACCAGTCCGTAGTCCATACGGCGAAGTATTTTCGACGTTTTGTAATTAAAACGTAAAAGTAAAGTCAAATTAGATTCGATTTCCAAGCAAATTACTTATTTTCTTTTGTTGATATCCTTCTATAAAGTCAATATTCGACCCGACTTCATCATTTATTGAGTAGCGTAAAACTTTTCAGAATGAAATAGTGAATACCGCAGATTTTTGAGAGATTCACCTCTAATCTGCGGTATTAGAGAAGATTAGAGATGAATACATTCGATCTTTTTCTTATTCCGAAAGAGAAATAAACAAGGAGAGTGTACGCAAGGATCCAGGAACGAACTATACCATTCCCCGTGGCTCTAACGCGCGCTCGTATCGGCTCTTTTCGCAATTCGCACCCGCGGTGGTACTCAAACAGATAATATTTTTCTAACTTCAGTTGCGAAGTTGGATTTTATAACTCCTTCTTCAGTTACAAGTTAGTCCTTATTTAGTTTAAGTCAAGAGTGAATAGATTAAATCTAGGCAAGCGTGGTTCACCGTAGACCACATCATCGCTTACCATCAGGCGAGATAGTGGTCAAACGCGAGAATATAGATTAAAAAAAAACATCATTCTATGTGGGCCCGTTTTTAGACTTTGTGAGCCGCTGAAACCATTTTAATGTTCATGTAACCACAACAAAACCCTCTTTTTAGTCCGCATTATTATGCAACTTCGGAACCCTATTACTGCGCGTGGCCCGACACGCACTTGGCCGGTTTCGTTTATTGATTGGCCCGCGCTTGACCACCATCTCATCTGAACGATGATGTTGTCGACGATGAGGCACCAAACAAGAATGAACTAAATTCCAAAAGCCAGAATAACTCATAGTTAAAAAAAACGTGCGTACTTCGGTGTCCCTTCCCATATTCGAAATATGATTTGTTAGGGTTTGGTTAGGCTTCAACTTATCAACCGTTATTAAGCAAGAGAAGCGTGCAGTTTAAGAGCCTCTCTATCTGAAGTTGGCTTTCCGATGCGCAAGGCACAAAACGGTGCTGTTTTTGTATGAGATTTACTGTTGCGCCAGCCATTGTAGCCAACTTCAGGGCGCCCAGAAGTTTGGCGATAACTATAACAGTGTATCTTCCAGTTGTATTGTGCCTACAGCTTACTATTTCCAAAGTCACGCATTTCCATTAGGACATTCACACAATTATTTATCTACACGACCAAGTAAAGAAGATTGCCCTGTGCGATAAGACCGGCCATTGTACACTTTGTTTGAAAATGTTTGTTCTGTATGTAATTTTTTATGGTGTACTATAAAGAATATATAATAATAATAATAAATTAGACAACTTATTTTCAGTACGCTAATTATAGTACCTAAGGTATAGTTCTCGCCAAACTTCTTGGCCGGCCCGAAGTTGGCTTACCGAGCGCAAAGCACGGATCGGTGCTGATTTTGTATGAGATTTATTAGTGAAGAAAGTTTGGCGAGAACTATTTCAAGAGAGATGTTATCAGCGAAGTTTAAACTGACTGATGACCGACCGCCCATGTACTTTTATGTTGCACGAAGTTTTAATAAATAAATACCAAATTCCGTACCGCGCTGCTATTTCAGAACGGTCTCAGCTAAGCGGTCGGTCTATTATTTATATTTCATAGAAGATAGCTTGACTCTGATCAAGCTATCATAAAAGAAGTATAAGTTTACAGTAAACATAGATATAAAAATACATGTATTAATAATGCTAATTTAGATTATATTTGTAATTTACTAATACCGCAGTATATTTATTTACTCGAATCACTACTACTAATTCTCGGCACTGTTTGTCTATGAAGGCAATATGTTACATTAACTGTGGTTATGTTATACAAGGGCCTTACTCTGACGCGTCAAAACTATCATGGTTCCACAGTGGGAGAGTGACGGAGCTATACAGAACGAATATCACTATCCCTCGTTCACAGCGGAATCTTAATGGCGTTGACACGTTTAATACGACCTCAGGTTTAAATAAATTCCCCCCCGGTGGGTTCCCGCTTTGTCGATGCGGGGGGGCTCAGTAACCGTGGCTTGGTCACCCACGGTGAAGCGAAGAGGAACCCGAGGAGGGGCCGCTCGTCAGGGCTTTTGCCGATTAAGCCGACGACGTAGCGGCCAACTAGTAGGTTGCGGTGCCGCTTGGTAACAGGCGACATCGCAACTGAGGCGGGCCGCGATGTCTTATGGAGATTCCCAGGTCCCATACGATGTCGCGGCTGAGGGTTGGAGGCCGCGGTGGGAGAGGAGTGCCGGTATTGCGGTGCGCCGCTCTCCCTACCTTCCGCGGCCCGGACGGGGTCGCCACCGTCTGATGGCGTACGCGGTGGGGCCGCAGGGGAGGAGGAGTGTCGGTATTGCGTTAGCCGCTCTCCCTATCCCCTGCGGCCGAACAATGGTAGGTGGCGGGGCCATTGACCTTGACCCGTCACAGGGGGACCAAGGGTGCCATACACGGGGTCGTCTGGCGCTAATTGCTAATTGGTCCCTAGGGTGGTCACGGCGTGCAGTGTGTTCTGGTGCGCCGGTGATGGGGGGACTCCCCCGAGGAGGGTCCGGTGACGGACAGCCGCGGCGGGTTCGCGGTGAGTGCTAACGCGTACCCGTGCTCCCGCCATAAGCGGCACAGGAGGACACCGTGGAGTTTTAGTGGGTTAGAGTCCCACATAACTGCACTATCTCCCCGTGGTAGTGCAGTATGCATGAGCATTTCTCCACGCAAAAAAAAAAAAAAAAAAAAAAAAAAAAAAAAAAAAAAAAAAAAAAAAGGTTTAAATAAATTAGCAAGCGAATCTCAAAAGACAAGGTATTGAAATCTTAAGAAATAAAACATACAAGAAGCCGACCCTACCACTATCTTCGTCAACCACCTTTGACCACTATCTCACCTGATGGTAAGCGATAATTTGGTCGATGATGGGGCACGATTGACTAGAACTAACATATTCACTCTTTACTTAAAGATATCGCATTTTATTTTTCTTTTTAGGGTACTCAAAGGGCAAAAACGGGACCCTATTACTGAGACTCCACGATCCGTCTGTCACCAGGCTGTATCTCATGAAACGTGATAGCTAGACAGTTATAATTCACAGATGATTTATTTCTGTTGCCTCTATAACGAAAAATACTAAAAACAGAATAAAATAAATATTTCAGTAGGGCTCCCATACAACAAACGTGATATTTTTGCCCTTTTTTTTCGATAATGGCACGGAACCCTTCGTCCGCGAGTCCGACTCGCACTTGGCCAGTTTTTTAAATAACACGCAAAAATATTAATATCTTACAAAAGTTTGATATTGTATCGGTTAACAATGGTATCAAAATGGTTGCTGCCACAGACTACTTAGAGATACTACGGTTGCTGCATTCATGTCATAAGACTCCTAAAGTATTTGAATAAGGAACGATTAATTCCTTTTTTTTTTAAACTGCACTATCGTTCAAAGAACTGCATCAAACTACAGAGGTCGAACTACAACATGTCAAAATCATCATGATTCCAGTGTGAAAAAGAGATAGTCCTGTATAGCTGTCTCTTTCACACCGGTATCATGACGGCTTTAAGACGTCATAGTATAGCTCGAAAGCTTTCAAAAAGATTCAGACGAATTGAGAACCTCCTTTTGTTGAAATCGGTTAAAAAGAGTTGTCGTATCGTTTACTGATGCGTGCAAGCCATGTTCACTTTTTCCGAATCTTTTATAATATGAAATCTTGTTCAAATAATATGATCATTTATCACACCGTTCATTCACCCTGTCGTATACTTCGGTTACTCTAATATCCTCGTATATACTATTATAAGGCTATATTTTACTAACAAACAGCAGCACTATTTTTTTTTGTAATTCTTAATTTGAAAGTTTATTATAGGTGAAGATAGAAAATTTTAACATATACAGGGTGGGATTTTTTGCCCACCCTGTATAAATGTTGGAATGTAAAAATTTATTTTTTTCGCCGTACTGCACGTAGGCCCAAATATCGCACTCGCATCGCATCGATTAAGGCCCAGCCTGTTTACAGATTTTTGGAAGTTATAAAGTACAGTAGTGAAAGGTAACATCACGCCTTTATAGGAAAGGAGTAAGCAGAGAGGTATATAGAACCCCAATATTTTTAAACGGGCCGTTAGGGCGCCAATACACATACTCTACTGCCATCTTGCCATAATGATTTCTGGTGAAGCTACTTGCACAATAAGGATGTTTCCTGGGTAGAAAAATCATAATTCCATTTAGTCCGTCAGTGAGATTATCAAATAATATTGGACAAGTATTTTTTGCTTTACAATAAAAAATTACAAAGTTAAACCGCATCAAAGTTCAGGAGTGGGGGCTTGTGACGTCACTAAGGCAGTATAAAGTGTACTAGCGTAGACGTTTCACGATATTTCAACGTCGTCACTTTAAGTTTACGGTCAAAAGAAAAAATACGTGTCCAATAATTTTTATACCATTCCCCCTCTAAAAAGCTTATTTTATTCACTGAAAACAGTGAATCACTGTTTTGGTGTTTGAATTTAGAACACATCAATATATTCGACCTCCATCTCAATGCTATATAACCTCCTTGAACAAAAAATAATCGATACAAACTTCTTGTGCAAAGAGTACTCGACTTTCAAACATCTTTGATTTTAATTACCCGACTGCCGAAGGAGGGTAATGTGTTTATCAGTCTATGTATGTATGTATGTAACTATGTATGTATGTATGTATGTAAGTATGTATGTATGTTTGTTCCTATGTGGCGTTCTAGAGACCAAACGCGTGGGCCGATTTTGATGGTTCTTACGTCAATCGATTCGTCTTAACTCCGCGAGTGTCACTGGCTACATGGAAATTGGAAAATAGGAATATGGCGTTCTTTGGGCGCCATTTCGTGGGGGCCCAAATTATTTTTTTCTTCCAAACCTTTCGTGTGGGGTAACAAAATAAAGGATTTTAAGAGGTGATTTCAAAAATATATAATACTTATATGTTTAAATGTTCCTAATTCGAAAAAATAATGAACTAAAAAGTTAATTAAAAAAATCAAAATACCCGACTGCTTGAAAAGCGAACTAAAAAGACGTAAACAAGGAGAAAATCATGCTGTGCAGTCGGAGGATACGTCTGGTTTTGGTCAGCCAGCTCGCGAAGATGTATCCTCCGACAGCACAGTATGATTTTCTCCTTGTTTACGTCTTTTTAGTTCGATTTTCAAGCAGTCGGGTATTTTGATTTTTTTAATTAACTTTTTTATTTTGTCTTTGTTTATATTTAGGATTTTAATAATGATTTTGATTTTAGTCTAGGATATTTAATGAATACTTATTTGGATTGTAATTCTAATATTCATTGCAATGGTGTTTAATTAATTATAATTGTTACGTAACGGATGTGGTCACTGGCCACTGCTGTTACCTAGCTCAGGGTTCAGGATTTAAATTTTTATGTAAATTTTAAAGGTGAAAACCATTTATTTATTTATTAATATTCCTTGTGCTTTTCGCTTAAATCTTATCGTACTATATTATATAAAATATAGTACGCAACTCTTGAATAAAACGGATTTATATCGAGGGCCATGAATCACTCGCGTCGCATCACGAATCATTCCCTGCGGTCGTGATTCATCTATGGCCCTCGCTTTAAATCTGTCCTTTATTCACTATTTGCATAATATACTATTATTAATCTGCTTGACGGACAAAAAACTACTTTTCAATAAACTACCCTATTTCATGCAAGTTACAGGCATTTGTATTTTCGCCCTTAGATTACAAGCAACGCGATTCAGGGATCATTGCTTAGTGAATTCAACCAATGGCAGAATGTGGTATTGGATTGAAGAATTTTTCGTTAGTTTTTGGAACAGTTAGTAAAAAGATAGGCCAAAATGTAATGAAAAAAAAATGTAATAACTTAAATAATGTTTCCTAGGTAGAAAAATGATAATTCTATTTAGTCCATCAGTGAGATTAATAATATTGGACACGTATTTTTTGCTTTATCAAATAAATAAAAATTGACAAAGATAATGCGCATCAAAGTTCAGGAGCTTGTGACTTTGTGACGTCAATTTGTCAGTAAAAGTGTAGCACGGCGTGACGTCACACGATAATTCAAGGCAAGAAAAGATAAAAAAAAAAAAAAAATATTACAAAAGAAAAAATACGTGTCCAATATTTTATAGGTAATCTATTTTTTGTTATCGTACCTATTACAGTACGACCGATGAGTTGTGGTCCGTCTTCCTCACCAGGTCGGTGCGTTTTTGTTTCTGTACAGAGGCCTTAGTGTTTTTATTCACGGTCACTCGCGTTAACGTAAACGTTAATTTGTATTGAAACTGGATAACCACCGTCTGGCGACGGTAAGGAGAAACCTCTTTTTTCCACTGCCTTGTCTATTATGTAACATATTGCCTAAGAAATTCGTTTCGAAATATGAACATTTAGACACAAGATTAAAAAATTAAAAAAAAAACAATATAAAATAATTTCAGTTACGAAATGACTTTAGTATGGATCATTATGTAACTGGCAGAATGATACTGAACCTGTTACCTCTCGAAAAAGCGCGCGTTGATTGTGTGTATATAGTCTGTGGTTTTTAATCTGAACGTTTCTAATAAATTGTTGTTGGAACTTATTTGCATTTAATTAAGTAAGCTCAAGGTAGTGGAAAAAGAACCGAGAAAAATATTACTATTTTTGTATACATTTTGACGTAAGAGATCGTTTACGTTATCACGAGTGAGTACGTTATAAAAATAGGAATAAGCACACAGCTGTATGCGCTGGATACAGATTTGGTACAGAAAAGTAAACGCACTGACCTGCCCCTGTAGCCAAGTTGAAAATCTACAATCGATAACGCTAGAAGAAAAAGAATCAATGTATGGGAATGGCACATCTGAACGTTAAGTCACGTGGTCAGTCCATACAAATAGAAGGCGTTAACGATTGTAGAAAGAGATTCGATACGAAGCGTTTGTAACTTGGCTAGGGGGGCTGGTGCGTAAGACGACTAAAATTACAAAAAAAAAACTCAACATGTAATTGTCCCCGATTGTTTCAAGAATGTCCCAAGTAGTGGCAAAAGTATCAAAAACGTCACAATAGTATTTTAAATGTTTTCTAAGTGTTACAAAATGCTATAAACATTTCTATTTAATTTTAACTTTAAATTGCTTACATTTTATAAAGTTTAGGTGCACTGAGACCATAGAGCTGGGAAACGCTGCGACGGCAAGAACTAGAAACGCCATTGCTAATAACATAATCGCTACATACAAGTTTTGGCAGTCATAGCTAACGTGACCATACGTCCCGTTTTGGGCTGGACAGTCCCGCTTTTAGGCGGTCGGTTCCGCTGTCCCTAGAGAGGGCAAAAATGTCCCGCTATCACGAAGAGACTATGGTCTATTTACGTATACACATAAACAAAACGATTTCTTAGTTAGAAGTCCTAGGATTAAGGTTAATAACCTAACTAATATTTACTAAGGCCCACTTTGCATGAATAACTTGACTCGGAGTTACTTGCCAACATGCGGTTAAATTGACAGGTTGTCAATTTTCATACAATATTGTCAATTAAACCTTCTGTTAGCAAGTAACTCTTGAGTTCAGTTTTTCGAGGAAGTGGGCCCAAAACTTACTTATTATTAAGTGTTCCCACATTGTCTAATAAAACGCTATAAAATACCAAAACATTTTTTTTTTATTCTGCGAGTGTCCCGCTCATATGCAAAAAACAAAGGGTCACGTTAGTCATAGCCATAATCATAATATCGGTCCATAGGTAAAATAATAAAAAAAAACACTGGACACTTATTTCTTCTTTTGTCACGTACACAAAATATTACAACGATACAGAGACAATGACGACGATGCCAAGGTAGAATATGGTCTAAAGAACTTTTATTAAAATGTTACCCTAAAAACTACCCATATTTCGCAAATTTAAATAAAATTTAATTTGAGTTCCACGAGACGTCACGCCTTGCATATTTTTACTTAGAAGTGACGTCACAAGTTTTATCTTTGTCAATTTTTGTTGATTTGATAAAGGAAAAAATATTTGTCCAATATTTTTTTATAATCTTACTGACGAACTTAACAGAATTATATTTTATTTACCCATGAATAATTTCTATTACCATAGTCCATAAATTTCTTTGAAAAAGTGATATTCATTGACATGCTTGTATGGAAAGTTTTGACAATGGCTTTTCTAACAGTGGCCGCAAAAGCGTTTCCATGCTCTGTGACTGACACAATTTCCCTTGCATAAACGAATTAAATATTGAATATTAAAATTTAGATACAAATACTTATTACTATAGTTTTCTCGCTAAATTTCTAGTTTTTTGTGGACTAAGGTTAGCATATATTTTGTCAACGGCATTTTTGCTTGTGTAATTTTTATCGGTATAAACTATACACCTAATGCATTGTTTTGTGTTTTGAAACAAGCACAACAATGTCAGACCCAAAGAATGTTGTTGAATTGTACAACTGTAAAGTATTCCAATATTGATCATGGGGTATTACAATTACCTCACTGGTGCCTTACCATGACGGAGAGATGGAGCTATACGAGACAAATAGCTCTGCCTCTCTCTCACATTGAAACCATGATAGTTTTAACACATCATGGTAAAGCCCCTGGTCAGCACACAATCATAGGCGTCATCATAATAGAAAGCTATTGCGATCCTTTGTTCGGCAAACACAAGCAGAATAATCGCGCCTTACGGAAGAGGCATTACTTGAAGATTATGTACAGATCTAGAATTCAATATATTGTGTGGACTACAAAATTTTGGCAGTATCATACATCCATATATATCCTTTTGCTTGAGCAATATAAAGAAAGCATACAGCGTAATATGTGCTAACCTTAATCTACTAAGAATTACCCTACTGCTGTTGAAGAAGACTCCACGTCGTTCATAAGCAGATAAGGATAGACGTACCCTCAAAGCGGTCACTTAAAAAGATTTCTTTTTTCGTAACATTATTAAACAAAGTAGTGAGGCTTTCTTGCAACAATTCCATACTCCTGTAATGCCGGAGCTAAGTCCTCCATTGTCATTACATACTTCTTTTCTTTCGGTCCCTTTTGGTTTTTGGAGCTCTGCGTTATTTGGCTCGAAGTCCGCATCTTACAGTGCTGGAGTGCATCGTTTGCAATGTCCGAGAGGAACTTTTGAGATGCCAGTGCGATGAGACGGATCAATCTGGAATGTTACGAGTGATGTGTTAGTTTCTGACGACTGTATTCAAGTTTATTATCTTTAGCCTTGCAGCAGGATACCAGTATGTTATATGGAGCAAATGCCTTTCCGATCTCCATTTTTTTTTTTTTTTTTTTTTTTATTTGATATAGGTTCGCGCTTGACCACCATCTCACCTGATGGTAAGCGATGATGTGGTCGACGATGGAGCACGCTTGCCTAGAAGTAACCTATTCACTCTTGATTTAAAGACCCCTAGATTGTAGCTATCGGGAAACACAGACTCCGGCAGGGAATTCCACTCCTTAGCTGTACGCACAATAAAAGTATTCTCAAAACGCTTAGTGCGTATGGGTGGGATGTCCACCATGTACCGATGGCGCATCGCCGTACGTCTGGTAGTCCGATGATGAAACGGGCTGGGTGGGATTAGATCATGCAATTCCTTCGCACACTCCCCGAAATGTAACCGATAAAAAACCGACAAGCTGGCAACTCGGCGACGATGTTCAAGGCTCTGGAGCTTTGACTTAACCAGTGCCTCATCGCCGATGAGCCTCTTGGCCCGCTTTTCGATCGACTCTAGTGCATCTAGCTGGTATTTGGCAGATCCGTCCCAGAGATGAGAACAGTACTCCATGCATGATCGAACTTGCGCTTGATACAAGCTGAGCAGCTGTTCTGGCGTGAAGTACCTTCTCACCTTCGCAAGGATCCCCAACTTTTTGGCAGCCAGCTGAGCCTTTGCCTCAATGTATGGGCCAAAATTGAGAGTCGATGTCAACGTAACGCCAAGAAGTTCAAGATGGTCAGTTATTGGCACGGTCACATCGCGGAAAGTTGGAGCCGGGTGAAATTGGCTCTTTTTAGCGGAAAAAAGACACGCCTGGGTTTTAGCAGCATTAAACTTGACCAGATTGGCATCGCCCCATTCGGTGACTGCCTGCAAGGACAGGTTCAAGCGCTCCACCATGGCCTCCCGGAGAGACTGGATCTGAGGCCCGGTAGCACGAGCGTTGGACATGTATCTCTCAGCAACAGTGCTGTCGTCTGCATACCCAAAGGTGCCGGGTTTTAGCAGATCGTTAATGTGCAGCAAGAATAAAGTTGCTGAGAGAACCGACCCCTGAGGGACCCCGGCATTAATATCCAAGTGGTCCGACGAGCAGCCATCGATAACCACTCGAATGGACCGATCTCTCAGGAAATCTGCAATCCAATCACACAGACCACCGGGCAAACCGAATGAAGGAAGCTTACCAAGCTTTCGTGCCAGACCCTATCAAATGCCTTCGAGATGTCTAGGGAGACGGCAAGCGCTTCCCATCTCCATAACCCAGTAACTGGGTAACACAATTACCCTTGGCAAGATTGGTTTCAAATAATCTCGCCTCTCACTGTCCTATATGAGTACATTATTTAAATATAGGGTGGTTGGGAATGGAGGTCTTTGCACAGCAGTACGGTGTGTACAGGCTCATGATAATAATTGGTAGAATAAGAAAATAATCTGAAAAGTCTAGTCTATGTATGAAACTGTCATTGTCACCCAGAGTTACTGAAGCCTAACAAATGTTTTTTTTTATGGTTAAGTAGGCTAAGTATTGTTTAAAAAAGTAGCTCAATTGACATGCTTAATTTGTTTAAGCCTGTTTTCCATGTCTAAATATAATCTGAAATGACCTACATGAAATAATTTAGTTTTCTAACTGTCTAAAGGGTTTTTTTACAGTTTTTCCTTCATGTTTCCTTTGTGACCTGAAATATAGGTATATGACGATGAAATTAGGATAGGATAGATGAACCACCTTTTCCGCACTTGGCCCGTACCATTTGGTCCATTCTGCATGTAGGCCTCCTCTTTGTGAGAGGGTACCCATTCACTCCAGTACCACACGGGATAGTGGAAGTCACAAGTCTTAAAATTTTTGGTTCATAGATGGTTTCCTCAGGATGTTTTCACTCATAATATTGAGAGCAGTGGTGATTAAATAATTCACACAAAGTAAATGCCTGCCTGAGTCTAAACCCTCCACCTACAACTTGTAAGTAGCGGCTGTTACCACTGCTCAGTGCAGGTATATGATTTGATTAAGGGCTTGGGGTCCCAAGGCGATGTAGAAATATTGTAGTATCAATAATACTAGCCTGTAAATGTCCCACTGCAGGATAAAGGCCTCTGCTCATACAGAGAATGCATGAGCATTGATTGATTGAGCAAAATAACACATGGTGAAAAATTGTTTACTCATCCCATGGTCATTATCACAAATTGTTAACAACATGGTAATTAATACCATGCATACCCCTCTCACAGAGAGGAGGCCATTGTAAGTAATAGGCTGATGATGATGGTGATTATTAAACAATTTATGTTGTTAGACTATCACCACTGAATAATTAGTTTACCAAATGAAGTAACTACTTTTCCTGCTGCTAAAGAAACAAAGTCAAGGATGTATTTCTTTTCATGCAAGCCTGCATTGACTTTGGCAAAATTGCGGACGATTTACAAAGAAAAAGTAACTTTGCAGGTACAAATATGGGTTTGAGAATGACATGTGGACTTTTTGATGGTTTGGGAATGAATATAAAGAATTACCTGGGATCCTGGGACTCGAAACCAGACATGTTCAGGTAGTGTGCAACCACGGAATCTGGTATTGACGGGTTGTAGTTCTCAAGTTGGAGGAGAAAGTCGCTCAGAGCGTGGCCAGCGCCTGTATCGTCGTCCATACTGACCGACGGAGAGCCCATGCGACTCATCTGCATGGCGCTATCAACAAATAAATCCAAAAATTAATAAATAAACAAAACCTAAACTTCAAGAACACACATTTTTACTTACTCAGCACAGATAATGTAGAAATTTTTCAACAGTGAACAGACAGTTCAATGTCATAGAAAAATTAGGTTGGTCAGCCTGATAACGTTTAGTATTTGTGTTAAAACCTCAATTTCAATTTAACAAGTTATTATGGTTTGTAAATTAAAGATTGGTAATGGTGATCTACACTCTTATGAAAAATATTGAAATCAATAGACGAAATAACTAACACAAGCTAAAACTGCTTTAAAATGTGTAAAATGAAAAGTCTGCCATTTGATACGCAGCAGTAATTAAACGCAAAATGTGCACGTCATTCAAGTGTTTCCACTCTTTCACAATTTACCATAATTTTTGTCAATATAAAACAATTGAGGGTAAGAAATTTAACCAAACATTTTTTGGAAATACCTTCACAAGACGATGACAACATCTTGTTCATCTAAACATCTTATTCAAGTACTGTTTTGCATCATTTCATATTTTTATACAGTCTCGGTATGGAAAAAAATCACAAATCCCACCACTTTAAGTTATTTTTTACAATGCATTGTCTTTATAAAAACTAAAAAGATTTTTAGAATGTTAATCTTATAGTAATTGCGAGTAAAATGAAAACTAACTATTGATTTATTTTTAGAAACCAGTGGTAATTTTAAAAACTGCTCTGGTCACCCTGACCTCGTGGTGCTTTTCTGTGCGGTTGGCAACATCTGCCCCTTCCTTCCTTCTTTTACGCCGCTCCTCTGGGCAGAACTGCGAGAACGTGATCGATCGAATTTCAAAAAAGGCAGACACCTACCCCCTGTGCTCCCGAGATCACGAAATTACTCTAAATCTCCTGATTTTAAATTCAGGGGTTCGTGTTTCGTGATTTATTCCATTCCGTGTGTGTAGATTCCACCTCAACCCGCGAGGTAATTACCAAGTGAGCACCCACCCAAATCAAACAAAATGTCGAACCTTGCTGATCCGGTCGCGTTCGCGAAAGATTTCATCGCTGGCGGTGTCTCCGCTGCAGTCTCCAAGACCGCCGTCGCGCCCATCGAGCGCGTCAAGCTGCTGCTGCAGGTCCAGCATGTCAGCAAGCAGATTACGGCTGACCAGCGCTACAAGGGTATCGTCGATGCCTTCGTCCGCATTCCCAAGGAGCAGGGCCCCCTGTCCTTCTGGCGTGGTAACATGGCCAACGTGATCAGGTACTTCCCCACCCAGGCGCTGAACTTCGCCTTCAAGGACAAGTACAAGCAGGTGTTCCTCGGAGGCGTAGACAAGAACACGCAGTTCTGGCGCTACTTCGCGGGTAACCTGGCGTCCGGTGGTGCCGCCGGCGCGACCTCCCTGTGCTTCGTGTACCCCCTCGACTTCGCCCGTACCCGTCTCGCCGCCGACGTCGGCAAGGCTGACGCCCGTGAATACAAGGGCCTGTTCGACTGCATCGGAAAGATCTTCAAGTCTGACGGTCTCGGCGGTCTCTACAGAGGTTTCGGTGTGTCCGTGCAAGGTATCATCATCTACCGTGCCGCGTACTTCGGCTTCTACGACACCGCCCGTGGCATGCTGCCCGACCCCAAGAACACACCACTTGTCATCAGCTGGGCCATCGCGCAGGCTGTCACCACCGTCGCCGGTATCATCTCGTATCCCTTCGACACGGTCCGTAGGCGCATGATGATGCAGTCTGGCCGTGCCAAGGCCGACATCCTGTACAAGAGCACCGTGCACTGCTGGGCCACCATCGCCAAGACAGAGGGCAGCGGCGCCTTCTTCAAGGGAGCCTTCTCCAACGTTCTCAGAGGAACTGGTGGCGCTTTCGTGCTTGTGTTATACGATGAGATCAAGAAACTTCTCTAAATCTAATGTAAGAATTGTTACCATAATTACAATTAATTGTGATTCCAAATCACCTCTGAAAGCCACTCCCATAAATCATGTATTATTAGACGCGGAATTAACCTAGTAACTTATTTTAGTTAAATAAAAGCGTTATACACCAATTCCAACATGTATTTTGTTTTATTAAATTATTAGGCATTATGTAATGCTTGGCTGCCTGCACCTCGCTGAAAAAGTTACTTGTGACATTCATGTAGATCTTATGTTCCAAAGTTTCTTCTAAATATATTTTGCCTGTGAGCATCACTCATTCAGCCAGTGTGTGTTATGTAAGAACCTCATTTTGTTCAATGTTTGAGGCCAAGGTGAAGTGTACCTCTTGTAATGATAATATGTTTAACTAAATTAACTTAACGTTGGGATAGACTTCATTTAGTGAATATATTGTGGAAATATTAGATTTTCACTCTTGTTATTGTGGTTATATAATCACTACTTAACCTATGTGGCATTGGGAGTGAGACCATGTACTGAAAAGAAGTGATCTATGCAAAACGCTGTGAAAAATCATGTTTAAAAGCTGTGGAATCCAAATCATGTGATTAAGAGCTGTTATGTAACGAAGCAGTATGTATATGTGCTATGAGTGTGCATGGTGACCTAGTAGGAATTTAATTTTAGTTCACTTTTAAAAAGTGTAGTTCAATCCGCTTAAGTAACATTGTGTTACTATGAGCAGGGCCACGGAAACATCGGACCTGTCAAACATCTTTCTTGCTCCGTGTGAGTTTTTTGGTGTGAAAAACTCACACTTGAGTTAACATTCTAGAAAATAAATGTTAAATAAATATTTTTTGCCTTTTATTCCTAATCTACCTGCTAGCCATTTGAAAATCTTTAGAACTAGCCCGAAGAGATTAAGAATAGTGCATCTTCAATCACAGTACTACATTTCTTAATTATATTGATCATTTCTAAATTACTTAGTACATATCCTGAATGGAAAGTCTCCTCCCATTGATAGGAGTATTGAAGCCACCAATAAAAATGCCAAAATCAAGTTATTTGGGACATTTCTTAATTCAAGAGGAATCAAAATTAGTTTATAGCTCTCTAAATTCTGGATAGGTACACATTTTTAACGAGTACAAAAATTGTCTATAATAAAATTCTGTGAGGAAATAGTGTTCTCTCATTCAGAAATCAGAATAAACTTAGTAGATGCTCGAGAAAAGGAACAGAATAAGGACACACGATAACATTGAAAATTCCCGCTATGTGTTTGCCAAGTCCACACATTTGATGATGACGTATTAAACACCACGTCAAATTAATGACGTCACCTTACAGTTGTTACGTAAAGTTGCGATCACGAGCTAAAGTAGTGACTGATGTTAGATAAACATCCATTGATGTAGTAGGTACATTCAAATTGCTCTCAATGCTCTGATTGACCACCGTAGCACGTGAATGGATCATTGGACATCTAGTCAACGCAACGCTACTACCGTACGTAAGTACCTTATCAAGAAATAGAACATTCCAAGCAAGTCTACACTTCGTTGGTTAGGTTACGTAATTTTCTACTTTAATGCCGAGAACTAAGTTCAAGGATAGTACGGCTATTAACTGTCTGATAGAATAATTTTTGGCTGCTAATAAAGATAGATAGGCCGAAAATGTTGCTAGTTACTGTTCTAAATTAATTATCCGATTTGTTGCGGATGGCACGCTAGGTGTGCCATCGTTTGTTTTTGTCTGTGTGGCGTATGACACACGAGTGGTGCCATTTGTAAAAGCGTTATAACTCGCTTAAATTGTGTTTTTGGAAGATTTATCCTGAGCAATATATTTTTTATATAGCAAGTAGATTATGCCTACAGCCAGAAAAGAATTTTCTGGATATTTGGAGAATATGAAACTTGTGCCACTTACAAGATAAAAGCACTCTGTTTTATCGTGAGAGTTTTAAATCATGGTTTGAAAAAATACTCTCTAATGAGTAACATAATAGCGCTCATCGCGATCGCTCGAGAACTCGATTGTAAACTAGCTTCTGGAACGTTTCCTGTTAAAAAAATATAATGCGTTTGTCTTATGGTTGAATTCTGCTTAAAATGGTTGCACTCATTATTATCAATTGGCCGAATGGGCCTACGAAGTACCATGTGGAATAGTATAAGGTTTATTTTTGCTTAAAACAGTTCAAACACATTACATGAATAAAAAAGTTCGTTAATTTTATATGTACAAACGTTTTGGTGAATATTTGATTTCATAAAAACTAAGGCTTTTCAGGGTCATGTAGCTGTACCTACCTTCTTATTAAAATAAAATTAAAATACTACAAAAGGTTTCTAATATCTGCTTAAAAAGTCACTGACCCCATTACAAGGAAAGCACGTAAAATACACGTACTTAGCCTCTTAAAACAACTTATCCTTCCGTTTACAACTTATCTTTGATTTCAATTAAACTTAATCTAGTCTAAACAAGTGAAAAAACACATGGCGGATGGCACAATAGGGGTGTCATCACTTTCTATGGCGTTAGGCACGACAGGCGTGCCAAGAAAGAAATATTTGTTCGCTGCCACAGCTAAAACTTTTAGAAAACTGGAGTCGCAACGAATCGGTTTATTAGATTAAGTGATTAAATTGAAATATGTAATGATTATACTAAACAATCGTGTCGAGCTGACGAACTGGCACAGTTGGCATCCGCAATTACGTGGTTATATTTTTAGGTTAGGAAAGGTTTAGATTGATCTTGATGAAACGATCCATGCAGCTAACGAAGCTTCATATCATTCATAAGGGCAAATAAAACTCGTCATGGGCATAATTACATTTTTATTGACGCACCTATTGTTAGAGAGATTGAATGTTAGTAGGAAAAAGCGCCTACATAATAAGTACCTATACGCGGGGCTCTGTAAAATGGCAGTAAAAATACTTCGTTAGCCAAAGTATGCAGGTACAATAGCATGTATGTACCTAATCATTTCATGTTCTAAATATATTTTATAACAGCTGAAAGCAAAGAGACCTTCAAAAGAGAATTCATATTCATAAATCAATAGCAGAGTAAAATGACGGGCACGTGTGAAATCCAAACTAAAATCGACTTAATCTGCTGCAAGGTCAAGTTCAAAATTCAATGGCTAGTTACGACCGGTAGAAATGAGAACGTTAGCTAACTAAACGTCATGTGTAGAACTGTAGACTATACTATTTACTGATTCATCGCATTCAACACTTATCGCATGTAATAATGAATATAATGAGTAACACGTGTCTGGTTATGTATAAATTCTGCAATAGATAGCTCTAACCACGACCATGTTTGTTGGCTCCATTTTGGCGTTTGATGGCCATCTGAGTCTGAGGCCATCCGAGATTTTGACAAAATGGCGCCAAGAATTCGGGGCTAGGGCAAGGTTTTTACGGAGTGCGTCTGAAATAACAATAACATCCCATAATAACTTTTGGATAATAAAATGAAATAACGTTTCTCGATGGCTACAATCTTGGATATAGATACTTCAGCCAAATTAATTCGGGACATCGATGTAAAGTTCTCGCCAAACTGCTTGGCTGCCCAAGTTGGTTTTCCGATGCGCAAGGCGCGGCGCGTTGCTGTTTTTGTCTAATATTTACTATACTGCGCAGCCATTATAGCCAACTTCAGGGCGGCCAAGAAGTTTGGCGAGAACCTATCGAGAATCGGTAATACGAAGTAAACATTTTTTATTGCCAAAGAAAGACAGTTTTGCTATATTTAACTTGGCAGGCACTCGGTCCAATTATTGATTAAGTATTTCTTTTTAGGTCAAATCGTTGCCGTAGATATCCACTGTTGATAATTATGTAGAGTAGAACTTGGTAGGTACGAATCTAATCTATGTAGGTAGGTATTAGGGACATATGGTTAAAAGTTGTAGCATTGTTGCTAGGCAGTATAAAATCCTGTCTGTGCCTCCAAATGTCATGCAACGTTTAAGAAGTTCATGGCCATCGACATTTTTAATCTTTGATCGCCGTATGTTTAACAAACAGAATATTATTTACTCTAGAGAAGTTTATTAGACCATTTTAAACATTAATACAATTAACAACCTTAGTGATTCTCATCTTCTTGACATAAGTACAGTCAACAGCAACACTTGCAGTACGAAGATCACCCGTACCACTTCGATATAAAGATGCTGTTAATGTAAAAATTACCACAGTGTGTTTGACTCTAACTTCATACATGTTTGACTGTACCTACTCTAATTCAATGGTTTTTATTTTCTAAATATTCAGCATGGCTGACTAAGGTCACAGAGGGCATTCACCTAAGATTTAACGCAAGTAAGTATAAATATTTTAACCTTGTTGAAGTTTATTCTTTAACTTCCATGGCTTACTTATAGGCGAGTAAAGTATTGTAAAATAGTGGAGTGCATAGAATCTTAACAAAAAACGAGTAAAATAAACGGTTACCTGCTTCAGTTACGGTAATAATAGGACTGGGGCCCAAATCTTTGCAGAGTCGCTAGTTAAATAAAAGTGTCAAAGTACGTTCTAATTTAGTTCCTCATTATTATCCGTCTGCCGAGTTTAACGACGCGATAAATTATTCAGCCAAATCCAGTAAAAGTTAGATCACTCTTGACCACGCGACAAGGATTGCAACATTCATAATATAGGTACTTGAATCAGCAGCACGGTGGTTTGACAACGCCTTTATTTCGTAGCAGGAGGGTCGGTTTTCGTTGTTCTCTGCACATAGTCGCGCGATCCGGCTCCAACCGATTTGACCCAGGTGTCCATTTTGCTGGGATCATTCCAGTCAAGAGGATGAGCGAATAAGAAACTTAAAACTAGAGTATTAAGGCGGATAATTCAGTGAAGAGATCTTTGAGGTGTACCTGCTGTATTACCAACCAAAACGGTTCAATGTTTCTTTGTATTTGTGTTTAAATCCGGTGATTATAATAATGATGAAACCGTTATTAAAAGGGGCAGCTGCTAATATTTTTCAACTTTTGTAGTCTCCATGTCCAGCCTTGCCTGTTGGTACTTTTTTAGCTAAATTGACCCCCTGAAATCTTAGGCAATTTTACAAGCTTTTATATAACTTGCAATGTATGTTTGTAAGTAAATGTGTTCGGGTCAAATTTTACAACTGAATTTTACAGCAGCTATCCACCACCGATTAAGATGAAATTTTGAATACATGTTTAGTTTGGATGACAATGCATGTTTAGCTAAGTGACGTCATTCAAAATCCAATATAGCGGACGGCCCAAGATGGCGGACTAGTTATTTTTGTGCGCTGCCGTGAGAAGAATACGAAAAAAGCTTGTTAAGAAAAATATATTTTAATGAATAATTTTATTTCCATTTAAATTAATTATTTTTGACTCTTAATTGTCCTTTCCGCTAATTACCAAATTTAAAATTACAACCGTGCCTGGGTTTACTAGTAGGTAGATATTTTACCAATCCTTTGTTGCATTGTAGTTTGGTTGCCTTAGCTACATGTGACGTCACGTGCGACACAGCTGTTAGAGGCACGAAGGACGGCTGAGCTGAGGTGCGAACACATTCTTTGGTCTATTACATCCATGATTTGTTGTAAAAGCAGAGAGTTCGGACCTTTTTTTATCGACATCCAAAAAAAAAGCAGGTAATAAATTCGACACGTATGTATGTAATATTGTTGGAACTGCACTATATTCACATTTATGTATTAAACCAAAATCCAATGTACATTATTTACAAACTAATATTAGAACTAAAATAAGAAAAACTAATATGTACAATTACGGGGCGTCAAAAAATATCGTCCACATCGCTGTCAACAGGAAAACTGCCCAGAAGGCTGGCAGCATTGCCACGTTGGATAGCAATGCTGATTCTTTGGCCAAAAAAAACGCCAGCCCTCTCTCTGGTCACGTGAAGAGTCGACCAACCGCTTGGCGATATCCCGAAATAATAGGTGTGCACTCGGACCCCATGGCCCTAGTGTTTCAACCCCAAAATATAAGTTTGTTTGTATGTATGTATATTTGTCATCGATTATGTATACCTGGAACAAACGGTGCAGTTAGCTAGGTCCAACTTCGAGATAGAGGTCAACCGTCGAATCCGACTCGGCTGGGCAGCGTTCGGGAAGTTGCGAAGTATCTTCTCGTCCAACTTACCAAAGTGTCTCAAGACGAAAGTCTATGACCAGTGTGTGTTGCCAGTGATGACATATGGCTCTGAGACGTGGTCGTTCATAATGGGCCTCATCAGAAAGCTTACAGTCACTCAAAGGGCAATGGAGAGGGCTATGCTCGGAGTTTCCTTGCGTGATCGAATCAGAAATGAAGAGTGACATTCGCAAGAGTACCAAGGTTACCGACATAGCCCGAAGAATTGCTAAACTTAAGTGGCAGTGGGCAGGACACATTGCTCGCAGAACGGATGGCCGTTGGGGCCGAAAAGTTCTGGAGTGGCGACCGCGTAGGTACCGGAAGACGCAGCGTTGGAAGGCCTCCCTCAAGGCTGCGGGCGTCCGGTAGATGCGAATCGCACAGGACTGATCAGTGTGGCAACGTTTGGGGGAGGCCTATGTCCAGCAGTGGACGTCTTTCGGCTGAAATTATGATGATGTTTGTCCTCGCATTTCTCCGAAACTGCCTATCGGATCGTGACCATTGTTTTTTTTATTGGATTAGTTATGTCCCAACTTAGGGAATAGTGCAAGTTTCATCAAAATCCGTCCACCAGTTTTCAAGATATGGAGCATACAACCGAACTCCTTAGCGACAAACAGCACGAATGTGTAAATAGGGTTATTATATTGTGTATTCTGTCAATCATTGCCTTACCTTACTATATAACTTGCTCATTTTTAGTGTTGGTGTACTAAAACTAAAAAGAGAGAAATCAAAACGTTTTTACAAAAAATAAACCGGCTACTAAAGCAAATCACTAAAAAGTGCAAAAATAACTTTCGTTTTGGAAAACAAAAAACAAGAGGTACCAGAGACAGAAACGAAAGTTAATACGCACTTTTTAGTGTTTTGCTTTTAAAGTCTGTTTTGGAGTTTTGGCGGGAACGTGATGGCGGTTGCTTCTCTGTTTTATTTTCCTAAAATTGTGTTAAATTGAATATTAATAGTGTAAAAATGGTGGTATTTTATTCTTTTAATATCATTGAACGTGCACGAGTGTAAAACACAGCGGTAGAACATGAGTTTGTACATGTTGTCGACAAAACTTCGTAGAAGCTTCCAATAAAGTTACCGCCATTTTATTGGGGCCTAAGTAGACTCTAGGACATTGGACTAAAATCTAAAGAAACTAAAACTTCTATTCTAAACGTCACAAAACGTGCATTTAGAAAAAAAAAAACTTTTTTTTTGGCTAAATTATGGTGCTAGTGGGGAGCCGAGGGTGAGTCTAGGAATAAATGTGCTCGCTAGGAAGGAAGGCGAGAAGCACAGGGCCGACCCGACAGGCCGGTGTGACGATGATTCGGGCAGGCCATGTAAGTACCTACAGTACTAACATAGATTCGTGCTTGTAGCGCAATTGGGACGAGGTATTTCCCCGAAGGTGATGAGTCAGGATTTTATGATAAAATAAGCTTTATCAAAGTCAAAGGCCCTTTTGTTCGTAGGAATGGAAAGAGGAAGTCCCGCCCGTTTATCTTGAATACAAAATGGCGCAAGGTCTGCGTTTAGCATTGTTTTATGATAATGTTGGCATGTTGGTACAACTCAGTACTGATGTTCTGAATTTAAAGACGACTTGGCGCCAAACGCAGTTGGGGCATAGACTTCCTCATGCTTTTTTATCGCGGCAGCGGCACGTGCAATGTCAGTGCTGCCGATGATTGAAAAGGTGAAGAGAGAATTTATTTTTGAAATATGCAAAGCCTTCCTTATGAAAAGTTTATTCTACAAGCCGTTTATTATTCTTGGCATTTTACCTCTTACAAAAGATGATACTTTAGCAGGTAAATATCAGTTTATTCTTGAGGCTGTTCACTTGATTTTCCTTGTTAATTGCATTTGTTACTTGATTAATAAATAGGACAAAATCTGAGCCATTGAGGAAAATATTATGTTAAAATTCTTACAATAATTAATATTTTAAAGAGCGTTGACTTTGTTTATCGAATGAGAGCTTAGACCATATTTAATGTTTTTTTTTTTAAATCATAACCCTTCCTTTTGGCTTCGCTGTAGTCATGTAAAAAATCTATATTGGAGAGAAAGATACCTACACTATCTTTTGTGGTGATTTCCAAAATATATAAAACTTCTATGTTTAAAAGTACCTAATTACAAAAAGGAATACTAAAATTTTGTAAAGATTTTTGAAATCACCTCTTAAAACCCTTTATTTTGATACCCCACGATGAGTTTGGAAAAAAAAAAAATTTGGGCCCCCACAATATGGCGTCCAAAAGCCGCCATTTTCCTATTTTCCAATATCAATGTAGCCAGTGACACTCGCAGGGTTAAGACGAATCGATTGACGTAAGAATCATCAAAATCGGCTAACGCGTTTGGTCTCTAGAACGCCACATAGGAACAAGCATATATACATAGAATGATAAACACATTACCCTGCTTCGGCAGTCGGGTAATAAATGCAATGAAAAGCCCAACTCGTTTAGAATTGGAACGCCGCCGCCGCCGCCGCCGCGCCGCGTCCCCGACTATCGACATCTCTCAGTTACGTAACGTTAACGTGTTACATAAAGTTACTGCGGAAGTACGGACTTTGCCCTTTTTGCCGTAGTACTTACTCGAAGCATTAGCTACCTATTTTGTTTTTTTATATCTACTACCCCGATCTGTCGTAAACGCTCGTAACCATCATAAAGTTTTTGCCAAAAACCAGTGAATTGGCCGTTACGCTTTCATAGTTATGTCAAATATTTTTGTTGCGTAACAATCTTTATTTATGGTTCCGTACCTCAAAAGGAAAAAAAAACCGACCAAGTGCGAGTCGGACTCGCGCACGAAGGGTTCCGTACTTGGTAAATTGCGGTTTACGATTTATGACGTATTAAAAAAAAAAAAACTACTCACTAGATCTCGTTCAAACACATTTTCGGTGGAAGTTTACATGGTAATGTACATCATATATTTTTTTTAGTTTTATCATTGTCTTATTTTAGAAGATAAAGGGCGGCGGAGACATTTTTCCACTTTGGAAGTGTCTCTTCTTGTCTCAACTTAAAAAAAAATAACTAAAAAGTTATAAATAAATAAAGTTAATTCAAAAAATCTAAAAACCCGACTGCTTAAAAAGTGAACCAAAAAGCCGTAAACAAGAAGAAAATCATGCTGTGCAGTCGGAGGATACGTATTGGTGAGATGGCTGACCAAAACCAGATGTATCCTCCGACTGCACAGCATGATTTTCTTCTTGTTTAGGGCTTTTTAGTTCGCTTTTTAAGCAGTCGGGTTTTTTGATTTATTTAATTATTGATTATTTCATTCAGCTGCTGCAGCCTTCGAAGATTGTCGCTCTACCTGGCGTTTAGACTTGGTCAATCAATATACTTTTTGTTTTTTTTTGGGTGGTAGCTCATCTACCATCTACTGACTAAAACCCACCCGTGTTCCGTCAGTTGCTTGTGCCAGGGCCGCGGTAACTCTCTTACTTTATCCGCGACCCAGATAGGCATTCAATTAATTAAAAAAATCAAATAACACGATTATTTGATTTTTTTAATTAACTTTTTTACCGTAAGTGAATTCGGCAAGGCAGAGGCACAGGATTTGATCCTATCAATCGAACAAACACGTGCGAGATGAAAGACGCGAGGTACATTCCCATCTAGGTGACTGGTCGATTACCAAATAAGGCTGCTGGTAAAGGCCGCGGGAATCAGCTGGATGTCAGAAGCACAGACGTGGCAGTTGATAGCGACGACGCCGACGCTTCAAGGACGCCTATGTCCGGAGGTCAACGACTCGCGACTGAATGATGACCATAGAAATATAAAATACGGTGATGACTCAACCTTTTAGCCCGGAACACCGCAACGATGACTGTTGCCCTCGTAGACTTTTTCTTCTACAGCTTTCCTATTGCTTTGTTTTTTCTCCAATCTCTTGGAGAAAATCCCCTACGTCGTCCTTTTAATTCCCTACGGAAAAAGAGGGGTGCTATAAGTTTGACGTGTATCTGTCTGTGGCATCATAGCTCCTAAGCGGATGAACCGATTTTGATTTCGTTTTATTTGTTTTATCGGTGATTTTTTTGAGAGAGTTCTTAGCTATGTTTGATGAAAATCGGGTCAGACATTCAAAACTTATGGGCGTTTTACTGTTTCAATCGGGCGGTCTTGGATGGCCCGTGTGCATCGAAGATAATTCTTCCGACTCTTAAGTCTACCCGGGGTTGTAGTGTGATCGTAGAGAGGGTGTCGGGCATCGGATTCCTGGTATTTTTTCTCAAGCGCGCATGCTACAGTCCTTCGTACTATTGGAGGTGCAATGCCAGCCAACGGGTATAGTTTGTTGAGCGGGGTCGGTTTGAGGCAACCCGATATTATTCGGCACGTCTCGTTTAGGGCGATGTCAATTGTGAGTGGGGTGCCCCTTTGCAAAATATGGCACACATGCTGGTGTGTCCCAAGTGCCCATACACCTGCACTTTGGAAGACCTTATGCTTGCCACTGACGCCGCAATCGGCGTGGCCACACTAAACACTAGATAAATTATGTAGCATGTAATAAAAATGTGTCGGGGTTTTTAGAATTTTACTTGTTACCTGAATGCCGAAGGAGGGTTATTGCAAGCTTTATTACCTTACTTTCGTTTCGTATGTGTGTCCAGCAACTTTTAATTAATATCGTTTCGTATGTGTGTCCAGCAACTTTTAATTATTTCGTTTCGTATGTGTATCCAGCAACTAATAATTAATTAAGTACGTTTCGTATGTGTGTCCAGCAACTAGTAATTAATTTTGTTTCGTATGTGTGTCCAGCAACTAGTAATTAATTTCGTTTCGTATGTGTGTCCAGCAACTAGTAATTAATTTCGTTTCGTATGTGTGTCCAGCAACTAGTAATTAATTTCGTTTCGTATGTGTGTCCAGCAACTAGTCATTAATTTCGTTTCGTATGTGTGTCCAGCAACTAGTCATTAATTTCGTTTCGTATGTGTGTCCAGCAACTAGTAATTAATTTCGTTTCATATGTGTGTCCAGCAACTAGTAATTAATTTCGTTTCGTATGTGTGTCCAGCAACTAGTCATTAATTTCGTTTCGTATGTGTGTCCAGCAACTAGTCCTTACTTTTTCAAACACTTCCTGGCATCCGATTAAGCTGAAACTTAAGCAACCATTGAAACATTAAAATACTATGGAGCTGGTCTCATGATGGAGCCGGAAAGTGGTCATAGGAACTCCTTAACCAGACAAGATAGCAGCATCTTGTTTGGGCTCATTGGATTTGTGATTTATATTTAGTGATATTACATGAATATATGAGGAGCTTGTGGCTAAATAATAACAGCCGCACTTGTCGATCATCAAGGTTAAGCAACGCTTGATAAGGTCGGTCCGTGGATGGGTGACCATTTCAACATAGCGAGTTTCCTCCGTATCTCGGCAAGCACGTTAAGCCGTTGGTCCTGGCTGTCATTTGAAGATCTTTGACAGTCGTTACGGGTAGTCAGAAGCTTGAGATCTGACACCAGTCTTGCCAAGGGGTGCTGTGTTACCCTGTAACTGGGTTGTGGAGGTCAGATAGGCAGTCGCTCCATGTAACATACTGGTACCCAGCTGAATCCGGTAAGACTGGAAGCCGACCCCAATATAGTTGGGAAAAGGCTAGGCAGATAGATAGACATGAATACATAGTAACGTTAGGTGAGTTAAGAACGACGGCGCGGGCGCCGGTATCATGCAGCTTATCTCTAACATTGAGCCTCGGAATTTGTACAACGATTTGATAATTATAAAGACAGATGTGATAAGATGGAACGTGACTGAAAATGTGTAATAACTTTGTAGGTATAGCCCTCGCTAAACTTCTTGGCCGCCCTGAAGTTGGTTTACCCCATGCGTGAGGTACGAAACGGTGCTGTTTTTGAATGAGATTTTCTACTGCGCAGCCATTGTAGCCAACTTCAGGGCGGCCAAGAAGTTTGGCGAGGGCTTTATACATGGGTTAGACTGACGATGACGGCGCGGGCGGTCTTACCAACGCTGTGAGTGTTGTGTTTTTATTTTTATTAGCTGTTCCCCGCGGCTTCGCTCCCGTGGGCCACCCCACAGGATCCGTCTTCGTGATAAAAACATAGCCTATGTTGCTTAGGATTAACGTAGCCATATACTGGTGAAAAAAAATATTAAGTCGATCCAGTAGTTTCGTAGCCTATTCGGTACAAACAAACAAAAAAATCTTTCCTCTTTATAATATTAGTATAGATTAGCCTACGTTAACCCACATCCCTTGGGCCTTATCAGAAAGCTTAAAGTTTCCCAAAGGGCAATGGAGAGGGCTATGCTCGGAGTTTCCTTGCGTGATCACGTCAGAAATGAGGATATCCGCAGGAGAAACAAATTTACCGACATAGCCCGAAGAATTGCGTAACTTAATTGGCATTGCTCGCAGAACGGATGGCCGATGGGCCGAAAAGTTCTGGAATGGCGACGGTGAACCGGAAGACGATGCGTTGGCATGACCTGGTGAAGATTGCGGGGATCCGCTAGATGCGAGACGCACGGGTCCGGTCAGTGTCTCGACGCTTCGGCGAGGCCTATATCCAGCTGTGGATGTCTTTTGGCTGAAATGACCCACATCTGGGGATCGCCTTACCCATGTCTTTGCAGCCCACTTTAACTCCTGCCATTCAGTCACAAACGCTTACCAATCGTCACTCCAGTGATTTTTATGACTGCCTCCGTTATGACGTCCGCTTTGAAATACCCACAGCGTGGCGACTCTGGCCCATCGGTCCCCGAATCCTGTAACTTATTGAAGCCTCCCGAAATCAACGAAATAATATTCCACAATTATTAGTCTCTTCCTTGGTAACCAACTATATTTCATAAAAGATAGCTTGATCTCTGCGACAGCTGTCAGTATCAATACGGTAACAATAGCGCTTGACAGTAATTCTGTAATAATTAGGTGTGTATAAAATCCTCTAATTTTATTGTAGATAAATAAATTTATTTCAGTTTATTTAATTTGTTTCTTTTATTTAGCCTCTCGACTAGGGCATGCATTTCGAAATTTCATAGTTTCGAAATTTCGGACCATATTTGCATGTTTATTAATTTCGAAATTGACACCCCTAATTTCGAAATTTCGAAACTGGAATTAATTTAAATATTATGTTATTTTTTATACAGTTATGTAATTTATTATTGAAACCAAAAGAGGATCATCTGAAAATGAGTCTGAATACGAATCTAAAGCCAATTAGACCGTTGCGTTGGACCACGTTGTGACCATGTGTGCTAACATTACAATAAAACAAAACCTAACCATGGTGTTAAATAAATAAAGAAGAGTGAAGGAAGCTCGGCCATAGAGAAAAACCGAACTTTATAATAATGGTAACCAGGGAGGGGAATACTTTGACAAGGTCTACAAACGTTTGCTGGGAATGCCCATTTTTTTTGCTATCGGGGGGAAACCTACGTCTGAACTTTAGTACATCACATCACATCACATCATCAGCCTATTAATGTTCCCACTGCTGGGACACAGGCCTCCTCTCTGTGAGAGGGGATGGGCCGTAATCCACCACGCGGGCCCAGTGCGGATTGGTGGATGTCACATGTCTTCGAATTTTTGGTTCTAGGATATGCCGGTTTCCTCACGATGTTTTCCTTCACCGTTTTTGAGAGCAGTGGTGATGAAATAATTTACACAAAGTAAAGCGCCTGCCTGGGTTCGAACCCACGACCTACAACTTGTAAGTCGCGGCCGATACCACTGGGCCACCACTGCTCCGTCATCTATCTAAATAAAAAGAATTATAAAAAGAAACTGATCTTCACATTGACCGTGGATCTTTAGTACATAAAAAATAGAAATAATTATATTTATTTTTTATGCACCTGCCTGCCATGGTGGAGAGATATCTCCACCATCCTTAGTTGACTGGTAGATAATGCCTCTGGCATTTAGTCCGCCTATGTAACTATATGTTGTATGAAGTTTTAATAAATAAATAAATAAATATTTGGGGAAAAAACCAGGCAGTGTGGTATTTTTCCCTCATTAAAACCAAACCAGTGATTACCATCAGCACTTCTTAAAATGCCACATTCTTGGGGAGACTATAAAGGAGTCTCCCTTGAGCCTCGCTGTGCACGGTAGCACATGATCACTGTGCCACTGTCTTTCCTGAGGTCACTCGGTGGACGGACAGAGTCCCTACTCTGAGCGCCCGAAACCCCAGAGTTCCACCTGCCTTAAATGATACAGGCGGGGTTTCAGCGTGTCTACATCGAGGTGGCTACCTCCACGATGCTTTCTTCTCAGAAAGTGGAAGTGGGATTGGCCTTCCCACGATTCCACTCGGTGGCTATTTTTCTCTAGTTTTCTGTCTCCGTCAGCATATTCCTCACTAATACTGGCAGAGACAGGTCTCGCCCGATCCTGTCGATTAAAACCCACCGCTCAAAGGCCCAAGAAGGCACTCCTCTAGCGGTGTGTTGTGCAGAATCCAAGTTACTTCTTCAATTATGGCAATTTACCGTTGCCTCTCACCCAATCCTATTCAGAAACTCACCGAAGCAACCGTGCCCGATCAGTAACTGAATGTGCCTGTAGGAGATACGCTCCGCTCTTTTCAGCCAGCCACTTGCTATTCAAATAACCGTTTTCCGCTGCGGGCTGTTGATTTTAGTCCTGCAGCGTCGGATATCTGACAGTCTATTTCTGCCTCCGAGATTGGGCAGCAGTCTATGCAAAGCACTCACTGGCCTGCCAATGCTGGGTAAAAGGCGCTCGAAATGCTTTTCAAAGCCTCATCGTACATGGTTAAACCAAGATAGTGGACTTGCGCATCTCATCCTATTGTCACTAACGAGCTGGATGGAATTTGATGAGGCGCTATCTGTAACTATCTTTAAACCCAGCTCGGAAAGATGAATGGTATTGTCGAAGGCCTCCCCAGCAGTGGAGTATTTGTAGTAGAAGTCTTGAGAAAAAGAAAATTCACTTTGTTTAAATATAAATTACACTTAGGTATCTCTCCAGACTACAAATTTTGCATTTTGAGTTTAGTTTAAGTATTATTCTGATTTTCCATTATATATGGCACCGTAGTTTCGAAATTTCGAAACTGAGGAGTCCAATTTCGTAAGCCAATTTCGAAATTGAAGATTTACGAAACTGCATGCCCTACTCTCGACTCTAAGCATTGATTTCAACTTTACAATTTACAGGCGTATTGAATTGTCATTGAGTCGTTACTATAATGATAGCCTAATCTCTGCTGTCAGTGTCAATACAGTAACAATAGTGCTTGACAAGTTAACAATAACGTATACGTCAGTTTGACATATGTCGCAGAGATCAAGCTATCTTTATGAAGTATAGTCCTGACTCTCAAGATGCAGAGTTCAGTCTAGTTTCGGGCTCACTAGCAATTGTACACACATGGGTAATCTGCCAAGTAATATTTTAGTTACCTGCAAGCTACACTGCAATAGCTCTATTTCAGCCTCAACGTTGGTCTAGGATAAGTCGCTGTCTGTCTGTTTCTCCGCTTACTCCTTCTAAACGATGCTACGGATTTTGATAAGGTTTCCACTAATAGAAAGAGCGTAAAACAAGGCATTATTTGTACAATATTAGACCCGTGCGAAGCCAGGGTGGGTAACTACACTTAAAGACGTGAAACAAAGCTGACTTTGGTGGCTTTTCATTTCTTTGTGTTCCAAATTTTTTCTAAACAAAAAATATAGTATTTATCTACTCAACGAGCTCTATAAACAACGATGGGAAACTCGATGGGCTAGGTCTTTATCTGTATGGTCCCCCTAAAAACATTTAAAAATATTGTTTGACAATTTTTATGGCTTGGGGTCAACAAGATGCTACTAAGCTGCTGATGCTGCTACTATGAAAACTTTAAGACTAGTGTAGCTCCAACGGTTTGGCTGTAAAACCTATATGACAGGCGACGAACCGACAGACACGTGAGTGACAACAATTAGGGCTCCGTTTGGGTCCTTCGGATACGGAATCCTGAAAATAACGAAGAAAACGCCATTTGAACCCGGCTGCAAGGAAAGGGTTGTGTTTTTAGCGCGTTTCTTGTATGTTTGTATGTAATTATTTATTACCTCGTATCTTTCAAACCAATTGACGGATTTTTATAATTAAGACATCATTAGATAGGTAGTGCCGTTAAAAAAAAGAAACATGGCGGCTTTTGGGCGCCATATTGTAGGGGTTGCAATTTTTTTTCTTCTTAATCCATCGCGTGGGGTATCAAAATGAAGGATTTTTAGAGGTGATTACAAAAATATATACCACTTAAATTTTTAAAAGTCATAAAAAAAAAGTCTTACTAAAAAGTTGTAAATAAAAAACGTTAATAAAATCAAAAAACCCGACTGTTTAAAAAGACGTAAACAAGAAGAAAATCTTGCTGTGCAGTCGGAGGATACATATTCGCGAGCTGGCTGACCAAAGGCAGATGTATCCTCCGACTGCACAGCATGATTTTCTTCTTGTTAACGTCTTTTTAGTTCGCTTTTTAAGCAGTCGGGTTTTTTGATTTTATTAACTTTTTTATTTCTTGAACACATTTACAGGTAAAACTTTTTAGTAGTCGTTGTGCATGGACGGAGGATTCTGGTAGTCAGGCACGAAACTGTCTTAGCGTGCAGAACTGAATCAATACATATGACTTTAATCCTGGCTGGCGTGATGGATAGCCCAGATTTCCGTATTATTCAGCCTTTATCTTACTTTATCTAGTACATCAATAAGAGTTGTAGATAAACGAGGACGTCGCGTCGTTTGTCTCCGTTGACACTGACAGCCAGCTATTTTTATCTTTAGGGCCGAGTTATAACTGTGAACAGCTGATTGGTGTCTTGCTAAAATTGGGTTCGGAATAGATTGTCGGATGTGTGAGGTTTTCGAAAACAGAAGATGATCTATGACCCAAAAAACTACATTCCACAGATAAGTTTTTATTTAATTTTTGTTTCCTTCGTTTATTCTCAAATAATGTTGTTTGTGCCAAATCATTGTATTGTCTTTCCTTTTTAGGGTTCCGTACCCAAAGGGTAAAAACGGGACCCTATTACTGAGACTTCGCTGTCCGTCTGTCTGTCTGTCTGTCTGTCTGTCTGTCTGTCACCAGGCTGTATCTCATGAACCGTGATAGTTAGACAGTTGAAATTTTCACAGATGATGTATTTCTGTTGCCGCTATAACAACAAATACTAAAAACAGAATAAAATAAATATTTAAGTGGGGCTCCCATACAACAAACGTGATTTTATTGCCGTTTTTTGCGATAATGGTACGGAACCCTTCGTGCGCGAGTCCGACTCGCACTTGGCCGGTTTTTTATCTGTCTGCTTGAAAGCAAAGACAGGGTTAGGACGCCGGCGCCAGAGAATATGTACCTACCTGGGTAAATCCTTTTGACACTGGCAGAATAGTCGGCATCGGCTCAGTTGCCAAAGAAAAAAAAAAAAGAACCAACCTTAGAGTTTTGGCACAGGTTTTGGCGGGAAAGTGATGGCGTGGCTGCTTCTCTGTTTTATTTCCTCAAAATTGTGTTAAATTAAATATTAATAGTGTTAAATAATAAAAAAGTGGTGGTTTCTCTTCTAATAATATTAGTGAAGGTGCACGAGTTCATGTTGTCGACAAAACTCCGTGGAAGCTTCATTGGACTAACAACAAGCACCTTCCGGTGTGTTCCGACAGCAGCACTTGAGAGCCAGTTCCCTTCTAGGCTTTGTGTGCTTACCACCATCGGCCACATCATCACTGACCACGGTGAGATTGTGGTCAAGCACAGGCCTATACAAAGTAAAAAAAAAAAAAAAAAAAAAAAACTACTAAAGGGACTAGAACTACTAAACGTGACACTGGCTAAATGCACAAACCGTGAGGAGCCAAAAAAAATAGTAGGTTCCTACCTACCTATCTACGAAATAAGATTTTTCGAAAAACAATATGTCACGGGAATTTAACGCCATGATTTAGATTATTTATTTACCTAAAAAAAATCCCCTCATCCTAAATAATCTAAATCATCGCGTTAAATTCCCGTGATATATTGTTTTTCAATATTGAAACGCGAAAATTTTAAAGTTAAGATGTTCCGCTAATTGACTGACCAAAACATACCTACAGAGCCTACTTTTACAATTTACGTATTATTTTTAACAACCATAAAGATGACAATAAGCTGACTTATTCTTCGCATGAAGCACTTAATTTTTCATTTTAAATATATTCTATTTGGAGATTTATTTTATAAAGTCTCACCCTCCGAGATGCAAGCAAAGTTCCAATGCCTATAAAGCCCAAGACACATGTAGGTAAAGATGCTTGATCAATCCATGGCCCATTTGCATCCGCAAACTCACAAAAGAGTCGTTGACCAAAGAGGATAAAATCAGTTAAATCCTCTTCAATCGGGCGGTTAAGGTTGCACTAGTCGATCATTCTTCCATATAAATGTAGTCTGGCGATTACTCCACTGTTTGACGATATACGTTCAAAATAAGAAATGATATCAATTTGTCGCATCATTACCTAGCCCTGTATGGAAATAAAAATAAATAAGAAAAATATTTGAAAGTTATGAGTGTCGAAAGTTCCAGATTTCAACACTAATTTTAACGCATCTTTGGGCGGAAATAAAAACCATAAGAAGAAGGAAAATTGCAAAACGGCGACCATACAGGGATAGATTAGTAGTTCAACAATGCTAAAAATATTATTTTGAAAATATACATTTAGTAGTTTTTTCATGAAAGGTCTGTTTATAAAATTTTGCGCACTCGTTTTCGTCATCCATTTCGCTATAAACTTGCAAAAGTGCTAATTCGTACGCGAACTAGCTTCTTACTGCTCATCACAGCATCCGTCTCTTCTTGTCGGTTGATATGATATACTATGCAATTTAACCCAGCGCACAAAATAGTTCCTGCCGTCGACTAGTGTAACCTTAAATAGTGATTTACTGCGTAGAGAAAACAGCAAAGAGACCGTATACCTAGCTACTACGTTGGTGTGTATTATCTGCGATGTAGTTCCCTGACAGGCCACGACCCTGGTAGCGGATCGATTCACCTCGGCGACCTAATTCTCTACTACAATACTATTACGTGCTATCTTGATCTTTTCTTTTCCATTTATGAATTAGTTAAAAATTTAAATGCTTCTTGTACACGTGCTACCTGGGTAGACAGGCAGAGGTGAATGGTCGAGCTACTTTTCACCAGCCCCCCAGAAATGATGGGACTCAAGTACCTACATTTGTGTAGTTTTTGACATGGGTCGACGCTTAGTTGAGATTGCGACTTGTATTTGAACGTTTTTAGGGTTCCGTATCCAAAGGGTAAAAACGCGACCCTATTACTAAGACTCCGCGGTCCGTTTGTCTGTCTGTCACCAGGCTGTATCTCATGAACCGTGATAGTTAGACAGTTGCAATTTTCACAGATGATGTATTTCTGTTACCGCTATAACAACAAATACTAAAAACTGAATAAAATAAATATTTAAGTGGGGCTTCCATACAACAAATGTGATTTTTTGGCGGTTTTCGCAATGTTTATGTTTTTTTGGGTTCCGTACCCAAAGGGTAAAAACGGGAACCTATTACTAAGACTCCGCGGTCCGTCAGTCTGTCTGTATGTTTGTCCGTCTGTCCAGGCTGTAACTCATGAACCGTGATAGCTAGACAGTAGCAATTTTAATACTAAAAAGAGAATAAAATAAATATTTAAGTGGGGCTCCCATACAACAAACATGATTTTTTTTGCCGTTTTTTTGCGATAATGGTACGGAACCCTTCGTGCGCGAGTCCGACTCGCACTTGGCCAGTTTTTTTTAAGTACGGCAATAATTTATTTGGCCTTTAGAAGTTAGTCCTTTGTTTTTTCCTAATAGGGTTTAGGGGTTAGATAAATTCCTAATTGCCAATTAACACACTTTAATTACCTATGTTTGCTTACTTCAAGGCCTCTGTTAAACGGTTTTCTAAGAAATGTTCGATTTTCAGTTTGTAGCGTTCAACAGCTGAGATTTTCACTTTCAGCGGACATTTTTACGGACGTTTACGTAACTTTTCACGACCAAAGCGTATGAACACGGCGCCAAGGTCGACTGATAAATATAACTGAAGACTGATAACAACTTAACTAATCATGTAATAGCCGACTGAAGATACGACCTAGATATCGTTCCGCATTGCGCCAGAATTTGGCAGACGTTGCTGTTATAGGAACTATTGTTATATATAACGTATAAGTAGACATACATACAGTCGCACGGGTCGATCTTCAAGGTTACGCAACGTATGCCGAGGTAGTTCCGTGTACGGGTGACCATTCTTCACATACTGTCATGCCGCGACTTATTAGTGCCACGCAGGCACGGCCCAGCCCTCAAAAAAGGTTGTGCTCACAACCACCTGAAAATTGATGAGATGCGAGTTGAAGTATGAACTCGCTCATGATCGATATAGTGGTTCCAACACGAGGCCCTGATCAAGATTTTGTTATTTTATTAAGGCACTGGACATAATATCTTCAGCCTATCGAAGTATCGACCTCAATGGACCGTGAAAGTTTGACGTCACAAGTCTATGGTTGTGGGCATGCCCATCGTGCCCGTTTCGGTGGATCTGTCATTGGTGCCTCGGAAAACACGTTAAGCCGTTGGTGCCTGCTATCATTTTGTATACCTAGTTTGACAATCGTTACGGGTAGTTAGAAGCAAGATAATCTGATATCAGTTCTGCCAAGATATATGACGATATATCTTGGCAGAATATATCCAGTTACTGGGTTGCTGAGGATTTGGTTAGACAGGAAGCCGACTACTCCAACATTGCCAGGGAGATTGATTTCGAACTATTTTTTTTTATTACATAACTGACATGACGTTTTAAAATAAAACATGGCGGCGGGAAATGCGAGGTCGTTACTCGTTACCATGTGCGTCATGACGTTCGAAGTTTGAATTTCTCAACTATCTTTTTGAACACGAATTTGACAGGTGAGAGAACTACTTTCTTAGGGAAAATAATTCTCATCACAATTGCCTTCAAGAATAGAATTTATATTCGTTTCTAGGCCTTGCTAGGCCCAACCTTAAAATATTTTTTGGCAGACTTCGGTAAAGACTCGTTATTAAGTGACCAGGAAGCAATAGGGACGCCCTTCCTATTTTCTTCAGAAAGGCCAGGAGCCGTGCGTTGAACTATATTTGAATTTAGAAGAAGCAAAAGAAGTATGTAAGGATCGTAGCAGATGGCGTTCTGTAGTTATTATACTGCCTACCCCCATGGGAAAAAAAAAGTAAATTTAAAAAATCAAAACAACGGACTGCTTAAAAGGCGAACTAAAAAGACGTAAACAAGAAGAAAATCATGCTTTTAAGCAGTCGGGTGTTTTGATTTTTTAAATTTACTTTTTTTATTTATAAGTGTTATATATTTTTGAAATCACCTCTTAAAACCCTTTATTTTGATACCCCACACGATGGGTCTGAAGGTAAAAAAAATTTTTGTCCCCCACAATATGGCGCCCAAAATACGCCATTTTTCTATTTTCCAATTTTAATGTAGCCAGTGACACTCGCAGGGTTAAGGCGAATCGATTGACTTATGAATCATCAAAATCGGCCAATGTGTTTGGTCTCTGGAACGCCACATAGAAACATACATACATACACTGATAAACACATTACTCACGTCTTTTTACCCGAGTTACCCCAGTCGGGTAAAAAGGCGTGAGTTTACGTATTGAAGCAAGGTTGTTGATAATGACACAATTTGCCAAGGTGATGATTGTTCTGTTGACTTACTGACGGCCTTGACTACCGTGTTACGTTAATAATTTTCCAGAAATTATGACGTAGGGTGCCTAGGTGCTAATGACACCGTGTGACCGCTATTTTTATCAAGGTAGGTATTCCCCAGTAACCGGGTTGGGTAAGTACTTAGTTAATTGGTCCGTGCGTGATACTTTTATCTCGTCTGTCCCTTGTTCTCAATTAAATATTAATTCAAAAAATCTAAAAACCCGACTGCTTAAAAAGCGAACTAAAAAACCGTAAACAAGAAGAAAATCATGCTGTGCTGTCGGAGGATACGTTAGCCAGTGGTTTTGGTCAGCCAGCTCGCGAATACGGTTTTTTAGTTCGCTTTTTAAGCAGGCAGGTTTTTAGATTTTTTGAATAATTTTTTTTATTTATAACTTTTTAGTTATTTTTTTTTTTAGATTTCTGTACCTTTAAACATATAAGTGTTACATATTTTTGAAATTACCTCTTAAAACCCTTTATTTTGATACCCCACACGATGGGTTTGGAACTAAAAAAAAATTTTGTCCCCCACAAAATGGCGCCCAAAATCCGCCATTTTTGTAGCCAGTGACACTCGCAGGATTAAGACGAATCGATTGACGTAAGAATTATCAAAATCGGCCAACGCGTTTAGTCTCTAGAACGCCACATAGGAACAAACATACATACATACATAGACTGATAAACACATTACCCTCCTTCGGCAGTCGGGTAAAAATACACTTCATTCTACGATGAGGATTATGCGCCATTTGAACCTATATTTATACCTGTTAGTTAGTTAACTACGGATCAAAATACTGGACCTTAGTAAAACCACAGATAATAAAATAATAGCATACAAACACACAAAGCTAGCTAGCTCCCATACAAAGAAACCGCGCCGACTAATCTAGCGTCTTTAATATGTTTTTGGTATATTTAGTGATCTTTCTATCGCCGTGGAACGGAACCGAACGCGATCGATTTACAAAAAATAATCAGTATAATCAGACGAAAAACGCTAGTTACGTCGGTGCGGTTTCTTTGTGTGGTATGGGACATCTGTATGCTAGTATTATATTATCTATGCTTCTATATTCTTCACCGTCGATCACATCATCGCTTACCATCAGGTGAGATAGAAGCCAAACGCGAGCTTATCGCAATATCGTTAACAATAAAAAAAATCAAAAAACCCGACTGCTTAAAAAGCAAACTAAAAAGAAGTAAACAAGAAGAAAATCATGCTGTGCAGTCGGAGGATACATCTGGTTTTGGTCCGCCAGCTCGCGAATATGTATCCTCCGATTGCACAGCATGATATTCTTCTTGTTTACGTCTTTTTAGTTTGCTTTTTAAGCAGTCGGGTTTTTTGATTTTTTTAATTAACTTTTTATATTTACAACTTTTTAGTTATTTTTTTTTAGAATTAGTTACATTTAAACATATAAGTGTTATATATTTTTGAAATCGCCTCTTAAAACCCTTTATTTTGATACCCCACACGATGGGTTTGGAAGAAAAAAAATTTCCCCCTCCCCCACAAAATGGCGCCCAAAAGCCGCCATTTTTGTTTTTTCCAATTTTAATGTAGCCAGTGACACTCGCAGGGTTAAGACGAATCGATTGACGTATGAATCATCAAAATCGGCCAACGCGTTTGGTCTCTGGAACGCAACATAGGAACAAACATACATACATACATACATACATACATACTTACATACATACATACATACATACATACATAGACTGATAAACACATTACCCTCCTTCGGCAGTCGGGTAAAAAGAGCGTACGTGCAATCTCAAAGCATTTATTTTGGTTTCCAGCACTGTTTTTAACCGACTTCAAAAAAAGGGGAGGTTCTCAATTCGTCGGAATCTTTTTTTTTTTTATGTATCTTCCCCGATTACTGTAAGACGCCTGGACCGATTTGGAAAATTCTACTTTTGTTTGAAAGGGTATACTTCCCAGTTGGTCCCATAGTCATCAAGTCAGGATCTGATGATGGGATCTTGGAGAAATCGAGGAAACTCCTCGAATATTATAGGCATACATATAGCGATTTTGGTATTTTTATCAACAATGCAATCATCTGCACTCAGAAAGTAACATTTGGTGAAGTGGAACTGGTGAAGAAGACCACAGATGGCCAATAGAATTCCTTAATGCTAAGTATGTCATGGGTTATAAGACATCTAGAATAGTTTAACGACTATGATGAAGCAAATAATTATAAATACATAGTGCTATGAAAATGGTACCATCGAACTGATCTGATGATGAAGCCGGCAGGTAGGCACTGGTACTCCGAAATAAAACAATGTATCCTAGTCATGTATGGGCTTATTGGAATCGTCATGAGATGTACTTTGGCTATATATGATGTTTATTGCCATTGGAAGTACCTATCTAAACTAAAAAGAGATAAATAAAAAACTTTTTAACAAAAAATTAAACCGACTTCCAAAAAAACACTGCAAAACGAAAAATAACTTTTTTTTCCGAAGTCACACACATAACACTTTAATATCTAGGAGACACGATCAGTAATATAAAAAGATACAGCTAGCAACATTATAACATTGAATAAGGAGAAAATATTTCTACATTATATTTCTATAAATAGTGCCTTGTATTTCTCGCAAGGTGACAGCAACGAAGGCGAACGTAATCGTTAATGATAAAGAATATTGTAGTAGGTATATCACAAACATTATATAATCAATCGTTTGTATTGATGTGGCGAGAAAACTTATTCAATAAGAGATTGAAAATGTAACTGCGATTTTACAAATAAACTTCCTTCTACACACTGTGTCTTCGTATAACATCCTTCCTGTCGCATGCCTGCTGGAAGAAAATTCTATTGAAATAAGCTGTACCTTTGTGCTCTTCTATCTGTATTATTACAAGCTTTTAATTAACTTGCAATGAATGTGTGTTCGGGTCAAATCTTGCAACTGAATTTTAAAGCAGTTATCCTCCACCGATTAAGATGAAATTTTGCATACACGTTTAGTTTGGATGACAATGCATGGTTAGATAAGTGACGTCATTCTAAATCCAATATGGTGGACGGCCCAAGGTGATGGACTAGTGGGTACGCAAAGTTGAACTGCTGTAATTGAATGTAAATCTAGACTTGAGGAAAAAGGCACGCGAGATGATAAAACTAATGCCAAGACGGCAGGAACCTATTCACAAGAATTCACGTTGGTTCCAGGTGTTTTCGGGGCTCGTCGGCAAGTCTACGCCTCACACACACTTCACACCGCACCAAGGCCGTCTTTAACTATGCTGGGGCCCTAGGGCACACAAGAATTTGGGGCCCTTTTGGAAAATAAAGAAAGCGAATTATACTAACATTTTTCTACTATCAGGGGCGGCCTTTACCGCTGCGAGACTCCTGGCGGGTGGCAGGTATTTGCGAGGCCCTTGTCTTTTTTACAATGTAAGAGATATACGAGAAATGGAAAACTTTGCACTTATTGTTTTTATTATTAACTGGCTTCTGCCAGCGGCTACGCCCGCGGTTTTTCTAAAATTAGCCCAAAGGGACATATTCCCGGGGCCTATGTACTATTCCAGACTGAAATCTATATCTGTGCCACATTTCATCCAGATCCGTACAGCCGTTTGAACGAGAAGAAGTAACAAACATACAAACACACACACTCACAAACTTTTGCCTTTATAATATTAGTGTGATTATTAATACTCGACTCCTAATCGACCAACTTTATTTTATTGTTTGCTTAGGATAAAATTGTAAGCTTTTTGGATTGTAGCGCGAGGCAAGAGCGAGGCCCCGGGCGATGGCCCTGTTCGCCACCCCCTAAGGCCGCCACTGTCTACTATAATCTTTTATTTATTATGGGTAATCAAATATATAATATAATAATTATGTCATTAACGATATTAGTATGCTGCTGGGTGTTTGGTTATGATTACGATTTACGATAGTGGTTTCTTTTGGGATTTCTGTTTAGCAAAATCTTCTATTATATCCCAAAAGTTAATTTTTTGAAGGATGTTACTTTCTATGCACATAATTGACAAATTACTTAGTCGTTCTTGTAAAATTGTTGTTCGCAATTCATTTTTTATTCTCTTATGCTGCGAAAATGAACGCTCTCCACTACAATTGGTAACCATTAGGCAAAGGAATATTCTTGTAACAACTTCAACGTTTGGAAGTTCTTTCTCATTTATATGACTTTATGTGGTTAAGTAAGGTTGAGATATTCAAATCCGCTGATTGCTTTGCTATGTTTTTTTAAATATTGGAAAACATTATATTTTGAGTTCATATGCATTAATATCTTTATGATAAAATTCTGCAAATTCATTACATTTTTTCCAAAATTTTGGCTAAGATTTTAAGACAAAAGTAAGTTTTATTTTCGACCCCGGGTGCTCACTGTTACTGAAATGTTTTGAGAATAAATGTGAGAGAAATTGTCGGGTGTCGGCCCTTCGGGGCCCCCTGAGGATGGGGGCCCTGGGCACGGGCCCCGTGTGCCCGTATTGTAAAGACGGTACTGCACCGCACACGATAGGGGCAAGAGTTTTCTTTCAGTAGATACAGTAGTATAAAACAAGGTCGCTGTCGACCCTGTCTGTTTCTCCGTTTACTTATTTTAAACCACGTAATATTTCTTTTTATTTTGATACAAGAGCGATAAACGAGGAAGATTTCTGTACTTAGAGATATAATTTGTCCTGTGAAAGCCGGAGCGAGACTGCGAGACGTTAGTTTCACTACCAACATTACCAAGTTCATTTTCTAGGTTCGACTTTTAAACCTCATTAGAGCTCATTGAACCCAAAACGAATGACACGACTTTACCAGCGCGCTCCGTACCGGCACAGACTGGCTACCCCGTTCTGCCTGTTACGTCACTTAACTACGACTGTATGACGCAACTTTATTGATTTTCTTACTTACGTCACCCTTAAGTAGGTTACAGCAGCCAGGGACAACAGCTGATAAAGAACCTATAGGAACTCTTTGATCTAAATTACATACTATTTTGTAAAGAGGTTAAATTGACTGCTTGTTTGTATGTACTGATCACATACTACTTAGAGATACTTCGTATTGATATTTCGGTACTGATCTTAAAATTCTTTCTCTTTTATAAAGCTCCAATATACTAGATTTTTTTTTTATAAAGAGCATTTGCTCTTGTGGGCAGGCCAGTATCGAAGCCGAGGGTAAAACCTAGTCTGCAATAAACCGGTATCTAATGAATACTGAGTGTAGCGCCTCTATTGCACGCCATTATTTCCGATTATTTTAGGCACTTTGGCCAGGGTCATTAGCTTCCGTATTATTATAATTATTACTCTTTGGTCATTAGTCCACTCGCATGCTAAATAGCCTGCCTATTACATGCAACCATAGAATTTAAGAAAAACGCATTTTTTTTTTGTTATACTCCTGTTTGATCCATGTCAGCTGTTCATTTTCCTATGATATTACCATAGATAAATATACTCCTACTATGCTAGTATTATATTATCTGTGCTCCTACTAATAATTTTTACATAATACTTGCATGGCATTAGATTATGTTGTGTGGTTAACAATTCATTGCCTAGTTAATTAACTAATAAGCGACATAATATTGTTCATTGACAAATTAGTGCCTTTGGGTCTCTCCACACTAACTAAGTAGGTACTTAGATAGAATATGGCGATCGCTGCTGGCAGTCATTATTTCCTATTTTCCTTCTATACATTTACTAAAACAAGATCGGAGCTTAAAATTTAACTAAAACACAGATATAAGTCAATGTAATTATGAATAACAGCTTTACTACTGCAAGGTGGGACGAAAACGAAAATCATAAAAAATGTACAAGAAGGCTCTTCGCACAGCGGCCAACGCGCAGATCGATTGGTAGTCACGAACGATGTTATGTAAGGCCGGCTGAACGTGAAAATTTCGTTGAAACATAGTTTTTTTTTCGAACATTATTTCTTTGAAGAAACAAGGATTGCTAACCTAACAAAATGGGCGTCAAGAAGTGATTCTCAAAAAATCATTTCGAAATTCGAACGGCGTCTCTAGTCCAGTAGCCAGAAGAATATGCCCTTTGATAATTCAAAAGTTTTTTATTTTCGCTGGGTGGATACCTTATGTGAATTCAACGCTATGTACAAAAATGCTAAGAGTTTAGAGTTATGCAATAGGCATAAAGTAGGTATTTCCTATTATTTCGTGTTATAACAATAATATAAAATTTAAATTTAAATAATTTACTGTTTCTTTATTAGTACTATCTAAACTTTATATTAGTGAAAATGCTAACAGATACATACTGCGGAACAATGGAAAACTGAAAATGGCTCGTAACTCTTTCAATAAAAGATTTAAGTTTTCAAATCATTTCCTATATGCATAGAGGGATTAGTTATACCTTACAACAAAAGTTCTAACAACTAAGTATAATGCTGCACAGGTTATTGTATTTTTACATTGTGATTTGCGAAATATTAAATTTAAGTTTATAAATTTGCGCCTACATATTCGAAATAATAAACTCTGCCACCATACAAAAGTTTAAACACTTATGTGCTATGCTAGTTTAATAAATCAAATACAATTTGGGTATTGCGGGGCGCGGTGTAGGTATGTACGATCAGTATAAATTCTTCGAACCATACAGACCACAGAGGCCCACATCATAAACGGACTCTTCTGATGATTTTTAGAAAAACATTACCGCGCAAATTCTTATTTCAAACTGGCGTCTAGTATCTGACATATCGTTCACTGTTATTTTGCCTATGAATGCAACCTTATTGCTACGATAATAAAGATCACTAAAATAGGTAATCTGGCATGTGTTATACAAGCCTTCCCCGTGCTAATCGAATAAATATTAAAATTATGTCTGGTACTGTACGACTGCCCCATATAAGAACGCAGTAGGTGACATATTTTTATAATGGTTTTATACCCTGATAATCTTATTTATATTATTTTAATGAGTTTTAATATGCTGCGATGGACTGTGTAATTTTAACCAGGAAATTTATAATTTGAATTGAGATTTGGTGCTTTAATTAATACATTTTATCATTATTTACAATAGGAAAGTCCCTTCAAATTGTAAAAACACCTTAAATTAGCAAATGTCCGGTACTTAATAGTTATTGAATTATCTTGTTTAGAGATATGTAAAATATTTAATAGATTTAGGACACCATTAATATCATTTGTGTTATTACGTACAGTTCACCCGTAAGCCTTGTTTAGTACTCGCTTATTTTTTTTTTTTCGGTTAGTATATTTTTGCGCTTTCCTGGAATATAATATTTTATGGCATTTACTAGGTTTTGATGTACAGCAATCGTGTGGTAAGGTCACGTGGTGCCGATTTTTCGTTATAATAGAGTTTAAAAACTAATAGATAGGGCGCAATAGACACGATCATGTAAAATTTATCTACCTTTAAAATAAAAAAAATGTTCTAAATCTTGGTAAGCGTATCACAAAACTGACACCTAAACTTGCCGGACTCACTAGGGTTGCTACTATATTGATTCTGAATAAAAAAAAAGAGTAGGTAATATTTTACAAACATAAATACATCGATTTGTATAAGTATACATCATATCATGCTTACAGTGTCATCTACTAAGGCTTAATGGGTAACACTGCCTTTATTGTATTAGGTTTTAGGACCAGCGATGTAGTCAATTTAGTTGTGACAGTTGCACCGGTTATAAGATGTTTGATATTTCTACAGTCACATCTGTTTGGAAAAGGCATTTGCTTGGACTTTTCCCTAATATGTTGGGGTTGACTTCCACTGTTTTCAGTCGAACCAGACGCATCTGAATACCAGTGTTTTATATGAAGTGACTGCCTACCCTGCCAACCCAGATTATACGGTAATCCTACCGGATAATACGGTACCCTTTTGTTAGGGTGGCAGCAGACTTTTGGGTTTCTGACGACCCGTAACGACTGTCAAAGATTCACGATACGGAGAATTTTATTATTCTGTCATCTCGATATACTGTCAGCACGGCAGGTACGACTATTCCGTGTTCTGTGAATATTTCTTTCTTATTCTTTTTATAGGAACAAAGAAGTTAGAAATCGTATTCGACCTCAACATTAAAAATAACAAATTGCCATAAAATTAGATTTTATGAACTAGGTTTAAATACTGATGTGACAGTAATGAAATGGTTTCGCGCCTCATTCAATATATTCAGAGTGGAGTGTCACCGCGCCCCGCAATACCCAATTGTATTTGATTTATTAAACTAGCATAGCACATAAGTGTTTAAACTTTTGTATGGTGGCAGAGTTTATTATTTCGAATATGTAGGCGCAAATTTATAAACTTAAATTCAATATTTCGCAAATCACAATGTAAAAATACAATAACCTGTGCAGCATTATACTTAGTTGTTAGAACTTTTGTTGTAAGGTATAACTAATCCCTCTACGCATATAGGAAATGATTTGAAAACTTAAATCTTTTATTGAAAGAGATACGAACCATTTTCAGTTTTCCATTGTTCCACAGTACGTATCTGTTAGCATTTTCACTAATATAAAGTTTAGATAGTACTAATAAAGAAACATTAAATTATTTAAATTTAAATTTTATATTATTGTTATAACACGAAATAATAGGAAATACCTACTTTATGCCTATTGCATCACTCTAAACTGTTAGCATTTTTGTACATAGCGTTGAATTCACATAAGGTATTCACCCAGCGAAAATAACAAACTTTTGAATTGTCAAAGGTTATGTGGAAAATAATTGTATCCCTACTGGACTACTCTTTGTGTTAGAGAATCTGCGATGATTTACTTTTAAAAAACAAATGAGTTCGCATTTCAATTGTCTGCGGTCAATTGACTGTGGTTCGAAGTGGAATTTACTACTTAATAGCTATTGATAGCCTTACAAATAATTTTATTTCAAACTAGCGATGCGGCTCGTTCAGATACTCTTGATGTTTTCATTCATACATCAATGCTATGGTAAATGAGTGCTTTACCTTAACAATACCATATGACCTTAGAAAAAAAATACTACCTATGATGACCAGCTAACAGTCCCACCGCAGGGCAAAGGCCTCTTCCAATACAGAAATTTCATACTTAGGTATTTGTATTATCTAACTACATCTTAGTCCGATGTTTTCCTACACCGATGTCAGTGAAGTCTAAGATATATTTAGAAAGCACTAACAATGTCCTTATTGAATCCAACGCCATCTCCATGCCTTTTCTAGAGTCAATAAATAACTCATTAAGCAGCCAGACAATTCTTCATCATCCAAATGCATCATTCGAAGTCGTTTAAAATCGATACTTGTCACTCACTCAATCTCAGTTACCAGGCCGCTATGGCCTTCGCAACTCCTCTCTCAATACCGACCAAGTATTTTCTCGTCACATAACTAAATCAGCTGGTACAAGTTGGCTGTGAATGTTGGCTATTGGCTGCAGTTACTAATTCAGCCAATGTTGGCCACACTTCAACGATGCTAATTGTAACTGGGAAGTATTTGATGAATTATTTTTCACTTTTAAACACACTTGTTTAGTATTATATTATCTGTGACATTACTAAGGTTGGGGTCAGACATCGACCACATAGCCACTGCTGTGTGCAGTGTGTGGCTGTGTGGTCGCTGGGGTCAGAGGAGCGATGCTTTGCGTAAATTCCATATGCCGAATTTTGAAGATGAGACTATGAAAGTTGACGTAATAAATCATTTAGATTTCAAAGCTATTAGAACTTATAACCGGTCGAAATGGTAAACTAAATGTTTTGGAATTCCACGGCATTCGTGGCAATCTTTACAGGCTCCAGTGCCGTCAGCCGTGCCAAGACGAACCAATCGATATCGGTTTTATAGGTAAACCAATCGGCTAAACTGAAGTCGGTGGGCATAGCCATTAGTGGGCACATAGATTATGAAAGAAGGAACCAGGGTATGCATTTAGCATAGACTGACGATATTTAATATTTATGTATTCCTTAAAAGGAGAATATAGCCGTAGGCATAAAACTAGTGACGGCTAGTGAATTCTATGACTGTCTGGCCCATAAACGGCGAGTGTATGAGTTGTTCCTTCGTCACCGCCCAGCTGCACTGGTAACTTGCTTCAGAACAAGAGAACTACAAAAACATTTTTTTTTTTGGTTTGGGCCTTCATCCAATGACTTCTCCCGCTCTGGGTGAAGCGGAAGGGCGTGTCAGACTTTTACTGACTAAAACCCACCAGTGTTCGTTTAGTTACTTGAACCAGGGCCACGGTTCTCTCTTTCAAATTTATCGGCGACCCAGACAGGTATCGGCCCTAGCGGACCCCGTCCGTTTTTCCTGACAATGTCTTTGCCGGCTTTGACGGTGAGCTACCCATTACTCGCCGTCCGCAAGCCCACGTCTACCATGAATACCGGTATATTCGGCCTGTGACCTCAAAAACAACCTGAAGTGGTATTAGACCTGCCAGCAATGTTATACGTAAAATATTGTCTAATAAGGTAAACATGCTTAGAACAGCCTCAGGAGACTCAGTACGGTAGAGCGATGAACTTTGCAAGGCAGCCGCTAGTTAAGAGTGGCTGACATCGGGCTTTACTGTCGTGCATTTAAAGAGGAGTATTCCAGACTATGGCACCAGACTGCTCAAGACTGATGACGTCGTATATATGCGTTCTTGTGGGGAAACAAATCGAACAAAATAGAGGATGCCCTAAGGCTAGAGCGACGTTCTTCAACGGTAGAAGCTGAACGAGAACATCCAATGATTGGGTTCATTGTGGTGCGTTTAGAATTTTGCAGAGGTCTACATTCAGCAGAAGGCTGTTAAATATTGTTAATGGTAGGTAGTCGGCGCATTCTTGAGTGAAGACGAAGACAAATCGGCGATCGTTGAGGATGCCCTCAAGCGGCGATCTTCGCAAGGTAGCAGCTGGGCGACTAGCCAATTTATTTAGGTATGATCAATGATTGAGTTCACCGTCGTGCTATTACGGAAAGACCAAGTTGTGGACTGCTAAACGCTGAAGATGATCTTCAATCATGCTTTTCCCACGCACTTACATAACCAAACTCCTTTAATTTTAAAATAATTTCTGGTTTGACCCACCACGTGACCTTGAGCTACTTATGAATCCAAGCTACGCATAGAATAGTTGGCGGGAGTCCAAGTCAACGCACGCGCAGATTCGACTTGCCCTTTCTTATGTAACAGGCAACTCTGATTTGTTCTTGACATCTTGAATAGTTTCAAGTGCGGAGTGGCTTGCCAGCGGGCGGTTTTCCGTCTGGGAGTCCTTGAAGGAGCGTTCTTGTCGATGGCAACTACAAATGTATTAAAATAACTTCAAATGTGTTGAGCCCAAAATTAGTATCCACGTAACTCCGCTCGCTGATGCAGTTATAATTTAAGTTACTTAAATGTGCAGGTGATATCGTGATGGGATGGAAGAAAAAAACGTGTTGTACGCCGACCCCAAGTAACATATTGTTAACACAAGGGTAGATGATGATGAAGTGAGCAGGTGACAGGGCGGCGCAAGATTTAAGATCGGCCATCGTCTGCGAAGATACGCTTGTGGCAATTGAAAAAAAACCAAGAATCTAAATAGGCCCACTTGCATGATCAACTTAACTCTTGAGAGTCTTGTTGTAAACTGTCAATTTAACTTCGTATTAGCAACTAACCCAGAGTTAAGTTTTTCATGAATCTCTTTGTTAAAACAGTAAGTTTTTTTAAAAATAAAACGGTCTTTCGCAATTTGGAGGGATATATATGGTTTTTTTATCATTGTTTTTATGCTGGGAGTTCAGCAGGCGAATTCACCGGCGGTATAATTCAGTCTGTCTGCGATGGTCACGTGCTAGCTCTAGGTTCTGTCTCCAGCTTGATAAGGTAGGATGTGATTTTTTTTTGTTTCTCCTCCGCTATTCTGTTCTGATTAATTTTGTTGCATGTTCCTCCAAGACAGTTGAATCACTTCGCTGGTACTTTTCGAGCTTCAGTGGTTGTCATAGTTGATTCTGGCTTTCTGGTTTCAGTGGTTGAGAATAGTGTGGCGGGCTTTGTCCCAAATAAAACACTACTTGCATAGAATAGACATTAGCAGCGAGGTCCAGCTGACAAAGTTCGCATGCATGCCGCAGTATGCTTGTATTGGTGATGTTTTATTACTGCTAGCCTGTTCTGTCATTGTGTTGGGTCATTTCTTTCCTTAACTTAGGAAAAACATCTTTAACATCAGTAGATTGAAGAGGATCCTCTTTGGTGAGTTTGCGGCTGTAATTGGGCATGGAATTAGTATGTACTGGCTGAGGTTATAGGTATGGAGTGATGGAACTTTAGTATATCTGGGAAATCTACCAACGTGTCATGCAATGTAGAATAGTAAAGTAATAAGGATAGATAAAACTGTTGCATAACTACAAAGTAAAGTACCTAAGTTATTATTACCGAATGCTAAAACTAGCCTACCTCTAAAATCCGTATCGTAATTATCGTTACTCACGTGTATAGATGTGATAATAAAAATAAACCGTTCACGTGATCGTGATGTGTGCATTTTCATACTACAAATATAAGTAAAGTAGTAGATACCACAATATGATAGTGAATACGAGTCAAAGATTACCTATATGATTGAGGACGGAATTTGAATCCTAATGAACCTTGATATGTGTTTGGTTATATTGGAGAAAGGCTATGCTATCGTGGGACTTAAACATTACAAAATGAAGGGCACAGGCAAAAAACAGGAAATGTCCTAAAACAGATTTTGAGAAAAACGCAGTTACAAGTTTAGAAGTACGTATGTAATTTTTATCCTACTTTACCGGTATGTCATGGGCATGCCCGGTTCTTTTCCTTTCGGCCATTAGCAAAAACATCTTTTTGGCGCCTCACATTTACTCACAGACTACTTAGAGATACTACCGCATTTACTTAAAAAAAAAAGTGATTGAGAATAAAACTACCATAGATAAAGATTTGATTGCCAATAAAAAATTTAAATATTAAAAATTGTGACATTCCCTGTTCTTTGTCTTCAAATGTGGATATACCTCATCATCTGCTACATATTCCCAACTAGCCTGCCATCTATTCCCGCCAGCTTTTCATAATGTACTTGGTATTAAAACAATACACAATGCTTTCCTATAACGCCGAAAACACAAATAATGTGAGACGAAATGACATTGTCTGCGATTCTAATGCATCCTCAAAATATTTCTATGTAAAAAGATTCTTTAGATTTTTAGGTCAATGTCTGTACAATAGATTTAATATATTTTTAATTAAATTATTTTAACTGTAAAAAGATTATTCAAAAACATATCTACTTAGCATATCTTACGGAGAGACAGAAGATCTCCTGGCTGTAACTAAATAATCATTTTGTTTTGTCTTTAGTTTAATTTAAGTATTCGTATACAAGTTATACCCATTGTTAATTTATTATTATTATAAGTTTCTAGCCTAAAACACAGGTTCTAACTAGAAGCAAGTAAGCAACAGTTCTTTTATATTTCTAAGATATATTATTGTAAAATGTGCCTTATTTTATAAATAAACGATATTATTATTATTAAAACTGTGCTAGGATCGACTTCTGGTCTAACTGGTGGCAGCTGAATGACAAAATGGTTCGTTTTATGAGAGGTTGCTTATCGGGTAACTAAGTTACTCGTGTGAAGCATTTATTTTATGCTTTTGTAATCCTCATGCATACTGCGCTACCACGGGGAGATATTGCAGGTATGTGGAACTCCAACCCACTAAAACTCCACGGTGTCCTCCTGTGCCGCTTATGGCGGGAAAACGTGCCTTCGTAAGCACTCATCCGCGAACCCGCCGCGGCTTTCCGTCACCGGATTCTCCTCTAGGGAATACCCCCCATAACCGGCGCACCGTGTTTCATGTCAAGCCTACTCTTACCTTCTTCTTCGTCTTTTCAAGTCTATGGAACTCTTTAAATACTTTGGGTCCAGTAAGTGGCCACGCCAATCGTAGTGTCAGTGGCGTTCATGACACAACCCTTACCTAAAAACTACCTACCCATTTAGAAGAATCAGGCGTTGTCTTATGTCTGAAATGTTTGCAGTAGAATTTGAGCCTTCAATGACAGCTATAATAATGAACGGGCGCGGTCAGTTACAATCTCTGTAATCCGATCATTGGTATGCGATGATTAGACTAACGAACGGTGAGTAGATAACATTACCGTGGCACAGTATAAATATGGACAAACAGTACGGAAACTATCTACAAACGCTCGAAATGCGCATCTACGAGACCTCTAAGCAGGTTTCGCGATGCTGTCAGTAGTGCGGACCGCTTAGGGATCTCGTCGTTGCGCATCTTTGTGTGAGTGCCGTAAGTTCCCGTGCTGTTCGTCCATATTTATACTGTGACCGTGGTCAGGGTGATGTTACGAGTCTATTGACCAGAAGTTGAGAACCCAGGATTACCAATAGTTTACGATATTTAGAACTCATCATCGTCATCGGAGCAAAGGTCTCGTGGGGCCACAGGAGCCACTGCAGTTCCTATCCAGAAGTACTTATATTGTAGGTATTTTTTTTTAGGTAGAATGTAGGTCGACAGGTCACTGGAAAAACTTCCGACCCACGGATGCCCCTCAAGTTAAAGGGGAAAATTTACAAGTATCTGCGGAGTGATGAGAATGGGTAAAGTGAGAAATGGGTACCTATATTAGAGGCAGTTTGAAAGTGGCGCCGAAAGGAAATCGTTTGTCTATGATGAGGTGTATTAAATGCATTTACTAAAACTTTTTAACAAAAAAGCAAACCGACTTCCAAAAAATCACTGCAAAACGAAACATAACTTTCTTTTCCGAAGTCGGTGTCTTTTGGTACCTAATGTTTTCCGTGTTTCGACACCGACTTCGGAAAAGAAAGTTATTTTTCGTTTTGCAGTGATTTTTTGGAAGTCGGTTTGCTTTTTTGTTAAAAAGTTTTTTATTTATCTCTTTTTAGTTTTGATAGGTACTTCCAATTGCCATAAAATTCATTTATAGCCAAAGCAAATCTCATGACGATTCACGACTAGGATACATTGTTTTATTTCGGAGTACCAGTGCCTACCTACCGGCTTCATCATCAGATCAGTTTGATGGTACCATTGTCATCCGCACTATGTATTTATAAGTATTTGCTTCATCATAGTCGTTAAACTATTCGAGATATCTTATAACCCATGACATACTTAGCATTAAGGAATTCTATTAGCCATCTGTGGTCTTCTTCACCAGTTCCACTTCACCAAATGTTACTTTCTGAGTGCAGATGATTGCATTGTTGATAAAAATACCAAAATCGCTATATGTATGCCTATAATTTTTGAGGAGTTCCCTCGATTTCTCCAAGATCCCATCATCAGATCCTGATCTGATGACTATGGGACCAACTGGGAAGTATACCCTTTCAAACAAAAGAAGAATTTTCCAAATCGGTCCAGGTGTCTTTGAGTAATCGGGGAACACACATAAAAAAAAAAAAAAGATCCCGACGAATTGAGAACCTCCTCCTTTTTTTGAAGTCGGTTAAAAAGAGTTATGATTATAAATATGGATGGATGGAGAGGGTGGGGACGGCCAAAGAAAAGATGGATGGACTGTGTGAGGAGTGTTAAGAAAGAGATGGGTGTCAGTGATGGCGTGACGGGGGGGGTCAGGACGGTATGGAAGATGAAAACGTTTTACGCCGACCCCAAGTAACATGGAAAAAAGGCAGGAAGATGATGATGAGACCATTTTTAATGTTAATTTGAAATCACCAAAACAGGCAAACTCATAGTTGTCAAAAATAATCGCCAACATTTTGGTAAAATCTAGTATCGTTTGGCAGGAGGGGGCCGGCCTCTCCCCTGGCACCACCCCCATGAAAAGGTAAAGCACCGGTCTTGAGAAAAACAAACTACTGCAACCTACCTCAAAAACTTGAAAGTTGCTTCTGCATCGTCTCCGGCGCTGCGGAAAGTGCAACCCCCGCCCGCTGTAACAAAGCATCTAAGCACCCTTACGAGCCGTAACGGCTGAGGCTGGTCACCGGAGCGATCAGCAAGCCGAAGCTGCGGCGGTGAGGTGACGGGTTTCAACACAAATCAATTCATTCATAATAATTTAACCACTTCCCGTTCCACCTTACCTGGTTTGTGTCGACCTCTTTGTTGCGACTCGTGTTCCACTTTGGAATTCAGAGGCACTAAACGCTTTTGAATTTTATATCTCGCGCAAGGCTAGCGACGTGAGCCAGCGGAAGAGAGCCTTTAATAGGGCTGCCAAGTCCTGCAAGAGGGTATTGCGAAGGGCTCGGTTTGACCACATAAGCCGTATTGGGACCAAACTTGCTTCCTTCCCAGCCGGTAGTAAAGCGTTCTGGTCCCTGGCTAAGTCGGTTGAATCGAATTTCTGCCGTCCCTCACTACCACCACTGCTGAAACCCGACGGAACACTGGCCCACTCCGCTGAGGAGAAAGCAAACTTATTTGCCTCTCTTTTTGCGGAATCTTCACGCCTGGATTCTGGTAACGCGCAGCCCCCTCCTTCCCTTGACGGATGCGAGACGAGTATGTCGGACATTCGCATCCATCAAAGGGACGTCCGTAGGGTGCTGCGCAACCTTGACGTGAACAAAGCTAGTGGCCCCGATGGGATACCGGCAATTGTTCTGAGAACTTGTGCGCCTGAACTGTCTCCGATCCTGACACGCCTGTTTCGCCTTTCATATGAGACTGGAAAAGTGCCGAATGCATGGAAGCAAGCTAACGTTCAGCCTGTGCCCAAGAAGGGCAGTCGGGCTGACCCGGCCAACTACAGACCCATTTCAGTTACGTCCATTCTCTGTAAGAGTATGGAACGGGTGCTCAACTCCAAGCACCTGGCATACCTAGAAGCTAACGACATCCTCAGTGACCGCCAATATGGCTTCCGCCAAAATCGGTCAACTGGGGATCTTCTAGCGTATGCCATTCACATCTGGAGTGAGGCCATCGAGAAGCACGGGGAAGCGCTTGCCGTCTCCCTCGATATCTCGAAGGCTTTCGACAGGGTCTGGCACGAGAGCCTTATTGGTAAGCTTCCTTCATTCGGTCTGCCCAGTGGACTGTGCGATTGGATCGCGGACTTCCTGAGGGACCGGTCTATACGAGTGGTTATTGATGGCCGCTCATCTGACCAACTGGATATCAATGCCGGGGTCCCTCAGGGATCGGTACTCTCAGCAACATTGTTCTTGTTGCACATAAATGATCTGTTAAAACCCGGCACCTTTTGGTATGCAGACGACAGCACTGTTGCTGAGAGATACGTATCCGACTCGCGTGCTACTGGGCCTCAGATCCAGTCTCTCCGGGAGGCCATGGTTGGGCGCTTGAATCTGTCCTTGATGGCAGTCTCCGAGTGGGGTGATGCCAATCTGGTCAGGTTCAATGCTACTAAGACCCAGGCGTGTCTTTTTTCCGCTAAAAGGAGCCAATTCCATCCGGCTCCTTCTTTCCGTGATGTGACCGTGCCGATAACGGACCATCTTGAACTTCTTGGCGTTACATTGACATCGACCCTCAATTTTGGTCCATTCATTGAGGCAAAAGCTCAACTGGCTGCCAAAAAGTTGGGGATTCTTGCAAAGGTGAGACGGTACTTCACGCCAGAACAGTTGCTCAACTTGTACCAAGCGCAAGTTCGGTCATGCATGGAGTACTGCTCTCATCTCTGGGACGGATCTGCGAAGTACCAGCTGGATGCACTAGAGTCAATCGAAAAACGGGCCAAGAGGCTCATCGGCAATGAGATACTGGTCGAGTCTAGGCTTCAGAGCCTTGAACATCGGCGCCAAGTTGCCAGTCTGTCGGTTTTTTATCGGTTACATTTCGGGGAGTGTGCGATGGAATTGCATGAACTAATTCCTCCTAGCCCGTTCCATCATCGGACTACAAGACGTACGGCGATGCGTCATCGGTACGTGGTGGACATCCCACCCATACGCACCAAACGTTTTGGGAATACTTTCATTATGCGTACAGCTAAGGAGTGGAATTCCCTGCCGGAGTCTGTATTTCCTGATAGCTACAACCTGGGAGTCTTTAAGTCAAGAGTGAATAGGTTTCTTTTAGGTAAGCGTGCTACATCGTCGACCACATCATCACTTACCATCAGGTGAGATAGTGGTCAAGCGCAAGCCTATCAATAATAAAAAGTTAGTTAACTGAGCACCCGAAATGTCAAACGACCCCACTCCCGGCTGCCGGCGCGGTGCCCTGCGTAGCCTCGTGAGCCAATAGCGAGATTCGAATGTCAGAGTGACATTGACATTTGTGGTGCTCATCTTGACCGAGATATAATTGTTAGGTGTACTACGTTTTGCTAAGTGTACCTAATTAACCCAGTGAGTCAGTGAAGTCGACGTGGGACCTAGATTTACGATCTCCTCTAAAATGTCAGGAGTCTTTGAACTTCGCGTTGCGTGCGAATGTTATTTGTTATCAAAACAAACAAAATAAAAAAAAAATGCCACAGAATAATGTTCGCTTTAGCGGTAAAGTTAGAAAATTAATTGCGTTATTTACGACTAGCGGACGCCTCGCGGTTTCACCCGCGTATTGCCCGTTCCCGTGGGAATACAGGGATAAAAATTATCCTATGTCTATGTCACCCAGGGATAGTGTAGCTTCCCAACGGTGAAAGAATTTTTGATTTCGGTCCAGTAGTTTTAAGTTTACTCGTTACATACAAAAATACAAATCTTTCCTCTTTATAATATTAGTTTAGATAGAAAATAGACTCCATGGCCTCTTATTTTAAACATAAGCCATGGATAACGAATTTCCTTTTAATTCTTTTTTTATTTTGGTAGGCAGTGTGGTTACGCAATTAGGGTGCTACTTATTTCCTTCAAAGGAACAGAAGCGTAGGATATCTACTTAAATGAGGTTAACTGAACGTTCTATAGCTGTAAGCAATAAGTTTAGGTCCCTACCTATGCAATTTACCGCGATGAAGTAGCTTATCTACCAGCTCCCGCTTGAATATAAAACAAAAGTATTAAAATGCTCACTCTGTGTAAACCCACAACTTACGTAAAATGGTGTAGTTACGTTGGCAGAAATCTATTTTTGCAACGCACGTGATTTTAAATAATCGGTTTGTCTGCAACAGTTGCCCAGATGAGTTGCCATAGGACGTTGAGACGAATAAAAAAAAATAACGGCGCTGCTCGTCAACAAAACTGTCAAGATTATGTCAAAATTAGTAATTTTTTCTATTTAGTTCAAATTTCCGCCGCATCTCAAGTTATTCTGGGTTCGGTTCTAATTAGTTTTTGTAACTAAATTAGATTGGAATGTGTACGGTGAAGATTCCATAAACGTGCTATTATGGGCGGTCAAGGACGGGTTTCCCGAAATACTTCATCCAGAGACTATTTTTGGAATATAGGTCTTTAGTTCAAATCGACTCCCTCTGAAGGAAAAAGAGGGGTGTTATATGTTTGAGGTGTGTATCTGTCTACATTATAGCTTCTAAACGGATGAACCGATTATGATTTAGTTATTTTTTTGTTTGAAAGATGTCTTTATCGAGTGTTGTTAGCTATGTTTAATGATAATCGGTTCAGACGTTCAAGGCGTATTGTACCTACTCTTTGAATCGGGGTATTTTCTCAAGATATCGTGTTATAATTAAGTACCTACTCGTTTCGATGGCTTGTTGTTTGAAGCGTGTCGACTAGGTACTAGATAAATAATTATGTAGTTAAAAAAGCATGGGTTAATGAACCTCGGCGGTTATATTTTTTTTTAAATTTATAATGTATCTTGTTCAAATATGATTATGATTTTTAATGATGTACATAATTTATTTACGAAAGCTAGCTTCGAGATTTATTGTATTGAAAAGGCAGCTAAATTATTTAGGTAAACCGGCTACTTGAGTGCTTTTCTTGAAATGATATAAATCGAACGAAGCTCCAAGCTGAATAAATAACAAGTATTTCCATTGTGCGTAAGAGACAGATAGATCTGACTTGAGCGAAATAACCTTGCTCTAAGAGCTTATAGTAGAGCCCCAGTTATGACTTTGTGAGTGTTCTTCTCCTTGATGATCTATACCATGTTATGCTAGTATTATAATATCTGTGACTATGTTTTAAAACGTCAAATAGGGCTTTCTTTACCCGGAGGTACAGAAAATACCGGCCACATAGTACTATACTTCTTAGAAATAAGATAGTTTGATCTCTGTGACATATGTCAAAGTGACGTATACGTTATTGTTAGCTTGTCAAGTGTTACTGTATTGATACTGACAGCTGTCGCAGAGATCAAGCTATCTTCCATGAAGTATAGTGAACGACTCAATGACAATTAAAATATGCCTGTAAATTGTAAAGTTGAAATCAATGCTTAGAATTGAGAGGATAAATAAAAGAAACGAATTAAATAAACTGAAATAAATTTATTTATCTACAATAAAATTAGAGGATTTTATACACACATAATTATTACAGAATTACTAGACTCAGTATTTATTGGAATGATAGCAAAATCAGTTGACAGTCCCATAGGTCATAGACAAGCTTTGAACTTTTGTTTTACAAAAGAGTTTTTAATACTGGCAATAAAGATGGATTCTTTAGACCAAAGCTTTTTGTATTTCTTTTCGTGATAAAATTCATAAAGATTTACTTAAATAGTTTAAAGTTTATTTAAATACATGTTTTAGATTATAATTCGACACAAACTTTTAACACTTAAGCTAGGGGAAGGTAGATGCTGGCTGCAGACTTATGCGCCCATTTTGTTGCCCTGTAACAAAACATTATTTGTATTTAAAATTGGAGTGTATAATGAGGTCCTGGATTCATCGGATCGAGAAAAATGTTATTTTGCTCAACAAATCTATAAAAAAATAAAAACGCATCAAAGTTCAGGAGTCACTTTTAAGTAAAAAGTATACTAAAACGTGAAGTCACGCAAATTTCAACGCAAGAATATCGTCGTTATTTTTTGTATACGTGACAAAAGACAACTAAAATTAAATAAAAATCAGAAGAGAAATACATGGCTGATATTTTTTAATATTCTACCTGCCTAATCTTAAGAGCAGTGGTGGCTCAATGGCAACAGCCTCGACTTACGTATCGTAGGTCGTGCGTTCGTACCCAGGCAGGCGCTATACTTTGTGTAAATTATTTTATCACCACTCCTCTTAAAACGGTGAAGGAAAACATCGTGAGGAAACCGGCATTTCCTAGAACCAAAACTTCGAAGACGTGTGACATTCACCAACCCGCACTGGGCCCACGTGGATTAAGGATTAAGGCCTATTACCCCTCTCACAGAGAGGATGCCTGTATCCCAGCTGTGGGAATATTAAAAGGTTGATAATGAATCTACTTGACGGACTAAAAAATAATTAAATTAAATAAAAATCGCAAGAAAAAATACATGGCTAATATTTTTTATTAATCTACCTAACGGACAAAAAATTAATTAGATTAAATAAAAATCAAAAGAAAAAATACATGGCTAAAATTTTTTTTTTTTCTTGACGTACTAAAAAATATTTTTTATTTATCACCCCTATTCTTAGTTGGTAACTAGAGTCTGATCGGGTGATGGCAATATCTCGCCCTCTGTTATATAAGACATAATAATATGCTCTGCCCAATCCTACAGGCATATGTATGATTTCATTATCAAAATGCAGATTTAAATCAAAATATAATAATAACCTTCTGCCGCAGAACTAAAATCTAGTTCGCCATTACTACACTACTGAATAATACATCTGAAATCTTCACTTCTAAATTCGTCATATTAGCAAGTAAGATGTAAACGTAATTATCTGCAAATACACGACACACTAACCATTTACATTGACCAACATATCTTGATCTGCAAGTGTGGCGCTAGTGACAACGTGAAACGTCAAATTCAGTACATTTTTGAGTTTAGTTCCACATTTTGCCACAGTCAAGTTATACTGGGAGGTACACCACGTGTGTGACATTTGTGAGACGTTAAACGTGATGTGTGACCTTGGCCTTAGATATAGAGGGCGATAGGGAGAAATAGGTGACGGCTTGCTAATATGGAGCAGCGTGTGATTCGTAAAATGGCGTTCCATTTATGAAATATTACGTGATTAACCGAGTAAAAAAAAAATCCCAGCGGTTTCCCGCCTTTTAGTGCAGCTAAATTGTCAAAAAATAAAAGGCCCGTTTTGACAGCTATAAAAATACTAATTAAACTTGATGCTTGCGAGTGATACTCGTTGTTACAGTGTATGGATAACATAGTAATTAATTAGGATTATGAATTTGATTTTTCTTACGTAAAAAGTTATTGCGGCTTGTAAAATGAGAAACGTCAACGTAATTCTTAGATTGTGACGACTTTAAGTACCAATATTTTACATAGATCGACCGCTTATCTGACCTCCAGAACTCAATAACTGGAAAACACGAAACCTCTGGTTCTAACGAAGTTCAAAGATCTACAATTCCGTGACCAACGGTTTAACATGTTTTCAAAAGCAGGCAGGGACCTCGGACCATTATGTAATGGAAGGTTTGGCCATGCCTTTTCACACATAAGGGGGCGGATCTCCGCACGGTCAGTACTCACCGTCACCTATGTACAGCTGTAATACCAGAGACAAATCTGAAATCTCTTTTGTGCCAGTAACACCGGTATGCAGGTATGGCGATAGTAAGTACTTCCTTTCTTGGACGAGCTTCTTCACAAAGAACTTACGTCTTAACAAGAGTACATGATTCAAGAGAAATCGGAGAAATTATGGCACGAGTAGTCTTAATAGGGTCGTTGAGATAAGACAGTGCAATATATTGCGATGCATTGACACATTGAACACGCCCATAATCTATTGCAGACAGAGCCGGATCGGAGCAAAGACTACAATTTTCTGCCCTCTTGGTAAATCAATTAATGTACTCGTGTGATTTTGCAGGCACAGCAAAATCACACGAGTACATTATTATCTACACTATCATCTGATCTTTATTGAGTACAGATGAAAAGTAAACTCACAGATGACTATAAATTTACTTTTCATCTCGGTATTTTGATGTGCCTCTAGAAAAATAAATTTGTTTTAAAAATCGATTTTTTTATATATAATAATTTTATTCTATATCATAAAAACTATTTTACTTTCATGTAAATAAAGATGCCAGATTACTATCAGACTAATTCCGCCCAGCCCGTTTCATCATCGGACTACCAGACGTACGGCGATGCGTCATCGGTACATGGTGGACATGCCACCCACACGCACTAAACGTTTTGGAAATACTTTCATTATGCGTACAGCTAAGGAGAGTCTGTATTTCCCGATAGCTACAATCTCGGGGTCTTTAAGTCAAGAGTGAATATGTTACTTCTAGGCAAGCGTGCTTCACCGTCGACCACATCATCACTTAGCATCAGGTGAGATAGTGGTCAGAGCGAAACTATAAGGGTTCCTTGTTGACTTCGGAACCCTAAAAATGAAACCCTATTTCCCTTGGTCCCGGCATCACGCGTGAACGGCTGGACCGATTTCGCTTATTCTTTTTTTGTTGTGTTTGTTATTGTTAGGAGAAGGTTCTTATGAATAAAAAAAAAGTTAATTAAAAAAATCAAAAAACCCGACTGCTTAAAAAGCAAACTAAAAAGACGTAAACAAGAAGAAAATCATGCTGTGCAGTCGGAGGATACATATCCGCGAGCTGACGGACCAAAACCAGATGTATCCTCCGACTGCACAGCGTGATTTTCTTCTTGTTTACGTCTTTTTAGTTTGCTTTTTAAGCAGTCGGGTTTTTTGATTTTTTTAATTAACTTTTTTTATTTACAACTTTTTAGCTTTTTTTTTTTTTGAATTAGGACCATTTAAACATATAAGTGTTATATATGTTTGAAATCGCCTCTTAAAATCCTTTATTTTGATACCCCACACGATGGGTTTGGATGAAAAAAAAGTTTTTATGCCCCACAAAATGGCGCCCAAAAACCGCCATTTTTGTTTTTTCCAATTTTAATGTAGCCAGTGACACTCGCAGGATTAAGACGAATCGATTGACGTACGAATCATCAAAATCGGCCAACGCATTTGATCTCTAGAACGCCACATAGGAACAAACATACATACATACATACTTACATACATACATACATACATACATACATACATACATACATATATACATACATACATAGACTGATAAACACATTACCCTCCTTCGGCAGTCGGGTAAAAATGAATCCCTATTTCCCTTGGTCACGGCATCACGCGTGAACGGCTGGACCGATTTCGCTTATTCTTTTTTTGTTGTGTTTGTTATTGTTAGGAGAAGGTTCTTATGAAATAAAACGTTTAAAAAAAATACTACCTTTCCTACATAGGTAGGGTAGGGTAAGTAGGGTAGGGTAGGGTAGGGTAGGTAGGGTAGGGTAGGGTAGGTAGGGTAGCGTATGTAGGTTAGGGTAGGTAGGTTCGGGTAGGTAGGGTAGATGAATGTTTGGTGTTTTTATGGCAAAACAAAGTTTGCCGGGTCAGCTAGTCTAAAATAAAAATAAAATGACTAGTCCGGTCCGTCCAGATTGGCAGTAAATCGCGGCATTTATTCTCATTGTATACCCATTTAACAGTAATTTACCGGTCCGATATGAATGATGACCGAGAAAATAAGTGGTAACCATGTTAATAGGTTATTACGATAAACGATAATGTGCGTGCTCTTATTTATCTAAAAGTTGACGCAATACACTCGACTTTTAATTGTGTAATGGAGGTAAATGATAAGAGATTACAAAAGAGCCCTATCAGTTCCCTGTACGTGCTTTAAAATACGGAAGATACGGAAACAGCTGAATCAAGGGCGTCGCCAGCCGATGGACCAGGGAGCGGTAAGTTGATATATGGAGGATGGGAAAAGCTATGAGTTTTAAATACGGTACAGTCAAAAGCATATGAAGCTTTAAACTGGTGGTACGAGTCTTACCCCTACGGCGATTGTTATAGGAACGGTATAAATTCCAATGGGTAACGTTCCACGAGCTCTATCACCGGGGAAGTAATTTTGTTTATAAATTGTTTGTGAAACAGTGGCACGCTTGGTTTTCATACAGATGGAGACCTGTGTTATCTAGTTAGATTTTGTCTGTGGCCACAGAGCTCATCTCAATCATAGATCAGACTATGTACCACACTTTGATATCGAGAGTTGATACAGCCATTGCATGTACCTAGTTATTGACATAATAAATGTTACTGCGTTGCCAATATTCTAGTACAGTAAATATTATCAGTGGGTGTGAACAATCATGACATTGGCAATATCACAGATTATTTAAGCACAGCCTATCGCGGTCCGTTACTGGATATATTCAAGATAAGAATGCTTGGAAACATGCTGGTCCTGCTCCATAGGGCAATCTTTAGTGTAACTGTTAATTTGTATTATATTAATAACTAGCTGACCCGGCAAACTTTGTTTTGCCATAAAAACACCAAACATTCATCTACCCAACACTACGCCACCTACCCTACCCTACCTGCCCTACCCTACATACCCTACCCTACCCTACATAAGAACCTTCTCCCAACAATAACGAACACAACAAAAAAAGAATAAGCGAAATCGGTCCAGCCGTTCACGCGTGATGCCGTGACAACGGAAAACGGGTTTCATTTTTATATATATAGACTAGCTGACCCGGCAAACTTTGTTTTGCCATAAAAACACCCTACCAACCCTACCTTACCTACCCTACCTATGTAGGTAAGGTACCATCTTTACTTAATAACCTTCTCGTAACAATAACCAACACAACAAAAATAAGGAACTTCGTTCCAAAAGAATAAGCGAAATCGGTCCAGCCGTTCTCGCGTGATGCCGTGACCAAGGGAAATAGGGATTCATTTTTATATATATAGATTATGTGTCTTGTTCCAGGACTTTCCAACTTGTTCTACATAACTCCATAAATACAATAAATTAATAAAAAATATGAATGAAATAATAATATATATTATTGCTAACAAAACATGATTAATTAATAACGGGAATAAATATAATGACCACCAAAAAAAACTTTGTGACGATAACCCCTATCACCTAAAATATATACTAATCAGCAAAAAAAATAAACCTAAACCAAATTTAGTAAATTGATCACCAAATTTCATAAGTGCTAAAACCGTAAGATATCAAATCTAGTGATTTGGTCAATGAATCAGTCCAAGAGCGAGCGAAGCGAGCTCGGGAGCTATGGGCACCCCGACACGGACAGGTTAGGTTCGAAGGAGATGACGGGAGCTGAAGTGAGCGAGCAAAGCGAGCGAACTCAGCTCCCGTCATCACCTTCGTGTTAGTTTACTTTAGACCCTGTATTCAGAAATAGGAGCCCCGCCCAGCGGGGCTCCGTCGACTCTGTTGCGATTCTAAATTTAATTTTGGTGATCATTTACTATTTTTGTCAGTATATTACTAGATTTGGTGGTTTGTTAAACATAAGCCATTAATAACTGTATCCTTAAAAGGTAATAAGACAACGTTGTGGTTTAAAAGAAGATGTAGTGACTAAAATTGAAAAGAGTATGTTAAGATGGTTTGGTCATGTTGAGAGAATGAATGAAAGGCATTTACAGGGCAGACGTGAATGGAAACGCCGGGAGGGGACGCCCTAGAAAGACATACATAGACCTTATAGGTGATGTTCTTCAGGGCGGCCAGGTGCGCAGTACTCATAACCGGCGTGTGTGTATGACTAGATGTATGAATGTGAGTGAAGCAAAAGAAGTATGTAAGGATCGTAGCAGGTGGCGTTCTGTAGTTTCTGCCTACCCCCATGGGAAAAAGGCGTGAGTTTATGTATGTATGTATCCTTAAAAGTGTATACTTGAGAGAATTTCATAAAAATCTATCTTGTTTAAAAGTATCAATTAGTTCAAATACGAAGCGTTCAATATTATCGATAACAAAACTTCACATAGTTATGTGTCCCCTAGTTAGGTGATAGAAATGATAATTTAGAGGCCAGTTTGGGGGAGCTTTTAAGCTTAAGATCCGTAAGTGGTAGTATAGGGGATGTCGGTGAAAACAGGCAAAGACCTTTACTGACCATAGACTGGTCGATCTAGACACGAAAATGGAAACCAAAGACCCAGCGCTAAGAAAGAAAATTTGGTTCAAATAAATCTCACTAGATGGCGCGACATGCACCATGTTGTTATTGAATAAAATTATGTGTAAAATTAACATTGTAACATGTAAGTTCTTGTTTAATCAACTCCCCTAATCACAGAATTATGGAATATTGGGGTCTTAATTCACATTTCAAAGATTATTAGAACGGATCATTTCAAATTGATGCCAATAGATGGCGCCGTTTTAAATGTCTGAAGCATTCCACTCGATTGTTTAAATTTGTATTGTAACACATTTTGGTGCAATGAAACTGTAAAAATGTGCAAAAAATACTATAAAAAAAGCATGTACCGAGTAAACCCTTTTAGTTTCAAGTCGCTACTAACATCATATATCTAATTCTATCGCCATGGAACGAAACCGAACGATGTACAAAAAAGTATCGGTATAATAAGACTAAAAACGCTAGTTCTGTCAATCTGTGCCAAGGACAATACATATTTGATTCGCCACAATATAATACAATATCGATTTTATAAGGGAATACCATCCAAAATAATGTCATCTATCTACATCATCACATCACATCATCAGCCTATTAATGTTCTCACTGCTGGGACACAGGCCTCCTCTCTGTGAGAGGGAATGGGATTGCGGATTTATTTTCAAAACAACTAAGCAGAGTCATCTCACCTTCTTCTTTTCTGTTAATTTATAAATATATATATTTATATAAGTATATATTATTTTCAATATATATATGTACGTGTATTTCACCTATTTTAGTATGTTATATAATAACTGGTTTATTTTTATTATTGAAAAATGCACCTGCCATGTTGTCTCTGCACCACCCTTGGTTGACTGGTACAGAATGCCTAAGGCATTAAGTCCGCCTTTGTACCTTTTGTGCATGAAGTCTAAATAAATAAATGGGCCGTAATCCACCACGCGGGCCCAGTGCGGGTTGGTGGATGTCACATGTCTTCGAATTATTGGTTCTAGGATATGCCGGTTTCCTCACGATGTTTTCCTTCACCGTTTTGAGAGCAGTGGTAATGAAATAATTTACACAAAGTAAAGCGCCTGCCTGGGCTCGAACCCACGACCAACAACTTGTAAGTCGCGGCCGATACCACTGAGCCACCACTGCTCCGTCATCTATCTAAATAAAAATAATTATAAAAAGAAACTGATCTTCACATTGACCGTGGGTCAAAGTAGCTGGCAATTAATGAGATGGCCTTCAACCAGCAGTGGCGATGTAGGCTAACAGTTACCTGTCACGCGATCGAGTCTGCACCACATCATTTCGCGTAACTATATCAGATGAGGCCCGTGGCTCATTGATCTGATGAGGTCATCACCGCCCTACGTTCCCGCAAAGATGCGTTCTTTAACTGAGCGAAATTCGTGTATGTACTAGAGTTAAAACCTACCTTAAATTAATTAAATATATTATTGATTGCTTTTTTCCCAGTTTTGTAATAAATTTTAGGGTCCTCCTGTTCTCACAGGCTCTCGGGCCCGGAGCACCTCTGACCGGGGACCCTTGGCATTTTGCCCTCTATGCCACCTTATTGTTATGCCACTGTCCTGACCAGTCATGATATAGCTGTGCCACAAATTGTATGACACTCAGCAAGCTATGGAAAAAGTTTGCTTGGAGTAGTAAGTGGCTCTCCGAAGGAACGAATCCGGAATGAGTTGATCCGACAGGGAATCTTATTCAACAGCTCACATACCAAGCAAGCTAAAATGGCATATAAGCCATACAACCTCATAAAATGCCTGTTGCGTCTTGTGTAGACCGCATACCGTCAGGCTAGGTGGAACGTTAATTTTTGTAGGGTAGGTGATAGCAGCCAGACGAGCCAGACCGAAGGAAGACTAAAATAGCGCTTGTCCTACAGCCAGTATTTGCACATTATCCTTTAATTTATTATTTACAAGTGAACCCAACTAAAAATATACACTAATAAATAAAAATAATAATTACAAATAATAATATACACTAATAATTACAAATTATATACAAGCGCATATAAAAATGGGAGTGGGCAGGGGCTCATTAAGCATCAAAAAATTCGTCCACATCCATATCAAAGGGAAAAGTGCCCAGAACGCTGACAGTATTGCCATGTTGTAAATCCCAGCCCTCTGGTCACACGAAGAGTCAACTAACTGTTTACTGATGTCCTGAACACTCTCTCTTCTCACTCGGCCCCTACGGACCTAATGTTTAAATTTTTCCCTTTTATTTATCAAAATGTCTCCCACAGATAAGTTAGTGAATACCTAAGGCAATTAGTAGACCGGAGAAGAACGAATCTTTTTTCCTCCTCGTCTCCCGTTTCGTGGGTGCATTTACATAAATACAAACTCACAAACACAAAGAGCCAGACAGGAACAACTATCTGTAGGCCATGCAAATATTTGTTCTGTGCGGGAAACGTACCCGCGACAAGCAGCGCAGCAGGCAACCGTGTCGTCAAATATCAGCATAATAAATCAGGACAACAATGCAATACTACAATTTGACCCTGAATGCAAGGTCAAGGTAAAGCATACAACTTCCGCTAGGAAAAATAATTTGTGATATCTCTGAATAGCATAAAACTGTCTGTTTCTCTACTTACTACCTTCTAAACAACGCAAATATATGGTTTTGATTCATTTTGTACCTATGGAAAGAGCAATAAACGAGGAAACATTGTGAATAACATGTCACACACTTATAAATTACTAGATATTGTAAACTCTTTCTTCTCAAAAAGACACTGGTATATTTTAAACAATGGAATATGAATGGGTTTTATTGTTTAGAAGATCTTTTCACAAATATACCGAGAATTTTCAATCTCGCAAAATTTATTAAAAACTTACAAGTGTCTGCAATCTGGTAACATTATAAGCTGTCCCATGCAAACCAGAATTAAACGTGCCCACCCGCCGTAGTAATTATGTATAACCACAGATAATATAATACTAGCATACAGATACCTCATCCCATACAAATAAACCGTTAACTAGCGTTTTTCATCTGATTAATCTTGTTATTTTTGTAAGTACATCAATCGCGTTCGATCGCGTTTCACGGCCATAGATGGTGTTAGCAGCGACTTGCAAGTAAAAGGGTTTACTAGGTTCTTGAATATTTTTTTCTTTAAATAAAGTAACGGTTCGTTTTATAATATTTTTTGCACGTTTTCACAGTTTTTTTTTGCACCAAAATGTGTTACAATGAAAATTTTAACAATCGAGTGGAATGCCTCGGAAATTTAAAAATGCGCCATCTATTGGCATCAATTATAAATGATCCGTTCAAATAATCTTTGAAATGTGAATTAAGAGCCCAATATTCCATAATTTTGTAATTAGGAGAGTTGATTAAACAAGAACATACAATTTTTATGTTCAATTTCAGAAAATGATAATTTTACACACAGCTCTATTGAATTGTGTGTACATGTCGCGCCATCTTGTGAGATTTATTTGAACCAAATTTTCTTTCTTAGCAATGAGACCCCGTGGTAAAAGTATATAACTAGCTTCTGCCAGAGGCTTCGCTCGCGTGAAAGTCGAAAATAATCCCGAGGGAACATATTCCCGGGATAAAAAGTATCCTATGTGCTATTCCATTCCTGACTATAATCTATCTCGCGATTAAACGAGTTAGTTAGTTAGTACTTAAGGGCTTATTACACTACACGGTATTCAGGGCCCTGAATACCGGGTCACTAAATCATTCCGAAGCAATAAGGTCGATATTATGAGAACCCTAACGCCCTAACATTTATTACACTACCCTAAATTAGGGTGTAGGGCCCTGAATACCGTGTAGTGTAATAAGCACTTTAGTTACGTCGGCACGGTTTCTTTGTATGGGATGAGGCATCTCTATGCTAGTATTATATTATCTGTGCTAATATAGAGAAAAATGGAAAAAAGAATGGTGGGCCTGTGCCCAGTAGTGGGGCACTACATGCTTATAAATCAATGCTTTAATTTATACCAAATAATACAGAGATATAATTTTGCTTGGTTATAGATCTGGATAGTACAAATCTGAATACGAAAATTCTTTTACTGCGAGACAACTTTACTATGGCTGAGTACAGTACCCCCTATGCTATCCACTTACCGACTCCCAATTGGTCCATTGTGCAGGCTTCCTCTCTGTGAGAGGGAATGGGCCATAATCCACCACTGGGCCCAGTGCGGGTTGGTGGATGTCACATGTCTTCGAATTTTTGGTTCTTAGACATGCCAGTTTCCTCACAATGTTTTCCTTCACCGTTTTGAGAGCATTGATGATGAAATAATTTACACAAAGTAAAGCGCCTGCCTGGGTTCAAACCCTACAACTTGTAAGTAGCGGCCGTTACCACTGGACCACCACTGGTCTCTATGGCTGAATACTCACCAATGCTTTGTTATAGTCTATGATAAATGACTTCATAATATTTTGTAATTTGGTTGAAAATAACACTTTTACTCGCCAATCTTTGTCAATTAAAATTAAGTGACACCAGAGTTTTCTGGCTGACTATTCTAAGAAAACAAAAACTTATAATATATTTGAACAATACTTACCCAAGTACGCGACATCCAGATGAGGGTTTCGTTGTCAAGTCTAGGTCCGATGAGGGGGTTCATCTGTGCCATGTACGCGCACAGCCAGCTGGAATGTACAAGCAGGAAACGGTTACATTTTTCTAACAGAGTTAGCTTGTATAGTGAGTGATCTAAGGTTATTCTGTTGGAGGACAAGAAATTAACAAATTTTCAGGATCTAAGATAATGAAAGCTTATGAAAATTTTAAACTAGAATAGAATAGAATACTCTTTATTATGTACACCATATAAGTTACTGAAAGTATAGACAAAGGAAACACACACTAGGACATTTGTTTGTCATTCAATTTAATAATCTTTGTTTCTGACTTTCCCTAAGTTCTTATTAGTAGAAATTACTTATTGGCGAGAGATAACACCCACATGACCTATTTCTTCTTGGATATTGCTTTAAACTAATTTGAACAGAAATTGAACTAAGCTATGATTTTTCTGGCTACAAGTCACGAGGGCAGCCGCTGAAGGCAATCAAGTACCTACAACTAGGTCCTAATTTCAATGACTCATTTTAGTCTATAAGAGCTAAACAAATAAAATATACTTACAATAACCAGCATGTGGCAGCAGTTAGCATCAAAACCACCTGGATAATCCTGGAATAGACCAACGAAATACAGGTTTTAGTCAATGAATTACCAAAAAGTTTTAGAAGTAGGAAGGTGCAACAACTTACCCTCTGTTTGGTCCTTTAGGGGCGAAGAAGGGGCAAACAATGCCCACAATACCCCACAGTACGGTGAATACGGTGATGGGAACGAAAGAGGCGCCCATTTTGAGATATTATTTAGATAGAATTCTAAATTATAAAATCTCAAACAAACATCAGCTGCGTAAAAATGGTGGACACGATGCTTATGTTGGTAGCACTGACGTCGATAGTCATATGACATTACGAAGTTTCATTTTACGGAATGTTGAGATAATTTCTTGTGAAAAGCGTCATTTAAAAAATGGTGTAATAGTTAGAAAAATAAGAATTTCAAAATTTACTATTTTAAAAGTCATACAAATGTTTCATTATTATTAAGAATTAAATGTATAACATATTTTATAACAAAGAGAAGACGGTGGCATGTTATTAGGGCGTATGCATACTTAAACTTTGCAGGATAGCCAACGCATCGATGTATTCTGACCCGTATTAGTAGCATAAACTTATTAATTCCATGCTACGCCCACATTCCAATCCTAGGCCTATCCACAACGTCTTCTGATTAATAATCGGCAGATCGGCACTCAGCACTATGGATATGGCACGGGTCAAAGATTGTTATAGGGAGGGTTTCGACAACCCATTGATATGAAGTAATTTTTAACGAGTATGCCCCATTTTTTATAATTTTTGTCGAGACTGTCCGCGCCAGTGGCGTCCACAACCACGTCCATTACTTCTGTCAGAAAAACGGTTAATACATGCGAAATTAGAACTTAGGGCAAAGCGAACCGAAAGTTGAAGATAGGCTGAGTTATATTAGTTAGCTGGTGTGCAAAAAAAGACTGCAAAGGGCATTACAAGATTTTGTACTAAAGTAGTATCATACAAAAGAGATTCTTGTTATTTACAGAAATAATCTTTTCCATACGTCACTTTTAGACGTCACTCAAATCGAAATTTTTACTATTGTACATATTTTAGAAACAAAAAATGAGATCTTCGAAACGACCAAAAACCCACAAAAGGCTATCAAGATACGAAATACATAAGAAAAGTTACAAGAATAAATCTAATAGAAGTTGGGGCTGGAATGACGACTTGTCCGGATTATTTATCGATGATATTAACGAAGCTATTCGTGCAAGAGTAAGCATTAAAATGACTCCACCACTAATATCTCTAATATAATAGTTATCATGTAATGTAAGCGCCTGGTTAGTGGTTAGCACCCAAAATTCAAATATTTCTACGTTTTTTGCAATGTGCAGCTCAGTATTAGGTTTTGTATTATGAAAATAGTTATTCACCGCTGGAACAATTGTGTATTTCATGAATTTTATTCAAGAAAACATAAATCGCGGGCTACTCTTAATCTTTATTTATTTATTTGGGACCTCTAACGAAAGGTATTAAAGTCAAAATTAATTAGGGGCCAGTACACTCCCTCAATTATCTAGTTTTTTTTTATGAGTAGGGTACATTTAGGTTGACCACATCGCATTGTAGGTAGAAATACCCCGGCATTTTTGTTGAATGCGTTGCGCTTACCAAAATGCGCTAGCGTATAGGTAAGGGTCAGCACAGACAGGAGAATAGATTATCGTAGCACTTTCTACTACTATAACTTTACATACATTACTTTTTAGATTTTTATTATTTATTTATTCGTTTACCCTCGCACTGGAAAATGCCTTACAGAAATTAACCAATGGAGCACAAACTTACACTAACTCTACTCTCACTTTTTTTCTTTCTCTATTTTTTTTTTCTTCTATTTTATTGTCTCCTCTCTTATATCTTTTTCTTCCATTCTGAAGAAATCTCGGCGGGCAGATGGAAAACGATGTTGGAAGCTCGTGCCAAAAGACTCTTGCGAGGTTTACAAGGATCGCAAGAAACGATCAGCGACGCGTAAAAGACCGGATTTAAGTTCTGAAGAAACGTCAAATGCCACTGAGAGCCCCATGGAGGAAGACAAAAATGAGAATAAAAAAAAGCTCCGTAAAAAATACACGAAGAAAATGATTCAAAACAAAAAATCCCAGTCGAAAAATAAGCGCAAAAAAAGGTAAGATATGGAGGGTTATTTTTAGGGTTCCGTAGCCAAAAGGTAAAAACAGGACCCTATTACTAAGACTCCACGATCTGTCTGTCTGTCCGTCCGTCTGTCACCAGGCTGTATCTCATGAACCGTGATAGCTAGACAGTTGAAATTTTCAGTATAAATTACTAATCAAATACTAAAAAAAACCGGCTAAGTGCGAGTCGGACTCGCACACGAAGGGTTCCGTACGATTATCGCAAAACACTGCATAAAAATCACGTTTGTTGTATGGGAGCCCCCCTTTATTTATTTTATTTTAATTTATTAATGATTATTTTTTGAAGTAAATATACAACTAAACATTCTGTGAATATTTCAAGCGTCTACCTGTTGCCGTTATTAATATCGAACAAAAAACGGCAAAAATATCACGTTTGTTGTATGGGAGCCCCCCTTAAATATTTATTTTATACTGTTTTTAGTATTTGTTGTTATAGCGGCAACAGAAATACATCATCTCTGAAAATTTCAACTGTCTAGCTATCACGGTTCATGAGATACAGCCTGGAGACAGACGGACAGACAGACAGACAGACAGACGGATCGCGAAGTCTTAGTAATAGGGTCCCGTTTTTACCCTTTGGGTACGGAACCCTAAAAAAGAATAAAATAAATATTTAAGTGGGGCTCCCATACAATAAACGTAATTATGTTGCCGTTTTTTTTGCGATAGTGATACGGAACTCTTCGTGCGCGAGTCCGACTCGCACTTGTTTATAACAATTTGTCCGTATTATAGCCCCAGATTTACATTTATTATATTGGCGGACTTAACTTTAGGACATCATTTCAGCTATATTAACTTTTATAATCTAAATCATCGCGTTAAATTCCCGTGGTATATTGTTTTTCAATCATTTCAGCATTTTCAGCTTCCTCATTGAAGTTTCATGGCCTCTCCAAGTAGGCAGTTCTTTATCTCGAATGAGTTTCCAATTTTCAACTCTATTAAGAAGTGGTCTTTTTTCAGATCTAAATCGTATTCCGTGTCAGCATGCTCCAGTCGATCAACTTGCTATTCCAATAAATCACATTTGGAAAGTTACTATTAATAAAAATAAACAAAAAAATATTTGTATGGTTTTATTTTTCAACCATTCTAACGTATACCTTATTACAATCACATTAGAGTCACCTGCCGCGTGCTATTAACCATAGCAACAATACATAGACAGTTGATACAGCCTTCTTATTTTTCTAGGAATAGACCTTCATCGTCTCGTTTTTTGTGTTTTAGGAGTCTGAACACTCTCCTGTGAACAAGAAGAAAAGTATTGAAAACAACATTGAAAATCTGTTAAGTCCCTTTGCAGCTGCGATACTGTACGCCTGTACGTGTACGTACTAATGCACAGACTGAAATAGAAATAGTACAATAATTTCGTGTCAAGAATAAAAAGACGAGATTTTAACACTTAGATAAAGTACCTATAGATTAAGCCCTGGCGTGGCCGCACATGAGACAGCAATAGTTAGTTCTGGTGTTACAACAAGAAACCCACCATCGCACTGACACTTATTATCTATAAATAACCCAAATTCCTTGTCTCAATTAACACATAATACCACGAAATCACAGAAAATCAAACAAAACCGAGTTTGTTTGACAAACAACAGAAACCGGCCATGGTGACAAAGACAAAAAAATAATCTTTTGTCCTTATTATTTACATGGAGCTGCCAATTAGCCATCTCGCTCTACCAATCAAGGTCATTTTAAGGCTTAATCTATAGGTACTTTATCTAAGTTTTAACACGAGCGATGTAGCCAATTTCGACTTGAACCGAAGGCGAACGTTGAAAGCTACATGACATGCGAGTGTTAAAATAACGAATTTTTAAGCGAGACACGAACGATTCTTTGTCCACTACCTGATGAGCTTACCTAATTAAATGCAAATAAGTCCCAACAACAATTTATTAGAAACGTACAGACTCGAAACCACAGACTATATACACACAATAAACGCGCGCTTTTTCGAGAGGTAACAGGTTCAGTATCATTCAGCCAGTTACATAATGATATCAAAACTCCATAGTAAAAGTCATTTTGTAACTGTTATTATGTAATTTAGATTTTTACATTTTTTGTTTTATAATCTTGTGTCTAAACGTTCATATTTCGAAACGAATTTCTTAGGCAATGTGTTACTTATTAGGCAAGGTAGTGGGAAAATGGAACTTATGGAACATGGCAGACGGACGCATCTCGATTTAAGAGGTGTGTTCTGTGTTCTGGGGTATTTGGGTTTTTAATTTTAAAACAACATAACTCACCAGATGGTACTGGGCGCATGCGCCCAGTCCTTAGGTGTGTGCGCGAGCGCGTGTCGCAGGTCTTCGTCGGGCACCACCACGTCGGACACGACGGGCAGCACGCGCACGTCGCAAGCGCGCGGCCACGGCACCGCCTGCGCGTCGTCCAAAACTAGCTCGATGTGCATCGTCACCTCCCAGATAGAGCGGAGGGGGATGTTGGCCACCTGAGGACATTAAGAAATAAAATGCTGGGGTGAAATAAAGGTTCTGAATATTCACCCCGCCCAAAAGATACGGTACAAGTCTGAGGAAAGTAACTTTGATATTTTATTTGACTTAAGTTACAGTAATACAATGAATACAGGTTACAATAGAATCGAAAGTCGCGCGTTTGTAATGGATCTACCGGACTGTAACTGAGGTTCGCCGTGCGTGTAACTTTCACTTAAAAATGGGTGCATCAGCGTTCCTCTATAACACTGCTCCCTAATGATGTTATAATTACCTACCTTCAACGAAACATTCCCATCACTATCCATTGTATAGGCCAGACGCAGTTTAGCGTCGGCAATCGCGCGTGCCCAGCGCAATGCGACCCGCACCACAGCGGCGCAACGTTGCAACAACGGCGGGATGTCGTTCGCGTAACATTTTCTGCGTAACGTGCTCATGACCATGTGGTGCATGCTCTGCAACGCGAAGCGGACGCACATCGTAGCCACAATATCCTCCCTGTCTATAAATAAAAAGGATAATTATCAATTCATATTTTAAAGTCTTGGTTAAAATTGAGACTCGAACAGACCAAAGAAGCATGGAACACAGGGGAGGAGGCCTATTAAGTATACTCGGCAGGGGGTGGAACAACAACAGCTAACCACGGTGTGAATTCGTCGGGGTTAAACGTAAAAATGGGGTTGGGGTACCCCATTTTTACGGGCTCAATTTTAGGTCCTTTCTTATTTTTAATATACATAAACGATTTACCCGGTTTATTGGAAAACAAACTAAACATGGTGTTATTTGCTGATGACACATCTTTAATTTTTAAAATAAATAGACGTACTTGTCGGGTTGACGACGTAAATAACGCGCTTCGGCAGGTTCAGGATTGGTTCACTGCCAATAATTTAGTTTTAAATGGTAAAAAAACCAAGTGCGTAAAATTTTCCTTGCCGAATGTCAAAAGTACTGATTGTGACATTAAATTAAACAAGGAGAAGCTAGAATTCGTCGATAAAACGGTTTTCCTGGGGATCACGCTGGACTCAGGGTTGCAATGGGGTTCTCATTTGGTATCCCTTGCAGGGCGGCTTAGTTCGGCAGCAGCATACGCTGCCGAACTAAGTTGCAAAGATTCGTAGGTTAACCGATGTGGATACCGCGAGACTAGTCTATTTTAGTTATTTTCATAGTTTAATGTCTTACGGTATCCTACTATGGGGAAGGGCTGCAGACATTGAGTCAATTTTTATTCTGCAAAACGAGCCATCAGAGCAATATATAATCTTCGCCGGCGCGATTCTCTAAGGGAACTGTTTAAGGACATTAACATCATGACGGTTCCTTGTCAATATATTTATGAAAACATCATGTACGTGAGAAAGAATTTAAATCTTTTTAGTAAAAACGGCGACAGACATAATTACGTTACTAGAAATAGGGACCAATTAGTTCAACCAGGTTTCAGACTGGCTAAAGTAGCCTCATCTTTTTTGGGGTACTGTACAAAATGTTACAATAAAATTCCTCCCCACATTCTTGAACTGAATGAGACGAAGTTTAAAACCTGTATAAAACGCACACTATAAGGCTGGCATATTATAAGTTGGAGGATTACATCACTAATAAAAATGCTTGGCTCAATGCTAGTCCTGTTTCACAATCCACAACCACTAGGGCGCAATAACAAGTGATATGCAGAACATTATTGTTTTGAGGTATTGTTGGACCTGCTGAAGACTGTATGAATATATTTGTATTGTATAAACTCAATTTCCTTAGTATTGTATAACTGCACAGCACGTGTGTGAGTACTATGTACCCAACTGTAAATTTACCATTTACTGTACCTATGCGTCGTTCGTTGACTTGTGTGTGGGAGAGCATGTCTCTCTGATGGTGGCGCGTGTGTTGGATCATCCGGTTCCCTTCATGATGGTTGAGCTGGGTGGTGCCAATTCATGCGTCATGTTCGTGAACGGACGCCGTCAGTTGGGATTGGTCATAACTTGACTGCTTCGGGTGTTAATGTTTTTCTAGTATCTATTATATAACTGCACAGTACATGTTACTTCTAATACTTTATGTCTGTAGGTGGTATAGTGTGTAGTGCTATTCTGGGTACATTGTCCTCACATATATGAACTAATAACTATATATGTACCTATGTTCCTAAATATTGTAAAAAATCATTTTTTTTAAAAGAGTAATTATGGAGTTTCTTGTGCATTCTTCTCCATAACAAGCTACTTTCCGAATGCACGGTAGAATCATTTTTATGTACGTTCAAAAGTGCCGCTTGGTGGCCTAGTTGAAATAAAATATCTTTGTCTTTGTCTTTTGATATGAAAATAGGGTCATACGTAGACAATACACATAAACAGGCAGTCGCTTCATGTAAAATATGCGTACAGCTAAGGAGTGGAATTCCCTGACGGAGTCTGTGTTGCCCGATAGTTACAATCTAGGGGTCTTGTCAAGATTGACTAGACCTATTCACAGGTTTGTTTTAGACAAGTGTGCTTCACCGTCAACCACATCATCGCTTACCATCTGGTGAGATAGTGGTCAAGCGCGAGCCTATAGAAGATAAAAAAGTCAAAGTGACGACTTTTATTGGGACAATCCCAGCGCAATATGCCCAAACCCTTAATAGTTGCACCCCCCAATGTACAAAATAGCTACATCATCCCCCAGTCCCTGGTTGCTAGTATGTCTCAAGCTGGCCCACACAAGAAATAGATACCATGCTGCAAGGCCTCTACAGTGATATTCAGCACGGGAGTGTCACCCCGTACTCTTGTCCGCGTCGCGTTGTCCAGCCGGTGTGCGAGTCGCACCGCCAACCTCAGCTGCCCGTGCAGAAGACGGAACGACCACGTATCGGCAGATGAGGAACCCCATTCGCATTCGTGGCTCCTGTAATTTTAATTAAACCAAGTCGCTTAGCAAGAACGCTCGTTGGCAATCAAACAATAAAAAACCGGCCAAGTGCGAGTCGGACTCGCACACAAAGGGTTCCGTACCATTATCGCAAAACATTGCATAAAAATCACGTTTGTTGTATGGGAGCCCCCCTTAATTTATTTTATTTTAATTTATTAATTATATTTTTTTGAAGTAAATATACAACTAAACATTCTGTGAATATTTCAAGCGTCTACCTGTTGCCGTTATTAATATCGAGCAAAAAGCGGCAAAAATATCACGTTTGTTGTATGGGAGCCCCCCTTTAATATTTATTTTATACTGTTTTTAGTATTTGTTGTTATAGCGGCAACAGAAATACATCATCTGTGAAAATTTCAACTGTCTAGCTATCACGGTTCTTGAGATACAGCCTGGAGACGATCGCGAAGTCTCAGTAATAGGGTCCCGTTTTTACCCTTTGGGTACGGAACCCTAAAAAAAGAAAACTTCACTTACCCCATGAAAGGCAACATATCAATCTTTGCGACCACATTCACGCCTGAATCGTATTGATTTGGTCTGGTTGCACAGACCAGTTCGGGATTCAAGTCCACTTTGGGCTGAGGGGGAGATAGACGGTTCGTGTTCGAAGTACTGTAGGTATTCTTCATCGGATTTAGATTCTTGCTAAGAGTAAAAAGTACGTCTGTTTGTGAAAATTTCGTAAAACTTTCAGTGTTGAGCTTGAGAATTGAATTTATATTCTCATAGCCGGTATCAAATTCAGTGTAATCCGCATTGAAATCGTCAATGATTGATTTTTGCAAAGTTATATTTTGCCCTGGTTTGTTTGCTTCAGTTATTGACAACCTCTTGTAGCGGGTTTTCGATGTGTGAGCATCAGCAGCGGCAGTTGAGCGGTTGGTACTTTTCTTACCATTTTTCACAGGCTCCTTATTAGCATTAGGAGAGGATAAATCGGTCTTTATCAGTTCCACCGGAACTTTAATTTGAAATTTTGGGTTGCTCGAACATTTCTGCATTTTTGTTATTGGTTTCGGCGACATTTCTACGGAAGTCTGTTGTTGTCGGCGCTTGTCTGTCGACGGCCTATAGATCCTTTTCTTGTCTTTTGGTAAATTTGCTTTCGAATTTGAAGTATATCGGTCTTGTAAAGAGACTTCTGACGATTTAGTAATATTTTCTGTCTCTGCTGCCTCTTCCTCTATATTTACAAGACGTTTTCTTCTTTGGTTCTCCTTTAGCAATGTACTTAATCGAGAGGCAACCGGGTGTTGCTCGATGGTCACAGTTCGTACTTCAAACTCTCTAGAAGTATCACCTCTACTTGCTTGATTGAAGTTACTGTCAATAGAATTATTGGTCTTGAAGCCGCTCTGGTTCTCCGGTGTTTTCTTCTTGTTCTCTCGTGGATTCTCGTTCGATTTCATCGGATTATACTTATGCGGTTCCGAGTTAATAATCGAGGGGAGCAGAACATTGTTCAATGAATTCAGGTAGTCAAAAACTAGCACCTCAGATGGAGGCGGTTCGGGATGCCAGTTTCCCTGCGAGGGCATGCCCTGCATCATGCACTGATGCGGCAACTGACAGTCCATGCTCGAAGTACTGAGGATGTCCAACATCGGATTTATATTCTTACTACTCGTAAATGATATGTCAGAAAATGAAAATTCTATAGAACTTTCAGATTTAGCATTTAAATTTAAATTAACATGATCTATAAACTTTTTTTTACAAATATTTTTGTGTTTGGAACAGGTATCCGAGCCAGTAGGATCAGCTTTTAATTTTCGCATAATTATGGTTTGTCCTGATTTTGTCGCTTTACTGTTTGGCGACTTTTTGTCGCGGGTTTTCGATCTGAGAGCTTTTCGTTCGGTATTTTTTTTATCATCTTTCTTGGGCGTCATACTATGCTCATATTCATCTATCAAAGTTGATGAAGAAGACGATTCATCTGTCGCTAACAGTTCCAGCGGGACTTTAGTTTGAACTTTAGGACCACTCGAAACTTTCTGCATTTTTACTATCGGTTTCGGAGTCACTTCTACTGAATTCAGTTGTTGTCTGCGCTTGTCTGTCGAAGGACTATACATATTTTCCTTGCCTTTTAATACATATGCATTCGCATTTGAACGGAATTCTTCTTGTAAAGGGACTTCTGCCAATTTAGTAATATTGTCTGTCTCCGCTGCTTGCTCCTCTTTGTTAATTGAATGCGATCTCAAGAAACTGATTATTTGGTTCTCTTCTTGCGTTTTGCTCAGCTGAGGCCCGACCCGGTGTTGCTGGATGGTCACAGTTCGCACCTCAACGTCTGCCGAAGTGTCATCTCTCATCGCTTGGTTGTACTGTATGCCAAGAGAGTGACTGTTAGCCTCTTCAGATTTCATTGGATTATACTTATGAGCTTCCAAATAATTAATTGGGCGGAGCAGAACATTGTTTAATGGATTTAGGTGGTCGAAAACTAGCACCTCAGAGTGAGATGACTGTTCTACGTTCGCACGTGTGTACAGTAACTTAGTTTTTGACTCAGGGCCGTCAAAACCTGACACTGTATCAGAAAACAATATCGGACTTCGACGAGATCCAGATTCGGACATATTTGAAGTTACGGAGGAGGTTAAAAAATTAAAATTATCCATACAGAAATGCCTTTCAGGGTTGGAACACGAATCGGATTCTAAATCGACTTGACTGGATGTGATTAAATTACCCAGTATTTGCGTGCTTTGCGTGGACGGGTTCGTTGGTATACATTTATCGGCAATTGGGTTCTCAAACGTCAAACTGTCGTTGCTTATAGGATTTACTAAATCTAACATTAGTTCTTTAATTTCGTCAGGTACATCTTTCAAGTATTTTGGAATGACTATTCCTTTGGTTTCATGCATTTTCTTTAGCGGAGAATACTCATTGAGACTCTTCTCACTGATTGACTCGTCGTCAATGCTTGATTTCTGAGACGACGTGTCACAAGTATCGTCTTCGGTAGAGGCGCAATTATCCAGCACTAATCTGGACGTCTTTAAAGCAGCAGGCGAAATTGAAATGTTATTAAATAAATTCATTTCCTTATATCCACGTTGAAGCAACGACGAATGCTTGGAAGTTATTTGTTTAGATTCTGCTCTCTTTGCGTCGTCATTGTACACCTCTTCTGATTGTGCATCATCTTTGCTGGCTTTCGTCATAGTCTCGTTAGAAGTATTGACATCAGGGTCAGTCTTTGCCGAAGGAGTTGAGTTGCAGTCTATGGTAGTTACAGAAATGTTGACTTTAGTACTGAAAATTGAATCCTGTTTTTCTATAGCATCATCTTTACAGACCGATGACGCCAGTTTCATGTCACTGTCAGCTTTGAATAAATCTTTGTAATATGACCACCTCAATTTAGCTAATTCAGGTATGCTAGACTGCAGCGAGTGCGTGCTATTAGTGCTGGAGTGCTGCAGCATGATAACATCTGATGGATGATTGGCTATCTGATGTGCCTCTGTTATATCTAAAAGTTTGTCGCTCGATTTGTTTAATAGTTCATGTTTAAAAGTTTTAAATTCGGCAGGAATTGGTTTCGTCATTATTGTGTCGCCTTGTTTTTCCCTTGCTTGTAGTCTTGAAACTTTTGGTATTCCCATGATCATAGACACATCAGGATAATATATTATGTCTTTATTAAAAATATTGGGCTTTCGTTCATCTTGCAAGGCATCTGCCGGTGAATTCGAAGGATCTTGTTCATACACATCATAATCAGTTATTTGGTCTTTGACTTCTTTAATCTTCATCTTCAGGTTTTTTAAGGTAGGCCTAACTAGTTGAAGCTCACTGAATCGAACGTGTCACACAGTATTGCAAATCTCTCTACATTACTTCTTGGTTTTGTTTTATTTTTATATTGTTTTATTGTTTAAAATTTTGCTACCATACCAAAACATGCCATGTTGACAATTATTGAGAATTATTTTTCTTCTTCTAGAGATAAAGCGGGCTACTCACACTCTTGTCACAGGGGGTGTTACAAACTCATTTTATAATATTTTCATATCATAGATACCGGTGACAGTGTCGCCTCTGTCATTGCTATTGATTTATAAATTTTGTAAATGTCATTAAATAATTATCTCAATGTCAAATAAACATTAATTTATAAACATAAGACGATTATACGATTAGGCGACGAGGATGGAAAATTGGCTATCTAGGACGAAAAAAAAAAAAAAAAAAAGTTTGTGAAGGTAGGGATGGGCCCTAATTGCCACCTTAATTGTTATGTGCATGGGAAGCAGGGGCAATTACCTAGATTGGCCCTGCGGCAGGGCAGCAGGAGCGCGAAACCATCCTTGGTCCCTAGATCGTCCCTGCCACCCTGCCGCGTGTGTAGCGCAATCGGGGCAATTTCTCATTCAGTTATTTAGAAACGGTCACACGGAGTGCACGTGTTAGAATAATGAAGGAACTCCATATAAAAGTATCGATATCTACCAAGATAGCAAGCTTGGAATGTCAAAATGGTTGTTGGTTATTTACTGTGTATCAGAGTTCCTATGTATGTCGTGTATAAGGGATGGGTTTTATGAAGAAATGTACAGAAAGACAAGACTAGGTATTTATTTAAATTAGGCTTGTCCATTAATTCTATTGAAAAGGCTCTGAGAGCTTACCCGCCTATTGCTAAACTAGTTTTCGTGGAGAAGAAGGGCAATGAACATCACGGAAGCTCTTCTTTAGTATTTATAGATATCTTTTACAATTAAATAAAGATCGTTCATCACAATAAATATCTAATCCTATGATTGCCATAATATGATGAATCTTGTAACATTAAAGAATGTTACAGAATCAAAACAACAAGGGCATGGTAAAGAACATGACTAACCCTTAAATCAATTTAACATATATGTCATAATATAAGTCATAATGTGCCTTAATATTAAACAGATACAGTTTCAACACAACCATTAGCAATAACCAAGTTATAATATCAAATAACTTACGTGAAGCTTGTGTAGTCGATCTTTCACAATATAATATCTACCACAACAAATTAAGACAACTTACGAATTACACATTATTTTCTAGTAGGTAACGAGTCGACCTCTCAATACGTCAAACATAAGAAAATGGCGCGGTATCCCCGCCATTTTCCACATTGCTATATTATAATCTCACATGTATCAATGCTCACGTAATGAAACCATTTTAAAACGTATCAAAACAATTAAGCAATTTAATATCGCCTATTTAGTCATTCTTAAACAATATTCGAAAGAATATTGATACTAAATGACAGACTTGTACTTATTGTTTCAAAGAACTTCTATTAATGAAATAGCAATATAAAATGCAGAATACATCACAATGAACATTACAAATTACGCAATACTTTACAGGAATCATTGTGGCTGAAATGTAAATATTTCCTGTACACACAAACATATGTACTTAGGTTGAAAGTAGTTGACAACACAATAATAATTTAGATAGGTACTTCGAGATTTGTCGGTAGGTGCTTAATAAATATGACAGCTTGTGTTATGTAGCAAACCATTGTGAAAAAGTGAAAATTTTATGATTTAATGACATCAAACGTATTTCAAATTCAAACACACGCATATCGATCAATTGTGCCGATATGATACAACTAAATTTCAAATCCTCGTAGCATTGTCCGCTAACCAAAAACCGCAGTGAATTAATCGTTCTTTAGCACTTATGGAATTCCGCACTAATGTATTTTTTTTTTCTATAAATGGCGTCACCATCGCAAGGAGCTCTTCAAGAGAAGCAATATCCTTTCCTAAAAAGTTTTAAGGTTATCTACTTCCAATTCTTTCATACTATTCATGAAGCTCAACTCATTTCTTTTCTGTAGCAACTTCTTCACCTAGTATTTCTTTTTCCCTTTTTTTTAGGTAGCAGTACTAGAGTCTGGCCAACGAAAGCGTGATATGGGGTATTTTCAAAGTTGGGGTATAGCAACATTATTAATCTGTGTATTGTCTGTGATTGCGATTGTTAGTATGACTTGGTAATCTTGATCCATGTTGGCTGATTGTTATATATTTACGATATGATGATACCTTTGCTTATGTTTATGTTTCAATGTTCCTCATTTGGCCGAATAACTGCAGAAGACTGGAAAAATTGACGGACCATATAATAAATGTGGCAAATAAATATAAACAAAGAGATCACATAACAGAAGAAGAATTGGAAAAAATTATGATAAATGTAGATAATGATGCAGATACAGATGAATCCTTAGAGGTTGAATTTTTGAACTATGATTTTGAGTATGATGATTAAGTAATTAATAAATTAAATGTTAAGTAGGTTAATATTATGTACATACTAATAAATAAATCTACAAACTCTTTTTTAACTCATATCCATGACAGTCACGGCTCCGTCACACTTCACCAAACGGAGCCAATAAATCAAAAAATAAATTGTAATAAATACAAGTATCAAAACTTTTAACTAGAGGTATAGTTGGTGATACCACATTAGGAATTTTTGAATTTGCCGCGTTTTTCAGATCACACTTTCGTTGGCCAGACTCTACCACCACAGAAAGAGCTAACTATGGCTAATACCGATTTTTCGATAATACTAGTGCCATTCTCAACACGTGGCGTGTGTTTAGCTCAACTTATACCCGAACACTGAACGGCAGGCAACAGGCATGTGTGTAGAGACAATTCCGATAATGCCGCGACGCCGCCGCCGTGCGCCGGGCCCTGTGGCAGGTGTGTGAGTAGCTCGCTTTAGATGCCCGATTATTTATCTTGGCTTTGGACTTAAAATAGGTCTATTATAGTGTTAACTTCTTTCTGAAAATCTCCTCTTCTTAGCGTGTCGATGGCAAATATAAAGGTACTAGCTTCTGCCAGCGGCTTCGCCCGCAAGTATTATACATATAAACCTCCTCTCGTATCAAACCGCATCATAATCCGTTGCGTAGTTTAAAAGATCTAAGCATACATAGGGACAGACAGCCAGCGGGAAGCAACTTTGTTTTATACTATGTAAGGATGTTTCGCCCTGAATTCAGCTACGGTAAAATCTCTTAATATATATGTGTCTCTCATGACTAGTCACAAAGGTCTACGACAAACACAAAGTCGGTATACCTAGTTATACGCACGGGGTCCCAGCGCTAACAAGGAAAATTTGGTTCAAATAAATGTCACTAGATGGCGCGATACGCATCGATTCGTTATTGAATTGTGTGGTATATTAACAATTTCTAGAATTGATCATAAAAATTGTATGTCCTTTTTTAATCAACTCTCCTAAGCACAAAATTATGCAATATTCTGCTCTTAATTCACATTCCAAAGATTATTTGAACGGATCATTTAAAATTAATTCCAATAGATGGCGCGGTTTTAAATTTTTGAGGCATGCCATTTGATTTATTTTAAATTTGTATTGCAACTTATTTTGGTACAATGAAACTGAAAAACGTGCAAAACGTGCTGAGATAGGAGCTTTTTTGGTCTCGCACGGGTTTATTTATTTTTATTTTTTTATAATTGTTTGTGTTTTTCTTATCTCGTGTCTCCTGTGCGGGTCGCAAATAAAAATATTTTCTTTCTTTCAAAAAATACTATAAAACAAATCGTCACTGTATTCAAAGAAAAATTACTCACGAACCGAGAAAACCGTTTTACTTGCAAATCGCTGCTATCACAATATATACAGCCTTGGAACGGCACCGAACGCGATCGAAGTATGTAGGTACTTATAAAAAATAATCATCTTAATCAGACGAAAAACTCTAGTTACGTCGGCACGGTTTCTTTGTATGGGATCAGGCATATGTATGTTAGTATTGTCACAGATAATACAATACTAGCATACAGATGCCTCATCCCATACAAAGAAACCGTGCCGACGTAACTATCGTTTTTCATCCGATTGTACCGATTATTTTTTGTAAATCGTTCGCGTTCGGTTCCGTTCCACGGCGATGGATAGATCCCCATCTATATCCGTGGAACGGAACGGATCGGAACCGACAGCGATCGATGTACAAAAAATAATCAGAATAATCAGTTTAGAACGTCGACACGGTTTCTTTGTATGGGATGAGACACCACATTATCTGTGGTATATGCTATGATTTTGCTATTCCAACTCATTTGTATACCTACATTATCAGCAAATAAATGATTTCTTTCTTTCTTTCTTTCTTTCTTTGCATGAGTGTTCAGCAGTTTGTGTATAATGGTGGCACTTCACATCGCTATTCGATGTTCGCGTTTTTTTCGTCTTTGTTCGCTATATTCGTGTTAAATTCCGAATAACACGAATACGAACATATACGAATATTTTTGCTATAATTTACGATGGTCGTGTTTAACTACAGCAGTGCATGGCTTATTATTTGGCGAGCGATGTGTGGCCGGTAAACGAACATATTCGCCATATTCGCAATCCTTTGATATGTTGCAAAAAACCGACAGCCAGGCGGATATGGGTGTTCGGGTATTTGGCGTATTCGTCTTGTCCGTGAGAATAGGCAAATAGAGACGAATAGAGCTACTTCACATCGTCCTATTTGGGCGAATAAGACAAATACGCGAACACGAATAGCGATGTGAATTGCCGCGCCACCTTAAGACTTGAAAACGAGGCAGTTTCCTCAAGTTTAAAATATTTGACAGTTTGGATCGTAGCTATTAGTAAGGCACCTTGAGAATTCACAATTTAAAATTAATCTAAATGTTTACAGCACCTGTAGCCAAGTTAACAATCTACAATCCATAACTTTTGGGCGCACGGTTGGCGCAGTGGTTGAGCGATTGACTGCTGCGCTGCGTGTCGCGGGTTCGATTCCCGTACGGAACAAATATTTGTATGACCTACAGATAGTTATTTCGGCTCTGGGTGTTTGTGTATGTGAGTTTATATGTTTGTAAACGCACCCACGATATAGGAAGAAATTCCTAGTGTGGGGCAAAGTTATTTTATAAAAATAAAAAATAAATGCTAGTAGAAAAAGAATCAATGTATGGGAATGACACATCTGAACGTTAAGTCACGTGGTCAGGCCATACAAATAGAAGGCGTTAACGATTGTAGAAAGAGATTCGATACGAAGCGTTTGTAACTTGGCTAGGGGGGCAGATGTCCCGAAATACTCTATGAGCACTCGGACCCCATGTGCCTAATATTTCAACCCCAAAAGCCTCAAACATACAACTCCCAATAAGGTTTTTATTTTAACACCGTTTGAGATTTCTTGCACCAGCAGCTACCACCCCAGCACAGGCCATAGCCCTCCTTATAATTTTATTTCTAACTAGCTTTTGCCCGCGAGTTAGTCTGCGTAGCATTAGAATTTGCAAATCCCAGTAAATCGCCAATATTGCGCAATAATAGGTATTGTATTGGCCTGCTTACTTGAGAAATGCGAGACGCGCGCACGGGACTGGTCAATGTGGAGACACCTTGGAAAGGAGGGGGGAGGGGGGTTGGCTATGATCAGCAGTTGATGCCTTCCGGCTGAAATAATGATGATGATTGGTTCACTATACGAATTTCCACCCCCATTCATCCCAGTTATACGTTTTTTTAACCCCCGACGGCAAAAGAGGGGTGTTATAAGTTTGAAGTGTGTTGCTGTGTATCTGTGTATTTGTGTGTCTGTCTGTGGCATCATAGGGCCTAAACGGATGAACCGATATTGATTTAATTTTTTTGTTTGAAAGGCGACTTTGTCGAGAGTGTTCAAATCAAATCAAATCAAATTGTTTATTTGTGATACATGGGTTACATACAGGTGTTCATTACATAATTTTATACTAATAATGTTCATGCCATGATCAGCCACTTAGGCATACAAATGATTAAATAACATTATGAAAATATGAGTGTAAAATTCTAATTCCATTTAAATTTATTTATTTATTTATTTCATATTAAATACAAATTATATAATTACTATTAGTCATAAATAACAGACACAACACAATCAACAAAAACAAATTATCGTCAAGCGGAATGAAACATTTAAAAAGATCTCGTCGATAAGAATTCATCTACGAACACTTTTCCATAAGAAATTGGAACAATTTATTTTTAAAGACATTAATATTGCCACATTCTTTTATGTTATTAGGAATTTGATCGTAGATCTTCGTGGCCATAGCAAAGACACTTTTCCCAAAGAGGGTAGTTCTATATTGACTGGATAGGTTATTATACAAACGACTTCTATTTCGCGATCTGAGCTCCAATGTAAATAGTGATGGATGATGTCTAATAAACAAGGCCATTTCAAAAATATATAAAGATGGCACGGTAAGTATTTTTAATTTCTCAAAGTATTCCTTGCAGCTCTCAGTTCTGTTGAGACCACACATTGCTCGCAGGCACCTTTTTTGACATTTAAAAACTTTATCCCAGTTTGTAGTATTGCCCCAGAATATGATATGTGTTCTTAGCTATGTTTGAATAAAATTGGTTTAGCGATCGATAGATTGTCGATTGAAGCTTGTCTGCTACTAGGTATATTATATGTATTTTAAAATGCATGAATCAAAAATTTAAGGCAGGGTTTTTTTAAATTTGTAATTTTATCTTGTTATGTTTCATCATCATCATCATCATATCAGCCGAAAGACGTCCACTGCTGGACATAGGCCTCCCCCAAGCGTCGCCACATTGACCGGTCCCGTGCGTCTCGCAACCAGCGGATCCCCGCAACCTTCACCAGGTCATCGGTCCACCTAGTGGGAGGCCTTCCAACGCAACGTCTTCCGGTTCGCGGTCGCCACTCCAGAACCTTTCTGCCCCATCGGCCATCCGTTCTGCGAGCAATGTGCCCTGCCCACTGCCACTTGAGTTTGGCAATTCTTCGGGCTATGTCGGTAACCCTGGTTCTCTTGCGGATCTCTACATTTCTGATTCGATCACGCAAGGAAACTCCGAGCATAGCCCTCTCCATTGCCCTTTGAGTGACTGTAAGCTTTCTGATGAGGCCCATTGTAAGCGACCACGTCTCAGAGCCATATGTCATCACTGGCAACACACACTGGTCATAGACTTTCGTCTTGAGACACTGTGGTAAGTTGGACGAGAAGATACCGCGCAACTTCCCGAACGCTGCCCAGCCGAGTCGGATTCGACGGTTGACCTCTTTCTCGAAGTTGGCCCTACCCAATTGGATCGTTTGTCCAAGGTAGACATAGTCGCCCACAACTTCGAGTGTAGAGTCTCCGACCTTGATAGGAGTGGGTGTAACATGGGCATTCAACATCACCTTGGTTTTGTCCATGTTCATCCTAAGACCCACTCTTTCGGAAGCTCTACTGAGATCATCGAGCATTGTACTGAGGTCCTCCATGGTCTCAGCCATAACCACTATATCGTCGGCAAACCGAAGGTGAGTGATGTACTCGCCATTGACGTTGATGCCTAGCCCTCTCCAGTCCAGAACCTTGAAGACATCCTCCAGTGCAGCAGTAAACAGTTTCGGAGATATGACGTCTCCTTGTCTCACACCTCGCTGCAGAAGGACTGGTTCCGAAGTCTGATCCTGAAGTCGAACTGACATAGTGGCGTTTTTGTATAAACACTTCAACACTTCGATGTACCGGTAGTCAATTTGGCACCGTTGGAGAGACTGCAATACAGCCCAAGTCTCGATCGAATCGAAGGCTTTCTCGTAGTCCACAAACGCTAAGCAGAGAGGCAGGTTGTACTCTTCGGTCTTCTGTATAACCTGGCGCAGCGTATGTATGTGGTCTACGGTGCTGAAGCCCTTACGGAATCCGGCTTGTTCGGGAGGCTGGAAATCGTCAAACCTGCGCGCGAGACGATTCGTGATGACTCTTGAAAACAGCTTGTAGACATGGCTAAGAAGTGTGATGGGCCTATAGTTCTTCAGCCGGGCATTGTTGCCCTTCTTGAAGAAGAGTACCACCACACCCCTGCACCATGCCTGTGGCGTTTTGCCCTTGAATAAGACGGAATCAAACAGCTTCTGAAGGGTCTTAAGAACCGGTTTTCCTCCCGCCTTCAGGAGTTCAGCCGTGATTCCGTCGTCACCCGGTGCCTTGTTGTTCTTAAGCTGTTTCAGAGCCATCCTAATCTCATACAGGCTGACGTCCGGAATGTCTTCGGTATAGTGTCGGGTCAATCTAGCTCTAGGGTCATTCGCTAGATTCGCGACGGGTTTACTGGTTGACGTGTACAGCTGCCCATAGAATCTCTCGATCTCCCTCAGAAGCTCTGGTTTGGCGGAAACGATCCTGCCATCATCGGTCTTCAGTTTCGTGAGCTGGCCCTGCCCAATAGACAGATCTCTTGCAAAGACTTTGGAGCCTTTATTCCGCTCAATCGCGTCTTTAATACGCTCAGTATTAAAGTGGCGGAGGTCGCTTTTCAAGGATTTTGAGATCCGTCTATTTAGCTGCCGGTATTTCAACGCATCGTCTGAAGACTGCAGGATCATCTCACGCCTCTCCTTCATTAGCTTGAGAGTAGGATCAGAGAGCTTTTTGTTCCTATTTGTACGGCGGGTCTTGAAAAACTTAGACCCGACCGTATGGACAGCTTCCACGAACCCGTCATTGTATTCGTCCACTGAGCTCCCTAGGCACTCGAAACGATTCTGGAGTTCGAGCTGAAAGCTCTCGGGGTTTTGGACCTGGATCTGTGCTGGACGGAGCGTGGACTTCATCAGTCGAGACCTTTCAAGCTTGACATGAATGTCCAATGTGCCTCTTACCATGCGGTGATCGCTCCCGGTTTTCACCGAATTGATCACAGAGACATCATTGAACATTTGCTTCTTGGTTGACATGATGAAGTCGATCTCGTTTTTAGTTGCACCATCGGGGCTTTGCCAGGTCCACTTCCTGTGCTCACGCTTTTTGAAGAAGGAGTTCATCATGTAGAGGCCCTCCTTCTCCATAAAACTGGCCAGTAGGTGACCCCGGTGGTTCCGACGTCCAACTCCAAATTGCCCCACTTGCAGCTCATCCTCGTCTCGTTTGCCCAGTTTCACGTTGTTATGTTTACCAAAAGATTTTCATGAAGAAGTATATCGTTCAAATGTAAAATACCTATTTTAATTCTGATGCCATAATAAATAATCTGGCATCTTGTTTGCTAGAAGAAGAAAAAATATTTCTCACTATTGTCAACATGACATGTTTAGATCTTGTAGCAAAATTGTAAGTAAATTAATATTAAAAAAAATCCTAGTTATTACAGGAAGCAATGTAGTATGATTTGCAATGCTCCCTAAATGTCTGATTCAGTAAGTGTAGATTATGCGTTAGTTCTTGTTTGGCTAGCGATTTGTTCATTGTACACAACCCTATTAACAATCACTGCTCTCAGTGTGGTTTGGATCCTGTAAGTATTTTTGATTTGCTTTATTAACTATAACTCTATTCTATAATTATATATACTACTGTTAGTGAGAGTGCGCAACATTTTGTGAGTTGGTTGAAATTTGGAGGGTCACTTGCGGAACCACTACAACCCTTAACCCGGGCCAAGCCCGGGGTGGGCCGCAAAAACAGCACGGTACATGCGGCGTGCCTGTTGTATAATAATAAAGAAAATATTGTATGATGCGCTACAGTTCGTCTTAATGTGCACTAGCCTTTACAGGCCCAGCCGCACTTTTACTTGCTAGTAGGTAATTGATATGGTAAAAATAAGACTATATCTTAGATTCAGGCAGTTCTTGTAGCAAGTGGTAGTAAAGTGTACATTGTTGCAAAGGTACACAATAGAACAACTGCACAACTTCTTTTTATTTTCATTTTTCTTTTTACGATAGGCACGCGTTTGAACACTATGGTGGTACTTTTGCATACGGGGAAATTGTGTATGGTGAGTAGTTATAATTGTGGTAATAGAATTACATATTTCTATTATGAAGTTACACAACAAGACTTACAATAGTTATCAAACTTTCTAGCCTTGCAGATTTATCTAACCTACAGGAGTGTGGTTTTTAGTTTCGCACTCTTGCTTCTAAAGAATTCATGTAATGAAATTCTTTCATCAAAAAGCGTCGCTATATCCGTATTATAATTTTAAAAGCTCGAAGTACGTGAACCGTAAACAGTTCGAGTTCAACAGAAAATAAAAATATAGCAACACCGCAAGACTAAAAAGCCACAGGTTCAAGCTTCATAGAAGCCACAAAAAAAACTCGTCTCTATAGTCTCTCCATAAACTATAAAAACTATAATATGTCAAATTTTGAACGCAAACGCAGCCGTTGTGTTTTGAAATTGTATTGTTTGAAAATATAAACATTTCTAAGTTAATTAATTGAAACATAAATTTTGTTTGGTGATGAGCTAAGTGCGGTGTTTATTAGTTAACGAACTAAATGATAAAATGGATGATACGCAACAAAGCAGGGTATCCGATGCTACGGCTGCGGCAACGTAAGTTCTTGTAGCATTGTATCTTAACAAATAAGATAGTTTGCTAAAAAAATATGCTCTAAGCTGTTTATGGTGTTTGATAGGAGTATAGGACCTCAAAATGACCGTCTACAAAAGGGTCTCCTAACTCCTCATCTCCTATTATGTATGAGGTCTTAACTTTTCCAATAAAGTTCCAGTAGTGGCATATCACGTTTATCTCAGAGCCATCGTCATAATGGGACGGGAAATCAAATTAAATATTACTTACAAAATAAAAGATTATTAACTTATTTGCATTTGGTAAACTGACCGAGACTTATGTATGCGGACTATGGTTTTTCAACGGCAAAGTTAATTTTGTCCTTCAAATCTGTTTATCTTATCGTTCATGAACACATAGTTTATGAACTTCAGTAATCTTATTTCATTATTTTGGTGAAGGTATCTGTGTGTATGGAACTCTCAGTGTGCGAGTCCAGCTCGTACTTGGTCAGTTTTTTACTTTTCAATAAGCATTTATAGCTTTTCTCAGGTCGATGTTCGTTTATGTAGGTGAACTACATAGTCTCTATGTTACAAAATATTAAGGTGATGAATAATTCTACAAATACCTTCAAATATATAGTTCTCACCAAACATCCGGACCGCCCTGAAGTTGGCTTGCCAGATGCGCAAGGCACGAAACAGTGCTGTTTTTGTATGAGGTTTAATACTGCGCAGCCATTGTAGCCAGCTTCAGGCCGGTCAAGAAGTTTGGTGAGAACAATACCTTTGAATTCCTTAAACAAGCAGTTTAGGGTTAGGTTAGGCCAGATATACATAGGCTTTATATACCCATAGCCTATGTCTGTTTGGCCTTAGAAATCATGAAACGTTATTTGAAAAAATAGGCCTTATCCGATCCAACGATTAAAAACAGCATTTTTTTTCAATATAATATCCTGAAACATATTTTATCTCCTTATAAGGCGTCATTTTAAAGGGCGGCAAATATTGTCTATGCCCAGAGCGAAAAAATTTGCTAGATTAGGCCCTGCCCATAAGTATAGGGAGTCCATTTTCAGCACTTAGACTCTCATTCAGCCGGTTGTGAGTGGGGGTACTGGCTCCCATAGCCAGCTTAGCTTCACCCAAAACCACAGAAATAGGGGTTCACAGGCTTCGCGAACTGACCTCATGGCCACTGCATTACACTAGCATTCCAGGATGACGGGTGACTGATTCCTCGGCACTACAGCAGCCTCTGCAAAGTGGGTTGTCTGTGGCGCCTATGTTAAAGAGACTTTTGACAGTCTGTTGGCCATGACCATTTTTGTTGTTATAGACTTAGTTGATCTTTGGATCTTTGTTGAATCCTTGCACAAAACTGTGAGAAAGATTCAAAGGTAGAGGAGAAGTGGGTATGGGCCTAAGAGAAAGCTCATGATTTCATTAATATTCTTATTTATTTATTCGTTATCGACCGCACTGGATCGCACCGCAGCAATTACTCCAATGAAGCACAAACTTATTCTTACTGTAAGGCCAGGTTTCCTCACAATGTCTTCCTTCACAGTGATCAGCGATGTCCAAGATAAACTTAGAAAGTACATATGAATTGAAAAAGTCACATTGGCAAGGGCGTCGCCAAGGGAGCCAGGTAGGGGCGGTCCTCCCCACCTAGAGATTCAAAAATAAGTACCCAAATGCAAAGAAATCATAGTCCTAAGTCAACATAAACACAACCCAACAAATCTAGCCATTTGTTGATGTCCTAAAAGAGTACTAAAAGCGTTGAAAATTTTGGTTGGTCTACCAAAATCAATTGTTAAGCAGCATCAGGAGACTAAAAACCTGGTCAAGAAGTACTATGAGGGAAAATCGCCTCAATGGTCTGGCCATGATGAATGTGCACAGAAAACTTATGAGATTTACATAATTAAGTGGTCGAGAAGTTTACCCAAAACCTCCGATGTTTGAGCTCGTGGAACGTTACCCATTGGACTTTATACCGTTCTTATAACAATCGCCCTTGGGGTAAGACTCGTACTACCAGTTTAAAAGTTTTATATGCTTAAAAGACATACTTCCCATCCTCCATATATCAACTTGCCCCTCCCTGGTCCATCGGCTGGCGACGCCCTTGCACATTGGTACTTCCCGGTTTTGAACCCACGACGTCAAGCACGACAGGCGAGGTCCTAGCCGCTGGCTCACCGCGACACTCCCCAGGATGCTCATGATATCATCACTAACATACAATCTCATGTTATTCCAGCCGCAAACGGAGGTCTTCCATACTCAAGAGTCAACGGCCAGCCCGCACGCCCTTCTCTGATTTGGAGTTTAATGTCGCCACCCCGACCGACACCGCTAAAAGTCGCCGAGTCAGCTTCTCACGGAGAACTGGTGTTGCGTGAGTTTATATTTTATACTATTTTTAACACCCGACGATAAAAGAGGGGTACCTGTGTATCTGTCTGAGGCATCATAGATCCTAAACGGGTGAACCTTGTTAGATATGTATGACGATCATCCCTGTATGCACTATGTAAGTGCACCCAAGGAAAATCCCCGGTTGGTGCAGGGCTAGGGGCTATGGGTTTGGGAGGTTTTGTGGATCGATTGCCTAAAACTATAAAATGACCCTGCCCTGCCTGACCACTGCTTGTTGCACAGCTATAACATGGCTATAATTATTATTGATTTATTATTAATATTGTTGTCATAATATAGATATTTTTTTCAGATAGGTACATCCGTAAGAATGCCTCGATTGCTCAAAAAAAAAGAACATTAGATCTGAATAGAATAGAATAAATTCAACCCTAAAAAAAATATAGCATCGTCTGTTAAAAGTAAAATGTTTTGCAACACAGAGTCGCAAATATCAAACAGCCTTTCATAAGTTTTTTTGCGCACTGTCAAAAACAGATTCCCTAATTGCCCCGTTAAAAAAGTATATGTATTTAATTTATTTTAACTGTTTTCCAGGGAATTCGTAACGAACGAAGCTACAACCACATGGAAGAATTTTTACGAAGAACATAACAAGTCTCTTGAATCGTCCAGCAATGAGTCCGAAGCAAACGCTTCTCGGCAGCCAGTCGGGCATCTCGGCAAGAGGCTCTTCGACCAACAGTTCGAGGAAGTAGAGGCCGTAGACTTTATGAGCGGTCTCGCCAACGGGTCACTAAATAATATCAATTTCTCACATCAACTAGCTTCCCTCGAATGCACTGGAGAGGGCAAGCTAACAGCACCCCATAACAAATTCGAACTGAGTGCATTCACAGAACAAAGCAAACTATTAGGCAATGATTTCACTGCCCCATCAAATGGTGAACATTCCGGCAGAATTGATGTCAACTTTTCAGCTATACAACAGATTGAGAAAGACGACTTAGATGAAATTGAAAAAGATTTGGAAAGAGGATCCAATAACATGGGCTGTCACGGCCCTTTTAGTGACAGACAGAACATGTCTGAGTATATAGAGGTGGATCTGAACATGACGCATGTTGCCAAGAATGATGAGGACATGTCTATCACGGATACCGTTCACAGCCCGGTGCGAGACGTGTCCAGAAGCGTTTCGATAGATAAGAAAATTGCCTTAAACAACGATTGGGTTGCTGACAAAGAGAACATTGCTGTAAATCCTTACGCTGCCCCTTGTGATACAAATTTCGCTGTCAATGAAGAACCGGATCAAGTATTAGTTTTCGACGGCAAACGGTTAACTGTACAGCCAGATATACCTGAAAAAGATAAGAATTATAGACAGACTCTTCTACCGAATTCCTCAGCAGAAACGCCTCAGCGGAAAACCATTGTTTTGAATGTCAATGATGATTTACCGAACTTTGCTGCTGATATGCTTAACTCAAAAAGCGAAAATTCTGGCTTCAGCGGCTTTCAAGAAATAAAAACGGATGAAGAAGAAATATCAGATACTTTACAACTGAGCAGAGTGCATAATAAATCTAATAGACAGATGATTCATGATAATACAGGTAATATATCTATGACAAATGTTTTACCGACGAATATTATCTGTCAAGCTGCTGTCGTAAGTCAAGATAGCAATCCTAGCATGAGAAGAACTATTGTTTTTGACAAAAGTAGCAGTGACATATCAGTTACTGAAGCAGTACCTGCAAAGGTTTTGAGCAGTACTAGTAGTGGAACGTCGGAACGACGTCGCACCGTGGTGTATGAAGATGACTCGAACAACATATCTATGACACAGGCAGTTCCTTCAAACATACTCGTAAATGAGAATGCAGACACCGTCATGAAGCAGAATAAAGTTTTTGATGGTGACGTAGAAAATAAAAGTGCCGCACAATCTATCTTAAATGAGAAGCCAAGTAAAAGAAAGACAATAGTATTTGATGATGATGCTTGCGACGTGTCTTTCACCCAAGCCGTACCTTCTAACATAATGTTACCAGAAAAACAATCTCAAGAAAGACGTCGAACTATTATATACGAAAATGACACCGGAAACGTTTCGGTCACACAAGCGCTTCCTACAAACTTTATTCTACAGAGTAACAATCCGAATCCCGAAAGACGACGAACGATCGTGTACGAAGACGATGCAGGCAATATATCTGTTACACAAGCAATACCGTCAAATATTATACTAGAAAAACTTCAATTAGACGACAACAAAGAAAATGATCTAGTTGAAAGTATTCCTACCACTCAGTCTGTGACGAGTGATATTCCTACCAAAGACAGTGATGCGTCTAGACGTAAAACTATTGTCTATGAAGATGAAACAGGGGATATATCGTTAACACAAGCCATACCCGCTCAACTTATACCCGGACATAGCGCAGATAAATCTATCGATGCCTTTAATACATCTAGAAAACCCAAGAGTAGAAGACGAACAACAATAGTATATGATAACGATGAAGGCGATATATCCATGACTGAAGCTATACCCGCTAACATTATTGAGGAAGCAACAAATGAAGGCAAAACTGTTGTCTATGATGAGGACGAAGCCAACATATCTATGACTCTAGCTATATCTACAAACGTTTTCTTACTCGACAAACTTGATTCAACAGACGATTGTGTTAAAAAACCTGAAGAGATTAAAGAAGTACAGGAGGCAGTAAAACCTGAAGAAATCAAAGATGTAATGAAGAAACTAACTGAGTATGATGTGTACGAGGATAATCTCGATTTATCCGCAGACACGTTGCAAGATGAAGAAAAGTCTAATATTGTAAATCCAGACTATCACGATTGTGATATGTCTATGACCATGCCATTAGCAAAAGATCCGAGCTTACGAGAGATAGAAAAAGGTGACATGTCGATGACGAAACCGATTCCTGCCGAATTGATAACTTTTAGTACTGAACTGTCAGACAAATTAAAAGACAAACTATTAGATTTACCAGAACCGGATCAGATAGCCAACCGTCAATCAGATGTAATTGTGCTGCAGAACTCAAGAACCGATAGCAAGCCCATGCAGCAGTCGAGCACATCCGAACAAGATGATTTGAGAAAGATCGCCGATATGGTCAGTGATGCGAGTGAAGTGAGAGCGGCGTCACCAGCCCTCGATGCTGATGACGTCGCACGATCTCCCGTAGGCGACGCCAGTTTAAGCTCCTCGCTCATACATCCTAGAGTAGAAGAGAAAACAAATCAAATAAGTTTAGTAACAGCAGACAACCTCTCTGATGGTGAAGATGATGCTGTAATGCAGACAGATCCTGAGAATACTGAAATGAGTCTGTCTATAACTACCATGGACAGCGGCACGGAAGACAAGAATATAATGGCTGGCGTAGATTCACCCGGACGGCCGGGTGAATCTCCATCGCCTGCTCCTTCCATAAAAAACACTGATAATCCTTCTTCTAACGAGAGTATGTTTTATATTACAAAGGACAGCGAGGAAGAGGCACAATCACAGGGAGAGGTGGACAAAGATGCGAAGAGAGCAGATCCTAAAGAAATATCATTCAAACAGTTGCCAATGCTACAACTCGAAGAGGATCTAGAAACAGTCGACGAACTTCAAAAGAAATTAGCGGAATTAGAAACAGCTGAGTCACAAAACCAATCAAACGGGCTTTTCAAAAATGTCAGCCCTGACTTAAAAAAGGAGGTCCAAATAGACGAAGATGTTAAGCCAAAAGCGCAGGAACGCAGTTTTAAGAAAGCTGACGATACCCAAGAATTGCTGGATATGTTATCCAACTTAACTGATAACAAGGAGAGCGATGAGGATATCGAAACGGTTTTCATTAAAGCCAAAGAAGATGTCGTCGTAAGCCATAAGCGACTCAGTATCGCACCTAGCAGACCGTCCATAGTGTTGAGTAGAGAGGATTTAATGAACAATATTTCAATGGCGCAAGCCGCGCTACAGAAGTCCAGGCTAACGCTGGATGAGAGCGACTCTACTGATGACGATACTAGAGACACGTCCATAACATCAGACCGCGCCAACAACGATGTCGTCAAAACATTGCAATTCAACGACGAATCTATCAGCGAAGAGAGTCTCAATGAATATTCTCCGCTAAAAAAAACAGCGTTCGGCGAAACTTCGTACATGTATGAACCCAAAGGAAAAGTCATTCCAACATACTTGAAAGATGTGTCCGATGGAATCAAAGAACTAATGCTTGATTTGGTAAAACCGATAAACAACGAGGATCTGCCGTTTGAGACCGGAGTGGTAGACAAAGGCGTGCCGACGATCGCGTCAACGCAAAGCACGCAGGTACAAGCTAACTTAGTCCAGTCCAGTCAAATCGATTTAGAACCAGAGTTAAACAGCGAATCTGAATCTTCAATTAAGTACAAATCTCGAAGTGCACGAAGTCCGGTGAAGTTCTCTGGAACTTTGTCAGAATTTGACGACACTGAGTTAAAAGAGACGTTTTTGCAAACACATGAGCCGGCTCCGTCTGGGGTTCTGATTTTCGACCACCTGAATCCATTGAACAATGTTCTGATACCCCCAATTAATTTGTCGGAAGCGCACAAATATGATCCGATACAATCTAAACCTGTCACAACGGTCGGTGACTTCGAGACTTCCAACAGGCACTCGATCGGCGCACGCCACAATCACTCGAGTAGAGAAGAAATTTCTAGAGACTTTGATGTGCAAACTGTGTGTGATGTGTCCACCATGAAAACACGGGTGGCGATGGCGAGTCGATCGAGCATAACGGAGGACGACCTCCCAGTGACGAACACGCAACTGAGAGTCTCGCCTCGAACGAGCCCAGTGCAAGAGATAAACATACGACCTGCATCTAACAGAGGAAGGAAGGACGCCTTAGAAAAATCCGTAGACGCCGTTTCGAAGAAATTAAGGGATTATGAAGTAAACACTACGATTAGTATGAAACGGAACAAAGAATTACTTGAAACAAGTTCGTCGCTAACTCTAGTCGACGACGGGATAGAAAGTTTTACATTATTACCGGACAAAGAATATTCGAAACAAAGAATCAGATTCTCGCACGAAGCGCAGAAAGACAGTATTACAAAATTATCAGAGAATCCCGTACAAGACAGATTCTGTTCAAATTTAAACGAGAGTATAGCAAAAGGCAAAAAACGGATCTACAGTCCTTCAGATAAGCGCAAACAACAACAGAGTCTCGTAGAATTGACCCCAAAGCCGATAACGAAAATGCCGAAAATTTCGAGCAGTCCAAGAGTCCAAATTTCGAGCAGTCCAAGAGTTCATATCAAATTGCCGGGGGAATTGTCTTCGACAGATGAGTCTTCTCACAGTATGGAGCCTGAGAAAGATGAGAACAAGAGTACCGACAAAATTGCTCACACGTCCAATACTCGTGATGGGAAGTCGCCAAGAACGGGGAAACCAGGACAGACTTTAACTGTGAGACAGTTAATAGCGGATTGCATCAGCTTTGATTCCGGCTTCAATCATATCCAGGATATATATCCAAAAGCCGGAAATGTGACGGATGTATTGCGAACTGATGTCTCATCTTCGAGTGGTAGTGTCGTAAATGACATCCACAGTACATCGAACATGAAAAGACAGGCTGCCCAGCCCACTATTCAGGTCAAGCCTGTCCAAGGTGACCGGGTTCCCGAGCTGTGCGCCACCAGCTCGAGTCAACACGATTCTGAATCGGGTGTCAATGTGGTGTCCAAGATTGATATGTTACCTTTTATGGGGTGAGTCATGAGTTTTTTTTTTTGGTGTTCGTCGTAGTGTGCGGACCTGGGTTCGAAGCTCAGGTCTGAATTGAATGTTTTTTTTTCGGCTATGTACCTATTTCTTTTTTCGATTTCTGAAACACTCTTGGTAGTTTTTTGGTCGCAAGAGTTTTGGGGTCATCAATATCTGGGATTGCTAAATTATTATTGGCAATTCAATAATTGCTGTCTTGTGACAATAAAATGGAAAACCCACCTTTTAAGGGTTCCATACCCAAAGGGTAAAAACGGGAGCCTATTACTAAGAATCCACGATCCGTCTGCCTGTCACTAGGCTGTATCTCATGAACTATGATAGCTAGACAGTTGAAATTTACATATCATGTATTTCTTTTGCCGCTATAACAACAAATTCTAAAAACAGAATAAAATAAATATTTAAGTAGGGTTCCCATACAACAAACGTGATTTTTACGGTTCCGTACCCAAAGGGTAAAAACGGGACCCTATTACTAAGACTCCGTGGTCCGTCTGTCTGTCTGTCTGTCATCAGGCTGTATCTCATGAATCGTGATAGCTAGACAGTTGAAATTTTCACAGATGATGTAATTCTGTTGCCGCTATAACAAGAAATTCAAAAAAACGATGGTAGTATGGAACCCTTCATGCGCGAGTCCGACTCGCACTTGGCCAGTTTGTCTGTATGTCTGTCTGTGTAATTACACAAGCGAATAACATATAAAAATAGCGAATATTTTCTGGACATAAGCGAATGTTTACCCGATCACCATATAAAACCCTCTTCTCCTCTTGTCTTCTGAAAGCCATCAATGCTAGCAAGTTCTAACAGTCATAAAATTACTTACAGGAGCCACGAATGCGAATGGGAAGCTTCGTCGACCGCCAACATCCTGGACACGTGGTCGTTCCGCCTGATGCACGGCCGCCTGCGCCTGACGGTGCGGCTGGCGCACCGCCTGGAGAACGCGCCGCGCACGCGCGTGCGGGGCGACACGCCCGTGCTGGACGTGGCTGTGGAGGCCGTGCATCATAGTATGTACCACACACTCGCATAGTATGTTAAGAATTTCCACGTCGACCATTCCACTGACTAAAACCCACCCGTGTTCCTTAAGTTGCTTGTGCCTGTGCCGCGGTAACTCTCTTTCAAATTTATCCGTGACCCAGACAGGCATCGGCCATCGCGGATCCCGTTAGTTTTGCTGACATTGGACTGACTCTGACTCTTGGAGCCGCGCGTGGAACACTACGCGCCGCCGCCTCGGGCCTGGTCCTTATCGGACGGCGAGCTACCCATTACTTTCCATCTGCAAGCCCGCGCCTACGGTGGCCGGGAATCGGCTTGCGACTCCCGACGCACAGGGCGTCTCCTGCGGTGGCTAGGGGCGTGAGGGCGTCTCCTTTGCGTCTCCCTCACGCGTTCCGCCTCCTCCTTTGCGAGCATTACTGCTTCGCAGAAGGAAGAAAGAGCTTCCCATGCCCTCTCGCTCCGAACCATGGCCCTGGACCAGGGCCGGACGCGAGAGGTCGCCACTGCCGATCGCAATCTCAACAGAGTCCAGCCAACGGCGTTAAAAGTCAAAAGTCCCGTCGAAATTGGTCCAGTCGTTTCTTCAGATTAGCTGCCACAAACATATTAAAAAAAAAGAATAAATTCAAAAATTAAATTTTGTTCTTTCATATGCATTTATTTAGTATAAAACTGTTATTTTAACATTACAAACAGACACTCCAATTTTATTTATTTTATTACAGACGAGAAGAATCCAGTTGCTGATATGTGCGTCCGGTTCGCTTGTGAGGCAATGCGCCACCTTGTGTCGTGTACGCAGGACAAAATAAAACACGCGAGCGACATCCCGGCGTTGTTGCGACGTTGTGCCGCTGTCGTGCGCGTCGGCTTGCGCTGGGGACGTGCCATGCACGACACTAAATTACATCTGGCTTATTCGATGGATGCTGAAGGGAATTTTTCATTGAAGGTATGTCACTATTTAGTAGCTTATCCATCAACGGTGTCCCAGCTAATAACAAAGAAATATAAGTGGTCACAGATTAAAAAGATTGGGAATCGCAGCTCAAGGTGGACTGATGACCAGGAAAAGGCTGCGAGAATCTGCTGGATGCGAGGCGCACGGATCTGGGCAATGTGGGGAAGGTGGTTCAACACCGGAAGACGTTGCGCTGGAAGGCCTCCCACCAGGTGGACCGATGACCTGGTGAAGGTTGCGGGGATCCGCTGGTTGCGAGACGCACGGGACCGGTCAATATGGTGACGCTTGGGAAAGGCATATGTCCAGCAGTGGACGTCTTTCGGCTGATATGATGAACAGTGACTCGCCTACAATAGGGTTAGGGAAAGCACAAATACATGGGTTTGGACGTCCGAGAGTAGACCGCTATCGACGAGTTCACCGTCTTCGCGAATTGCACGAACTCATTCGACTTGAGCTCGGCCCGCGGGCTGTGCTTGCGACTGGTCTCCGCGACGGTTCTTGCCCACGATAGGAATTGAAGAAGAAGAGACATGCGCGAAAGCCGAAGGTCGATATATAGTTTTTGGTTGGCTGAAGGGCAGACAAGTACGTGGGCCATATCCTGCGAATTCTGTGTTTCGGATGGGTCTATGATGCCCCCATTTGACCTGGCCAAATTTGTGCGATTATAATGTGATATTTTACTCCAGGTGGCCAACATCCCGCTCCGCTCCGTGTGGGAGGTGACGATGCGCGTGCAGCTGGACTGCGCGCAGGAGGTGGCGTGGCCGCGCGCGTGCGACGTGCGCGTGCTGCCCGTGGTGGCCGACGTGGTCGTGTCTGACGACCACGTGCGACGCGCGATAGAGCACATAGAGAAGGACTGGGGCCACGTGCCCGTGACTATCTGGTGAGATCCTACATCCAATCCCAATTTTTATCCGTGGTGCTAGGCAACTGAGCTTATCCCAGTTGTACACGACCCTTTGTGCCTATTGGCCTTGTTTGTTCTGTCTCCTGCTTGATTTGGAGGGAAGTGGAAATTTATATATTTTTTCTTACTCCTCTGTTGTTCTTTTCTATATATAATGTATTTATTTTGATTTGTTGTCCACAGGAAACTCTTCAAACTCCTGAAACACAAGAAGCGAGAGGACGACGTGTTCCTAATAACATGATAAGCTGTATTTGGGTCCTTTTAAACTTGTTGGCAGGTCTACTTGTTCCCAGAAGAAAATATTTTATTGTTAATGCATTTTATGTGAGTTTTCTAATTGTTTTGTATCAACCTAAAACATATTGCAATTTTGGAGTAAATATACCTTATAAGTATAATATAATAATAATAACAGACTGTTTTTTTTATTGTTTGTTGTACCTGTTACCCGCGGCTTCGTCCGCGTCAAATTCGTTAAAACAAAAGAAATATGGGTTTTAGTTTACCGAACCCTAATTCTTTTCCTAATATAAAAGTCGCCTAACATCAGCTATATACCTCAAAATTGGTCCAGCCGTTTCGGCGATTACCCGTAACAGACAGACAGACGGACAACAATTTAAGAATTTGTTTTTTTGTTATAAGTATCGTATATTATTCTTTCATATGCATTTAATATAATAAAAAAATCTATTATTAAGCTATAATTAATAACAAGCTATTATTTTGATATATTCACAAAACGTTTTTATTATGCGTACACCTAAGGAGTGGAATTCCCTGCCGGAGTCTGTGTTTCCCGATAGCTACAATCTAGGGGTCTTTAAGTCAAGAGTGAATATATTTTGGGCGCACGGTTGGCGCAGTGGTTGAGCGATTGACTGCTGCGCTGCGTGTCGCGGGTTCGATTCCCGCACGGAACAAATATTTGTATGACCTACAGATAGTTGTTCCGGCTCTGGGTGTTGTGTATATGAGTTTATATGTTTGTAAACGCACCCACGATACAGGAAGAAATTCCTAGTGTGGGAAAAAAATATAGGTTTTTTCTAGGTAAGCGTTTTTCACCGTCGACCACATCATCGCTTACGACGATCTGCTCCTAGGACGTTTTGCGAAAAGGGCCTTTTGATACAGAGTCATACATGGGAAATGCTGTCGTAGTCACTATCGTTTTATAAAAGTGTTACCCCTGGCCACAGATAATATAATACTAGCATACAGATATCTCATCCCATACAAAGAAACCGTGCCGACGTAACTACTGTTTTTCGACTGCTTATTCTGGCAATGTTTTGTACATCGAACGCATTCGGTTCTGTTTCACGGTGATAGATAGATGGTGTTAGCAGCGACTTGCAAGTAAAAGGGTTTACTAGGTTCGTGAATACTTTTTTCTTTAAATACAGTGAAGGTTTGTTTTCTAGTATTTATTTGCACGTTTTTACAGTTTTTTTTGCACCAAAATGTGTTAAAATGCAAACTTTAACAATCGAGTGGAATGCCTCAGAAATTTAAAACTGCGCCATCTATTGGCATCAATTTTAAATGATCCGTCTAATAATCTTTGAAATGTGAATTAAGAGCCCAATATTCCATAATTTTGTACTTAGGAGAGTTGATTAAACAAGAACACACAATTTTTGTGTTCAATTCCAGAAAATGTTAATTTTACACACATTCAATATCAGATGGAGGTGCATATGGCGCCATCTAGTAAGATTTATTTGAACCAAATTTTCTTTCTTAGCAATGAGACCCCGTGCCCCCCCCATAGAGCCCCTGGCCACAGATAATATAATACTAGCATACCCTGGCACGAAATTATTGTTTTCCCGGTAGGTATTTGTTCGAGGCATTACAATTTTTTATTTGACCATTGGTTAGAGTCATAAGTCATAAGTAATTTATTTCATAACAATTTAAACATTGTGTCGAAATTTGTAATAAGATAAAATTTAAAAACACCACTAATTACATTACAATTGAAAAATAAAAAAATAATTAAATAACAATAACATCAATAACAATTATTCGTAATAATTTAACAGTACAATTAAAATGTCAGAGATAAAGATTAAATAATATAATAGATTCAGTCAATTAAAAAAATGCATTGGTTAGTGATTATAATAGATTAACAAATAGATAATGATATTCCGAAACAAAAAATAAAAGTCAATTAAAAAATCAATGAAAAAGATAAAATTATAAAAAGTTCAATAATATGTCACAAATTCTAAATAATTATCCATGTTATATCAATTTGAGTCAATTAAAAATTCAATGTCGAAGCAAAAAATGTCACATTAGATTATAGACTAGCAATTTATAAAAGAACGCGTCTAACCGAAATTCTAAATCGTTGTTTACCATATTTTACCAATGATACAGATAATATAATATAGTATCTAGCATAAATGAGTTATATAAAAATATTATTTTTTTTTGCAAAAAAATACTGCCGACTTCCAAATAAAAAACTACAAAGTGAAAAGTTTATTTGGAAGTCGGTAGTATTTTTTTGCAAAAAAGTTTTTTTATTTTTTACTTTACCTACTTAATAGGCAAGTTGTTTAGTAAGTACCTATGACGCCAGAATAGATTACCCGAATAACATGAAACTTGAACATAACCGTTGAAATCAGCAGAGATCTGCGTACCCCTTTCGAGCGTACTGGCGTGATGTTATGTTATGAAATGGTATAAAAAATAAACAGACATGCGATTGCAGCAATCCCGAGAAATTTTTCGTTATTTATTGAAGAGTTCTGTTGTATATCTCCCAAGTTCTTCATCAGATCTTCACCAAATTAAATGGGACAAATTTCGGAACATACTCTTTCAAACAAAAAAAGAATTTTCATAATCGGTCCACAATTGACGGAGATATCGGTGAACATATACGTATAAAAAAAAAACATACTTAAAGTCGAACATAGAACCTCTTCCTTTTTGGTAAGTCGGTTAAAAAGTGGGCCATAAAGGTCAGACCGCACTAGGCGTAAATACGCGTCAACGGAGCACGACGAAATATACTTTGTATGAAATTGTATGAGTTAAACCGCACTACGCGGCAGCGGAACTACGCGACGCGACATTTTTTATTATACAATTTCAGTTATTTATTTATTTTATTTTATTAATCTTAGGAAAACTTACAGCTAGTACAATAAGTTCGCAGAAACAACATGCAAAAAACGGCCAATATCAAATAAAAAAAAACATACAAAATATATTTTGTCGCATCGCGTAGTTACGCCTAGTGCGGTCGGACATTTAATGTCCCATTAATAAGCAGTCAAATAAACATATCTAAATATTTTGCACATAATTTATTTCCCAACCAAAATCACAATTTTACACCAACATTACTGCATGAGCATCCTCCTGAGTAAAGCAGGTGATCTCTTGGCCAGCTCCGAATTGTTCTTGCCGAGTACCCACCGGCCTGCCACCTTCCGTCGCGAGGATCTGATCTCCACCACGGGCCGGGAGCTCAGCGCGTTGCCGAGGGTGCTGATTATATTGTATGTACTGCTGGGACGAATTACCTGATATAAAAGATAGAGAAACGAGGTAACATAGACAAATGAGAGACGAAGACGTACTTTATGATCCTCGGCCGAATTCCAGCCACGGTGGCAAGTTGTATATTGTAGTAGCATCTATTAACCAAGTTATTGTACCATATTCGAAGTAATGAGTTGATGTCACACAAAACCCCGCACCGCGCAAGCATAGTTTTCAGCGCGATTTGAACACATACAAAAGTCTGACAACAAGCATTCGGCTCAATTACGACTAAGTACGAGTGCGAGACCGAGCAATTCGACAAGTTGATTCCTTTTTACCCGGCTGCAAGGAAAGGGTTATGTTTTTCGCGCGTATCTTGTATGTTCGTAATATTCTTTATTACCTCATATCTTTCCAACTAATTGGCGGACTTTTATAATTAAGACATCGTTAGATAGGTCTTGACCGCCCAAGTGTTCTTAGATAAGTGCCTTTAAAAAAAAAGGAACATGGCGGATTTTGAGCGCCATAGGGTGGGGGTTGCAATTTTTTTTTTCTTCCATACCTATCGAGTGGGGTATCAAAATTAAGGCTTTTTAGAGGAGATTTCAAAAATATATAACACTTATATGTTTAAATGTACCTAATTTGAAAAAATATGTTAACTAAAAAGTTATAAATAAAAAATGTTAAATAAAAAAATCAAAAACCCGCCTGCTTAAAAAGCGAACTAAAAAGACGTAAACAAGAAGAAAATCATGTTGTGCAGTCGGAGGATACATCTCGTATTAGTCAGCCAGCTCGCGAATATGTATCCTCCAACTGCTTAACATGATTTTCTTCTTGTTTACGTCTTTTTAGTTCGCTTTTTAAGCAGGCGTTTTTTTTGATGTTTTTAATTAACTTTTTTGTCTTGTGTTATTTGACGTAGGTACCTTCGCCCTCGCCTCAGTCTGCCCACTTTGGCAACACGCAGTCAAGAGCCGCGACTGGCGTCGCCCCTCGCGCGTTGAATGTCGAATGGTCATTTGTCAACGATAATATTCGACGCAGAATGTCCCTCTCCCAAAAGTCCCTTTCGCAAAAAGTCGCTTTCGCAAAATGTCCCTTTCGTAAAATGTCCCTTTCACAAAATGTTCCTTCGCAAAATGTCCCTTTCACAATACGTCCCTTTCGCAAAATTACAGAGGCCGATGCGGAGGTGGGGGTATGATATTTCGCAGAAGGTCCGCAGTTACGGAGGCGGAGGCGAAGTTCCGTTACAATAGTCAAGGCCGTCTTAAACTATGCTGGGGCCCTTGGGCACACAAGAATGTGGGGCCCTCGGGCACACAAGAATTTGGGGCTCTTTTGGAAAGTAAAGAAAGCGAATTATACTAACATTTTTCTTCTTATCTTCTATTTATTATGGGTAATAAAATATAATATATAATATGTCATTACTGATATCAGTATGCTGCTGGTTTTTTGGTTACGATTACGATAGTGGTTTGACTGGCTTTTGCCTTAATTTGGTTAAATAAAATCGTCATTTGTTTGAATTAAACAAAAGTAAGTTTTATTTTCGACCCGGGTGCTCAAAAATGTTTTTAGAATAAATGTGAGAGAAATGGTCGGTCCTTCGGGGCCCCCTGAGGATGGGGGCCCTGGGCACGGGCCCCGTGTGCCCTTATGGTAAAGACAGTACTGACAATAGTATAAAGTACTCACTCTGCCAAAGACAACGTTCTGCAGATCCAGTTGTGGCAGCGGCTTGAATGTGATGTTGAAAATGCCGCACATCTCATCGTCTACTGTCACTCGCATTGACAGCAACCCTGCGTGCAGCAACATAATGTTACAAATCTTAGATTACTAGCACTTTTCAGACTTTATAATGCATTTTATCGACGTCTACTCCACAAATAATTGAGGATAAGGCTATGAGAATGATAATAACTGCTGGATACCTCTTGTTCGTGATTGGCTCGCTTTTGACACCACTGTCTCACCTGCACCACAATTCTGTAAGTTCAAAGCAGAGCGCACGGTACGCTTTCCTTGCATTCATTACTTTATATGTTCAAAAATCCGTCTACACGACAGCATAAAACACGCAATGAAGTTGACTTATTAAAATGAAAGGAAGGGATTGTGCTTCGTGGTGTCAAACCAGATAGGCAATTAGAGTGCTGATGGTAAGCGATGATGTGGTCGACGGTGAAGCACGCTTGCCTAGAAGTAACCTATTCACTCTTGACTTAAAGACCCGTAGGTTGTAGTTTTCAGGAAACACGGTTGTGCCTTACAACGCCCCATTGTTCGCCTTCCGTTCCAAATACATCAGTCTGTCAGAGAGAGGGCGTTGTGAGTAAAATATCTACTAAACACTTCATTTTCCTAGCCTGACTTAACGCAGCTTTCTTGGAAATGCCCGCTAACAAGGCGGCCGGGGCTAACTGAATGTGGAACTGCGGAAGGCTTGTTTGTGGCACAACTTTGGTGATACCTACCATGTCGAACAGTGGTCCTCCACTGTCTTTAAAGGTACCTACTGATGTGCGGTCTCCAATCAAGGACTCGTGTGTTTCAGCAGACGTTATTTATGGTCTGTAACTAGCTCGCTCCAATCTACTTAACTACATGATAGTTACACGAAAGTATTATATACCGGTGTCACTTTTACTTTTATTTCTGTAGGTCTGGTTTCCTTTTTAGGGTTTCGTACCCAAAGGGTAAAAACGGGACCCTATTACTGAGACTCCGCGGTCCGTCTGTCTGTCTGTCTGTCACCAGGCTGTATCTCATGAACCGTGATAGCTAGACAGTTGAAATTTTCACAGATGATGTATTTCTGTTGCCGCTATAACAACAAATAAAATAAATATTTAAGTGGGGCTCCCATACTACAAACTAGTTTTTTTTGTCGTTTTTTTCGATAATGGTACGGAACCCTTCGTGCGCGAGTCCGACTCGCACTTGGCCGGTTTTTTCTTTTTATGTTGGCACCTTGTTTTTAAACATACATGTAAATTGTATTAATTTAATTAAGATTTTGTGTGTTATGCTGTGTCTTTTGTGTGCACTAAATAAATGATTTATCTATCTACCAATGGGTGGTTCATATTACCAGGCATAGAGTGGGGGTAGTGATAGTTCTCAGCACCGATTGGCATCTCTCGGCCGCTTTGCGCGTAGCATCCGAATCCGTTGTTATAAATCACGTCCCCACCACTCCAGTATAGATGAGGCACTTTCCTGGACAAATATTATGAAGTAATAAAAAAATGAGGAATCACACAAACAGATCGTATTACCTACAATTCTCTTTTAAGTATATAGATCTCGCCAAACTTCTGGGCCGCCCAGAAGTTTGAGATATGAGACTTAATACTGCGCAGCCATTGTAGCCAACTTCAGGGGGGTGACCATAAGCTCTTAGAGCAAGGTTATTTTGAGTGTGCTTAAAGTGCTTAAGGGACAGATGTATATGACTTGTATACATCTTGATGATATCAGCAAATACAGACCCACATTCTTATTACCCTTAGCAAATAAAGTAAATAAAGGCATCTCCCCATACTTAATATCATAACTTTGAACACCAAACTGCCAAGCCTGCTGCTGAATAGCAGATCCACAATAGACATACTTCATAACACGCCCCGGCACAGACATAACACTTCTAACAGGTGGCCCACGAGGTGCAACATTACGACGAAAGCGCCGACGAGGACGCCTCATCTTCCGACGATAAACATATCGTCTCTTGCGAACAAAAGGGCGACTCCTCTTCCAACTTCGGAACACACGTGCGTATCGCCTCCCAAAACGGTTCCGAAGCACTAACAAACAATAAACGATTCTTTAAAGCATCATCCATATTATCATCAAGCTCATTAGACACAAATATAATAGGACCTTTGAATGCTAATAACATATCACACTCACATTTAACAGGCTAAGCATACTTACGGCCTTCTAATAATCGCTTAAACATATTAGGAACACAAAATTTATAAGAAAACTCTTCAAACAATATAACCTTATGATATCCCTCCCGAAATCCCTGCATAAAAAATTTACCCACCCCGGGATAAAACACATACTTCATATTAACACGTCCTATCAAACATTCAATATACGAAGACTTACCCACATTAGAAGGTCCATACAAATACAACTGTTTACGTTTAAAACCAACAATTCGTAAATAATCATTCCACCACATACACACTTCCATACTCCAATTACCATAACATTCATTCAAAGGTCTTAAAACCACATTCACAACTGGTTCTTTAATATCGGCAAAAACTTTTTGTAAAAAGCGATAACAAAATCTATGCTCAATAACAAACGAATCATCAAAGCGAAACCTCGTAGTCGTTGTAGTAGTTGATGATAGTTTTGACACGTCATGGTTCGGGGGCAAGGCGGCCAAGAAGTTTGGCGGGAACTATACCACTTGCGGGGTTGTCACAAATTACGAGACGATTATAATGTAGTAGTTAAACCTGTGGGATAGGACTAGTTATATAATAAGGAAATAAAGTCATTTTAGTACAAGGTACAGAAAAAACAAACTTTACTGACAACTAAAAATTTAATCAAAAACTGCAGACAAAATCCAAACAAAATACTCAGGTTCTCTGGCGAGAAGTAGACGGCAGTGACGGCACATTCGCGGCAGTGGCGGCGGTCTGTTCACGCCTTTCCTCCGAAAACTGGTTCACAGCTAGGCAGTACTTCTCCGAGTGGTAAGTCCTCGAAATCTGCGATAATAGCGGACTCCCATGAGGGGAGTTCAGCCACAATGACGCACTCCCTGTCTGCCCGACCATAGCTATAAAAGCAATCAGCATTCTTGTATTCAGCAGACCACGCTGAATATGCGGCTGTTTTAGCAGAGTTTGCAAGATTACACCATCCGGTAATCCATTGACAAGTTCGAAGATACTAGAACCTCTTTCTCCGATCAAGTATGAGGCGGCAGCGGGGACATTACAGCCAGTATTACGCAGTGCTCTATCAGCCTCCTCTAACGAAAATCCAAGGTCTTTCAACGCCCCAATGGATTCTAGGTTAGGTGGTTCTGCAATCTTGTTCCGCCATTCGCGGAATTTTTCCAGGAATCGTTGTAAGTGCGCCGCCCGACGGTATAACTCATTCCCCTCTTCTTTGTCCACTCCGTGAGTATCGTCTAACGCCGTGTAATCCACAACGTTGAGTCTGGCTGCGATATCTTCTGGAGTAATGACTTGGATGACTGCTGGTCGAAACCTCTGTGGCTCTTCTAAAGCTGCCGTCAGTTGGGCTAGCGTCATTTCATAGTTCCTGCCTGAAGCGGCGAGACGGGCGCCTGCCTCGATCAACGATATCAAAATCTTCCTCAATTCGTACGACAGTTCATTAGTAGACAATAGAGATTGGAGGTTTGGCTGTCGTATAGTGTTTGTAGGCATCGGTAAAGAAGCCGTGGCTGCAGCGATGGTGCCATGTTGAGGTGCCCTGACCGTACCGAGGTCCCAAAGAGTCCCAGCTTCGGGGAGACGCCTTTCTACTAGTAAAAGCTCTTCTTGCATCATGACCTGCTCTTGAGAAAGTGTCAGGAAATCATGTAATGTCGTAGTATCAAAAACTCGAACGATTTTAAATCGACCGGCGCCTGTCTCTCCGGTTGGGTAGAAATAGTCGATCGCACGATTTTTCACTTCTTCAATGAGGGTATCTTCGGGGAAGTAAGCTGCGAATGTGAGCCCCTCCGGGCTGACGACCTTGATGAAGATCTCATTAGACCCGGTCACTCCCGAATCCGATACCAACATCTTTAAGCACTTTCTCGTCAATGCCCTCCAGGACCGAGAGGTCAATGATCTTCAATGAAATCAGCATAAGAAATAAAATTATACTGCTAAAAAAAGTTGCCAGACACAAAATGAGTTTGAGCATAGTTCAGACATTTTGTCTGCAGTTTTGACTGAATTTTGACGTCAAGCGTTTGTTTTTAAACGTAGGTCTGGTTTGAAAAAGATTTTATTCATTGCAAAAAGGTTTTTTTTTAACTCATGAATAGAGATGACATTAAATAAATTGTTTATCCGTACAAATAGCCGTCTGACAAATAATGTGGAATTCTAGAATCCATAAATTGAAAAAAAAAAAAAGAAGAATATACTGGGCGAACTATCCACCTCAAACTCCGTATGTAAGCAGGCAGAAATACATTTTATTGACCAGTCCAAAACTGTCTCTATCCAGGGGCGGCCTTAACCACTGCGATTCTCCGGGCGAGCGGCAGATATTTGCGAGGCCCTTGTCTTTTTTACGATGGATGAGATATACGAGAAATGGAAAACTTGACACTTATTGTTTTTATTATAAACTAGCTTCTGCCAGCAGCTTCGCCCGCGGGAATGTTGCAAATTAGCCCAAGGGAACATATCCTCGGTATAAAAAGTATCCTATGTAACTACTATTCCAGACTGAAATCTATCTCTGTGCCAAATTCCATCCAGATCTAGCCGTTTGAGCATGAATAAGTAACAAACATACAAACACACACACACACACACACCTTTATAATATTAGTTTGATTATTAATTCTTTAATATGAAATAATTAAGCGACCAACTTTATTGTATTGTTTGCTAAGGATAAAATTGTAAGCTCTTTGCGTTGTAGCGCGAGGCCCCGGGCGATTGCTCTGGTCGCCACCCCCTAAGGCCGCCACTGTCTCTATCTACTGCAGCCAAATAACCCGAGCATAACCAGTCGTTCTAACCTGAAGAAGCAAGTGTTAACATAACCATATCCGAGGGTGTCTCCATCCAGAAGCTCCAGGAACAGACGGCACGTGTTGGGACATATGTCAGTGAACAGTTCCATACAGATCTCGCCCAACACTGCACCCTCTTGCACTCCGAGCTTTATGTATAACCTGTATCATATGTGGTCACAGATGTAATAAGAGAGACTTCAAGGATGAATAGTATATATAAAAAAACGGCTAAGTTCGAGACGGACTCGCGCACGAAGGGTTCCGTACCATTATCGCAAAAAACGGCAAAAATATCACGTTTCGCCCCACTCAAATATTTATTTTATTCTACTTTTAGTATTTGTTGGGCGACAGAAATCCATCACAGTTCATGAGATACAGCCTGGTGACAGACGGACAGACAGACAGACGGACCGCGGAGTCTTAGTAATAGGGTCCCGTTTCTACCCTCTCTTTTTAGGGTTCCGTACCTTAAAAAGCAAGCATCGCGCGAATACACGATCATTGCGTTTGTTTGTACGGCAAAATCCCAAGGCGCCCTCTGTCGGCCCGACGCACTGTGGATCGAAAAACGGCTCTAGAAGACATAGGAACTTAAATTTAAAAGTGTCAGTTTTTTTGCTTGAAATGGGTTCTAATAGCCAATATCATACTTATATATTTCATAGGACGCAATCTGGTAAGCAAAAGAGCAAGTTTTATTTTATTTGCTAAAAAAATGTATGGAGCTGATATAAAAAATGCATAAATCTCCGGAACCGCAAGACTAACCGTAATATCCATACACACGGTTATAGAGCTATTTATTTATGATTTTTTGACATACTTCGTATAACGAGAAAGACTGCGTTTTTTTTTTAAAAATCCTCAACTTTTTTTAACTAATATATGCTATAAATGGAAATAGACGTGTTATGTGATGTGTCAATCTAACTTAAAAAAAAACATTTGAAATTATTAAAGATATTTTGATGTTTATTAACCGACTTCAAAAACGGTGGAGGTTCTTAATTTGTTTGAATTTTTGTGTATGTTATTCAGAGATATCTTCGCCAATTAATAACCTATCTTGATGATTTGTTTTTTGTTTGAAAGGGTATGGTCCCGGATTGGTTCCAGTTAAATTTGGTAAAGACCTGTTGAATAACTTCGGAGATATTCAATGGAACTCTTCAATAAATGACGGTAAACCACCATAGATTGCTGCAATCGCATGTCTGTATATTGTTAACACCATTTCATAACATAGCATCGCACCAGTAGACTCTGAAGGGGTACGCAGATGTGTACAGTTCGTCATTTATTGAAGAGTTCCATTGAATATCTCCGAAGTTATTTAACAGATCTTTACCAAATTTAACTGGGACCAATCCGGGACCATACTCTTTCAAACAAAAAACGAATCATCTAGATCGGTTAATAAACAAAAATGCTATGCCCAAATAGATAACCCCAATAACAGGGAACTTGGACATAACTGATGAAATGAGAGTGTAGAAGGGTGAACTGTACACATCTGCGTACCCCTTCAGAGTCTACTGGTGTGATGTTACGTTATGAAATGGTGTTAACAATATACAGACATGCGATTGCAGCAATCTATGGTGGTTTACCGTCATTTATTGAAGAGTTCCATTGAATATCTCCGAAGTTATTCAACAGGTCTTTACCAAATTTAACTGGAACCAATCCGGGCCCATACCCTTTCAAACAAAAAACAAATCATCAAGATAGGTTATTAATTGGCGAAGATATCTCTGAATAAACATACACAAAAATTCAAACAAATTAAGAACCTCCACCGTTTTTGAAGTCGGTTAATAAACATCAAAATATCTTTAATAATTATAAATATTTTTTTTAAGTTAGATAGACACATCACATAACACGTCTATTTCCATTTATAGCATATATTAGTTAAAAAAAAGTTGAGGATTTAAAAAAAAAAAAAACGCAGTCTGTCTCGTCATACGAAGTATTTCAAAAAATCATAAATAAATAGTTCTATAACCATGTGTATGGATATTACGGTTAGTCTTGCGGTTCCGGAGATTTATGCATGTTTTATATCAGCTCCATACATTTTTTTTGCAAAAAAAATAAAACTTGCCCTTTTGCCTACCAGATTGCGTCCTATGAAATATATAAGTATGATATTGGCTATTAAAACCCATTTCAATAAAAAAAACCGACACTTTTAAATTTAAGTTCCTATGTCTTCTAGAGCCGTTTTTCGATCCACAGTGCGACGCCGACGCTGCATTCGGCTTTGCCGTACATATCAACGCGACGCGACGGTCGCGTATTCGCGCGATGAAATTTCTTTTACGACGACGACCCCAGGTATATATTACAGTGAGAGAATACGTATACCCCCACAAAATTTTAAATTCGTATTCAATCACAAAACTGTGTACCTTTCCGTGTTGTAGGTACATAAAGTTCTATATTATAACACTATTTTAAATAAAAAAGTGCGCACAGCGTCGCTTCTCAGTGTGAGCTCACCCTTAGTTAAACTATAGCAAACTTGCTGTGTGAAATTGCATGTGTGTGTGAACCAGTGGCTTAACCTCGCCGTGGCAAGTAGGTACCAATGACACTTATTCAATTCATTATGTACCTACTTTCTATAACGTCGCTGACAATGGTGAAGGCAAGCATCGTGAGTAAACCTGGAAGTTTGTGCTGCATTGGTGTTATTGCTAAAGCGTTCCAGTGCGTGGTTAAATGAATAAAATAAAAAAGTAAAATATAGGAAGCCCCCGACCTCAAGGGCGTCGCCAGCCGATGGCCAAGGGGGGGGGCAAGTTGATATGGAGAATGAGAAAAGTATGAATTGTAGGTAAAGTCGAGAGCACATGAAGCTTTTCACTTGTAGTACGAGCCTTACATCTACAGCGATTGTAATAATAACGGTACAGAGTCCACAAGTTCTTGACTGTACAATAAATAAAACTTCTAAATAAGTTATTACTGTTAGAAAAATAGAATAAAAATAATTTGGGTGTTTGAATTTGAATATAAAGTGTATTTTTTTTTGTAATTATGTACCAGATATTAATATTATAGTGGTCAACAAAGATTCTTTTTTGATTATTTTAGCTTCGTAACTTGTTTGAAAACTTTTCGACCACTTTATTATGAAAATCATGTAAATTTCCATGAATAAGTTTTCTGTGCACACTCATCTTAGGACCAGACCATCTTAGGACTTTGGTTGCTTTACATTTGGCAACTTTTTTAGAATCTCTAGGGGGGGGCAGCTGCCCCTCCCTGCCCCCCCCTTGGCGACGCCCTTGCCCGACCTTAGATAAAGTACCTATAGATTTCGCCATGGCGTGGCCGCACATGAGACAGCAATAGTTAGTTCTGGTGTTACAACAAGAACAAAAACACTACAACCCACCATCGCACTGACACTTATTATCTATAAATAACCCAAATTCCTTGTCTCAATTAACACATAATACCACGAAATCATAGAAAATCAAACAAAACCGAGTTTGTTTGTCAAACCTGCCATTACATTAGAGTTTGTCAAACAACAGAAACCGGTCATGGTAACAAAGACAAAAAATAATCTTTTGTTCTTATTATAAATATGGAGCTGCCAATAAGCCATCTCGCTCTATCAATCAGCCTTAAAAGGCTTAAATCTATAGGTACTTTATCTAAAATAAATATGTAATTATGACACGATATCTTGCGAAAAAACCCCGATTCAAACAGTAAAACGTCCATAACTTTAGAACGGCTGAACCGATATTCTCTTACATAAGAACACTTTCGATAAAGTTACGTTTCAAACAAAAAAATCGAAATCAAAATCGGTTCATCCGTTTAGAAGATATAATGCCACAGACAGATACACAAACACACAGGTACACACGACACACTTATAACACCCACACTCTTTTTCCGTCGGGGGTTAATAAATGAGTATACTTCGGAAACCTGAGCGAGTCGGATTTTTTTATTATACAACCACATACCTCGGCCTCATTACACCCGGTGCAGCCTTAAAAGCCAGGTCCTCCATTACTTCCAGAGGTATAGGTGGAAAAAGAACGAACTCAGCGCTCGCTTGCTCCACGATCTTGCGTCTATTGCGACTCCACTCCACGTTCAGCTCTGCTGTTGTATCTACGCGCGCATTCTGGTAAGAGTATAGATGTTCGTAAAGAGCTAAAATATGACTGAAGATGGACTGCCTTGATGGTCTGGTGCAGGAGTCACCAAATGGCGGACCGCAGTCCGGATCCGTACCGCCGACCTTTTTTGTGTGGACCTAAAGTAATTTTTTTTATTTTTTTTTTTAAACCTTTGACCCACACTAGGAATTTCTTCCTGTATCGTGGGTGCGTTTACAAACATATAAACTCACATACACAAACACCCAGAGCCGAAACAACTATCTGTAGGTCATACAAATATTTGTTCCGTGCGGGAATCGAACCCGCGACACGAAGCGCAGCAGTCAATCGGTCAACCACTGCGCCAACCGTGCGCCCATTAGTAACCAAACTACTCAAGTAACACATGTAGGTAATTTTGTATTACTGGAGTACGTAATTTAATAATTTATCACGTCGATTCAACAACGGACGAATCTTCTCATAAAAATCTTCATTCATATTGTATTTATATTTAGGTACATATATTTCAGTTTATTATAAAAAAATTAACTAAGTAAATAAACGTGACGATGTAAAGCCGCAACGTGGCTTACGGACCGCGATGGTCATATTTAATATTTTGAAAACTGGACCGCACTCTTAAGTAATTGGTGACCCCTGCAGCCTAATTGCGTAAATGAATTTAGCAAGGCAAAGGATTTGACTCCATCAATCGACCAATCACATAAACGAGTCTTTCATCTCGCACGTGATTGGTCACTAACGCAATAAGGCTCCTCTGGTCTAGTGTTTGCAAGCGCTACTGCTGAGCATAAGGTTGGATTAGATTCCGGGACGTGCATAATGTTATTAAGTTTTCCATCTGGCATTTCTCAGTAACAGCCTGACTTAGTGCTTAGACCTACTGGAGTATAAGACGTCACGGGGTCCCAGCGCTAAGAAAGATAATTTGGTTCAAATAAATATCACTAGATGGCGCGATATGCACCGATTTGTTATTGAATTGTGTTTAAAATTAACATTTTCTGGAAATTTACGTAAAAATTGTTTGTTCTTGTTAAATTAACTCTCCTGAGCACAAAATTATGGAATAATTTAAATAGCCCAATATTTCTTAATTAATTTTTTAAAGATTATTTGAACATTTAAAAATGATGCCAATAGATGGCGCGGTTTTAAATTTCTGATGCATTCCACTCGATTGTTTAAATTTGTATTGTAACACATTTTGGTGCACTGAAAATGTAAAAACGTGCAAACATATACTATAAAACAAATCGTCACTGAACTTAAAGAAAAAAATATTCACTAACTAAGTTACCCTTTTACTTGCAAGTCGCTGCTAACACCATCTATCTATAGCCGTGGAACGGAACTGAACGCGATCGATGTACAAAAGTAATCAGTATAATCAGACGAAAAGCGCTAGTTACGTTGGCACGGTTTATTTGTATGGGATGAGGCATCTCTATGCTAGTATTATTTTATCTGTGCAGACGTGATCTCATGTATGCTAAAATATGTTCTAGACTTCTACTAATTTATAGGCGAAAAAGAGAAGAAATTTTTATCCTACTCCTTTTTTTAAATCCGGTTCGAAGGACCACCATGAACAACCAGTTCACACCACTTCACTGACACCACACACTAAAACTTGTAACACCAAGACGGGTGTTGTGTCTGGGGGTCTACTCCACAGAGAAAAATAATATATTGGTCTACTCCTTAACCCCGTCTACGAAGTAACGGACCCGTCCGAAAGTAGTCCGAAACGTTAGAGTGAATCCTACTCCCTAATGATCTCGGATTCATTAATTTCGAACCGGTTTACGAACGAAACGAAACGAAAGACGCATGACGATAGAGTTGCGTTATGTTACCGGTCAAATCATCCGTCCGTAGGTTATACGGAGTTGGAAACGCCCGTAATGAAGGCCGAAACTACGGACTTCATACTTAGGGAGTAAACACCCTGGTCAGTTCATACATACGTTTAAATCACGCAGAAAATTCTGCATGGATTTGTGTGCCGTCAGGGGCCTTACCACGACTTACCAAAACAGTCATTGTACCACCGTGAGAGAGAGACGGAGCTATACAAGACAAATAGTACTGTCACTTTTTACCCGACTGCCGAAGGAGGGTAATGTGTTTATCAGTCTATGTATGTATGTTCCTATGTGGCGTTCTAGAGACCAAACGCGTTGGCCGATTTTGATGATTCTTACGTCAATCGATTCGTTAAAATTGGAAAATAAAAATATGGTGGATTTTGGGCGCCATTTTGTGAGGGCAACTTTTTTTTTATATTCCAAACCCATCGTGTGGGGTATCAAAATAAAGGGTTTTAAGAGGTGATTTCAAAAATATATAACACTTATATGTTAGAATGTATGTAATTAAAAAAAAAAACTGCTATCGGGTTTTTGTTTTTTTTTCACTGTGGAACCAGAAGTCTATGTATGTCATCGACACGCTAAAAAGATGTGCCTAGTTTAAATTTACCGTGTCCAGTATTCGTTTATAGAGTGCCAAGTTTTCTCTCCGCGCTTTCTTGAGGAAGTCGACTCGTTGCTGGTAGTATTGCTTGAGGCGAATTGGCTTCTTGTGCCAGCGACAATCTACTCGGCCCTGTGCAGTACATACAAGAGGGCAAAGACATAGACCGCCAGACTTATTACGTATCTTTTGCAAGTGCAAAACGATAGCGATTTTAGCGCAATAATTGCTCTTCAATACAAAAGTTTTAGAGTTGTTGGCGGTATTTTTAAAATAAGTGGATTTGACAAACAGCTAGCGATTAGCAAACGATTGTGTAGGACCTACCATACCTACACTGCAGGTAATTCCGATTTTTATGACAAAAAGCGTTTGATCGCTATCGTTTTGCTCTTGCAAAAGATACGTAATAAGCCTACGGGTTGCCCAAAGCTAAATTATCGCAAAATTAATGTGACAAATTGTCAAGCACGCGTTATCTGCTGCGATTGGTTGAATGAATTTTCAACAGTTTTTACAGCAGATAACGCGGGCTCATATATCAATATACACGTAATAAGTACGGCAGGCTTATTACGTATTTTTTGCAAAAGCAAAACGATAGCGATCAAACGCTTTATGTCATAAAAGTCGACATTACCTGCAGTGTAGGTATGGTAGGTCCTACACAATCGTTTGCTAATCGCTCGCTGTTTGTCAAATGCACTTGTTTAAAAAAAAAACCGCCAACAACTCTAAAACTTCTGTATGGAAGAGCGATTATTGCGCAAAAATCGCTATCGTTTTGCTCTTGCAAAAGATACGTAATAAGCCTGCGGGTCGAATTGGTAACTTCTTTTTTTTTTAAATCGGTTAAATAGATAACTTACCCCCGTGTAAAGGGTACGTTTGATACTCATCACAAGATGAACATTCTGCATAAAAAGAGAATCAATGTTGTTGTGCCATTCCTCCAACTTGCGTACTTTTCGGAGTGGGTCATACCGGGGCGGAGAAGAGTCTACTCTTGCTGGGACGTGAGCGTACTGAAACAGCAGCCTTATGGCATAAGTGAATTTGGCAAGACAAAGAGTACCTATGCACAAGTTGTAAAGGAGATTATAGGAAACTACCTATTCAAAATATGTAAAATTCTACCGATCCGTTACAAATACATAAGTATCTTTTAGCAGTTAACAATCATGGTACCCGAGAGCTTAAGTTAACTTACGTAATCAACAACTATAACACACGATCTATGGCAGCTGGCAGATTCAATGTACCCAGACCCAGAGTCACTAAATACTTTGGTGACAGAACCCTAAAAAAACGAATTGGTGTCACAGATAATATAATACTAGCATAACCATATCTATTGAACAGTCTGTCGCTAGAGTATTTTTGTTCTATGGTCTGTCGGCAGATATAAGGAGTGAAACGAATAAAATAAGCTTTAAAATCGTTTAAAAATATATTATTTAGAAATTTGTCTTTCTATACTAATCCTACTTCCTACTATATTTTATATAATATTATAAATGCGAAAGTTTGTGAGGATGTATGTTTGTTATTCTTTCACGCAAAAACTACAGAACGGATCTGGATGAAATTTGGCACAGAGATAGATTATAGTCAGGAACAGCACATAGGATACTTTTTATCCCGGGAATATGTTCCCTCGGGACAATTTTCGACATTCACGCCGGCGAAACCGCTGGTAGAAGCTAGTATAATATAATAATATCAGAAAGAGGAAATATTTTTTTGTTTATTTGTTTGTACCGAATAGGCTCCGAAACTACTGGACCGATTTAAAAAATTCTTTCACCAATAGAAAGCAACATTATTCCAGAGTGACATAGACTATTTTTAACCGACTTACCAAAAAGGAGGAGGTTCTATGTTCGACATTATGTTTGTTTTTTTTATTTATTTTTTTGTGTATGTTCACGCATATCTCCGTCAATTTTGGACCGATTTTGAAAATTCTTTTTTTGTTTGAATGAGTATGTTTCGAAATTGGTCCCATTTTAATTTGGTGAAGATCTGATGAAGAACTTTGAAGATATACAACATAACTCTTCAATAAATTTCGGCAAATCTCTCGGGATTGCTGCAATCGCATGTCTGTTTATTGTTTATACCATTTCATAACAAAACATCACGCCAGTACGCTCTTAAGGGGTACGCAGATCTCTCATTTCACCGGTTTTGTTCAAGTTTCATGATATTCGGGTAATCTATTCTGGCGTTATAGGTACCTTAACCAACTTGCCTATTAGGTAGGTACAACTAAAAAGTGAAAAATATAAAGCTTTTTTCAAAAAAATACTACCGTCTTCCAAATAAAAAAAAAACTACAAAGTGAAAAATAACTTTATTTTTGGAAGTCGGTGTCCATAACGCATAAAATAGTACCCATCAAAGACACCGACTTCCAAAAATAAAGTTATTTTTCACTTTGTAGTTTTTTTTTTATTTGGAAGTCGGTAGTATTTTTTTGAAAAAAGGTTTTTATTAATCCCGAAAACGAGTCCTGTGGGGTAGTCCACGGGAGCGAAGCCGCGGGGAACAGTTAGCAAGTAATAATTAGCTTTCAGTATGAAATTTAAGAATTAGTTTATAGAGACTCACCGTCTCTACAGTCAAACCATTACTACGATTTTGTGGGGCTTAGTTTAAAAGTTACTTACCATTATGTGTATATAAATAAATAATAAGAATCGACCAATCACATGCGAGATGAAAAACGCAATGTGCATTTCCGTCTATGTGATTGGTTGATAGTTCATACTCTTTCCCTTTGCCTTGATAAATTCACTTAAGCAATAAGGCTGCAGGTCAAATTGTCGATTAGGATAATATGCACAATTGCACTAAGTATACGGTCAACATATCTGTCCGCTGTGATGTCTCTCTGACGCTCAACTGTCGCTATTGTGCTACTATTGGCGTACGAGGTGAACGCGGGGCGTTGCGCGGTTCGGCGGGAGTGGGATCACCCCGATTAGAGTATATTATGTTCCTTGGGGATCACATTCCAGCGATGTGCACAGTTTTTTGACCATGTGGTAGAAGAATACATTCGCGCCTTTTTTTCACATGGGCTCAGATAATATAATACTAGCATACAGATACCTCATCCCATACAAGAAAATACAATTTTCATGTTCAATTTCAGAAAATGTTAATTTTACACACATTCTATAACAAATGCACTACGGACGGCATATCGCGCCATCTAGTGAGATTTATTTTCAACCAAATTTTCTTTCTTAGCGCTGCGACTTGCCAGCAACCTTTACCATACCACAGACCATACTATTTTTAACCCCCCCAGGAAAAAGAGGGGTCTGATAAGTTTGACATGTGTTGCTGTGTATCTGTGCATATGTGTGTCTGTCTGTGGCATCGTAGCGTCCAAACCGGTGAACCGATTTTGATTTAGATTTTTTTGTTTGAAAGATGATTTTGTTGAGAGTGTTCTTAGCTTTGTTTGAATAAAATTGGTTCAGCCGTTCAAAAGTTATGGGCGTTTCACTGTTTGAATCGGGGTGTTACGCAAGATATCGTGCCATAATTACGTGTTCAATAGATTGCCGATCGAAGCGTGTCTACTATGTACTAGATAAATTATGTAGCGTGAAATATATATATTTTTTTTTATGAATAAATGAAATGAATAAAAATGAGTCGGGGGTTTTTTTAATTTTGACATTTTGCTTTATCACTTGCAATTTAATAGTCATACACTGGTCATACACGCACGCCGGTTATGAATACTACGCGTCTGACCTTTCTGAAGAACATCACCGATAGTCTGTGTATCTCCTCTCGGCGTTTCCTCTCACACTCACTCAGTTCTCTGTATGAAAAGAGACCTTTGACCTTCAGTAGGCAATCGTCATCATCATCAGAGGGGAAACCTTCAAAAGGCGCCTGGACTTTTGGGGAAAAGGCCAGGGAGAGTGGGATTTTTAAGTACTTCACTAAAACCACCCCGGTGATCACCATCAGCACTTGGAAGGGGCCCCGCTACCTCTTAAAAGGGTCCCCTCTCTCCCCCCCATATCCTTGAGGAGACTGAGAACCGTCTCCTCTGGTTCTCGCTGTGTACGTCAGCACGTGATCACTGTGCTGTGGCACCGCCTTTGCTGAAGTCACTTGGTAGGCGAACAGAATCCCCAATCTGACCGCACGTGATCCCGGTGTCCCTGCCCATGCATGGATGCAGTAGAGGCGGTTGCTTCCCCGACGCCTTCTTCTCCGAGTGGGATCAGATCTCTCAAGATCCCGATCGGCGGCCTCCGTCTGGACCATCACGATCTCAAAGAAGGATGCCATTTCTCTACAGTTTTCTGTCTCTTCCAGCAAGCCTTTACAACTGCTGACAAAGGCGGGTCTCGATTATAGCTCTCAGAGGCCCACGCCCTTTTAGCAACTTTGTTGTGAACGCCTTACAGTCTAACTGGATGTAACTGAATAACAGTATTTTACGAGGAGCGTTGCTATCTGACCCACATCTACAGTCTTACCTTATGTACACGCTTTATCTTCACTTCATCAACTGATTCGACTTCAGGCGGTGGAGAAGAATATTTCCCTTCTTCGTGAGGTTTTGCTTTCAAAATTGCGTCTAAAAGCGTCATTTTACTTCAGGAATTTTGTAAAAAAAATATTAAAGTAAACGAGAGAATGATACGGTTTTAGATCAAATCTATGTGGCTTTATTATTTTGTCAGTGTGACATAGGGAAAGAAACCGGCCAAGTGCAAGTCGGAGTCGCGCATCGAGGGTTCCGTTCGCAGCTACATTCAGCAAAATAATTAGGCAACATTACTAACGCTCATAAACAATGAAAGAACCGAACATTGCTCTAGCGAAGGGACAAACTTACTTAATTTTGTTCCTTCGTTAGAGCAATGTTCGCCTTTTCGTAAACTTATGTCTCCATACCATCAATATAGGTCGAGGTCAGCATACCAAAAACTGCAAATAAGTTAAAAATCTATAGTTTTCAGATTTTTTCCTTTAGGCCTCTGCCTCGAATCTTGCGGGCAGCGGGGCGGCGCACTGTGGATCGAAAATCGGCTCTAGAAGACATAGGAACTTAAATTTAAAAGTGTCGGTTTTTTTGCTTGAAATGGGTTCTAATAGCCAATATCATGCTTATATATTTCATAGGACGCAATCTGGAAGGCAAAAGGGCAGGTTTTATTTTTTTTGCTAAAAAAATGTATGGAGCTGATATAAAAAATGCATAAATCTCCGGAAGCGCAAGACTAACCGTAATATCCTTGCACCCGGTTATAGAACTATTTATTTATGATTTTTTGACATACTTCGTATAACGAGAAAGACTGCGTTTTTTTTTTTTAAAAATCCTCAACTTTTTTTTATCTAATATATGCTATAAATAGAAATAGACGTGTTATGTGATGTGTCTATATATCTTAAAAAAAATATTTAAAATTATTAAAGATATTTTGATGTTTATTAACCGACTTCAAAAACGGAGGAGGTTCTTAATTTGTTTGACTTTTTGTGTATGTTTATTCAGAGATATCTTCGCCAATTATTAACCGATCTTGATGATTCGTTTTTTGTTTGAAAGAGTATGGTCCCGGGTTGGTTCCAGTTAAATTTGATAAAGACTTGTTGAATAACTTCGGAGATATTCAATGGAACTCTTCAATAAATGACGATAAACCACCATAGATTGCTGCAATCGCATGTCTGTATATTGATAATACCACTTCATAACATAACATCGCACCAGTAGACTCTGAAGGGGTACGCAGATGTGTACAGTTCACCCTTCTACACTCTCATTTCATCAGTTATGTTCAAGTTCCCTGTTATTGGGGTTATCTATTTGGGCATAGCATTTTTGTTTATTAACCGATCTAGATGATTCGTTTTTTATTTAAAAGAATATGGTCCTGGATTGGTCCCAGTTAAATTTGGTAAAGATCTGTTGAATAACTTTGGAGATATTCAATGGAACTCTTCAATAAATGACGGTAAACCACCATAGATTGCTACAATCGCATGTCTGTATATTGTTTACACCATTTCATAACATAACATTGCACCAGTAGACTTTGAAGGGGTACGCAGATGTGTACAGTTCACCCTTCTACACTCTCATTTCATCAGTTATGTTCAAGTTCCCCGTTATTGGGATTAGATATTTGGGTATATCATTTTTGTTTGAAAGAGTATGGTCCCGGATCAGTCCCAGTTAAATTTGGTAAAGATCTGTTAAATAACTTCGGAGATATCCAATAGAACTCTTCAATAAATAGATTAGAATAGAATAGATTGTAGCAATCTTATACAGACATGCGATTGTAGCAATCTATGGTGGTTTACCGTCATTTATTGAAGAGTTCCATTGAATATCTCCAAAGTTATTCAACAGATCTTTACCAAATTTAACTGGGACCAATCCAGGACCATATTCTTTTAAACAAAAAACGAATCATCTAGATCGGTTAATAAACAAAAATGCTATGCCCAAATAGATAACCCCAATAACAGGGAACTTGAACATAACTGATGAAATGAGAGTGTAGAAGGGTGAACTGTACACATCTGCGTACGCCTTCAGAGTCTACTGGTGCGATGTTATGTTATGAAATGTTATTAACAATATACAGACATGCGATTGCAGCAATCTATGGTGGTTTACCGTCATTTATTGAAGAGTTCCATTGAATATCTCCGAAGTTATTCAACAGGTCTTTACCAAATTTAACTGGAACCAATCCGGGACCATACTCTTTCAAACAAAAAACGAATCATCAAGATCGGTTAATAATTGGCGAAGATATCTCTGAATAAACATACACAAAAAGTCAAACAAATTAAGAACCTCCTCCGTTTTTGAAGTCGGTTAATAAACATCAAAATATCTTTAATAATTTTAAATATTTTTTTTAAGATACATAGACACATCACATAACACGTCTATTTCTATTTATAGCATATATTAGGTAAAAAAGTTGAGGATTTTTAAAAAAAAAAACGCAGTCGTTCTCGTTATACAAAGTATGTCAAAAAATCATAAATAAATAGTTCTATAACCGGGTGCAAGCATATTACGGTTAGTCTTGCGGTTCCGGAGATTTATGCATTTTTTATATCAGCTCCATACATTTTTTTAGCAAAAAAAATAAAACTTGGCCTTTTGCCTACCAGATTGCGTCCTATGAAATATATAAGCATGATATTGGCTATTAGAACCCATTTCAAGCAAAAAAACCGACACTTTTAAATTTAAGTTCCTATGTCTTCTAGAGCCGTTTTTCGATCCACAGTGCGGCGGCGGGATCTAATGCGTAAAATCAAATGGACCGGCCCTCGAAAACAGCGGCGCGGGCAACGAGCGGTGCACTCCAGCCAAGCGGTGACCGCCCGCGCGTCTGAATTGCAGTGTTGTGCAATTTATTTTCGTGACGTGTCGAAATGTCCTCGGACGTGCTAGAGCAAATTATTTCAGCAATTTATGAGAGGACACCGATATGGAACAACAAAGATGTGAACCATAAAAATAGATCCACTGCTGGGACACATGCCTCCAATTCTTTCCATCCGTTCGCGTGCGGCTGGCCAGGACGTGGCTGGAGGTGGATCACTGTGTTGCCCAATTTCTCATAGGGCATGGTAACTTTAAAAGTAAATTGTTTTCGTTCAAGCTCGTTGCCTCGCCTTTATGTCAGTGTTCTACATCTGACTGCGAATATGTACAATCTGCACATCATGTCTTATGGGAGTGTATTCTTTGGCAGAATGAACGTAATTAAATTTAGTTTTATGATTACCTTGTATTTCTCATATTAAGTGAATTGTATTCTTTTTGAGAAATAAATGTCTTAAACCGTAATATTATGTTGAATAATGTAGAGGCTACCTCAGGAGTTGTTTACTATACGGACCTTGTGGAAACTAGAAAAAAATTCCGTGCGTTCAAGCGTTTTTGCCATACCTATTATTGGAATCAAACATAACAGCTCACAATGTTAGGACCCATTAATATTAATTCTTATTTTTATCCGTGGTGCTAGGCAACTGGGCTTATCCAAGTTGTAAGCGACCCTTTGTGCCTAGTGGCCTTGTTTGTTCTGCCTCCTGCTTGATATGGAGGGAAGTGGGAATTTATGTTTTTTCCTACTCCTCCGTTATTCTTTTCTAATTAATTTCGTTGCGGGATCCAAGACAGTTAAATTCATTCTCCGGGACTTCGTCGAGCTTCATTGCCTCGGCGCTTTTCTGGTGGCCGCCACTGTTGATTCTGGCTTTCAGGAGTTGTAGTGGTTTGGGAATAGTGCGGTGGGATTGCCCAAAAAGAAAAAAAAAAATTGCCTCCTCTCTGTGAGAGGGGATGGGCCGTAATCCACCACGCGGATCCAGTGCGGGTTGCTGAATGTCACATGTCTTCGAATATTTGGTTCTAGGACATGCCGGTTTCCTCACGATGTTTTCCATCACCGTTTTAGTATACTGGAAATTTAATTAAACAAAGACATATTCGTAAAAAAAGTTTATTTAATTAATATAATATATTGCACAAACGCGTGATATCACAAAATACATAGCGTACAATATTTGTGCCTCATTTGTAATACTGAAGAAATTAGCTAAAGGAAAGTAAAACTATAAATATAAAACATCACTGGAATGCGACTAGCAAGGGTGTCTGACCCCTAAATACATTTTTTGCTGCCTTTTACAACCCTATCTAAATTTAAATAAATGGGCATATGATCAAGCAAAATCATTAACGAATAAAAATATGTCGAATTGACTACCTCCCCTTTTTGCAATCGGTTAGAAAAGGACAATTTTCTTTCAAAGCATGTAATATAAACATTTAGATTAAAACTTAAAATATTAAAAAAAAAGTTAAATAATTTCAAAACATAAAATGAGTTATCACAATTTTTGAGAGCGATTTATTTGAAAATAATATTTAAAATACTAAAACATTTTATCTTGGCATTTGCGTACATTTTCTAGAAGTGATTATATTAAGTAATATTATTTGGATTAATGCTGTTATTAATAAAAAAATATTATTGTATTCTAATATAATACTCACAGCAGATCTTGAATTGGCTGCAAGACTCTGCGCAGTAGCTATTTTTGTGTAACTTAGTAGAAATACCTTATCAACAAAATCTATAGCTTCTCGTGACGGGGACTTTCGCAGATAACGCCTGTCCGGATACTGAACTAGGCCCTTAAAAATACCGGAGTATACAAAAAATACATTATCCTGATAGCTGTAGTACAATGAGATCGTTACATAGGAAACAATAATATGATAATATGATTATTATTGTAACTACATACATATATTGATACTAAGGGCCGTTTCCTTAATTGAAAATGTTGATTGTAAACTAAACTTGCCAAAGTTCTACTGGCTAAAGTAGAATTCGACAAAAAAACATCTTCAATTTCTTAATTCACAAATTAAGACTAAGATAATTTTTTTGGAAATTTTATTTTTTGATATATTATAAATTCCGCCCGTATTTCATACTACACAAATTACAATACAAAAAAATATGCTATCCTGTAAAGTTCACAGCTCACCACACTCAAGTGAGCGAACACAATTCGGAAGCGAACTAAAAAATCGGATCCCAAAAGTTAGTAATTTGTGACCCCTGGATTAGACACTATACAGGGTGGCCAAAAATTCGTGGATCAAACGCAACTAGGGGCCCATGAGTGGCTCTAATATCTTTCTAGGACAAAAAAACAAAATAACGATTGAGAATAATACAATATAAATTATAACTCTGCAGGGGTTGACCTTAAGGACCTCCCGTAGAACAATTTTCTGCAGCTGATGACCCCTTCTAATAATAATAATAATAACATATTATCTCTGGTTGTTCTCGTCTGGCTAACGGCGAGTACTTACACAGACATAACCAAGTGGCCAGGATTATTCACCAGCAGCTTGCTTTGAAATACAATCTGGTGGATTCTGAGGTACCGTATTACAAGTATGTGCCCGACCCAGTTCTCGAAAATGACCATGTCACGTTGTACTGGGATCGGTCTATCATCACTGATAGGACTATTGTTGCCAATAAGCCGGATATAGTGGTGATAGACCGATTAGCGCGCCGCACAATGATAATCGATGTCACCATCCCGCATGACGAGAACCTCGTGAAAGCTGAGAAAGAGAAATAAATCAAGTATCTTGACTTAGCACACGAGGTTGTCGACATGTGGAATGTGGACTCGGCGATCATTGTGCCGATTGTCGTTACGGCCAACGGCCTGATGGCCAAGAGCCTCGACGACCATCTGTCGAGGCTGTCATTGGGCGGTTGGATCAAGGGTCTGATACAGAAGGCAGTACTCCTCGATACGGCTCGCATTGTGAGGAGGTTCCTGTCTCTGGAGCCCTAACCACCGGTAGCTTGGACCCTGCTCCCGATACCGGTTGGCCTCTATTTTTATATTTTTAAATGTTTTTAAGTTTGCTTTTTAATATTTAAAAATGTAGTAAATAAGAATGTAGAAGGATAAAGGAAATAATAATAATAATTTATTTCACCAAAAAGCCTGTCTTACAAACATTATTACATAGTAGTTAATAAATATAAAAAGCTTTAAACATTAGGTCATTTTTAGATACTCTGACTCCTAAACTAGGTGTATATTCCTGTGATTTAGGAGTCAGTGATCCTCCGTAGCAACAGAGCCGTAAAACATATATAAACATAGTAATTTTATCATTTTAAAGTAAATAATACAAAAGTGAGAAAATAATGATAACATCAGAGAATTTAAAATATTATTACAATAATAATTCATAAATAGTTACTCATAATATTTTTATAATTAATAAACCAATAATCTATACTAATAATATTATAAAGGGGAAAGATTTTTTTGTTTGTTTGTTTGTTTATTTGTACCGAATAGGCTCCGAAACTACTGGACCGATTTTAAAAATTTTTTCACCAATAGAAAGCTACGTTATTCCTGAGTAACATAGGCTATTTTTTAATCCTGAAAACGGGTCCTATGGGGTGGCCCACGGGAGCGAAGCCGCGGGCAACAGCTCGTACTATATAATATTATAAAGAAGAAAGATTTGTTTGCTTTTTTGTACCGAATAGGCTCCGAAACTACTGGACCGATTTATAAAAAAATTTCACCAATAGAAAGCTACGTTATTCCTGAGTAAAATAGGCTATTTTTTAATCCCGAAATCGGGTCCTGTGGGGTGGCCCACGGGAGCGAAGCCGCGGGGAACAACTAGTAAAATATAATTTAATAATATGGTTCAGCGTATTCCAAGGTACGAGTATATGTGTGTGTGTTCTAACCCCTAGTTGCGTTTGATCCACGACTTTTTGGCCACCCTGTATATTTGATTACTCCTACATTTAGCTAGAGTAGGCTTGCTGAAGCAGTTCAGACGCTATACAATGGTCTACTGCCGCTGCCTCAGAGCGGTGTGCGGTCGCGGCACTGCGGACGTGTGCGGCCGCGCCAGGCGCGTGGCCGGCCGGCTGCTGCTCACGGTGCCGTACGACAGGTAGCGGTCAGACAGGTCGGGAGGCTCCATCTGTAAACGGGGCATATTTTAATAGAGGCAGCTAAATTTCTAAGTCCCACTTGTGCCACACTGTTTTTTTTTGCTTGGGGTAATGCTAGATAGTGCAGTTATGTCCACGGTTTCCTACTGTGCCGCTTATGGCGGGAACACGGGCACGCGTCACCGGACACTCCAGGGGGGAGTACCCCCCCCACCAGCGCACCAGAATACATTGCACGCCGTGATCACCCCAGGGACCAAACCAGCACATGGGCGCCAGACACCCTGGGTTATCTTACTACCCCGGCCAATAGGGAAAATCCTGGGTAGAAAATTGATAATTCTATTCAGACCGTCAGTGAGATTATCAAATAATATTGGACCCGTATTTTTTGCTTTATATTGAAAATTACTTGTTAATTTTATTGTCACCAATAAAAACTAACAATTTAAACGAGGAAAGTTTTCCAGTGACAACTGTCAGATCTAAAAACAACCAGGACCAGCTATCCGAGGTACTTTTATCGTTGACATAAGGTTGAAATTGCAATAACACGTAAGCTCGGCTATTCGTGTGTCGTCTCTATGCCTGTGTACATAAGGTTCACAATGCTACGTACGTGTTTGGTGTGAGTGTGTGGCGTCACGTTGTGGTGGGGCGCGCTCATGTTGTTGCCGGTGTAGGCGACGCACTTGACTTGCCACTCGCCCAGCTGTTCGTCTCTATGCCTGTGTACATAAGGTTCACAATGCTACGTACGTGTTTGGTGTGAGTGTGTGGCGTCACGTTGTGGTGGGGCGCGCTCATGTTGTTGCCGGTGTAGGCGACGCACTTGACTTGCCACTCGCCCAGCTGTTCGTCTCTATGCCTGTGTACATAAGGTTCACAATGCTACGTACGTGTTTGGTGTGAGTGTGTGGCGTCACGTTGTGGTGGGGCGCGCTCATGTTGTTGCCGGTGTAGGCGACGCACTTGACTTGCCACTCGCCCAGCTGTTCGTCTCTATGCCTGTGTACATAAGGTTCACAATGCTACGTACGTGTTTGGTGTGAGTGTGTGGCGTCACGTTGTGGTGGGGCGCGCTCATGTTGTTGCCGGTGTAGGCGACGCACTTGACTTGCCACTCGCCCAGCTGTTCGTCTCTATGCCTGTGTACATAAGGTTCACAATGCTACGTACGTGTTTGGTGTGAGTGTGTGGCGTCACGTTGTGGTGGGGCGCGCTCATGTTGTTGCCGGTGTAGGCGACGCACTTGACTTGCCACTCGCCCAGCTGTTCGTCTCTATGCCTGTGTACATAAGGTTCACAATGCTACGTACGTGTTTGGTGTGAGTGTGTGGCGTCACGTTGTGGTGGGGCGCGCTCATGTTGTTGCCGGTGTAGGCGACGCACTTGACTTGCCACTCGCCCAGCTGTTCGTCTCTATGCCTGTGTACATAAGGTTCACAATGCTACGTACGTGTTTGGTGTGAGTGTGTGGCGTCACGTTGTGGTGGGGCGCGCTCATGTTGTTGCCGGTGTAGGCGACGCACTTGACTTGCCACTCGCCCAGCTGTTCGTCTCTATGCCTGTGTACATAAGGTTCACAATGCTACGTACGTGTTTGGTGTGAGTGTGTGGCGTCACGTTGTGGTGGGGCGCGCTCATGTTGTTGCCGGTGTAGGCGACGCACTTGACTTGCCACTCGCCCAGCTGTTCGTCTCTATGCCTGTGTACATAAGGTTCACAATGCTACGTACGTGTTTGGTGTGAGTGTGTGGCGTCACGTTGTGGTGGGGCGCGCTCATGTTGTTGCCGGTGTAGGCGACGCACTTGACTTGCCACTCGCCCAGCTGTTCGTCTCTATGCCTGTGTACATAAGGTTCACAATGCTACGTACGTGTTTGGTGTGAGTGTGTGGCGTCACGTTGTGGTGGGGCGCGCTCATGTTGTTGCCGGTGTAGGCGACGCACTTGACTTGCCACTCGCCCAGCTGTTCGTCTCTATGCCTGTGTACATAAGGTTCACAATGCTACGTACGTGTTTGGTGTGAGTGTGTGGCGTCACGTTGTGGTGGGGCGCGCTCATGTTGTTGCCGGTGTAGGCGACGCACTTGACTTGCCACTCGCCCAGCTGTTCGTCTCTATGCCTGTGTACATAAGGTTCACAATGCTACGTACGTGTTTGGTGTGAGTGTGTGGCGTCACGTTGTGGTGGGGCGCGCTCATGTTGTTGCCGGTGTAGGCGACGCACTTGACTTGCCACTCGCCCAGCTGTTCGTCTCTATGCCTGTGTACATAAGGTTCACAATGCTACGTACGTGTTTGGTGTGAGTGTGTGGCGTCACGTTGTGGTGGGGCGCGCTCATGTTGTTGCCGGTGTAGGCGACGCACTTGACTTGCCACTCGCCCAGCTGTTCGTCTCTATGCCTGTGTACATAAGGTTCACAATGCTACGTACGTGTTTGGTGTGAGTGTGTGGCGTCACGTTGTGGTGGGGCGCGCTCATGTTGTTGCCGGTGTAGGCGACGCACTTGACTTGCCACTCGCCCAGCTGTTCGTCTCTATGCCTGTGTACATAAGGTTCACAATGCTACGTACGTGTTTGGTGTGAGTGTGTGGCGTCACGTTGTGGTGGGGCGCGCTCATGTTGTTGCCGGTGTAGGCGACGCACTTGACTTGCCACTCGCCCAGCTGTTCGTCTCTATGCCTGTGTACATAAGGTTCACAATGCTACGTACGTGTTTGGTGTGAGTGTGTGGCGTCACGTTGTGGTGGGGCGCGCTCATGTTGTTGCCGGTGTAGGCGACGCACTTGACTTGCCACTCGCCCAGCTGTTCGTCTCTATGCCTGTGTACATAAGGTTCACAATGCTACGTACGTGTTTGGTGTGAGTGTGTGGCGTCACGTTGTGGTGGGGCGCGCTCATGTTGTTGCCGGTGTAGGCGACGCACTTGACTTGCCACTCGCCCAGCTGTTCGTCTCTATGCCTGTGTACATAAGGTTCACAATGCTACGTACGTGTTTGGTGTGAGTGTGTGGCGTCACGTTGTGGTGGGGCGCGCTCATGTTGTTGCCGGTGTAGGCGACGCACTTGACTTGCCACTCGCCCAGCTGTTCGTCTCTATGCCTGTGTACATAAGGTTCACAATGCTACGTACGTGTTTGGTGTGAGTGTGTGGCGTCACGTTGTGGTGGGGCGCGCTCATGTTGTTGCCGGTGTAGGCGACGCACTTGACTTGCCACTCGCCCAGCTGTTCGTTCCAGTGGACGTATTGTTCTATGAGGGCCTGTAATCAGAACAATCATGAGTTAATAACCGAGATAAAAACAAATTTTAGTGTCTAAAATTTAAACAATCGAGTGGAATGCCTCAGAAATTTAATACCGCGCCATCTATTGGAATCAATTTTAATTGATCCGTTCAAATAATCTTTGAAATGTGAATCTAAGAACCCAATATTCCATAATCTTGTGCTTAGGAGAGATAATTAAACAAGAACATACAATTTTTATGTTCAATTCCAGAAAATGTTAATTTTACACACAATTCAATTAGAAATCGGTGCATATCACGCCATCTAGTGATATTTATTTGAACTAAATTTTCTTTCTTAGTGCTGGGACCCCGTGGTAGGCCTCAGGTTGGCGGATCAGAAAAGTCATGTCTTACGAGATTCATAATTGTTCAAATTCATATGAATTTGAACAGTATGCTGTCCAGGATGCCCTCCATCTCCCACTGCTGTTCCCGGGTGAGGTGACTATAGCTACACGTCTCACCTGGTACTCCTTGGGTATGTACGAGTCCAACACAAGGTCGGCCAGCTGGATCTCCCTCTTCAGCGCTCGCACGCTGTCCAGGATGCCCTCCATCTCCCTCTGCTGTTCCCTCTGCTGGTCCGCCAGCTCTGCCTTCGCCGAGTTCAGGAGCTGTACTGCGCGCTTCAGCTTGCGAGTCTTCGCTGCGTTCTCTTCTTGGAGACTGGAGTAACGTTCTTCTAGGTCAAGACGTTCGGCCTGTGAAATGATGGATTGTCAGAAGGGGATAGAAACATGCAGGTCTTATCGTACAGATAGTTTCAACCAGTTAAAAAAAATAAAAAAAAATACAAAAAATAAAACTGAAAACATAAAAACACTACAAAGTGAAAAAATACTTCTTTTTCGGAAGTCGGTGTCTTTGGTATCTACCTATTGTTTTTCGTTTTTCGACACCTTTTTTTCCACCAAATTATATTTTGTTTTTTTTTTTTGCAACCGGGACCGGGACGTGTTTTAAAAATACAAAGTGTGGCTACTAGGGCATGTGGGGTATCTTATGAAAGAGCGCTATTTGTACATTCTCATTCTAAGACTCTGCGATCCGTCTGTCTGTCAGTCACGAGACTGTACCTCATGAACCGTGATAGCTAGGCAGTTGAAATTTTCACAGATGATGTATTTCTGTTGCCTGGGGTCCCAAACAAAACGTGATTTTTTTTGCCGTTTTTGCGATAATGGTACGGAACCCTTCGTGCGCGAGTCCGACTCGCACTTGGCCGGTTTTTTATTTTTTCTTGGTTTTTGGGCCGCATAGTTTTCGACTTTTGATGAAAAATGTAAATATATATACCATTTCCCTCCCTTATCTCCGAAGTTTGCATAGAGAAAAATCTGAAATTATTATATGTGATAGAAGTCTATGTTTTTATGAGATTACAGGAAAAATTAAACGATGTCCCTTCGTTGGTGTAGTAAACGCTGTGACAGATTGGCAAGAGAATATTACAACTCCTATATAAATAGCATAGAACAGATAATAACAACGAATCCCAAGTTTTTCTGGTCCTTCATTAAGTCCAAACGGGGTGTTACTAATGCCTATCCAGCTTCAATGTCAAATGGCGTCAGCGAAACTTGTAATGGCAATGAGATGTGCACCATGTTCGGGACCTACTTTTCTTCAGTATACAATTCAGCTACCCATGCCTCTAACGTAGTCCAAACTTCGCCTTTCTTTGAAAGCTTCTTTGCAACTCCGACAGCTTTTCCTTGATTCAGATCCCAATGGATAAAATAGCCAAGCATCTCAAAAGCTTAGACATCTGCAAAGGTTCCGGCAACGATGAAATTCCCTCTAACTTTATCGCAACTTGCGCTGACCAACTGGCAACCATTCCTGATTTTTAACAAATCTCTCAGCGCTGGTATTTTCCCTAAAAAATTGAAGCTGGCAAAAGTGGTACCGATTTATAAATCAGGTGCTGATGATTTGGTAGAAAACTATCGACCTATATCTATCCTTCCGACATTTGCCAAGGTTTTTGAAGCAATAGTATGCCCCGTTATACAAAACTATTTTAGGAAATATCTGTCCGACCACCAGCATGGCTTTACTACTGCAAGATCCACCTGCAGTAATCTTGTAACTTTCGTTGAGCATATTGCTGCTTCACTTGACTCGAACCAGCAAGTCGACGCCATATACACTGATTTCAGCAAGGCTTTTGACAAAGTTTCCCATGAAGTGCTGATTCAAAAACTTGCTGCGTATGGCTTTGCTAGTTCGCTTCTTAAGTGGCTGCACTCTTACCTAACGGATAGATCCTTTTATGTCGTGGCCAATGGTTATAAATCTGAAACCATGATCATAACTTCCGGTGTTCCGCAGGGTTCCCACCTGGGCCCCGTAATATTTATTATCTTTGTAAACGACCATCCTTATTGCTTCTTTAACTCCACGCCATTCTTATTCGCCGATGATTTAAAAATAGTCTGCGTTATAGATTCTCTAGCCGACTCAACATTACTTCAGGATGACTTGAACAGACTTTTAAACTGGTGTATGGATGAGATTCTCTAGCCGACTCAACATTACTTCAGGATGACTTGAACAGACTTTTAAACTGGTGTATGGATGACAATATGCAATTTAACGTGGAAAAATGTTCCTAAATTACGTTTACTCGCAAGTCTAACTTCATTGATTGTAATTACTGTATGAATGGTACGTACCTCAGTAAAGTTGATGTCATCAGAGATTTGGGAGTCCTTCTTGATCGTAAATTAACATTTATTCCCCACATGGACAACATTATTAAAAAAGCTTCGAAGACACTCGGTTTTGTGTTACGTAATGCTAAATGTCTTCGCAAGCCTAAAACTAAGATTTATCTTTTTAACTGTCTCGTTCGTACTGTATTGAAATACTGTGCGGTTGTGTGGCGTCCCCACCATGCAACACATAGTCTTAGGTTAGAGAGGATCCAGAAAAGATTTTTATACCATCTTGCCTATTCTGCGAGATTAGCCAAGAAAGTTCCGAGCTATGCAAAACGTCTTAAAAAATTTAGTTTAACTTCACTCGAAAAACGAAGATATAATATAGATCTAATTTTTCTATTTAAAATACTTTAGAATAAAATAGACTGCCCCCAGTTATTAAGTAAATTTAATTTTAACCTACCCTACAATTATCCGCGTCACCCTGTCAAGCTTTTATAGGTCCCGTCACGTAAAAAGAACGCTGAGCGACAGTGGAGGGGATGTGTCTGCGCATCGGTACTGTCGCTGTCTAAAGTACTAGGATATTGTTTTATAATATAAGAGTAATTGTTTTATTGTAGAATCATAATAGGTACTTTCTAGCTACTTAGTACTTTAGAAGAGGTTGGATTTAAATTAGATAATGTTTACTTGAGCATTATTTTTTATTTCGATCTTATTATTATAAATATCTTATCATTATAAATTATCAACTGCTCCTTTCTCAACTTCTTTCTTCATAAAATAATAGATACTATCATCAATAATAAATAAAATCAAAAAATCAATTAATCATTTTTCATTCCTTCATTTTTAAAAACAATCGTCGAGCAAAGAAAGTTGTGTGTGCGACTGTATTTTGGCAGCGAACGAAGCGTGAGCTCTGCGCGGGAAGCATGGGGCAACTGACGAACCAATAGCGTGTGCGCACACAAACACTGGCGGAGCATGCCCCCGTCGCGCCCCCTTCATACCACCAGTTTGATCGATAAATCGCTCACTGCGCAGATTCAAGGCCAGCGTTCTTTTTACGTGACGGGACCTGTACGACCCCCATTCCGCAAAACTGTATCTGGATCCAACTCCCCCATCCCCAGATTTTTTTTTTTATTGTTGATAGGCTTGCGCTTGACCACTATCTCACCATCCCCAGACTTTGCAGGCTTCTTAATAATTGCGATGAATCAATAGATATTGCCGTGTGGTGACGGACGTAAAGAATTTCACCATCCCATATCTTCCCGTGGGTGTCGTAAGAGGCGACTAAGGGCTACCAGAGAATGGGCAGCAGCGTTCTCTGAGCACTTTAACAACTAACTGCGATCGCCAACCCGCCTGCCAAGCGTGGCGATTATGGCAAACCCCCCCAAACCAAATGAATAGCACACATAAGAAACGGCCCCGAGTGCCCGGCAGCCCGTCTACCCTCGGCTACGGTAGCGGTCGAGGCGATGGCGTGGCAAGGGGTGCGAAGAATCCCCGGAGTGGACCCGGCTACCCCAATAAACACCGACGACTGGACCTGGCAACTTATAACACGCGAACACTCCGGACCGACGAGAAGATAACCGAACTCGAGACGGAATTGAGCAGGTTGCGATGGAGTATTATAGGGTTATCTGAAGTCCGAAGAGAGGGAGAGGACTCGATAATCCTCAAATCCGGTAACCTGCTCTATTTCCGAGAGGGTGACCGGCAGTCCCAAGGTGGTGTCGGGTTTATCGTCCACAAGTCCCTTGTGAACAACGTGGTGAAGGTCGAGAGTGTGTCGACCAGGGTGGCGTACCTTATACTCAGAATATCCGCAAGATATTCGCTGAAGGTCATACAGGTCTACGCCCCAACCTCGGCACACTCCGACGACGAGGTAGAGGCCATGTATGAGGATATCTCTACAGCCATGCATGGTTTCAAAACTCACTTCACCGTTGTCATGGGGGACTTCAACGCGAAACTGGGCAAACGAGACGAGGATGAGCTGCAAGTGGGGCAATTTGGAGTTGGACGTCGGAACCACCGGGGTCACCTACTGGCCAGTTTTATGGAGAAGGAGGGCCTCTACATGAAGAACTCCTTCTTCAAAAAGCGTGAGCACAGGAAGTGGACCTGGCAAAGCCCCGATGGTGCAACTAAAAACGAGATCGACTTCATCATGTCAACCAAGAAGCAAATGTTCAATGATGTCTCTGTGATCAATTCGGTGAAAACCGGGAGCGATCACCGCATGGTAAGAGGCACATTGGACATTCATGTCAAGCTTGAAAGGTCTCGACTGATGAAGTCCACGCTCCGTCCAGCACAGATCCAGGTCCAAAACCCCGAGAGCTTTCAGCTCGAACTCCAGAATCGTTTCGAGTGCCTAGGGAGCTCAGTGGACGAATACAATGACGGGTTCGTGGAAGCTGTCCATACGGTCGGGTCTAAGTTTTTTAAGACCCGCCGTACAAATAGGAACAAAAAGCTCTCTGATCCTACTCTCAAGCTAATGAAGGAGAGGCGTGAGATGATCCTGCAGTCTTCAGACGATGCGTTGAAATACCGGCAGCTAAATAGACGGATCTCAAAATCCTTGAAAAGCGACCTCCGCCGCTTCAATACTGAGCGTATTAAAGACGCGATTGAGCGGAATAAAGGCTCCAAGGTCTTTGCAAGAGATCTGTCTATTGGGCAGAGCCAGCTCACGAAACTGAAGACCGATGATGGCAGGATCGTTTCCGCCAAACCAGAGCTTCTGAGGGAGATCGAGAGATTCTATGGGCAGCTGTACACGTCAACCAGTAAACCCGTCGCGAATCTAGCGAATGACCCTAGAGCTAGATTGACCCGACACTATACCGAAGACATTCCGGACGTCAGCCTGTATGAGATTAGGATGGCTCTGAAACAGCTTAAGAACAACAAGGCACCGGGTGACGACGGAATCACGGCTGAACTCCTGAAGGCGGGTGGAAAACCGGTTCTTAAGACCCTTCAGAAGCTGTTTGATTCCGTCATATTCGAGGGCAAAACGCCACAGGCATGGTGCAGGGGTGTGGTGGTACTCTTCTTCAAGAAGGGCGACAATGCCCGGCTGAAGAACTATAGGCCCATCACACTTCTTAGCCATGTCTACAAGCTGTTTTCAAGAGTCATCACGAATCGTCTCGCGCGCAGGTTTGACGATTTCCAGCCTCCCGAACAAGCCGGATTCCGTAAGGGCTTCAGCACCGTAGACCACATACATACGCTGCGCCAGGTTATACAGAAGACCGAAGAGTACAACCTGCCTCTCTGCTTAGCGTTTGTGGACTACGAGAAAGCCTTCGATTCGATCGAGACTTGGGCTGTATTGCAGTCTCTCCAACGGTGCCAAATTGACTACCGGTACATCGAAGTGTTGAAGTGTTTATACAAAAACGCCACTATGTCAGTTCGACTTCAGGATCAGACTTCGGAACCAGTCCTTCTGCAGAGAGGTGTGAGACAAGGAGACGTCATATCTCCGAAACTGTTTACTGCTGCACTGGAGGATGTCTTCAAGGTTCTGGACTGGAGAGGGCTAGGCATCAACGTCAATGGCGAGTACATCACTCACCTTCGGTTTGCCGACGATATAGTGGTTATGGCTGAGACCATGGAGGACCTCAGTACAATGCTCGATGATCTCAGTAGAGCTTCCGAAAGAGTGGGTCTTAGGATGAACATGGACAAAACCAAGGTGATGTTGAATGCCCATGTTACACCCACTCCTATCAAGGTCGGAGACTCTACACTCGAAGTTGTGGGCGACTATGTCTACCTTGGACAAACGATCCAATTGGGTAGGGCCAACTTCGAGAAAGAGGTCAACCGTCGAATCCGACTCGGCTGGGCAGCGTTCGGGAAGTTGCGCGGTATCTTCTCGTCCAACTTACCACAGTGTCTCAAGACGAAAGTCTATGACCAGTGTGTGTTGCCAGTGATGACATATGGCTCTGAGACGTGGTCGCTTACAATGGGCCTCATCAGAAAGCTTACAGTCACTCAAAGGGCAATGGAGAGGGCTATGCTCGGAGTTTCCTTGCGTGATCGAATCAGAAATGTAGAGATCCGCAAGAGAACCAGGGTTACCGACATAGCCCGAAGAATTGCCAAACTCAAGTGGCAGTGGGCAGGGCACATTGCTCGCAGAACGGATGGCCGATGGGGCAGAAAGGTTCTGGAGTGGCGACCGCGAACCGGAAGACGTTGCGTTGGAAGGCCTCCCACTAGGTGGACCGATGACCTGGTGAAGGTTGCGGGGATCCGCTGGTTGCGAGACGCACGGGACCGGTCAATGTGGCGACGCTTGGGGGAGGCCTATGTCCAGCAGTGGACGTCTTTCGGCTGATATGATGATGATGATGATGAATAGATATTTATTCCACAACACTTCAAAAATTCAAGCGCCAAGTCCATCAAAAGTAATTGCCGTATTATTATTGTTTTTTTCTTGTCATCTTTGTATTGTATAGACACAGCATGCAAAAACAAAATTATAATATCCATAAAATTACAACAATAGTGCAGAAATAACACATACAACAACTAGTGGGTAGTTTTAGAAACGCAACCTATTATTGCATACTATGTTTGTATCATATTGCTTGTATTATTAGAATGAACAGTATAACAATTGTAGATAGGCCAATAAATAAATAAATAAATGTCTCTCTAAATAGCACACTTTTTCAGAAAACATCAACAAAATTTACATTAGTTCCACTATCGGTCAAGAGATGGCGCCGACCTAAAACTGCAATATTCTACAGTGTTATTTCCAATTACAACCAAGTTGATTTTGCGGTTTGGTACGGAACCTTAATTGTGCGAAGTCCGACACGCACTTGGCAGGTCTTTTTTATATTATGTCCACTTTTACAACCGGTGATTCTTACCTCTTTCTTCTGCAGATCTTCTTGCAGCCGCAGCTCGTTGAGTCGCCTCAGCTCCAGCTCCCTGGCGGCCTGCTCCAGCAGCTGTCTCTGGGCATCAGCCTTGTCCAGCAGGTTCTCTCCGCCGACCAGGACCTTGGACTCCAAGCGTTGGAGCTTGTCTTTTAGTTCTTCTTGTTGTTTCCTAGGAAAATGGTCTCTAATTAGTTACATTCATTTTATTTTAGTCGACCGACCGACTAGATCTGGGTTATTCAAATACTGCCCGTATTTGAATAACTTGTAATTAAAATACGTAATTGAAATACAAATACGTATTTTGTATTTGTAATTGAATTACTTCTTAAAAGTGTAATTTGTTATTGGTATTTAAAATAGCTGACGCTGATGTATTTTGTAGTTAGTATTTCAAATACTTATGGCTTCAAAACATAAATACATTTAGCGATCTTATTAATGGGTGCCACAGATATAAATCTAACTAGATGAAACGACTGTATGTACTTCGCGTGTCTAAAGACGGAGTAAAGTTACGATTAATGATCGTAATCTAAACTTTTCATTTAGCATTATCGGCACCGGAAATCCACCGAAATCTAGAAAAGTGCCTTTTTTTGCCATATTGAGCTGCACAGCGGATCTTTGTGTGTCTGAAGTTGGCTCTGCCAACCATTGCGCAAGAAACAGTTTGTCATCGAGTATACTGCAATTTGTAAAACCAGATATATTTTTGTCCCCCACAATATGGCGCCCAAAAGCCGCCATTTTTCTATTTTCCAATTTTAATGTAGCTAGTGATACTCGCAGGGTTAAGACGAATCGATTGACGTATGAATCATCAAAATCGGACAACGCGTTTGGATAAACATAGACATTACCCTCCTTCGGCAGTCGGGTAAAAAGAAGTGAGATCGAATGTAAAATCAAGTCGGATATAATAGTCACAGCGGATCTTTGTGTCTCTGAAGTTGGCTCTGCGAACCATTGCGCAAGAAACAGTTTGTCATCGATTTTACTGCATAGAGTAAGCGAGATAGGACGATGCGATAAACGTAAGCGAGTGAAAGAGACAGTAATACAATGCTATCTTCACTTTTAACATTGACACAAAAATAGCTACTGCGCAGGGTCTTGCAGCCAATTCAGAGACACAAAAATCCGTTGTGAGTATTATAAAGACTGTATAGAAAAAGTTGGCCGAGGCATTGGAAATGTTTTCTTTCATTGGTAAGTAAATTTGTTTTTAAATTGTTTGTGAAACAGTGGCGCTTGGTTTTCATACAGATGGAGGGACTTGCGTATCTAGTTAGATGTATGTCTGTGATGGGTGTGTTCTGCAGAAAACAGCGCTCGATAGCTTTCGTAAGCAAAATGGCGACCGAGTACGTCAAATTATCAAGTATCTTGTCAATTGTCATTTTCATATCAAACGGTTATTTTCAAGAAACTTCTGTATATTAATTAACTAGCTGACCCGGCAAACTTTGTTTTGCCATAAAAACACCAAACATTCATCTACCCTACCTACCCTACCCTAACAACCCTACACTACCTACCCTACCCTAACTACCCTACACTACCTACCCTACCCTAAATACCCTACACTACCTACCCTACCCTTCCCCACCCTACCCTACCCCAACTGTATAAAAAGTATCCTATGTCCTTCTCCTGATTCTTAGCTACCTCCCTACCAATTTTCAGCCAAATCGGTTCAGCCGTTCTTGAGTTATAAATAGTGTAACTAACACGACTTTCTTTTATATATATAGATTTATTAGTACGAATGTCACAATGGATGATCAACTGTATTTTGTAATTTGTATCTAAAATAAAAATATTTAAAATGCTGTATTTTATATACACGACTTACAAATATTTTGTATTTGAAGAAAAATAAAGAAGAAGAAGCCACATTTATTTGACACAAGCCAGAGCACACAACACAAACATAAAAAAAAGAAAACTTAGACATGCAATATAGTATTTTGTAATTTAATTAAAGCAAAGCATGTGTTTTGCCCAGCTCTGCATAGGTCAGTCTGTCAGCGACGGTCACACACTGACCGAACAGATATAAAAGCTCTGCCAGTGAATTCCCCGTTTATAATAGCATATAGGCTACTTTTTATCCCATTAAATAATGACCCCTTGGGATAATAAAACTCTTTTAACGCGGGCGAAGCCGCGGGCGGAAGCTAGTTATTTAATATAATGTAACTCACTTGGTTCTCTGCAGCTCCGCCTTCTTCTCCTCGAGGACCTTGCGAGCCAGATGGGCCTTCTCTCGATTCAGCTTCTCCTGAACCAACAGGGCAACACTATAGATATTGTTACATGAAGAATATTTTATAGCATTACTGGCTCGTGATCGTACATCGACATGGCCAGAGATAATATAATACTAGCATACAGATGCCTCATCCGTCCGAAACCGTGCCGACGCACTGTGGATCGAAAATCGGCTCAAGAAGACATAGGAACTTAAATTTAAATGTGTCGGTTTTTTTGCTTGAAATGTCTTCTAATAGCTTATATCATGCTTATATATTTCATAGGATGCAATCTGGTAGGCAAATTGGCAAGAAAACATTTTATTGTAAAAAAATGTATGGATCTTTCTGACAGCTGAAGACAGATCTCTGACAGCTGTAATAAAAAATGCATAAATCTCCGGAACCGCAAGACTAACCGTAATATCCTTACACCCGGTTATAGAACTATTTATTTATGATTATTTGACATACTTCGTATAATGAGATCGAGTGCGACATAACTAGCGTTTTTCGTATGATTAAACTGATTATTTTTATAAGTACATCGATCGCGTTCGGTTCCGTTCCACGGCTTTATATGGTGTTAGCAGCGACTTGCAAGTTAAAGGTTATCTCGGTTCGTGACTATTTTTTACATTAAATATAGTGTCGATTTGTACTATAGTAATTACAGTTCCATTGTACCAAAATGTATTACAATACAAATAAAAATCGAGTGGCATGCCTCGGAAATTTAAAACCGCGCCATCTATTGGCATCAACTTTAAATGATCCGTTCAAATAATCTTTGAAATGTGAATTTAAGAGCCCAATATGCCATAAATTTGTGCTTATGAGAGTTGATCAAACAAGAACATACAATTTTTATGATCAATTCTAGAAAATGATAATTCTACACACAATTCAATACCAAATCGATGCTTATCGTGCCATCTAGTGATATTTATTTGAACCAAATTTTCTTTCTTAGCGCTGGGATGCCTGGGATCCCATGGCTAAACTATAATTTATATAAAAGAGGAAGTCGAGGCAATAACTCATTACTCATCACTACGTAAGATAAAATCTTCTGTTACCTTCTCCTCTCTTCTGAGCTTCCTTCTCATCTTCTTCTCCGTTGGGTCGAGCACGTCCGACTCGGGTTCTGTGAGAGTGTCGTCTGATAATTCTTCTTCTGAAAGTTCTTCTTCTTCGCCTTCTTCTTCTAACTCTTCTGTTGATCGAAATATATGAATATGTGTTAAATTGTTTCAAAGATATGATAAATGGAATATGTGGAAGATAATATTATGATTAGAAAGTGCGTGTCTAAAGAGACGTCGAATCGTAAAGAACCTAATTTTCACCAATCTTTATTTTATTAACTAGCGACCCGCCCCGGCTTCGCCCGTGACAAATTATATACAAAAACCTTCCTCGTTTCTCACTCTTTTATTGGTGATAACCGCATGAAAATCCGTTCAGTAGTTTTTGAGTTTATCGGGAACAGAAAAACAGATAGCTGGATGCACTAGAGTCAATCGAAAAACGGGCCAAGAGGCTCATCGGCAATGAGATACTGGTCGAGTCTAGGCTTCAGAGCCTTGAACATCGGCGCCAAGTTGCCAGTCTGTCGGTTTTTCATCGGTTACATTTCGGGGAGTGTGCGATGGAATTGCATGAACTAATTCCTCCTAGCCCGTTCCATCATCGGACTACAAGACAAGACGTACAGCGTCATCGGTACATGGTGGACATCCCACCCGTACGCACTAAACGTTTTGGGAATACTTTCATTATGCGTACAGCTAAGGAGTGGAATTCCCTGCCGGAGTCTGTATTTCCTGATAGCTACAACCTTCTGTCTTCGGGAGTCTTTAAGTCAAGAGTGAATAGGTTTCTTCTAGGTAAGCGTGCTACATCGTCGACCACATCAGCACTTACCATCAGGTGAGATAGTGGTCAAGCGCAAGCCTATCAATAATAAAAAAAAAAAAAGATGCAGCGGGGGACTTTGTTTTATAATGTAGTGAAGTTGATACTTTATGTATAAAAACGTACTGAGGCGGACTAAGACCGAGTTTCTCACCTCTAAATTATCGCAGAATGAATGTGACAAATTGTCAAGCACGCGTTATCTGCTGTGATTGGATGAATAAATTTTCAACAGCCAATCACAGCAGATAACGCGTGCTTGACAATTTGTTACATTCATTCTACGATGATTTAGAGGTGAGAAACTCGGCCTTAATGCCTTAAGCATTTTCTATTAGTTGACCTATAGACAAACGTACTGAGGCGGACTAAGGCCGAGTTTCTCACCTCTAAATTATCGCAAAATTAATGCATCATGAATCAATGCCTTAAGCATTTTCTACTAGTTGACCTATAGGTGATGCAGAGATAAATACCTAATAATGGCAATGGTAATAGGTGCAATATTTAGAGCGAATGGCGTTTATTATCCCACTGTCGGGCAAAGGTCGCCCCCATATCTCCACATTTTCCGTTGCTTTGCCTTCCCCGATTAGATAACTATTGAAGAAAACGATATGTAGCTTCGACCCCACATAAATTGAGATAAGGGGATGGAAGAATTTTAAAGAGAGTCAAGTCCTTGATTAGACCTGTCGTACTGTATGGATCAGAATGTTGGGTTTTCAAAAAGATAGACGAAAAGAGATTGCATGGAGCAGAGATGAGAATCTCTCCTCTCTCCTAGACACTAACTGTATCTAGAATGTTGCTGTGCCCGACAGGGTCCATAATTGTTTCTGTTACTTATATTTACCACCAATATGTACATTATGGAAGCAATAAATTTAATTTGAATTTGAGAATGTTGAGATGGCTGTGCGGAGTGATGAGAATGGATAAAGAGAGAAATTAGTATATTAAATGAAGTTTGAAAGTGGCGCCAGTGATAGAAAAGTGAAACCGTTTGTCCTGTATGCTCCTGTGATGAGGAGGGATGACAATAAAATAGCATGGCATGTTAATAAAATAGTCATGAATATAAATGTGGATGGATGGAGAGGGAGGCAGACAAAGAAAAGATGGATGGACTGTGTGAAGAGTGATATGAAAGAAAAAAGTTAATTAAAAAAATCAAAATACCCGACTGCTTAAAAACATATTCGCGAGCTGACTGACCAAAACCAGATGTATCCTCCGACTGCACAACATGATTTACTTCTTGTTGACGTCTTTTTAGTTCGCTTTTTAAGCAGTCGGGTATTTTGATTTTTTTAATTAACTTTTTTATTTATAACTTTTTAGTAAACATTTTTTTCGAATTAGGTACTTTTAAATATATAAGTATTATATATTTTTGAAATCACCTCTTGAAACCCTTTATTTTGATACCCCACACGATGGGTTTGGAAGAATAAATAAAATTGGCCCCCACAATATGGCGCCCAAAAGCCGCCATTTTTCTATTTTCCAATTTTAATGTAGCCAGTGACACTCGCAAGGTTAAGAACAATCGAATGACGTATGAATCATCAAAATCGGTCAACGCGTTTGGTCTCTGGAACGCCACATAGGAACAAACATACATACATACATACATAGACTGATAAACACATTACCCTCCTTCGGCAGTCGGTGTTCGGGGTTGGGGTGAGATAAATATAAACTAGGATTAAAGATTATAAAGATAGGTATAATTCAGTAACTTAACTGGGATAACTATTAAAACTAATGAGGTGAATGAGATGAGGTTGAGTCGCGCCCGATATGCTGGCCGAAAGCGTACTGACTATTTTACTTAGGTAATACATAAAATATTCAGGGCATAGCGCGCGATGTCGCAATTATGCTGACATGTTTATTATTGTTCGGTGATTATCCCGAACATGCTCCCGAGGGAGAAAAGGATGAGGTTAGTAGGTAGGTATAGTTACATGGGTAATGAAATTAATACTAACAAGGTGAAAACAATGTTCAACTAATACTAAAATAGTTATGTAGGGTGAGTTATGTTAGTAGGTGAGATTAAGGTAACCTTACAAATTAAACAGAGTCGCTACAGTGTAAATCAGGAAGAGAGAACACGCGAAAGATCGGTGAAGAACCTCTATCTTCCTTTTTTTGTAAGCACTCACTAGATAGCGCTAGTCGCTTAGGATCACTTTTCACTGGTTTACTACTAGATTGCCCATTTTCCCTAATTTCACTACACTCAATCACAACACTATCAGCAACGGTGTGTGGAGATGGCACCGCAGTTGCCGCAGGGGCTGTAGACCGCTCTGCTGCAGAAGTGGAGCGATTTCCTTTACGTTGCCTTTGACGCCAACGTTTAAAACAGTAAGCTGCCACCAATAACAAGATGCCCAATATGATGAGATATATAGCGGTATACTGGTGGACGTCGTGGTAGGAGATATTAGTGCTCAAAGGTTCACTCTGCTTCATGATCTCAAGACTTCTCTTAATGGCTTCAAATTGCCTGAGGTCATCTGAGTTATTGGGATTATGCTCATATGAGATTTCTGGCATAGTGATATTTATTATGTGATTAATTGGTGATATTTCAGGTGAGATAATATTTCTCGTCGTACTAATTTTACTAGACAATCTTTTGTTTGAGTACACCATAAAATTTTCTGTTTTTACTAGACAGCCTTCCCCAACACGCAACAGACCAGCATCTGATAACCTAACTGCCTCAACTTGATTTTCACATAGAAGTTTGACGTTACATTCATTGCAGCATAAATAATAATACTTGTTTTCTGATGTTAACTCTCTCCAGTCATCCTTGCACGGGGTAGTTTTAGTTTTACAAGTTCTTGTGCCTGGGATCGTCTCGCATAGACTATGATCATCTTTCATGTGGTGAATAGGCTTTCTGATATGACACAGAATAGTCACAGGGTTTTGTAATACGCATGACTGCAGATCCGTGTCTGTGATAGTTAAATAAGAATCCTTTCTCATGTTGATGGCTGCTAATTCAGAGATAGTTTCGACCTTCATCATCCTGTTATCTTTCACAATGCGTGGAACCGGGATAAGATTAAATACCTTGTAAATATCTCTTTCAATCAGGGGTATTTTTATTTCTATTATTAGGTATTTGCCAGAGTATTTGGCTCTTACTTTGAGCAAGCTGTACAGATCTTTAAGATTAAAGTTGTCGACAGGAACTACCAAGTCTCCAGATATTTGTGCTGATATTATGTTTAGCTCAGATCTGAGTTGTTTCGGCGATATCAAGTGAAAATCTAATTTTCCACTATAAATATCAGTTACTGTATCTAAAATTGAGTCCTGGATTCGTCGAAGGGTATACAACAAGTTGTTGGCAGTGAAAGTCGAGGTTATGAAGTCAGTGACGATGGTTATGTTTTGCACTTGCTGAGCGAGATTTTTATAAGAATCTTGGAGAGAATTAAGCCTTTGATTTATTATTTTGTGATGTTTGTTTATAGTATTCTCAATCCTTTTCATTAAATTAAATTCAGCTTCTACGACCGACGTTTGGTTTTTCCAGAGGTTGTATAAGTGGTTTTCATTATGCTTTAAAAGGTCAATATCCTTCTCATATTTTTCTGCAAATCGTTGGTCCAACACTCCGAATAAACTATTTGCAACGTAGCCTACCCCGTCTAGCAAGCCGCGTCGCCGACGTTTCTTATTAGTCATAAGCGAGTCATTTATCATGACAATATTATCATAATGTTTGATTTCTTCGAACTCGTGCTCGAGTTGTAACATGACGCCGTCGCAAGGTGTTTGTGTTCTAATCGTTGAGCATAAGGTTTCAAGGTACTTGATATACTTTGTTAGTGCCGCCATTCCTTCTTGATATGGATTTGTGTCATAATAGACTATTAAATGCCAATCATCTCTAATTAAGTGCATATTAGATACTTTGTCAAAGTATACACTATTGTTTGTCAGCGGGGTGAAGTTATAGGATGCTTGAGTGGTGTTTATTAGTGTCAGCATAAATAATGTCAAAGATAAAACCATTGCTGAAAATGAGATAGGACGTTTTTTCTTCGCCGCTGGCAGTTTATTATCAACCTTTGGGCCATTTGGATCTTGATCATTTTTATTTGTTGGCAGTAAGGACAGTTTTACAACTGGGCGTTTTAAGACCCCATTTTTGGTTTTAAGTGTGACGACCCTTATGTGTCCGTCACTTCCAGGATGCAGCGCTATTACGCGACCTAGACTCCATTTTCCTGGTGGAAGGTTGTCGTCCTTTATAATGACGATGTCATTAAGATTGAGATTCCTTTGTTGCTGTCGCCATTTGACTCTCGTAGAAAGCTGCGAGAGGTAGTCAGTCTTCCACTTATCCCATATATCTTGATAGATTTTTTGCGTCAAGTGCCACCGTGTTCTGAGGTCATGCTCTGTTTCGAAAATCGTTAAGTTGGGGCCACTTGCTAAGAAGTGCGCCGGGGTCAAAAAATCCAAATCCTCAGGGTCTTCTGTCAGAGGGCACAGTGGTCTGGAGTTCAAACAAGCCTCGAGTTGGGTTAGTAGGGTAATATATTCCTCGTAGGTTAATTTTTGCTCACCCACGACCCGCTTGAGATGATGTTTTAGGCTCTTCACTGCAGCTTCCCAGAGTCCGCCAGCAGATGGCCATGATGGAGCGTTAAAGTGCCACTCAATATTCATTTCAGCGATTGTCGAGGTTACTTCTTGGTCCGACAAGATATAGGAGATTTCGGCAAGCTCTTGTTTTAAAATTTTGTTGGCTCCTATGAAGTTGGTTCCTTGATCACTATAGATGTGCCCTGGAACTCCCCTTCTAGCCGACATTCGACGAAGCGCGGCAATAAATGCTGACGCTGTGAGATCTGAGACAATTTCTAAATGTATGGCTTTGGTCACCATACAAACAAAAACTGCGACATATCCTTTACTGGTTTTAATGCCACGGCCTTTGTTGGCCTTAATAAGGATGTGTCCGGTGTAATCTATTCCTGTGTGGTAAAAAGGTCTGTTAGGAATCAATCGTGCTGGAGGTAGGTCACCCATGATTTGATGTTGTAGTATTGGATTGTTTCTTTTACATTTGACACACATTCTTATTCGTTTCTTTGTGGCTCTATTTCCACCAAGAATCCAGTATTTGTGTCTTATAAATCCAGTAGTCATTTTTACTCCACCATGAAATACAAGTTCGTGGGATTCATCTATGATTAGATCTGCTAGTTTCGATTGATTCGGGATTATGATAGGATGCTTCATTTCTGGATCAAGATTCGAATGTTTAAGTCTGCCACCGACACGGAGCATTTGATTATTGTCTAGTATGGGATTGAGATTAAGAATCTGGCTTTTCTTATTTAGTGGTTCATTCCTTTTCAGCCGTGATATTTCTTCGTAGAAATATTCGTTTTGGACGTGCTTAATTACCATTTCTCTTGCTGTCTTTATATTTTGCAGAGTAAGAAAACTTGTGCGTTTTTTCTTGTAAGCAACAATGTCGATGAACTTGTTGATGTAAGCTAATACTCGGGTAACTTTCCTTAAAGTGCTATATTTTGGTAATAGTTGATTGATTATTGAATTTTCGGGGTTAAAAATGACCGTATTTACTGCCTCTTTCTTTCTGAGTTCTGCGTTTGTAATGCTCGTATAAATCGGCATATTATGAGATTCTGTAGGCTTATATTGTGGTAACCAGTCGGGCCCTTGCCACCACAGTGAATAATAGGCTAATTGAGCAGCAGGTAAACCGCGGCTTGCGCAATCTGCGGGGTTTTCTTTGGATTTTACGTAACTCCAGTTATCTTTAGGGATTATTTCAGTAATTAGCCTCACTCGATTCGCAACAAAGGGTTTCCATTTCTCCGGTTCACCACTTAACCAACCTAGAACAGCCGTTGAATCAATCCAACCATAAACATGCACCTTGTAGCTCGATAGGGATGAGATGATTTTTCTCATAAGTTTTGACAACAAGAGAGCGCCGCTGAGTTCCAGACGCGGTATCGATTGTGGTTTTTTCAGCGGTATTACTTTTGATTTCCCTGCAATAAGGGTCACATGAGTTTCATTTTCTCTCTGTATTTTGCAATACACGACGCATGCGTATGCTTTTGTGCTAGCGTCGCAAAAGCCATGGAGTTCGATGATATCCTTTGCCTGGGTTTGAATCCAACGTGGTATTTTAAATCGAGATATATGAGATAGATCGGCTTTAATAGTATTCCACTCTGACGCGATTTCTTGAGGGACAGGGTTGTCCCAACCCAGGTCAGATTTCCATAATTCTTGGAACAAGATCTTAAGTTTTATTGTGACTGGTACTAACCAGCCCAAGGGGTCAAAAATTTTAGATATTTGAGATAGGAATTGTCTTTTTGTAAGGATGTTTCTGGAGATAAATTCTATAGGATGAAAAATGAATTGATCATTTTTGGGTTCCCACCGAAGACCTAATGTTTTGGTTGATTCCGGTTGCTTAAAGTCAAAGTCTTCCTTTTGAAGTGCATCTGAACTATCTATTAATTCCGGCAAGTTTGATCGCCATTTTCTGAGATTAAATCCGCCTGATTTGAGGAGGCTGATCATCTCTGCTTTGAGCTGTTTAGCTGCTGTCGCTGAGTGTTCACCATGCATGAGATCATCCATGTAAAACGAGTGTTCTAAGATGTCAGGAGCGCAACTTTGTGGATAGTTTGGCCTTTCATCGATGGCCAGTTGCTTCAGTGTCATCATGGCCAAAAATGGTGCGGCTTTAGTGCCATAGGTAACTGTCGCTAACTGGTATTCTTTTAAAGGTTGAGATTGATGGTTTCGCCAGATAATTTTCTGATATTTCTGGTCATCGGGATGTAGCCAGATTTTGCGAAACATTTTTTCTATATCTGCTGTAAAAGCGTATCTAAATTGTCTCCATTTTAAGATAAGGCTCTGAAGGTCTTGTTGTAAATTGGGTCCTCGGCACATGAGATCATTGAGGCTGTATCCGCTCGAGGTTTTTGCCGAGGCATTAAAGACAACACGCAATTTGGTAGTTGATGACTCAGATCGTTGGACGCAATGGTGCGACAAGTAGCAGTCCGGCTGTACGTGTGGCGCAACGGGTGTCATATGTCCGAGCTCTAAGTATTCAGAAATAAACATTTTATAGTCACATGCCAGAGCTGGTTGCTTACTTAACTTCCGCTCTATTTGGAAAAATTGAGCAATCGATTTTGTTTTCGACTCGCCTAAATTGTTCTCAAAATCTTCTTTGAAGGGTATTTTAACGACGTAGCTTCCATCTGCCCGTCTGGAGGTCGAAGTTTGGTAAAATTCGATGCAATTTTGATCTTCTTCTGATATTGCTAGAGGTTCATGTATGTCCTCCACTTCCCAAAATTGCTGCATATCTTCGATATTATTTAGGGTCACATTGCAATGGTACGTTTTGTAGTTGCCGCTTAAGATCCATCCCAACTGGGTTTGTTGGGCAATGGGCAACACACCTTCTGATCGACAGATACCGTCCATAAGGATAGTGGAATAGATATCTGCCCCAAATAAGATATCAATAGGCCTACTTTTGTAAAATTCGGGATCTGCAAGAGTTATTTGGTTCAGAGTAGGCCAGTCTGGCTTAGGCAAGGTACAGCTGGGTAAGTTATTTATGAGTCTATTCATTATATAAACGTCCGTTTCAAAGGTGAAATCGCTAACCAGCGACGAACATTTGATGGTAATCATGCCCTTGCAGTTGTTTTCCTTATTGCCTATTCCAGAGATATAGCCGTTACATTTCCGTCGCGGTAGTCTTAACAACTGAGCTGCGCTTTCCCTAATAATGGATGTCTGTGACCCTTGATCTAAAAGAACTCTCATTTTATGGTAAGATCCGTCCACTGCTTGTACGTTAATTATTGCTGTGGCAAGCAATATTTCTGAGGGTTCTCTACGAAGCGATGCAACTGTGTTAGTTTCTTGCTGCTGAGAAGGCGATTTCGTAATCGTGGCTGCATTTGACCCTGATCGATGTGACGTAAAAGATTCATGCAAAATGGTATTGTGTTCCTTATTGCATTCTTTGCACCTTATTTCGGAAAGGCATTTTTTGCCTTCGTGATAATGTAAACAATTGATGCAAAGTTTCAAGTTATCAATAGCATTTTTTCGTTCATTAGGTTGCAATTCCAATAACTTTAGACATGCATGAATTCGATGATCATTGGAGTCGCAAATAGGGCATTGCTTGCGATAGTTAATTTTGCGTTTGGACTTTGACGATTGCGAAACTTGGTTTGTTGAGTAATTCTTTATAGGATTATTATAATTTCGTTTGTAATTGGACCCCTTTGAAAATGATGGTTTATTATTGTTGTTGGATTGCGATGGGGGTGATTTCTGCGTGGAATTCTCAATCTTCTTACGTGAAGTTTCCAGCATCATAAATTTAGTTTCCAAAAAATTAAGGAAATCTTCCAAGACGGGCAACTCTCGCGGGGCTTTTAAGGCTTGTAGGTAATCCTCGTATGTATCTGCATCCAATTTTTGAGACAATAAACATACCAGGAATGGGTCCCAGGAAGACACATCGACTCCCAGATTCCTGATAGCATTCACGCTCTCATATGTAGTGTCGTGAATGCGTTTTATATGATTTGATGATTGATGCTGGTTTGCGGGGATATTCATGAGATTGTTAAGATAAGATGTAAAGATCAGTCGTTTATTATTATAACGATGATTGAGGATATTCCAGCATACGGGATAATTGTTGGAGCTTATTTGGAGATGTTGGATCAATTTTTCGGGCTCACCTTTGATCTTACTCTTTAGAAACTGCATCTTTTGTGCATTTGACAAAGAGGGGTTGTTGTGCACTGCTTCGGTAAAAAGGTCTTTGAACGAAATCCACTTATTGTAGTTTCCATCAAAGGTGACTATCTCCATTTTGGGAGTAGATTTTTCAATATGCGCAACGGACCACATTTTCTTATTGATGTCTTTCTTTATTTTGTTATAATACTCCTCGTAATGGGTGAATTGCTCTTCGTATTTGGGGTTTGATCCGCCATACTCGTTGTCCAGCTCCCAATGAAGCGAGTCAATAGCCGCCCAACGGGATTGTATAGTCTTCAGGATATCTTCAAATTCCCATTTTTCCGTGACGAGATCAAGGTTGATATTGGAAGAAGTTCTCAAGAAAGCCTTAAAATTGGTAGCTTGCTTTTTGAAGAGAGTTTCAGCTTTACTCTCTTCAAGAGCAGGGGTTTTAGAAGCAGCGTGGGATGCGAGGTTCGAGGTTTGAGATTCCGCAGTAGGTTGGAACGAAGGAGGTTTCAATTCCGGGGTTTGCGGTCTGTTTGCGAGAGGGTTATAGCTTTGTATAATAGTCTTAATGTTGTTATATTTCTCCTTCATTTGATCGTATTGGTCAGTACTGAAATATGTATGAGATTGATCACCAAAAGATATCAAAGTCATGTGATTATTATGGAACTCTGTAAAGGATTGTTCCAATACAGCTAATCGACGACGTAAGTATTCTGCGGTCTTGCGCTCTGCACCATCCTTCTTGAAATTGGTGAAGAGCTTATCTACGGCTTCGATTAGTTGTTGTTGGGTTGCTAAAATGTCATCCATTTCCGACATTTTAAAGATATAAAAGAGACCTTACTTGTGCTGATGGCTTCTTTGGAGATCAAATGTCCTTGCGATGGCTGCAAGAACAAACCTGGAGTAGCAGCGCAATGAGATGACGCGATGCTTTCGTATAAACCAGGTTCAATCAGGATCAGCAGGATGATGAACTTTTCGGAAAGTAAATCCGATCAGTTCTGTTTACCAGGGTCTGGTAATAAATTCCAAGCGAGACACTCACACAGCACAGTTAGTAGATGCGCGCGTAATGATCCCGCTCCGACGGCTCGAAGGACCAATGTTCGGGGTTGGGGTGAGATAAATATAAACTAGGATTAAAGATTATAAAGATAGGTATAATTCAGTAACTTAACTGGGATAACTATTAAAACTAATGAGGTGAATGAGATGAGGTTGAGTCGCGCCCGATATGCTGGCCGAAAGCGTACTGACTATTTTACTTAGGTAATACATAAAATATTCAGGGCATAGCGCGCGATGTCGCAATTATGCTGACATGTTTATTATTGTTCGGTGATTATCCCGAACAGTCGGGTAAAAAGGGAGTCAGTAATAGCGTGACGGGGGAAGAGGAAAACGTGATGCGCTGACCCCAAGTAACATGGGACAAGGGCAGGAAGATGATGATGTTGGATGAAAATATTTACAGTTATTATTTCTAAAACTATAACTAATTATATATTTCGTACCGTTAGTGCATTCGTCCAATTGTTTCTTGAGCTGATCGATCTCTTGCTGGAATCTGTAAATATGGAAAAACAAGCATTACTAAAATATAATAAAAATAATATGGATTGAAAAACTTCGTGACAATACAATCGGCAAAAAGTTTATTTTACAAATAACCAATTATCTAAAGTACAACTGTTTTCTAAACTGTCCCTCGGCAAACTTCGTGTTTCATCAGATGTCGGATATCTATCAGTTGCTCTTTGCACTTGCTGCAGACCGGACGCTCTCAATCAACTTCAAAGTATATAGACACTAGCTGTTCCCCGCGGCTTCGCTCCCGTGGGCCACCCCACAGGACCCGTTTTCGGGATAAAAAAATAGCCTATGTTACTCAGGAATAACGTAACTTTCTATTGGTGAAAGAATTTTTTAAATCTGTCCAGTAGTTTCGGAGCCTATTCGGTACAAACAAAAAAATCTTTCCTCTTTATAATATTATATAGTATAGATAACAGAATTAACCGGTAACGGTTTTTGTCGCCAACCTTCAATGCGCAACCATGCTGAATTACAAAAAAGATTCAGTTTTAGGCGCGCGCCCCGCCTAAGCCCAGCTCTTTTAACGTTTAGACTCCGAACAAAATAAATGATAAAACCGACTGTAACATTTATTAACCGGTTATTTTTAAACCGGTTACAAGACTTGGTTTGACGTGTAGTAAGTGGATTTTTGATTGCGTTTCTAAGTTTTATTGTGTTTATTTATAAGTTTACCTGGTAAGCAACGCGTCTCCGGGCTCGCTGTTGACGTGAGTCTTGTTCTCGATGTTCTTGGCGCGGTTGGCATAGCGCAGAGTGCTGATCGTTTCCACGTAGTTCGTGTCAGCTGGCCCGATTGTTGCAATCTGTGGATGAATTTAAATTCCTTGTGTTTTTAAAGAAATTATAGATTCTCAAAGTTTTTTGAAAACCTATGCTATGTGCTGAAATCCCCAACGAAAAGGAAGCGTGGCCGCACCGTGTCGGCGACAAGTGACGAGCTTCGGAAAGACGTGAAGCGAGGTGAAGCGTGAAGCTCAAGAGCGGGCGCCGTGGCGGACTTCTGTGGACGCCCTCTGCCGCATCGACGGGGGCATAGGACATGGGCGTACCGAGGGGGGGCAGGGAGGGGCAGCTGCCCCCCCCCCCTGGAAATCTCGCAGAACATGTATGAACTCGCCTAATTACTAATCAAAGTGCCTTATGCTCTAACTTTTAAATAAACCGCGCAGTAGACACTGGCAAAATGCATGGTGTAATTGCCAAAAAACCGCGCGCGACGATGGCGGTCGAAGATTACCGAATCTAGCCGAGCGTTGAACGCTCGGCTGTATTCGGTAATCTTCGGTAGGGAGTTGCGAGTTGAGGTTGCGAGCGACTAGCATTTATTTGAAATAAATTATTTCATTTGACATGTTATTGTTTTGAAAGAGCTAAGGCTAAAACTCAATCAAACGTGATTAAAAAATATTCATTCAGTGTCTATATTTAAGTATAGAAATCTGTCTGATTGATATTGTGTTGTGATTGTGACACGCACATACATTCTGCTGAGCAATAATAAAGATAGATATGGACATTCGAAAATTTACTTTTATTTATTTAACTACCTATAAAGCAGGATCATTTGCGGCTGTTTGCCCTACACACTACACTACATATACCTAATGTTTCATGTAGGTATGTTTGTGTAGTGTGAATGACAAAAAATCTGACTACCTAGGCCAGGTCTACCTAGGCCAGAAGCTGGGTACGCCCATGGCATAGGATATTAAGGGCCGATTTTCCAATAATCTTAAGAGGAAATGCGGGCAGAGAGCTCCGACTGAGTTTCCTTAGTAAAAAGTCATAAATCGAGGATTGGCTCTCGCCTCTTTCAATATTGGACCAATTTAAAATCGACGACACGGTTGGCGTAGTGGTTGAGCGATCGGCTGCTGCGCTGCGTGTCGCGGGTTCGATTCCCGCACGGAAAAAATATTTGTTTGGTCTACAGATAATTGTGCCGGATCTGGGTGTCTTGTGTATGTGAATTTAAATATTTGTGAACGCACCTACGATACAGGAAGAAATTCCTAGTGTGGGGCCAAGCTTAAAAAAAAACCGGCCAAGTGCGACTCGGACTCGCGCACGAAGGGTTCCGTACCATTATCGCGAAAAACGGCAAAAAAATCACGATTGTTGTATGTGAGCCCCACTTAAATATTTATTTAATTCTGTTTTTAGTATTTGTTGTTATAACGGCAACAGAAATACATCATCTGTGAAAATTTCAACTGTCTAGCTATCACGGTTCATGAGATACAGCCTGGTGACAGACAGACAGACGGACCGCGGAGTCTCAGTAATAGGGTTCCGTTTTTACCCTTTGGGTACGGAACCCTAAAAAGATGTTCCATAAACTGGAAAAGAAAGATATATACTATGGCCTTATGTTTTTCTTTTTTCATCTAAAGTTGTCAAATTTGTATAATAGGCCTCTGTTGACAGCGTAATTTTGAGCATTTTTGAGGGTTCTAGTGATTCTAATGATAATGTATCATGAAAAAGGAAAACACAGGGACATAGTATATGTCTTTCTTTATCAGTTTATGTATGAATATCTTTGAAATTGGTTCAATATTGGAGGAGAAAATAGAAGAGAACCAAACCTCGAATTATGAGTTTTTACTAAGGCAATTCATTCGGCGCTCTGCGACCGCATTTCCTCTTAACTGAGGTATATATTTTCTATACAAAAGCTGTCAAACCGCCATTTTTATTCCTCGAAGTTAACAAAATCATGCCAGTAAACGAGATCTCTCAAAAATTTGCCTGACATGTTATTACAAGCTATTTTTACAAGCTTTTATTTAACTTGCAATGTATGTATGTATGTAAGTGTGTTCAGGTCAAATCTTTCAACTGAATTTTAAAGCAGTTATCCTCCACCGATTAAGATGAAATTTTGCATACACGTTTAGTTTGAATGACAATGCATGGCATGTTAGCTAAGTGAATTTTTTTGTTGGTATTTTGAATTCCAACGTGACGGCCCAAGATACAATACAAATACAAAAATACAAAATACTTTATTATTCCAATTAGAAACTACATTACATGTTAATGTGACTGGAGTCCCCATTTAGGCAAACAATGCCTGTATTAGAAGGCTCCGCTCTTTCAACATCATTGTCTTACACTTATTCTAAACGAGCTGATACAATTACTAAAGTGAACTGCGGGTGTGTAAGGGCAAAATATGCAATGTAAGTACACTTATTTATAACATAGCAATACTAATAAAATAAAAAATATATAAGTAAAGTTGCAATTTAAATTATAAACAGTAAAATAAAACTTGTAAAACTTATTCCCAGTTTATGCAGGTGATGTAAAGTGTGGTGTGGTAAGTAGTGTGGTATGTGGTGAGGCGTGCGATGTGGTGTGAAAGTGTGATGTGTGGCGTGGTGTGTGTTGTGTTGTGAGGTGTGTGATGTGTGGTATGGTTTGTGGTGTGGTGTGGTGTGACTGGTGTGTATGATGAGGTGTGTGGTATAGTATATTTCGGCTAAACAACGTGTTCCAGGAGTGCCTCGGTTTCCTCATAGGTAAGTGGTTTTATCCAGTCTATTACACTTTTTCTACAGTCGTAGTAACTTTTATTATATACATAAACGTGTTTGTTAATTTTGTTATACAGCTGGGCAGAGCGTTTATTGAATTGTTTGCATGCAAATCTGGTTTTAGTTTGGGGAACTTTGAGAATTATATCTATTCTTCTTTTGGCTTTTTGCTTATCATTATATGGTACGTTTTTATGTTTTTTTAGTATGGTTTGGGTTATGTACAGTTTCCTTACAGAGAGTAAATTACTAATTTGGTATAAGCTTGCGGTGGAGAATCTTTTATTTTTAAAATACATTATTTTTATTAATGCACGCTGCGCTCGTTCTATGTTTATAAACTTTGTTTTTGCTGTACCGCCCCAAATTGGGATACAATATAATAGACAGACAGATGGCAGATTATTTATTTTTTTGCACTGCCATGGTATGGGTATTAAATGAAAAGGTTTGCTGAGAAGAATACGAGAATAAGAGAGACTGTTATCGTGTTGCTTCTCACCATGACAGTCTTGGAGTTGCCTCCGAGCGAGTCCTGCAGCAGCCTGGTGAGCTTGGAGTTCCTGTACGGGATGTGAGTGGACTTGCCGTCGACCAGCGCTGAGATAACGTTGCCCAGCACTGAGAGGGATTGGTTGATCTTCGTGGCTTCCTTCAGACGGGTGCCCGTCGCTTGTGTCTTGCTTTGGCGTTCTGAACCCTGAGGGGAAGAGATAGAGATGAATTTCGTTAGTTTGCAGGAATAAAAAGTTGTAACTATCTCACTAATATTATAGATAAGAATGTTTGGATGTACAGTATAAACATTTTCCCTCGGCAAAGTTCGTGTTTCGTCAGTAGTCGGATATCCATCAGTTGCCCATTGCACATGGTGCAACCCGGACGCTCTCAATCAACTTAGAAGTATATAGAGTTGATAATAATTTGTACTTTTAAAAAATGGGAGGAAAGCTGCTATTTCAACAGCTTTATATAGTTCACACGGCAATCAAAACAAAAACAACAATAAAGTACTTAGTTCTGAATTCAAATTGTTATACACGATAAATCTAATAATTGATGGACTAGAAATTAGCATTCGTTTGTATTCGGCAATGCAATGATTGCCGAGGGACAGAAAGATAATAATTGTACTGTATGTTTGTGTTTGTTCAGTGTGTTACTCAATCATGCCAGAACGGATGAACGGATCTGGATGAAATATGGCACAGGGATAGATAATAATTAATGTAATATTTATTTACTGTAATTAATTTACTATGTGTTGTCCTATGACATAATTTACGTATATTTTTATTTAGACTGACATAATTTACGTATTGTTTTGTATATTATTATGACATTTTAATTTATGACATGGTATGATTTTAGTGATAATTTATGACATTCTATAGTTTTTGTAATAATGTATGGCATTGTATATTTTTAATAATAATTAATAATATATATATATATTAATAATAATTTGTGACATTGTATAATTTAAACAATAATTTTGCATGCCTAAACTGGTACAACACAGTGAACTGCGCATTTACCTAACATCTGGAAATGTATAATTATATACTGTGTTGAGCAATAAAGATTTGAATTTGAATAATATTTTATAATTTTATATTATTATTTTATTTTTATTATAATTAATTAATAATTATCGTCTCACGTTAAGCCGTTGGTCCCGGCTGTCATTTGTAGATCTTTGACAGTCGTTACGAGTAGTCAGAAGCTTGAGATCTGACACCAGTCTAGCCAAGGGGTTCCGTGTTAACCAGTTACTGGGTTGTGGAGGTCAGATAGGCAGTCGCTCCATGTAAAACACTGGTACTCAGCTGAATCCGGTTAGACTGGAAGCCGACCCCAATATAGTTGGGAAAAGGCTAGGCAGATTTTTAATAATTATCGTCTGTAATAGCACATAGGCTACTTCTCATCCTGGTATAATATCCCTTGGGCAAAGATAATATAATACTAGCATACAGATGTGTCATCCCATACAAAGAAACCGTGCCGACGTACTGTACTGATTATACTGATTATAGACGGTGATCTATCTAATGCCGTGAAACGGAACCGAACGCGATCGATTTACAATAAATAATCGGTATAATCAGATGAAAAACGTTAATTACGTCGGCACGGTTTTTTGTATGAAATGATGCATCTGTATGCTAGTATTATATTATCTGTGCCTTGGGATAAGAAAACACTTTTCACGCGGGCGAAGCCGCTGGCAGAAGCTAGTATTTTTAAAACAAGATCACGTCCTGGGCAGTTTATTGAACACAGCTTTTTTCAGTTGCCTAGTCTCCCTAAAAGCTACCTTACCGCCAAGTTCATAAGGTGCAGTTTCCCCATCTTGTTGTAAATATCTTTCTTGCTAGACGCCAACGTGAATGAGACGATTACGAGGGACTTAGCAAGAACTTTCGGCATTCGTCATTGATGCTAGTCAAAATAGGACCTTTCTGCCAGATCCACAAGGTGCAATTTCCCCTGTCCTTCTCCATTTCGACTGTGATGGAGAAGATCGCGTGAGATCGGGAACTTTCGGTGTTCGTCGCTGTTTTTTAGTCAAAATAAGACCTTTGTGCCAAATAATTGCCACTCAAAAAGGAACCTTACCGCCAGATCCACAAGGTGCAATTTCCCCATCTTGTTATCGCTACCTTTCTTTCTGCTCTCGACCGTGATGGAGAAGATCGCGTGAGATCGGGAACTTTCGGTGTTCATCGCTGTTTCTAGTCAAAACAAGACCTTTGTGCCAAATAATTGCCACTAAAAAAGGAACCTTACCGCCCGATCCACAAGGTGCAATTTCCACATCTTGACGTACATCTTGTTATCGCTACCTTTCTTTCTGCTCTCGACCGTGATGGAGAAGATCGCGTGAGATCGGGAACTTTCGGTGTTCATCGATGTTTCTAGTCAAAACAAGACCTTTGTGCCAAATAATTGCCACTAAAAAAGGAACCTTACCGCCAGATCCACAAGGTGCAGTTTCCCCATCTTGACATGCATCTTGTTGTCGCTACCTTTCTTTCTGCTCTCGACCGTGATGGAGAAGATCGCGTGAGATCGGGAACTTTCGGTGTTCATCGCTGTTTCTAGTCAAAATAAGACCTTTGTGGCAAATAATTGCCACTCAAAAATGAACCTTACCGCCAGATCCACAAGGTGCAGTTTCCCCATCTTGACGTGCATCTTGTTGTCGCTACCTTTCTTGCTGCTCTCGACCGTGATGGAGAAGATCGCGTGAGATCGGGAACTCTCGGTGTTCATCGCTGTTGCTCCGATGTGTCGGTTCTTGTTGCCGACCGCCATTATTTTTTCTAGTTCGTCTGCGTTGTGGACGACGTAGCCTGCGAATAAGGGGAGCGTTTATTTGTTTAAAAAATGAAAAACAGAATGGGACCAAAGTAGCTGAGCGTGGGAATATCGTTTTTTTTTTTAAAACGTTGCCCCACACTAGGAATTTCTTCCTGTATCGTGGGTGCGTTTACAAACATATAAACTCACATACACAACACCCAGAGCCGGAACAACTATCTGTAGGTCATACAAATATTTGTTCCGTGCGGGAATCGAACCCGCGACACGCAGCGCAGCAGTCAATCGCTCAACCACTGCGCCAACCGTGCGCCCAATATAAAGGTATAGTACCTGGGCGACCAAGCTCTGCTCGGGTGAAAATAGAGAAAACGACGTTTTCTAAAAAAAAGCTAGCTAGATCGATTTATCGTCCCGAAAGCCCCTGCATACTAAATTTATAAATTTCATGAAAATCTTTCTTACATATATACAAGAATTGCTCGTTGAAAGGTGTTAGATGTAATTTTTTAATCGTGGTGCTAGGGTAACTGGACTTATCCCAGTAGGAAACGACCCTTTGTGTCTTTTGGCCTTTGGAAATTATGTTTTTGTTTTCCTACTCCTCCGTTATTCTTTTCTGATTAATTTCGTTGCGGGATCCAAGACAGATAAATTCATTCGCCGGGACTTCGTCGAGCTTCATTGCCTCGGCGCTATTCTGGTGGTCGCCACTGTTGACTCTGGCTTTCAGGAGTTGCAGTGGTTTGGGAATAGTGCGGTGAGATGACCAAATAAATAAAAAACGTTACTTTTAGTCAGAGACCAGAAAATCTGACTCCAGTCTTCCCAAGAGCTATCATAATACCTAGTAACTAGATTGCGAAGGCCAGAATATTTTTTTATAACAAATACCTTGTGAGATATAAAAATAAAAAACGTTTTTTACAAAAATTACAACCGACTTCCAAACAAAAACACTACAAAGTGAATAATAATTTCAATTTCGGAAGTCGGTGTTCCTGTTTTCGTTTCTTCGTTTTTTGACACCGACTTTTGTTTTTTGACTTTTGTAGACATGCTGGTCCTGCTCCATAGGGCATTCTTTAGTGTACACCAAAAAAAACTGGTTAAATTGTATTATATTCATAATTATAGTAATACTTTATTTTTGCATTTTCTTCTCTTTTTGTTTAATATGACTCGCACACTGTTCCGTTGTTGTTGAATTAGGTAGTTTGCCAGTGTTTGCAATATTTGTAAGTATGTGAGAACCATGTTCCTATTTATCAAGTGAAGGAATTTACCTGTTAGTGCTTATAATACTTTATACCTATAAGTAGTATAGTAGTGCTGGGTGCATCGGCCTCACGTATATGAATGTATGTATATAAATGTTGTAAAACACTTTTTTTTTAATAGATTAAGTATGCAGTTTCTTGTCCGTTCTTCTCAAGAACGAGCTACATTGCCGATTGGACGGTAGAATCAATTATTATTAACTTAAAATTTATATTTTTGTCGTTCAAAAGTGCCGATTAATGGCGTAGTTGAAATAAAGAATTTTTGACTTTGTCTTTTTGTTTTTGTCAGATAGGTGCATTGTAAATACTATTATTAAGGCTGCATCCGCTAAGACGATCGGTACATCGTTGGAAACAGGTAAGTCAGATGATGATGAAAGAATCAAACCTGTCAAGTCCTTAACGAACACGCCGATATCAGGGCGTTCCTTGACCTCGAGGCTCTGGTGAGGGTTGTTGCCGAGGAGATCACGGACTTCCTCGTTGTAGATCTCTAGGTATGTCACGCATACCAAGAACCTGGACGAAAACGGAGACATTGTTAGTTAAATGAACAAAACATAACGGCGACATGTGGGTGTACTATAGGCAGATTTGTGCAGTATTTGAAATACTTTTAGTTAAAATACATAATTGAAATACAAATACGTATTCGGTGTTTATAATTCAAATACATAATTGAAATACAAATACATATTCGGTGTTTGTAATTCAAATACATAATTGAAATATAACTACGTATTCGGTGTTTGTAATTCAATTACTTGTGAAAAAAAATATTTATTATTGGTATTTCAAATACCTGACGTTGAGGTATTTTGTTGTTAGTGTTTCAAATACTTATGGCTTCAAAATACATTTGAACATAAATATATTAAGCGATCTTATTAATGGGTACATTCTGCAGAAAATAGCGCTCGATAGCTTTCGTTAGCAAAATGGCGACTGCAAAATATGTAAATTTTTTAAGTTGGCAAAATGCACCTGCACTGTAAGTCAAATACTAAAAAAATATTTTTAGTCCGTCAAGTAGATTAATAAAAAATATTGGACACATATTTTTTTTCAGATATATTTTTCTGAAAGTGACGACGATATAATGCGTTGAAATATCGTGTGACGTCACGCCGCTAGTACACTTTATACTGTCTTAGTGACTTCACAAGCCCCCACTCCTGAACTTTGATGCGGTTTAACTTTGTAAATTAGTATTAATTTATTAAACCAAAAAATACACGTCCATATGTTTATTCGATTATCTCACTGACGGACTAAATATAATTACATTTTTTCTACCCAGTAAACATCCCTATTGTCAATTATCTCGTCATAACCTGACTGACCTGACAACTGACTGTATTTTGTAATTTGTATTTTATATAAAAATAGTTAAAATAATTATGAATTTCAAATGCACGACTTATAAAACATTTTGTATTTGGCATTTTAAATACATGCGAGATAGTAATTTGTATTTAATTTAGACTATAGGAGTACCTCTGCCCAACTATTCGAAGCGTGTTTTTTTTAATTTATGTATTCAAAATCTGTTTACCTATTACATTCATAAATTCTTCCAACCAGTAAAACAGTTTTTTTTTTTAAATAAAAAACGTTGCCCCACACTAGGAATTTCTGCCTGTATCGTGGGTGCGTTTAAAAACATATAAACTCACATACACAACACCCAGAGCCGGAAATAACTATCTGTAAGTCATACTAATAATTGTTCCGTGCGGGAATAGAACCCGCGACACGCAGCGCAGCAGTCAATCGCTCAACCACTGCGCCAACCGTGCGCCCAATACGTGCGTGGCAGTTTCTCTCGTGTCACAATATATTTACAAATGATATTTTTAACAATGTGATGTGATGATACGAAATAGGGTAGTTGACAAAAAATATATATTTAGTCCGTCAGTTAGATAAACAAAAATATTGGACACGTTTTTTTAGCCACGTTAACAATTAATTACGACGATACAGTGCGTTGAAACAACGTGTGACGTCACGGTGTGCTACTCTTTATACTGACAAAGTGACGTCACAAGCCTCCACTCCTGAACTTTGAATCGCTGTATCTTTGTCATTTTTACCTGACTGCCGAAGGAGGGTAATGTGTCTATCAGTCTATGTATGTAAGAATGTATGTATGTTTGTTCCTACGTGGCGCTCTAGAGACCAAACGCGTGGACCGATTTTGATGGTTCTTACGTCAATCTATTCGTCTTAACCCCGCGAGTGTCACTGGCTACATTAAAATTGGAAAATAGTAAAATGGCGGTTCTTGGGCTCCATATTGTGGGGGGGACAATTTTTTTTTTTCTTTCTTACCTATCGTGTGGGGTATCAAAATAAAGGTTTTTAAGAGGTGTGCAGTCGGAGGATACGTCAGCTCGTGAATACGTATCCTCGGTTTTTGATTTTTTTAATTAACTGTTTTTTTTTGCCACGTAAACAATTAATTACCACGATAACAATGCGTTGAAACAACGTGTGACGTCACGGTGTGCTACTCTTTATACTGACAAAGTGACGTCACAAGCCTCCACTCCTGAACTTTGAATCGCTGTATCTTTGTCATTTTTTATTTATTTGATAATCTTATTGACGGACATTGTTCACTCATTTTTCTACCCAGTAAACCTCCCTATTAGGAGACTGGATCAAGGGAAGTAAACAATGCAAACAGTAACTGGTTGGGAACTTTTCTTGACGCTCAGATATGGGTATCAAATGAAAGGATTTGCTGAGAAGAATACGAGATTTTATCTTTATACAGTAAACTTTCTCTAATGCACATCATTATTCCGTATCCAAAACATCGTCAACTCCACCTCGACTCAAGCTACACGCGAGTATAATTGGAGGGCACAATATCTCCGTATCTAGGTCACCGCCAGGGCCAGGCCACCTCGACGACAAGACGACTGCGATGGCCCATCGATCCGCGGAATAAGGGACGAGGGGAGAGGGCTGTACTTTGTGTTATTTAGAGCAAATACTTTTGTGCTTTGCACGAGAGGAGGCTAAATAATCCCAAAAAACATAACATATAATGAATATAAGTCTCGTGGCGCAGTTCTTCTACCGCAAAAAGTAGTGTGTAGTGGGACAACATTTTTTATCCAATCCCATCGTGTGGGGTATCAAAGTGAAGGGTTTTAAGGTTACACTAGTCGATTTTTCTGCCATACAAACGTAGTCTGGCGATTACTTCACTGTTTGACGATGTACGTTCAAAATTAAAATTGATATCAATTTGTCTCATCATTATCTAGCCCTGTATGGAAACAAAAAAATAAAATATTTGAAAGGAAAGTTCCATATTTCAACACTAATTTTAACGTATCTTTGGGCGGAAATAAATACCATAAGAAGAAGGAAAATAACAATACGGCCTCCATACAGGGATAGATTAGTAATTCAACAATGAAAATAATTTTATTATAAAAATATACATTCAGTCGTTCTTTCACGATATCTTGACTCCCAAAGGTCTGTTTATAAAATTTCGCGCGCTCGTTTTCGTCCTAAATCATCATCCATTTCGATACAAATTTGCAAAAGTGCTAATTCGTACGCGAACTAGCTTCTTACTGCTCATCACAGTATCTATCTCTTTCGCACGTGTTTGCGGATGAGATAGCATGCATTTTAACCTCGCGCACAAAATAGTTCGTGCCGTCGACTAGGGGAACCTTAAGAGGCGATTTCAAAAATATAAAACACTTATATGTTTAAATGTACGAAAATATAAAAAAATACTAAAAAGATTTAAAGAAAAAAAAAATATTCATAAATTAAAATGCTGTGTTGTCGGAGGATACGTATTCGCGAGCTGGTTGAGTAAAACCAGATATATTTTTGTCCCCCACAATATGGCGCCCAAAATCCGTCATTTTTCTATTTTCCAATTTTAATGTAGCTAGTGACACTCGCCGGGTTAAGACAAATCGATTGACGTATGAATTATCAAAATCGGACAACGCGTTTGGTCTCTAGAACGCCACATAGGAACAAACATACCTACATACATACGTAGACTGATAAACACATTACCCTCCTTCGGCAGTCGGGTAAAAAGTAGTGAGATCGAATGTAAAATCAAGTAGGATATTATAATAGTCACAGCGGATCTTTGTGTCTCTGAAGTTGGCTCTGCGAACCATTGCGCAAGAAATAGTTTGTCATCGAGTATACTGCATACAGTAAGCGAGATAGGACGATGCGACAAACGTAAGCGAGGGGAAGAGACAGTTATACAATGCTATCTTCACTTTTAACATTGACACAAAAATAGCTACTGCGCAGGGTCTTGCAGCCAACTTCAGAGACGAGAAAGAGTATTTTATTACACCGCTTGAAAAATTCACCAGCCACAAAGCACACAAGTTTGTGGTTTGTGAAACCTCAAAAATCGCATTACGATTTATAACCGCGGGGATTTTATTCGCGCGAATTTTTATCCGCGTACTAAATAATAACTAACACGCACTGCGGATAAAATCCCGCGCGATTTTTGTCACTTTCTTCCTGTTCATAGAACTCAAAATATTCGCGCAAATTTAATCCACGCCTCGGTGCGGTGGGTTCTGTGGCAAACTGGCAAAACAAGGATTTCTTGCAGGAATTATTTCCGCGCGATTTGTTTACCCCAATGCACACAATTCCATGTGTCGCAGAACGTGCGGAAAAAAATCGCGCGTATAAAAACCACAGTGCGTGTTAAGCCTTAGTGAAAAAGCCACTAAGTTTGGCGTGGCCACGACTCCAATAGAAGAAGCAGTTCCTATCGACAGTTACTTACTTCTCATCCTCTTTAGCCTTAGCGATATGGCTGAAGATATGGGCGAAGGAGTTCGGTATGATGCCCCGTAGCTCAGGAGCCGTATTACTCCCAGCCATGGTGTACGTCTTGCCCGTACCAGTCTGGCCGTACGCGAAGATCGTGCCGTTGTAGCCTTTCAGGACCTCCTCTACGATCGGTGATGCTGTCTGTACGTAGATGTCCATCTGGAGAAGAGAAAAGGGATTTTCGTGTACTGTAATTCCAAGTGCTGTGAGAAAGGTGTCGGGCTGAAAATTGGCGGCGTTGATCAGCGTAGTAGCCATGCTGCAAACTGCTCAACATCTGCAGAGACCGCTGCTTTTGGCATACTGAAGAAAATATTGTGCTACAGTCTACAGATCTAATTTGTGTTTATACGATACCCCCGACGGAAAAAGAGCGAGTTTTATAAGTTTGACGAGTGTATTTGTGTATGTGTGTTTTTATGTATCTGTCTGTGGCATCATAGCTTCTAAACGGATGAACTGATTTTGTTTTAGTTTTTCTTGCTTGAAAGGTGACTTTATCGAGTGTTCTTAGCAATGTTTGATATAAATCAGTACAGCCGTTCTAAAGTTATGAGCGTTTTACTGTTCGAAACGGGGTGTTTTTGCAAGATATCGTTTTATAATTACTTGTTTCGATGGATTGTCGAACGAAGCGTGTTTACTACTACATAAATAATGTAGTTTAAAAACTGGCCAAGTGCGAGTCGGACTCGCGCACGAAGGGTTCCATACCACTAACGCAAAAAAAAAATCTTAAATATTTATTTTATTCTGTTTTTAGTATTTGTTGTTACAGTGGCAACAGAAATACGTCATCTGTAAAAATTTCAACTGTCTAGCTATCACGGTTCATGAGATACAGCCTGGTGACAGAAAGACGGATCGTGGAGTCGTCCCGTTTTTACCCTTTGGGTACGGAACACTAAAAAGGTATATGTGTCAGTGGTTTTTTAAATTTTCAATTTTACTTGCGTTTTCTTGTAAATAACCGATGTCAATAAATGTTTTAATTTTTTATTTCATATCATCATCTGCCCAACTAAAATATAAATGTGTATGGATGGAGAGGGAGGGGACGGCCAAAGAAAAGATGGATGGACTGGATGAGGAGTGATATGAGAAAAAAAGGAGTCAGTGATAGCGTGGCAGGTGACAGGACGATATGGAAGAAGAAAACGTATGGCGCCGACCCCAAGTAACATGGGACAAGGGCAGGAAGATGATACTGTTCATCATCTGCCCAACCCATTTGTATCTGCATTGGGGTCAGCTTCCAGTGTAATCGTTTGCAGCTGAGTAATAGGAAATAGTATTTTATATTGAGCGGTCGATCTGCATCAGCGTTGCCAGTCGTGTCTTCGAAACATTTTGAGTGAAAAAAGCGGGATTCTTTTGTCGAAAGCGGAACATACTTTGAAACATTTTGAGTGAAAAAAGCGGGATTCTTTTGTCGAAAGCGGAACATACTTTGAAACTTTTTGAGTGAAAAAAACGGGATTCTTTTTTCGAAAGCGGAACATACTTTGAAACTTTTTGAGTGAAAAAAGCGGGCTTCTTTTGTCGAAAGCGGGACATAGTAAAAAAACGTATATAATCAGAAGGTTTTACATATATATCTTTGTATTTTAGTTTTAAATTACGTTTACATGACAATAGATGCCTAAAATAGCCATTGAAAATGTATTTTTATAAACATATGATATTTTAAATCAAATTTTCCCTATCGTTAGGTAGTTGAGTCTTCTTCGTCTTCTGAATAAAAAAAAATAAAAAACAAAAATTTAAGTCAAAAAAGTTTTATTCATTAGAAAAATGTGGTTTTTCAAACAATAGTCTGGGGAGTGAGTGTTACAATAATAAAATAATTGTTTATAAGAATTACTTATTCTTGATAATTCTGTGAAGATTTAACTTTTTTCAAGTTTTTTTCTTTAATAAAGGTGAAGAACTCTGCACAGGATAACTCTATATTAAACTGTATTAGTAATTCTGTTTCATTAAAATTGTCTGTGTCCCCCGGCCGCGCTTTCTCAGCCCGCTGCACGCACGGTCGAGTTATCCCCGAAAAGCGGGACTCAGCCTGTCCCGCGCGGGACATTGCGCTCGACACATAAAAATCGGGACGTCTGGCAACGCTGATCTGCATCCTAATTGCGTAACAGTTTTGACAGCTCGAATCACGCACGCAGGGAGCGTGCGTGATTCATTTTGACAACTAAAAAGTATTCATTTAATGCGTGTCGCTGTCGAGTAGACGGCTTTTTGAAAAAAAAACTAAAGCACGCGTGCGCTTACCTCCAAAACCCAGTTAATGTGTACCACGATACAGCGAAATGACATTCCTATTAGCGTATTATTAAGCTGGTACAGTATAACCGACACTGGCATCCTCTCTAAGAAGAGTGGGCAGTATGAGTGGGCTACCATGTAGTTAGTAGTCTGTCACATATCTTCGAATTTCTAGGACACGATAAGACATGACCTTCATAAGCTTAAATGCAGTTTCCAACCCAGCAGCATATAATGCTAACTTTTGAAGATTTTTTGTTTTTTTGGGACAAACTCCTGAAAGCCAGAATCCACAGTGGCGACCACCAGTAAAGCGCCGAGGCAATGTAGCTCGACGAAGTCCCAGAGAATAAAAACTGTCTTGGATCCCGCAACGAAATTAATCAGAAAATTATAACCTAGGAGTAGGAAAAAAAATACAAATTTCCATTTCCGTCCATATCAAGTAGGAGACAGAACAAACAAGGCCAATAGGCACAAAGGGTCATTTACAACTGGGATAAGCCCAGTTGCCTAGCACCACGGATAACAATTAGCCTTAATATTAATGGGTCCTAACATTGTGAGCTGTTGTTTCCAATAATAGGTATAGCAAAAACGCTTGAACGCACGGAAATTTGTTCTAGTTTCCACAAGTTCCGTATAGTAAACAACTCCTGATGACTTTTGAAGATTATATGAAATACTGTGAGTTATTTAGCCAAAGCGATTTTGCTCATGGATAGACGCAACTGGATTTATATCACACTAGCGACCCGCCCCGGCTTCGCCCGTGACAAATTATATACAAAACTCTTCCTTGTTTCTCACTCTTTATATTAGTTAAAACCGCATGGAAATCCGTTCAGTAGTTTTTGGGTAAATCGCGTACAGACGCGGCGGGGGACTTAAAGCAAAAGTAAAGTATACAAGACAGAGCAGTTGGGCCTGTAATGATGTACAGTACCGAATGCTGGGCCGTGAAAAACCGCCACGTCCAAAAAAAACTTTTTAACAAAAAATCAAACCGACTTCCAAAACAAAACACTACAATGCGAGAAACAATATTTTTTTTCAGAAGTCGGTGGCTTTTGGGCCCATTGTTTTCCGTTATTCAAAATGTTTTTTATTTTCCTCTTTTTTGTTTTGGTAGGTACCACCAATTAACATGAAAATCATTTATAGCCAAAGAACATCTCATGACGATTCCAACAAACCCAAACACGACTAGGATACATTGTTTTATTTCGGAGTTCCAGTGGCCATTGTGGTCTTCTTCATCAGTTCCACTTCACCAAATGATACATTCTGAGTGCAAATAATTGCATTATTGATGAAAATACCAAAATCGCTATGTGTATCGCGCCTGTAATATTTGAGGAGTCTCCTCGATTTCTCTGGGATTCCATCATCAGATCCTGGTTTCCTTATCATGGTACCACCCTTGGGATATCTCCTTTCCAATAAAAAAAGAATCATCAAAATCGGTTCATAAACATAGGCAAAAAAAAAAAACAAAATCGGTCGAATTGAGAAACCTCTTCCTTTTTGGGAAATGGGTTATAAACTACATATCGCAGCAATGAAAATGCTGTGGTGGTCTGGAGGAGTAACGGGAATGGATAGGGTCCGCAACGAATACATCCGAGGTACTTTAAGGGTGGCTCCAATACAGGATAAGTGGACGGAGAGTAGACTGAGATGGTACGGACATGTCATGAGTAGGACAGAAGAACACGTCGTGAGAACGGCTCTGAGCATACCTGAAGGCAAAAGAAGCCGAGGATTACCTCGTTTGACATGGTGGACCAGTATTTTTTTTTGTGCTATCCCACCGCACTATTCCCAAACCACTGCAACTCCTGAAAGCCAGAATCAACAGTGGCGACCACCAGAAAAGCGCCGAGGCAATGAAGCTCGACGAAGTCGCGGAGAATGAATTTAACTGTCTTGGATCCCGCAACGAAATTAATCAGAAAAGAATAACGGAGGAGTAGGAAACAAAAATTACAAATTTGGACCAGTATGACAAAGCTTTTCAAGAAGGAGATACTGCCTGACCCGATAACCCTCGACAGAACGTCTTGGCGTCGTGAAATAAAGAGAGCCGACCCCACCTTAAGTGGGAACAGGCTAGGAAGATGAAGTAATAACCGATTTGAGTTCAACTTTGAATCTATTTCTATGCCAAATTTTATCCAGATCCGTTCAGCGGTTCTATCGTCATTGAGTTACAAACATCCTTCCAAACTTACGCATGTACAATATTAGTAGGATAGTGGGATTCTATAGCAACATAACTACATTTAGACCTCTGCCTACTTCCTCAGGGAATAAAAGCGTGATATTACGAAATTTTAATGAGCAGAGCGACTGGAATAGATTGTGTTTCTATTGACAACACCCACGCCGGTCGTTATAACGTCAGAACCGGGTTACTGGGTCACCGTAGAGGGGACCAACGCCCTTCTCTCCTATGTACCTACAATAGTATTCGACAGCACGGTTTTTTATATTACAACTCTGAGGTCGCTATTGTGAAACAAGTGAAACGATTTTAAGGGCTTTATTCGGTTGAATAGAAAGACATTTTACAAGAAGTGTGTTCGGTAGGCTTATTACGTATCTTTTGCAAAAGCAAAACGATAGCGATTTTTGCGCAATAAAATAAGTGCTCTTCAATACAGAAGTTTTATAGTTGTTGGCGGTATTTTTTTTAAATAAGTGCATTTGACAAACAGCTAGCGATTAGCAAAAGATTGTGTAGGACCTACCATACCTACACTGCAGGTAATGGCGACTTTTAGGACATAAAGCGTTTGATCGCTATGGTTTTGCTCTTGCAAAAGATACGTAATAAGACTGCAGGTCAAGTCTTGCATCTTCCTCAACCGATTAAGATGAAATTTTGCAAACACGTTTAGTTTAAACGACAATGCATGGTTAGCTAAGTAATGTCATTCTTAATCCAATATGGCGGCCCAAGATGGCGGACTAGTTATTTTTTTAGCACTGCCATGATAAGGGTATCAAATGAAAAAGTTTGCTGAGTAGAATACGAAAAAAGCTTGAAATAAAAAAAGATTTTTAATGAATAATTTTATTTATATTACAATAACTGGCCATAAGTGTAAATAAGTTTTTTTTACAATAATGGCCACTTTTACCACCTGCCTATGTTATTATTATTTTATACTAGCTGACCCGGCAAACTTTGTTTTGCCATAAAAACACCAAACATTCATCTACCCTACCTACGCTACCCTACCTACATACCTACCCTACCTATGTAGGTAAGGTAGCAATTATTTGTTTTTCATTTTTTTTTTCATAAGAACCTTCTCCTAACAATAACAAATACATCAAAAAAAGAATAAGCGGAATCGGTCCAGCCGTCCACGCGAGATGCCGTGACCAAGGGAAATAGGGATTCATTTTTAACCGACTACCAAAAAAGGAGGAGGTTCTATGTTCGACATTATGTATGTTTTTTTTTTTTTTTTTTTTTTTTTATGTATGTTCACCGATATCTCCGTCAATTGTGGACCGATTTTGAAAATTCTTTTTTTGTTTGAAAGATTATATTTCGAAATTGGTCCCATTTTAATTTGGTGAAGATCTGATAAAGAACTTCGGAGATATACAACAGAACTCTTCAATAAATAACGGAAAATCTCTCGGGATTGCTGCAATCGCATGTCTGTTTATTGTTTATACTATTTCATAACATAACATCACGCCAGTACGCTCGAAAGGGGTATGCAGATCTCTCATTTCACCGGTTATATTCATTTTTCATGTTATTCGGGTAATCTATTCTGTCGTTATAGGTACTTACTTAACTACTTCCCTATTAGGTAGGTACAACTAAAAAGTGAAAAATAAAAAGCTTTTTTACAAAAAAATACTACCGACTTCCAAATAAGAAAACTAGAAAGTGAAAAATAACTTTATTTTTGGAAGTCGGTGTCCATAACTTAAAAATTTGACCTACCAAAGACACCGACTTCCAAACATAAAGTTATTTTTCACTTTCTAGTTTTCTTATTTGGAAGTCGGTAGTATTTTTTTGTAAAAAAGCTTTTTATTATATATATAGATTATTAATTTATTGCATCATTAGCTTCTTCCAGCGGCTTCATCCGCGTAAATAGTGTTTTATTATGCCAAGGGAACGACACTATCGGGTTATAAAATATGTCCTAAGGGTGTTTATGCACTGCATCCGATCTTTATCCGAATCAGAGTTCCATCCGAATTGGAAATGTTCTGATTTCAGTCGGACGGAGTTCGGATACAGTGCGTAACCTCCCGTAAAAAAACCGGCCAGGAACGAGTCAGACTCGCGCACGAAGGGTTTCGTACCATTATCGCAAAAAACGGCAAAAAGAACACGTTTGTTGTATGCGAGCCCCACTTAAATACTTATTTTATTTTTAGTATTTGTTGTTATAGCGGCAACAGAAATATCTACATCATCTGTGAAAATGTCAACTGTCTATATAGCTATCACGGTGGATGAGATACAACCTGGTGACAGACGGACAGACTGACAGACGGACCGCGGAGGCTTAGTAATAGGGTCCCAGTTGTCCCTTTGGGTACGGAACTCTAAAAAAGTACTACGGCTACTTCGAACCGACAGTTCTCGGATTCGGATCGGATGCAGTGCGTAACCGCTCTACCTCTAATCCAGGACTTGATCTACCCATATACCCAGTTTCATCCAAATTTGTTCAGTCGTTAAGTCGTAATTTTTTGTAAAAAATATATGTTACATTAGACCAATTTCCTAATAATTTGATCTAAGATCACATTTTGAGTTTTTAACCGACTACCAAAAAAGGAGGAGGTTCTATGTTCGACATTATGAGTTTTTTTTTTTTCTTTTTTTTTATGTATGTTCACCGATATCTCCGTCAATTGTGGGCCGATTTTGAAAATTCTTTTTTTGTTTGAAAGATTATATTCCGAAATTGGTCCCATTTTAATTTGGTGAAGATCTGTTAAAGAACTTCGGAGATACACAACATAACTCTTCAATAAATAACGGCAAATCTCTCGGGATTGCTGCAATCGCATGTCTGTTTATTGTTTATACTATTTCATAACATAATATCACGCCAGTACGCTCGAAAGGGGTATGCAGATCTCTCATTTCACCGGTTATATTCATTTTTCATGTTATTCGGGTAATCTATTCTGTCGTTATAGGTACTTACTTAACTACTTCCCTATTAGGTAGGTACAACTAAAAAGTGAAAAATAAAAAGCTTTTTTACAAAAAAATACTACCGACTTCCAAATAAGAAAACTAGAAAGTGAAATATAACTTTATTTTTGGAAGTCGGTGTCCATAACTTAAAAATTTGGTACCTACCAAAGACACCGACTTTCAAAAAAAAAGTTATTTTTCACTTTCTAGTTTTCTTATTTGGAAGTCGGTAGTATTTTTTTGTAAAAAAGCTTTAAAAATTCGTATAACATGGTGTAATTAATTAGTAAAGTCATGTCAAAAACGGACAGACACTACAATCGCACCAAAACCGCTGGGCGTATTTTAATGAAATCGACACCATCTCAAAGAAAATTTAATTATGTACATTTTGATCTGAAGCTTTTTTTTTAAAGTCGTAGAATAATAAGGAACGTACAAAAAACGTGAAAAGGGGACAGACAGAGATCATCGCCCAAGGATTTTCTTTTCACAATTAAGTTGGTTGCTATTTCTATGATCTGTGGTTGCTGGGATTCTATTTGCTGATGCAGCTGAATATATCTTACATATATAATTTTATACAATTGATATTGCCTATCCGGAGACAATTTTTAACTTTTTGTGCCCTTCCATCCAAATTTTGTCTGGCAAATATCACTGTCAGCGATAAGACCGCCATTGTACGCATACAATAAAAATAAATGTAAAATAGCAGTGTTTTTTAGGGTTCCGTACCCAAAGGGTAAAAACGGGACCCTATTACTGAGACTTCGCGGTCCGTCTGTCTGTCTGTCACCAAGCTGTATCTCATGAACCGTGATAGTTAGATAGTTCAAATTTTCACAGCTGATGTATTTTTGTTGCCGCTATAACAACAAATACTAAAAACAGAATAAAATATATATTTAAGTGGGGCTCCCATACAACAAACGTGATTTTTTTGCCGTTTTTTGCGATAATGTTACGGAACCCTTCGTGCGCGAGTCCGAGTCGCACTTGGCCGGTTTTCTATTTTGGTGTACAATCAGGGACAGAGCAGTGGTGGCCCAGTGGTAGTGACCGCGACTTACAAGTTGTAGGTCGTGAGTTCGAACCCAGGCAGGCGCATAACTTTGTGTAAATTATTTCCTCACCACTGCTCTCAAAACGGTGAAGGAAAATATCGTGAGGAAACCGGCAAGTCATGTGACATCCACCAACCCACACTGGGCCCACTTGGTGGATCACTCACAGAGAGGAGGCCTGTGCCCCAGCACTGGGAACAATAAAAGGCTATTTTCTCTTAACATAGAAAAAAATCTTCCTCAGACGATCAGAATACAGTGCAACATTCATTATTATGTAGGTAGGTTATTTAAACAAATATATATGTAAAGCAGTATGTACTCTAGTCATTTCCACACGAAGTACAAATACAAAGATATTTCTCTTAACATAGAAAAAATCTTCCACAGACGATCAGAATACAGTGCAACATTCATTATTATATATGTAGGTTATTTAAACATATATGTATATATGCAGTATGTACTCTAGTCATTGCCACACGATGTACAAATACAAAGATATCCATGTACTCGACAACGCGGAAATAGCTAACTGATAAATTACTTATTTATTTACAAACTTCCTGACACCAGTTTACATGCTATACGTTTTAACAGATAGAAAACATAGCATCACGCTTTTTTACCCAAAGGGATAGGTAGAGTTGTATAGTGCACACTCATTTTAAACCCCCGACGGAAAAAGAGGGTATAAGTTTGACGTGTGTTGCTGTGTATCTGTGTGTCTGTCAGTGGCATCATAGCGCCTAAACGGTTGAACCGATTTTGATTTAGTTATTTTTACCCGACTGCCGAAGGAGGGTAATGTGTTTATCAGTCAATGTATGTATGTATGTATGTAAGTATGTATGTATGTTTGTTCCTATGTGGCGTTCTAGAGACCAAACGCGTGGGCCGATTTTGATAGTTCTTACGTCAATCGATTCGTCTTAACCCCGCGAGTGTCACTGGCTACATAAAAATTGGCAAATAGGAAAATAGCGGTTCTTGGGCGCCATAATGTGGGGGCCCATTTTTTTTTTCTGCCAAACCTGTCGTGGGGGTATCAAAATAAAGGATTGTAAGAGGTGATTTCAAAAATATATATAACACTTATATGTTTAAATGTACCGAAATCTAAAAAAAAATAACTGAAATGTTATAAATAAAAAAAGTAATTTAAAAAAATCAAAAGACTCGACTGCTTAAAAGGCGAACTAAAAAGACGTAAACAAGAAGAAAATCATGCTGTGCAGTCGGAGGATACATCTGGTTTTTTTGGTCAGCCAGCTCGCGAATATGTATCCCCCGACTGCACAGCATGATTTTGTCCTTGTTTACGTCTTTCTAGTCCGTTTCTTTTTAAGCCGTCGGGTATTTGATTTTTTAACTAACTTTTTTCCACTTGCGCATATTCTCAGCAACATGCACGGCTTCTGAGACTTTGATGTTCAACGAGGGTCGGATTTGGTCTGACCAACGAATTCTGCCAACTCATAATGGTTTTATATCGAAATTGTTTTTAATGATTATTTTTGTTTGTTTTTGTTTTTTTGTTTTAATTGTTTTTGTTTTTATTGTTTTTGATGACTTTACCCAGTGGCGTAGCGTGCCTTGGCGGGGCCCCGTATAAAAATTTTGTTTTGGGGGCCTTTATGAAGGGTAAAGATTTTTCACAAAAGAAAACACAATGTTTCCATAAAATTAAAAGAAATATTTATTCATCATGATTATCTATCTGTCACTTTTTCCAAAATTCTTACAAACAATTCAAATTAAATATACACTTGCCTTGCCTTTTTTCGGCAAACTGATTTATTAAATCATTTATAGCTGATGACGACTTAATTTTTTTTAAAGTTGCTGCCTCTTTGGGCAATAGTGACAAGTCTGACAGACGTTCATGTCCCATCAAAGTTCTTAGGTAATTTTTAATAGTTTTAATTTTTAAAGACTTCTTTCAGCAGTTGCGGTTGTGAAAGGGTCACGCATAAAAAGCATGCTGTTATTACCTCCAGAAAACTGGATGCAAGACTATTGAATTTTATCAGCAATAATTCACATAATTCACGTCGGGGGCCCCCATGGCCCGGTGGCCCCGTATAATTGATACGGCAGATACGGCGGTAGCTACGCCCCTGACTTTACCTAACTTTCTGTATTGAATCTTTTGTGTCCACATCATGGTTATGGAACGCCAGCATTGGGGAATCGACGCAAGAAGGATGATGAATTTTTATAGATCTGCCTGCAATACCCGTTTTTTTGTACTATTAAGTATTTTGTCAGATAGCTGCAGATTGGAATAAGTATATTTTGAATTCCGAATCCGAGATAATAAAATTATGAAACAAAGAACTCTATGTCGCATTTAACAAAGTTCAAACTCCATTGCAGCTTACATAGACAGCTTGTACTCATTAAACAAACATTAAAATTATTTCTATCATAGCACACTACCGTCCTTGATAGTAGCATTGTCCATTGGCAACAGTTTCTGAGTTCTGACGAAACGATGACAACACGCGACGTTGCCGCTCCGTAGCATTACGTTGTGGCTAACGTAACGTGCGGGACGGCAACGTCGCTCGGTGGAGCTATTTTTCCTTCATTTTTCAGTAAAGGATTTCGTTCGACGACCATTTGTAAAAATTCTATTTTAGATGCAGTTTTGGCTTCAAGTGAAAGATGTTCAGTATCACATTGATATAGTTAGGTAGAGGAAATTATTTTGAGTATGAATATGGACCAACTGGGAACAGTAGTAACCAGTTTTTTTTTGGAATTGTTTTATCTATTATAAGTTTCTTTCACGTTAAAGATGATAATGCTAAGATACACGGTAGAATCAACTTTTTACCCGACTGCCGAAGGAGGGTAATGTGTTTATCAGTCTATGTATGTATGTATGTTTGTTCCTATGTGGCGTTCTAGAGACCAAACGCGTTGGCCGATTTTGATGATTCTTACGTCAATCGATTCGTCTTACTCCTGCGAGTGTCACTGGCTACATTAAAATGGGAAAATACAAAAATTTTTTTTCTTCCTAACCCATCGTGGGGGTATCAAAATAAAGGATTTTAAGCGGCAATTTCAAAAATATAAAACACTAATATGTTTAAATGTACCTAATTCTAAAAAAAAAACTAAAAAGTTGTAAATAAAAAAAGTTAATTAAAAAAATCATAAAACCCGACTGCTTCAAAAGCAAACTAAAAAGACGTAAACAAGAATAAATTCATGCTGTGCAGTCGGAGGATACATCTGGTTTTGGTCAGCCAGCTCGCGAATATGTATCCTCCGAGTCCTCCGACTGCACAGCATGAATTTCTTCTTGTTTACGTCTTTTTAGTTTGCTTTGTAAGCAGTCGGGTTTTTATTACATGTAAATTTTAATTTTTGTTTGACGTTCAAAAGTGCCGCTTATTGGCCTAGTTGAATAAATATATTTGACTTTGAACTTTTTTTTAGGGTTCCGTACCCAAAGGGTAAAAACGGGACCCTATTACTAAGACTTCGCGACCCGTCTGTCTGTCTGTCCGTCTGTCACCAGGCTGTATCTCATGAACCGTGATAGCTAGACAGTTGAAATTTTCACAGGTGATGTATTTCTGTTTAAAAACAGAATAAAATAAATAATTAAGGAGGGCACCCATACAACAAACGTGATTTTTTTGCCGTTTTTGGCGATAATGGTACGGAACCCTTCGACTCGCACTTGGCCGGTTTTTTATGCTCATAATAACGAATCGATTGACACCTTATTCATCAAAATCTGATAAAGAGTGTAAGCAATACGGAGCAACATACGTAAATACAAACATACATACATAGACATTTTTTTTTTCTTTTTTTGTTATGGGTTTGCTCTTGACTCTAGTCTAAGTCAGAGGTGACGGAGACAAAGTCGACGATGGAGTGAGCTTACCCAGAAGAAGCCTGTTCACTTTAACTTTGAAGAGATTCGGGTTGGAGGCGTTCGGAAACAGACGCAGGTAGTGAGTTCCATTCATTCGCTGTGCGCATTATGAAGGATGTTTGGAAGCGCTTGGTGCGAATTGGTGGAATGGTAACAAGGTAAGGATGGTAACTTGCAGTGCGTCTAGATGTCCGATGTTAGAAGGGGGCTGGTGGGATGAGGTCGTGGAGTTCTTGAGCACACTCACCGAAGTACAGTCTGTAGAAGACCGACAAGCTGGCAACTTTGCGGCGATGAGCCAAGCTGTAAAGCTTGGCATCCGCCAGATCAACGTCGCGAATAGGCCTCTTAGCTCTGCGTTCCACCGAGTCAAGCGCGGCAAGCTGATACTTAGCTGTGCCATCCCAAAGGTGGCTGCTATGTTCGTAACCCTTCTGGCTTTACCGTAGTCGGGTAAAATAGTTTGCTGGGTGAGATGTTTACCAGAATACCACCGCAGATTAACATTGTTATAACTTTGTTATCAGAAGTGCAAAATGTGGTTAATATTATCAGTAAAATGTGGATATGACTAAACGAACTTCCCATTGGTAACGCTGTACTTCCCGCATCAATTTTGTAATTTATTTTACTCGTCTATGATTGAGGACAATCGCAAAGGGAAAACGAGTATTAACAGCGCCCTTGGCCCAATAATAAGGGCCAAGCTGTGTGCCCAATGGTGCAATTTAGTCGTTTAAAACCTTCGACCTACAAATTATTTGTTACACAAGCAAGCATAGGTACTGAGCACGGCCGATTACTGCATAAAAACTATTCATTCTCTTGAAAATAAAGTTCAAAGTAGCTAGTAGCCCTTTCATTTGACATAAAAACGAAAACCTTTTTAGAGTTCCGTACCCAAAGGGTAAAAACGGGACCCTATTACTAAGACTTCGCGATCCGTCTGTCTGTCTACCTGTCACCAGGCTGTATCTTATGAACCGTGATAGCTAGACAGTTGTAATTTTCACAGATGATGTATTTCAGTTGCCGCTATAACAACAAATACTAAAAATAGAATAAAATAAATATTAAAGTGGGGCTCCCATACAACAAACGTGATATTTTTGCCGTTATTGCTCGATAACAGGTAGACGCTTGAAATATTCACAGAATGTTTAGTTGTATATTCTCTTCAAAAAATAATAATTATTACTTTAAAATAAAATAAATTAAGGGGGGGCTATACAACAAACGTGATTTTTTTTGCAGTGTTTTGCGATAATGGTACGGAACCCTTCGTGTGCGAGTCCGACTCGCACTTAGCTGGTTTTTTTTTAGAACTACGCGGCTAGTCTAGCTGGCTCCTTTACCTATGCGTGTATTATTCTACCAAGTAGAATCTAATTATCGCGGGATCTGGACCGTCAAAATATAATTATCGCGGGCCATATACCATTTATGTCGAAGGACCGTCGGCGACGAGTAGACGACGGGCCAAATATTTTCGCGGGCCGGAGCTGGTCCGCGGCTTTACTTTGCCTATCACTGGTCTAGACAGAATTGGATCATGCAATTACATCGCACACTCCCCGAAATACAACCGATAAAAAACCGACAAGCTGGCAAGTTGGCAACGATGTTCAAGGGTCTGGATATATGATTCGACCAGTGCCTCATTGCCGATGAGCCTCTTGTGCCGTTTTTCGATCGACTCTAGTCCATCAAGCTGGTACTTGGCAGATCCGTCCCAGAGATGAAAACAGGACCATGCAAGATCGAACTTACGTTCGATACAACTGAAGCAGCTGTTCTGGCGTGAAGTACCGTCTCAACTTCGCAAGGATCCCCCACTTTTTGACAGCCAGTTGAGCTTTTGCCTCAATATATGGGCCAACATTGTTCCAACGTTACGCCAAGGAGCTCAAGATGGACCATTATCGGCACGGTTACACCTCGGAAAGATATCCGAAGCCCTATGAATGCAACGCAAGGTTTTCTTAGTAATTGGGTGGAACACAGATATACGGCCTATCTAATATCTAATCGGCGCTTTATAAGTGCCCATGTTCTTTATTAGTGACCGACGTTATGTTTATGTGTAATCAAAAGTGAATAAAAAGATTTCTTGTAACACATGAAATATCTACCTAGCCTTTGCCTAACTATTTTGAGTTCATCGGTGTTGTTAGCCCCCGCTAACTACAGATATCTTATCGCCCGATAGTTTTGTCGGGATGCAGATACCCCTCAGTAGCTGATTTTAAAATGAGAATCACGTCTAAACGGCCAGTTGTAATTTTTTGGAAAAAATATATGTTACATTAGACCATTTTCTTAATAATTTGATCTATGAAAATTTTGAGTTTTATTCGTATAACATAGTGTAATTAATATGTGAAGTTATGTCTAACACGGACAAATAAAACGACAATCGCACCAAAAGCGATGGGCGTATGTTAATGAAATTTTCACCATCTCAAAGACAATTTAATTATCTACATTTTGATATAAGCTTTTTTTTAAAGTCATAGAGTAATAAGGAAAGTACAAAAACTACTGAATTTAGGGTCGCGCGGATGTGAATCAAGTGCGCGTTTTGTTCCCTCAAGGTCCGGCCAAACTATCAGCCGATAAAAAGCTTGCAGTATGCAGGGGCTCTAAGCGAATGCAGTTGAGTAGGTACTGCTTCTACCTAATACTATTTTTACAAGGATCAACTGTCAATCGAAACTGGGTAACACGATATCTGGTGACAGATTTTCTGGGTTCTGACTACCCGTAACGACTGCCAACGACAGCCAGGACTTGTGCTTCACTGCTGAGATAGAAGCCTTTTTACCCCACTGCCGAAGGAGGGTAATGTGTTTATCAGCCTATGTATGTATTTATGTTTGTTATGTGGCGTTCTAGAGACCAAACGCCGATTTTGATCATTCTTACGTCAATCGATTCGTCTTACCCCTGCGAGTGTCACTTGCTACATTATTTTTTTTTTCTTTTTTTTCTTCCAAGCCCATCGAGTGGGGTATCAAAATAAAGGGATTGAAGAGGTGATTTCAAAAATACATAACACTTATATTATTACCTAATTAAAAAATAAAAATAACAAAAATGGTTTTGGTGAGCCAGCCCGCGAATATGTATCCTCCGACTACACAGCATGATTTTCTTCTTGTTTACGTCTTTTTAGTTCGCTTTTTAAGCAGTCGGGTTTTTGATTTTTTGAGGTATCGCACGGTAAACGCCTACAAATCCTGCAAAATACCTACAACTTTCCAGTGACCCATGAAACAGGAAAAATCTAGCAATACATAAATCAGTTTGGAAACAAAGAAAGATGTAATCCGACCGGATGAGTCGACGACCTAAATAGTTATCTGGGGCAGCCTGCAAGGGGAGAGGGAGGGGGGGGGGTCGGATCACATGCACTGGCGACGCTTGGGAAGCCTTTGTCTGAGTGTGTACTGTGATTGGCTGATTTGACGGTTAAAGTATCATAATATGCGTTCGCCATATATCGCTGTGCTACTAATGTTAAATTTGTGAGGATCCGCCTTTTTAGGGTTCCGTACCAAAAGGGTAAAAAAAAAGTTAATTCAAAAAACCAAAACCAGATGAATCCTCCGACTGCACAGCATGATTTTCTTCTTGTTTGCGGGTTTTTAGTTCGCTTTTTAAGCAGTCGGGTTTTTTGATTTTCTGAATTAACTTTTTTTATTTATAACTTTTTAGTTATTTTTTTTTAAGATTTCGGTACATTTAAACATATAAGTGTTATATACTTTTGAAATTACCTCTTAAAACCCTTTATTTTAATACCCCACACGATGGGTTTGGAAGTAAAAAAAAATTTTTGTCCCCCACGATATGGCGCCCAAAATCCGCCATTTTTCTATTTTCCAATTTTAATGTAGCTAGTGACACTCGCAGGGTTAAGACGAATCGATTGACGTATGAATCACCATAATCGGCCAACGCGTTTGTTCTCTGGAACGCCACATAGGAACAAACATACATACATACATACTTACATACTTTTGTTTTGTTTTTTGTTTTTTTAAAAAACGTTGCCCCACATTAGGAATTTCTTCCTGTATCGTGGGTGCGTTTACAAACATATAAACTCACATACACAACACCCAGAGCCGGCACAACTATCTGTAGATCATACAAATATTTGTTCCGTGCGGGAATCGAACCCGCGACACGCAGTGCAGCAGTCAATAGCTCAACCACTGCGCCAACCGTGCGCCCAAACACTTAACTAATACATAGATACATAGACTGATAAACACACTACCCTCCTTCGGCAGTCGGGTAAAAACGGGACCCTATTACTAAGACTCCGCGATCCGTCAGGCTGTATGCTGTATCTCATGAACCGTAATAGCTAGACAGTTGAAAAATTCAAAGATGATGTATTTCAGTTGCCGCTATAACAACAAATACTAAAAACAGAATAAAATAAATATTTAAGTGGGGCTCCCATACAACAAACGTGATTATTTTGCCGTTTTCATGCGATAATGGTACGGAACCCTTCGAGCGCTAGTCCGACTCGCTCTTGGCCAGTTTTTACTAACATTCATACAGCCAAAAAAAAAGATCCAGCCGATTAAATCACCACTACAAAAATATTACACTACCTACCACGATCGTAGGGCTATAACAAAAATGCGCCAACAACAGGATGACCCAATAACCTGAAAGCCCAAGTGGATTCACTGCAGCCCCGCACCCCGCGCTACTCCCCAAGGGTTACTAGGGGGTGTGGGTGGAAAGCCTCGACCTAATATGACATAGTTTGTGGCCGAAGATCATTGATATATCAACCGTTGATAGGTGATTACTTTAGTAATTGCAACTTGCAAGATTCTTTTATTTACTTACCTACCTGTGACGTCATGGTTATGACTTCATGCCTATTTTTACCCGACTGCCGAAGGAGGGTAATGTGGTTATCAGTCTATGTATGTATGTTTGTTCCTATGTGGCGTTCTAGAGACCAAACGCGTTGGCCGATATTGTTGATTCTTACGTTAATCGATTCGTCTTAACCTTGCGAGTGTCACTGGTTACATTAAAATTGGAAAATAGAAAAATGGCGGCTTTTGGGTGCCATATTGTGAGGGACCAAATTTTTTTTCTTTCAATCCCATCGTGTGGGGTATCAAAATAAAGGGTTTTACGAGGCAATTTCAAAAATATATAACACTTATATATTTCTATGTATCAAATTCGAAAAAAAAGTAACTAAAAAGTTATTAATAAAAAAAAGTTAATTCAAAAAATCAAAATAACCCGACTGCTAATGAAGCGAACTAAAAAGACGTAAACAAGAAGAAAATCATGCTGTGCAGTCGGAGGACACGTATTTGCGAGCTGGCTGACCAAAATCAAATGTATCCTCCGACTGCACAGCATAATTTTCTTCTTGTTTACGGCTTTTCATTTTATTTTTTAAGCAGTCGGGTTTTTTGATTTTATGAATTAACTTTTTTTTTACGTTGACCCTTTCGTGATCTCCACTCAAGGACACGTCTACCCCAGTCCCCAACAGTCATCAGTTCTACAGCAATTACGGCCGGCCAAGCCACGCAACTTATTAATTAAATGTTAAGTCTAGTTTCCACAGCTCAAGCCTTCGACTTGATAAGCCAAGTGGAAGGTGTCCAAAATTAACTTGCTACAATCCTCATTCTTACTAACAAGTGTAACGTAAAGTAATAATATCTTACTAACCAATCCAATCTTCAAATCCTTACAATATAGGACAAGCCCTAATAGATCTTGTAATTTGCAATGATGTGTAGCCTTCATCATCAGCCTATGTATTTATTTAAACTTAATGCACAAATGTGCAAAGGCGGACTTAATGCCTTGGGCATTCTCTACCAGTCAACCAAGGGTGGTGAAGAGACAACATAACAGGTGCATTGTTTAAATCGTCGAAGAACTTAAATATTGAAAGTGAGACATAAGGTAAGAAGGTGGAGTGGGTGAGTTGAGTAGGGAGAAAATCGTAGTTAGAACGCGCAAACACCTTCTCTGGTGAATGGGCATCCATATGAGCTCAGACCTGTAGCTCGACACTTGGTCATATTTCCTCAAGTTAAATATGAACCGAATTCAGTTATTGAGGAGCCTATCAAGCTTATCCAGCAGAACCGCACTCAAGTCGAAGTAGCACACGTCACCATAGACGAATATGGGGAAAAAATAAAGTTTGCACATGCATATAGTCTTCGTCTTTGCGGCCAAAAAGTTTGCAGTCCACTGTTGGAGATAGGCTTCTCTAATCGCACGCCTTTCGTCTCGATTTTCAGCAAATCTCATTCAGTTGCTACTAGCTACTCTGCAAAGATCGTCGCTCCACCTGAGGGCCTCCACCTTACGTTTATCCATTCTTGGCCTCCCTTCAAGAACACGTCTAACCCAACTATCATCGGTTCTACGTTTAGTATATGGCCGGACTAGACATGCAGATTAAAAATTAGATCGCGAGACCCTGGACTAGTTTCCCGAACTATGGAAACTAGTCCAGGGTCTCGCGATATTTATATATGGGTGAAGCGAATTTTTTGATAGGCCAAGTGGAAGTTGACCAATAGCGGATATATACAAGAAACCCAATACGTATAATAATATGTGTACGAAAAGTGAAGTAATAACATCTAAAACCCCAAATTTGTCATGTAAAATGATGACCCAGCCTAACAAATGGGAACTTAAGACCCTGGACTAGTTGCCACAGCTCAAGGAAGCCTCAGGGTTGTTTCCATAGAATAGTAGGCGCAGAAACTTGTCATTTTCATACCAAATCATGACCCAGTCTTGCTACAGACTAACAAATTAGATCATAAGACCCTGGTCTAGTTTCCACAACTCTAGGGAGTTTCAGTGTCGTTTACTTCAGAATAATAAATCAGGCAAAGAAACTTGTAGGCCTCCCCCAGGCGTCACCACATTGACCGATCCCGTGCGTCTCGCATCCAGCACATTCCCGCAACCTTAACCAGGTCATCCTACTGGGAGGCCTTCCAACGCATCGTTTTACGGTTCACAGTCGCCATTCCAGAACTTTTCGGCCCCATTGGCCATCCGTTCTGCGAGCAATGTGTCCTGTCCACTGCATTTTCATGCCCAATGCTGAACGAGCCTTTCTTACAGACTTACAACTTAGATCACAAGACCCTGGTCTAGTTTTCTTCGCTTGAAGAAGTCTCAGGGTTGTTTCACAGAAACTCTTTTCATGCCAAAAGATGAAAGCCTTGCTATCAGACTAAGGAAATTATATCATAAGTAAGACCCTGGACCAGTTCCCACAGCTCATGGGATTCTCAGGGTCGTTTACTTCAAAACAGTTCTTCAGGCACAGAAGCTTGTAATTTTCATGCCAAATGATGACCCAGCCTTGCTAACATACAAATTAGATTTTAAGATCCTTGTCTAGTTTCGGACAGCATAAGAGGCACATGGCAACTGAAGATCAATAAGACCGACCTAATAACCTACTTGTCTTCAGTAACAATTTGTTCATAATTGAATTGTTTTCGTGGATGACTATGAGGGACTCACTGATGGCGAATGGCGAGAGAGGTGAGTAAAGATATTTAAATAGCAAGTAACTTCTAAGAACATTTCAAGTGCAAATCGATTAAATAACGCATTGCAATTTCGCGAGCTGGCTGACCAAAACCAGATGTATCCTCCGACTGCACAGCATGTTTTTCTTCTTGTTTACGTCTTTTTAGTTCGCTAACGCTTTTTAAGCAGCCGGGTTTTTTGATTTTTTTAATTAACTTTTTTATTCACAACTTTTTAGTAATTTAATTTTAGAATTAGGTACATTTAAACATTTAAGTGTTATATATTTTTGAAATCACCTCTTAAAACCCTAAAAAAAAAATTTCCCCCTCAAAATAGCTCCCAATATCCGCCATTTTTTTCTTTTCTAATTTTAATTTTGCCATGTGACACTCGCAGGGGTAAGACGAATCGATTGACGTAAGAATCATCAAAATCGGTTAACGCGTTTGGTCTCTGGAACGCCACATAGGAACAAACATACATACATAGACTGATAAACACATTACCGTCCTTCGGCAGTCGGGTAAAAATCGTGTGATAAATGCTTTTATTTCTGTAAGTTGTACTTACAAACTCTTTTACACATCATCTGCCTAGCCTTTTCCCAACTATATTGGGGTCGGCTTCCAGTCTTACCGGATTCAGCTGAGTACCAGTGTTTTACATGGAGCGACTGCCTATCTGACCCCCACAACCCAGTAACTGGGTAACACGGTACCCCTTGGCAAGACTGGTGTCAGATCTCAAGCTTCTGATTACCCTTCACGACTATCAAAGATCTTTAAATGACAGCCAGGACCAACGGCTTAACGTGCTTTCCGAGGCACAAAGGCAAGTTAACGCGTTTGGTCTCTGGAACGCCACATAGGAACAAACATACATACATAGACTGATAAACACATTACCGTCCTTCGGCAGTCGGGTAAAAATCGTGTGATAAATGCTTTTATTTCTGTAAGTTGTACTTACAAACTCTTTTACACATCATCTGCCTAGCCTTTTCCCAACTATATTGGGGTCGGCTTCCAGTCTTACCGGATTCAGCTGAGTACCAGTGTTTTACATGGAGCGACTGCCTATCTGACCCCCACAACCCAGTAACTGGGTAACACGGTACCCCTTGGCAAGACTGGTGTCAGATCTCAAGCTTCTGATTACCCTTCACGACTATCAAAGATCTTTAAATGACAGCCAGGACCAACGGCTTAACGTGCTTTCCGAGGCACAAAGGCAACTCGGTATGTTGAAATGGTCACCCATCTACGGACCGACCTCGTCAAGCGTTGCTTAACCTTGATGATCGTTCCGTGCGGCTGTTATTCTCCTCACACTCACACATATTTTTATAAGCTTTTAATTAACTTGCAATGTATGTACGTATGTAAGTGTGTTCGGGTCAAATCTTGCAATTTCATTTTAAAGCAGTTATCCTCCACCGATTAAGATGAAATTATGCATACACGTTTAGTTTGGATGACAATGCATGATTAGATAAGTGACGTCATACTAAATTCAATATGGCGGACGGACAAGATGGTGGACTAGTTATTTTTTTGTGCACTGCCATGATATGGGTATCAAATGAAATTGGTTTTCTGAGAATAATAGGAAAAAAACCGGCCAAGTGCGGAATCGCGCACGAAGGGTTCCGTACCATTATCGCAAAAATCGGCAAAAAATACACCGTTTGTTGGAGCCCCACTTAAATATTTATTTTATTCTGTTTTTAGTATTTGTTGTTATAGCGGCAATAGAAATACATCAACTGTGGAAACATGTGTTCAACTGTCTAGCTATCACGGTTCATGAGATACAGCCTGGTGACAGACAGACAGACGGACCGCGAAGTCTTAGTAATAGGGTCCCGTCTTTACCCTTTGGGTACGGAACCCTAAAAAGATTGTTTTAAAAATAATATTTTTTAATGAATAAATTATTTAAAACTAGATGAGGACTGCCGAAGAATTGCCAAACTCAAGTGGCAGTGGGCAGGGCACATTGCTCGCAGAACGGATGGCCGATGGGGCAGAAAGGTTCTGGAGTGGCGACCGCGAACCGGAAGACGTTGCGTTGGAAGGCCTCCCACCAGGTGGACCGATGACCTGGTGAAGGTTGCGGGGATCCGCTGGTTGCGAGACGCACGGGACAGGCCTCCCACCAGGTGGACCGATGACCTGGTGAAGGTTGCGGGGATCCGCTGGTTGCGAGACGCACGGGACCGGTCAATGTGGCGACGCTTGGGGGAGGCCTATGTCCAGCAGTGGACGTCTTTCGGCTGATATGATGATGATGATGGGGACAGTCAGGATATAAATTGAATCGGTTCGAAACATCAGGATTTTTGCTAAAAGTAGTACTTATCTGGGTGAAAGTGTATTAAGAAAGCAAATACAATTCGGGCGTCTATGGAATATTGTATTATACCAATTTCATTGTCAGCAAATCCCCTTGTGACTAATAAAATCGATACCGTTATCCGCAGCTCGTCAATTATTCAAAGACGACTGCAGCGCCCGCATGGTTTCCTTTGTTCGAGACACCACGAGGCATCAAAGGTAGAAGTGCACGGAGCTGAGTGACTGAGATGCCATAAGGGCTAGGATTCATTTAGTTGTTGCGGTGGTGGTTTAGGCCTTGTGGACTCAGTGTGTAGAGTATTTTAGGGTTCCGTAGCCATATGGCAAAAACGGAACCCTTATGGATTCGTCATGTCTGTCTGTCTGTGCGTATATCAAAGCCACTTTTATCCGAAACTATAAGAACTATGCTGTTGAAACTTGGTAAGTAGATGTATTCTGTGAACCGTATTAAGATGTTCACACAAAAATAGAAAAAAAAAACAATAAATTTTGGGGGTTCCTCGTACTTAGAACTGAAACTCAATTTTTCTTCCTATCCATACGTGGGGGTATCTATGGATAGGTCATTAAAAATGATATTGAGAATTCTATTTTTTTTTTTTTCTAAACTGAATAGTTTGCGCGAGAGACACTTCCAAAGTGGTAAAATGTGTGTCCCCGCCCTAAGAGAATGATGAAACTAAAAAAAATACATAATGTACATTACCATGCAAACTTCCACCGAAAATTGGTTTGAACGAGATCTAGTGAGTAGTTTTTTTTTTAATACGTAATAAATCGTAAATCGCAATTTACCAGTGTAAATTATTTCATCACCACTGCGCTAAAAACGGTGAAGAAAACACCGTAAGGAAACCGTCATGTCTTACAACCAAAAATTCGAAGACATGTGAGATCCACCAACCCGCACCCGCGTGTTGGATTAAGGTCCATTTCCTCTCATAGAGAGGAGGCCTGTTTTCCAGCAGTGGGGATGACACGAGGATTTTTTATTTTTTATTTTTGTTCTTGCCTAGAAGAAACCTATTCACTCTTGACTTAAAGACTCCCAGGTTGTAGCTATCGGGAAATACAGATTCCGGCAAGTAATTCCACTCTTTTCCTGTGCGTATAATATAAGTATTCCCAAAACGTTTGGTGCGTATGGGTGGGATGTCCACCATGTACCGATGACGCATCGCCGTACGTCTTGTAGTCCGATGATGGAACGCTTATTATGCTAATCGCATTATATACTCGTACTAAAGGATATTACATCAAAAACTTAATAGTGCGATTACCAATCATCATCTTCCTGTCCTATTCCCATGTCACTTGGGGTCGGCGCAACACGTTTTGATCATCCACATCGTCCTGTCTCTTGTTCCCGTCACGCTATCACTGACTCCCTTTTCTTTCATATCACTCCTCGCACAGTCCATCCATCTTTTCTTTGGTCGTCCCCTCCCTCTCCATCCATCCACATTTATATTCATAACTCTTTTAGTAACATGCGTTTCATCCCTCCTCATCACATGACCATACCAGGACAAACGGTTTCCTTTCAACTTTTCCGTCACTTGCGCCACTTTCAAACTTCATCTAATATACTCATTTCTCACTTTATCCATTCTCGTCACTCCGCACATCCATCTCAACATTCTCATCTCTGCTACATGCAATCTCTTTTTACCCGACTGTTGAAGGATGGTAATGTGTTTATCAGTCTATGTATGTATGTAACTATGTATGTTTGTTCCTATGTGGCGTTCTAGACACCAAACGCGTTGGCCGATTTTGATGACTCACACGTCAATCGTCTTAACCCTGCGAAAAATGGCGGCTTTTGGGTGCCTTTTTGGTGGGGGACAAATTTATTTTTTCTTCCAAACCCATCGTGTGGGGTATCAAAATAAAGAGTTTTAAGAGGTGATTTCAAAAATATATAACACTTATATGTTTAAATGTACCTAAATATAAAAAAAAAAAAAAAGATCTCTCAAAAAATCAAAAAACCTGACTGCTCAAAAAGCGAACTAAAAAGCCGTAAACAAGAAGAAAATCATGCTGTGCAGTCGGAGGATACATCTGGTTTTGGTCAGCCAGCTCGCATATAATTATCCTCCGAGTGCATAGCATGATTTTCTTCTTGTTTACGGCTTTTTAGTTCGCTTTGATTTTTTGAATATTTTTTTTTATCATCCATCTTTTTCACAGCCCAACATTCTGATCCATACAGTACGACAGGTCTAATCACGGAATTGTAAATTTTCTCCTTTAGTGCGATCACCAAAATTAGTGTTAAATATGTGTCCTTTCAGAAATAAAAACTCAAGGGTCTTGAAGTCAAGAGTGAATAGGTTTTTTCTAGGCAAGCGTGCTTCACCGTCGACCGCATCATCGCTTACCATCAGGTGAGATAGCGGTCAAGCGCGAGCCTATTGAAAATAATAAAAAAAAAACGGGTCTGAAACTAACAGAGCACTAGACACTCAAAACGTGAGGCCTCGGATTCCCCTAATCCGATAGTTATCCCAATCCTTTTTTTTTATTTTCTCTCATTGCTGCAAATTCTTTAAACACCCCAGTATTCACTGCCTTTGACACAATTCTTTTAAAAACACTACAGTAATACTAGTTCTTTTGCAAATCTTGTCACAAGAAAGGCACAATGGTAGATACAAACGATCCGTTAGCTCACGTCACTAACCCCGTCTGCAGACACCCTTACAGTTCAAAACTAGATTACTCTTACAAAGGGGAACTGTGTCTATAGAGGTCTGTACTATAGATTATTTATCTATAGAGCTACGAATAAAAGAAACAATATCTGAGACCATCAGCTGTTTTGATCCGTCGAGACAGAGGGTCTGCACAAAGGGTGGTCTAGAACCGACCAGTTTGATTTTGGCGAATAATAATTGGGCTACGATTGAGCGGAATTTTTTACTGTTGAATTTATTGTGTTTTTGCTAAGAGCATTTCTTAAATTGCCTTGCATTCATGGTTCTGTTGCTAACGGCATGCCTTCGGTTTGGACTTAATGAGGGATAGCATGCGACAAAAACTGATTTTGGGGATCGACGAGGTCCAATGTGTGTTGCCAGTGATGACATATGGCTCTGAGACGTGGTCGCTTACAATAGGCCTCATCAGAAAGCTTACAGTCACTCAAAGGGCAATGGAGAGGGCTATGCTCGGCGTTTCCTTGCGTGATCGAACGAGAAATGTAGAGATCCGCAAGAGAACCAGGGTTACCGACATAGCCCGAAGAATTGCTTGAACTTAAGTGGCAGTAGGCAGGGCAGATTGCTCGCAGAACAGATGGCCGATGGGGCAGAATGGGCGAACCGGTAGACGTTGCGTTGGACGGCCTTCCACCAGGTGGAGTGGACCGATGACCTGGTAAAGTTTGCGGGGATCATCTGGTTGCGGGACGCACGGGACCGATCAATGTGGCGACGCTTGGGGGAGGCCTATGTCCAGCAGTGGACGTCTTTCGGCCAAACCTCGAATTATGACTTTTTACAAAGAAAATTTAAAAAATAAATAAAAAATAACCTATGTCAGTCAGGAATAATGTAGCTTACTATAGGTAAAAGATTATTTTAAATCGGTCCAGTAGTTTCGGAGCCTATTCGGTACAAACAAACTTTCTTATCCCAAGGGAACCTTATACGAGTACCGGGGTGAAAAGTAGCATATTATGTGATATCCAGACTTTAATCTATCTCTGTGCGAAATTTCATCCAGATCCGTTCAGCCGTTCTGGCGTGATTGAGTATCAAAAATACATAATATTCGATTCTCATTACCGATAAAAGAAAATGTTTCCATTGCCTCTGCTTAGTATTTTGTAGCTCAAAATCATTTGGCATTTTTCTAAATTTCAATTCATGTCAAGGGCCAATAACGCTAAATGAAACAGCCCAAAATAAGCGCATTGCTCTCACTTTTAATCAATTTTGTGACAAGCAAAGTACATACATTTACGTCATAGATTTTTCTGGAGTAGTGTTGCAGACTTCAATGTAAATAAATGCTTATATGTATGTAGGCGTAAATTTCCGCTTACTAACAAAGCGTTTACATGCAGTTCTTTGTTTGAAGTATGAATCAGATCCTTGGCACACCAAAGACTACCTACCGGACTGTCTTTCCTTTCATTTTTAAAATCCATCCAAAGGTTGTCTTGAAAAGATCGCTTTTAGCGATAAGGCCGCCCATTGTGTCACCCAGTGTAATGTTTTCTTTGTCAATACTTTCTGTACAACTTATATGGTGTACATAATAAAGAGTATTCTATTCTATACTGCAACTCTTTTTAACCGACTTACCAAAAAGGAGGAGGTTCTATGTTCGACATTATGTATGTTTTTTTTTTTTTTTTTTTTTATGTATGTTCACGCATATCTCCGTCAATTTTGGACCGATTTTGAAAATTCTTTTTTTGTTTGAATGAGTATGTTTCGAAATTGGTCCCATTTTGATTTGGTGAAGATCTGATGAAGAACTTCGAAGATATACAACAGAACTCTTCAATAAATTACGGCAAATCTCTCGGGATTGCTGCAATCGCATGTCTGTTTATTGTTTATACCAGTTCATAACAAAACATCACGCCAGTACGCTCTTAAGGGGTACGCAGATCACTCTTTTCACCGGTTTTGTTAAATTTTCATGATTTTCGGGTAATCTATTCTGGCGTTATAGGTACCTTAACCAACTTGCCTATTAGGTAGGTACAACTAAAAAGTGAAAAATAAAAAGTTTTTTTACAAAAAAATACTACCGACTTCCAAATAAAAAAAAACTATAAAGTGAAAAATAACTTTATTTTTGGAAGTCGGTGTCTTTGGTTGGCACCATTTTATGCGTTATGGACACCGACTTCCAAAAATAAAGTTATTTTTCACTTTATAGTTTTTTTTTATTTGGAAGTCGGTAGTATTTTTTTGTAAAAAAACTTTTTTGTTACCAGTATTTCGGGATAATTAGACCATCTAATACTGAAGTGTATGACTGAACATTGAATTAAAAAGCTGTAAGGTTTGTTTGACCGGTCAACGTGGCGATGCTTGGGGGATAGGCCTCCCCCAGCAGTGCCGCCGTCCAGCAGTGGACATCTTTCGGCTGATATGATGATGATGAAAGTACAGTTTCAGATAAAAATACCAGAGAGAGATTTAGCATTATCTCGACTCATACTAGAAATCCGTTCAAAAACTATGCTAGTACATGTTTCATTCAGCAATTCAGTGTTTTTTTACCCGACTGCCGAAGGAGGGTAATGTGTTTATCAGTCTATGTACGTATGTTTGTTCCTATGTGGCGTTCTAGAGACCAAACGCGTTGTCCGATTTAGATGATTCTTTCGTCAATCGATTCGTCTTAACCCTGCGAGTGTCACTGGCTACATTAAAATTGGAAAATAGGAAAAGGCGGTTTTTGGGCGCCATATTGTGGGGGCCTAAATATTTTTATTCTTCCATACCCATCGTGGGGGTATCAGAGTTTTAAGAGGTGATATTCTAAAAAAAATAACTATAAGGTTGATAATATGTATCCTCCGACTGCACAGCATGATTTTCTTCTGCAAGTATCTTTCTTTATTGGCAAGACTGATGTCAGATCTCAAGCTTCTGACTACCCGTAACGACTGTCAAAGATCTTCAAATGACAGCCGGGAGCAACGGCTTAACGTGCTTTCCGAGGCACGGAGGAAACTCGGTATGTTGAAATGGTCACCCATCCATGGACCGACCTTGTCAAGCGTTGCTTAACCTTGATGATTGACCCGTGCGGCTGTTATTATTTAGCCACGAGCTCCTCGATTTCACAAAGATTGTTACCTAAAAATTTATACTACCTATCCCTCTCCACAGTAAAACCTAAGAACAGCTTCAAAAAAGCCAACTAAAACATACCAATAAACTAATTGGGTATATTCGAAGCCATTCTAGGCGTGGCAAGGGCGGCTAAATGGGGCAGTGGGGCCGCGCGCCTGCGTAGTACAAGCTGCGCTATTGATCCGTTGCACGGCAGGCTACCACGCCACAGCGGCAGCGTAACGTGGCTATACCCAACTGTATGTTTGTCTTGGGGGCGGATTATACTTACTCTGCCGTCCTGTAACTAGAGTGCCACTATCTCAAAATTTTATTTTTTTTATTTTATTATTAATGTACACACAGAAAACACATCATGGACAAAGGTACTGCTTATTTCTTGAGAAATTTCTACCAGCAGACCCGCGAAAAGGAGAAATGTAGACAAATAGTGTGTGAGAACAGGAAGAGAAGAAAAGTGAACGATTAGTCGTTCCTAAGATATAAAAACATGCACATATTGTGTAAGTGATATAAACCTAAATAAATATATAACTCTAAAATATATAGATACTAAATGTATATAAATTTGCTTATAAAGATCAGATTTGAGAGGAAAGATAAAGCTCTTTTAATCGTCAATATTTTTTTTTGTTTATAAGCTCTCTTCTATCTGTGAAAACTTTTAATTGGCCTTTAGTTTTGTTACTCTCATTTGTGTTAAATTGTGTGGTTGTAAGTTTTCCTAAAACTGTAAAATAAAAATAAATAAAATTTGACATTTGGCCGATTTTATCCTCACCCGGAACCCGATTTTTTTAATCTTCTCTAGGCTTTTGCTTGACCACTATCTCACCTGATGGTAAGCGATGATGTGGTGAGAGTACGATGTACTTATATGATGTACTTCGCCCACTGTTAAACATATGCCTCTCATTTCTTGAGTCAATGCCCACGTTCCTGTGCCAGCATCTTTCAGGTTCTACCCGCGATGACAACAATGTCATCTGCCCATGTCACTTGAATATTTAATACCTCCGTAATCAGCAAAAGATTATCTATCGATATTTCTAAGCAGTATTTCTCTACTATCAATAGATTCCGAATAAAAAATAAAATCGCCCCAAATCACTATGTTTAAACCTACTTTTGATAAGATAACGTAATTGATTTAGGCCCGATTTTTCAATAGTCTGATAACTCTAGAGGAATAAAAATGGCGGTTTGACAGCTTTTGTATAGAAAATATGTCAAACGGCCATTTTTATTCCTCAGTTATCAGGCTATTGAAAAATCGGCCCTTAAACTAACAAAGTGCCTATTCAAAAGTACGTATTTAGATCCAACTTTTTGACACCGCAAACGCATTTGATTTATACTAACGATTTTTTTCGTCTGCAACTCAAAATAATTATTTAGTGAGATAGTGAAACTTTCGCTATAGGAGTACTACCGTCTGGACAGGGCTGTATTTTCGTTCTATTTTCTGCGTTTTCTGAGGGTGCGTACGGACGGTCACGTTTTAGGGAATGCGTGAATTGCGTCAGAAAAGAGGCAATGCGGTCGCATATCTTTTAAATAGGTCCAATACTGGAGGAGGTAATTGGCGAGAGCCAAACCTCGAATTATGACTTATTACACTAAGGAAATTCAGTCCGAGCTCTCTGCCCGCAATTCCTCTTATAGCACTGCTAAGCAACTTTTAATTGATATTTTTACTGCTTCTATTTCTGAAGTGAATACGTTATTTTTACCCCCGACGGAAAAAAAGGCGTGTTACAAGTTTGATCTGTGTACCTGTGTGTTTGTGTATCTGTCTGTGGCGACCACACTTTCTCTTAAGGTGCTTCTGCAAATAATTGAAGCACGTCTTCTAATTTACAGTTGCAAGACATGGTGACTGTGATGAATGAATCATTTAAGTTAAAAGGGATGTGTATAAATGTGAACAAGACTAAGGTAATGGTGTTTGAAAGAGAAGACGATGTATCGGAGTGTGAAGTGAAAATAAATGATAAGAGTGTGGAGCAAGTGAACGAGTTTGTATATCTGGGAAGTATGTTCACAAGGGATGGAAAGATTGAAAAGGATGTGGAAAGGAGAGTGAATGCAGGGAATAAAGTGAATGGTGCTATACATGCGGTTGTGACCAGCAAATCGATGTCTCCGGAAGCTCGACTCGCCGTTCACAACAGTGTGCTGGTGCCTACACTTATGTATGGAAGTGAAGGTTGGGTATGGCAAAAAAGACATGAAAGTAGGATTAATGCAGTAGAAATGCGTTCTTTGCGAAGTATGTGTGGTGTAACTTTAAATGATAGATTGAGGAATGAGGTAATAAGACAAAGTTGTGGTTTAAAAGAAGATGTAGTGACTAAAATTGAAAAGAGTATGTTAAGATGGTTTGGTCATGTTGAGAGAATGAATGAAAGGCGACTAACGAAAGGTATTTACATGGCAGACGTGAATGGAAACGCCGGGAGGGGACGCCCTAGAAAGACATACATAGACCTTATAGGTGATGTTCTTCAGGGCGGCCAGGTGCGCAGTACTCATAACCGGCGTGTGTGTATGACTAGATGTATGAATGTGAGTGAAGCAAAAGAAGTATGTAAGGATCGTAGCAGGTGGCGTTCTGTAGTTTCTGCCTACCCCCATGGGAAAAAGGCGTGAGTTTATGTATGTATGTCTTCTAATTTCTGTTTTTTTTTCCGTCTTACCGTTTAAGACGACGACTAACGCCAACGACCTTGAGGGAACAAAACTCACTCTCGTCTCACACCCGCGCGACCCAAAATTTAGTAGTTTTTTGTACTTTCCTTATTATTTTATGACTTAAAAAAAGCCTTAGATCAAAATGTAGATAATAAAATTGTCTTTGAGATGGTGTCAATTTCATTAAAATACGCCCAGCGGTTTTGGTGCGATTGTCGTGTTTATGTCCGTTTTGGATATAACTTTACAAATTAATTACACTATGTTATATGTATAAAACTCAAAATTTGCTCAGATCAAATTATTAATAAAATGGTCTAATGTAACATATATTTTTTCAAAAAAATTATGAATAGCCGTTTAGACGTGATTCTCATTTTAAAATCAGCTACTCAAGAGTATCTGCGCCTTAAGCCTGTTTTACAGAACAACAGAATTATCATCGGAATCTCTTTGTTCTACGATGTATTTTAAATACCACGTACAATTGGTTGTCATTTCAGTGTATCAAATATGATACAATATTTTATTACTACGACTCAAGATGTCAAGAGGGCTCATCTGTAGCGGTATCAGATATTGACGCCGGGATATTGTTTTACTATAAGTTTTCCTAATTACAACAGAGGGCTATAAACAAATGGTTACTGGCTTTGGAATTATATTGTACCAGCAGCCTTATTGCGTAATGAATTCGGAGCAAAGAATATCGGCCAATCACATGGCGTGATTAAAGACGCGATGTGGATTTCCGTCTATTTGATTGGTCAATTATTCATACTCTTTGCCTTACCGAATTCATAATGCAGCCTTATGCAGGCGTTTATTTTTAACCGACTTACCAAAAAGGAGGAGGTTCTATGTTCGACTTTATGTACGTTTTTTTTTGTGTATGTTCACCGATATCTCCGTCAATTGTGGACCGATTTTAAAAATACTTACTTTTTTGTTTGAAAGAGTATGTTCCGAAATTGGTCTCATTTTAATTTGGTGAAGATCTGATGAAGTACTTCGGAGATATACAACGGAACTCTTCAATAAATAACGGAAAATCTCTCGGGATTGCTGCCATCGCATGTCTGTTTATTGTTTATACCATTTCATAACATATGATCACGCCAGTACGCTCTAAAGGGGTACGCAGTGTGTACAGTTCACTTTGATACACTCCCATTTCACCGTTTATATTCAGTTTCATGATATTCAGGTAATCTATTCTGGCATTATAGGTACTTTACTTAACTACTTGCATTTTAGGTGGGTACAACTAAAAAGTGAAATATAAAAAAACCTTTTTTACAAAAAATACTACCGACTTCCAAATAAGAAACTACAAAGAGAAAAATAACTATTTTTGGAAGTCGGAGTGTCCATAACGCAAAAAATAGGTACCTACCAAAGACACCGACTTCCAAAACAAAATATTTTTCACTTTGTAATTTTCTATTTTGGAAGTCGGTAGTATTTTTTTGTAAAAATGTTTTTTTATTTATAATTTTTAATAATCTTTGATTCTATGACAGATTATTATGGTCTCGGCACCTATGCCCTAACCTTGTTAAATACATACATAAACTGCTAAAATCTTTGAATAACCTTTTTGGTCCCCGTAGTCGAGTAACTAAAAAATACATACAATCGAACATAGAACCTCCTTTTTGGAAAGTCGGTTAAAAAAGGTCAGAAATAACACCTGCCAACCAAATAACATCCGTTACAACTCAATAGCGAACAAACAAATTATAATAAGTGTAATATTTCAAACACATCGGAACGGGAACGTGTAACAACTAAACGCAGCGACAGCAGTGTCCGTGGTGTCGCGTTTCGTTCAACCTCGAGTTTCGCTCGATACGCAACGTGTGCGTGTTATATTCTTTATGTATGAATGTGTACCTACTGACAGAACTAAAATGTGGAAAATAACTTTGATATATTACTGATTCAAGATACCTAACACAACGGGCATTATTAATAAAAATCTCGATAGCGTTTAGCAATTAAGGGTACACTAGTCGACGGCACGAACTATTTTGTGCGCGGGGTTAAAATGCGTGCTATATCAACCGACAACACGTGCGGAACAGATAGATGATGTTATGAGCAGTAAGAAGCTAGTTCGCGTACGAATACACACTTTTGCAAATTTGTAGCGAAATGGATGATGATTTAGAACGAAAACGAGCGCTCGAAATTTTATAAACAGGCCTTTGGGAGTCTGGATATCATGGCAAACCGACTGAATGTATCTGTTCAAAATAAAATTATTTGCATTGTTGAACTACTAATCTATCCCTGTATGAAGGTCGTTTTTCAATTTTCCTTCTTCTTATGGTACGTATTTGCGCCCAAAGATGCGTAAAAAATTGTGTTAAAATAAGGAACTTTCGAAGCTCATAACTTTCAAGTAAATTTTATTTTTACTTTTTTGCTTCCATACAGGGCTAGATAATGATAAGACAAATTGATATAATTTTTTATTTTGAACGTACATCGTCAAACAGTAGAGTAAAAGCCAGACTACGTTTGTATGGAAGAATTTTCGACTAGTGTACCCTTAAGATTCTAAATTCTTATTCTCTACAGTAAATGTTAAATATAGAATGGGCTAAACAATCTCTAACAGTGTCAAGATTTTTATAAATAACTAGCTGACCCGGCAAACTTTGTTTTGCCATAAAAACACCAAACATTCATCTACCCTAACTACCTACCCTACCCTATCTCTCAAGTTGGACCAGACTGCTCACGGTGTGCCAATTTAATTTAAAATCGGTTATGTAGTTTAGGAATCCATCGCGGACAAACATCGTGACAGGAGATTTATATATAATAGACTAGCTGAGCCGGCAAACTTTGTTTTGCCATAAAAACACCAAACATTAATATACCATACCTACTCTACCTACCCTACCCCACCAAGGAGATTTTTTAGTAGAATAGAATATATTTTATTTTACACCAAAAACGTTACAAACAAGTTAGAGTGTAGTAGTTGTAAAGTAGGTATTGAATAATTCAAATAATATCTATCTACTACTTATTCAAACTAAATTTATTGTCTAACAAATATATTTTTACATATTTTAGGCTAAGATTGATAATAATTATTTGTGGCATTTAGGACCAAAAAATAATGCCGGAGGATAGAATAAGATCGTTATACAACGTCTATTGAGACTGAATAAAAGGAAAAGATGTAATAAAATAATAATAATAAAGACATCTTAATAATTTAAGATCATTTGGAGAAATTTTCACAATGAAGCTAGCTGTTCGAGGTATTGTTATGAAAATTACTAACCCTTTTTCTGAATAGAGTTTCACCCCTGTGAATATTAAGATTATTTTTATGCATTCACCTTGTATTATTGTACAAAATACATTTGCATCTGGTCAAACTGGAAGCTGACCCCAATATAATTTGAGAAAGTGACGGCTAGGGCCCGTTATAGAGTAACGGAAATGATTGCCTAATACTCGTTAACAGCTGTGATTGGTCGAATAGTGGCCTACATGGTGTGACCTACATGCATAGTACGGGAGATACCATGGCATTCTTTCTATGAATTTTATGCCGAATAAATTGTAACTGGTGAAATGTTGGCATGTTATAGTTGCCTGGTGTCTTCGGGGAAGACAGTGATGTTATGTGCATTAAATATGTATCATACTTTGCTATCAATAAAGTCTGAAATCGTCAATCCACCTTGAGCAAGCGTGGTTGATCAATGTTCGTGCCTTCTCTGTATGAGAAGAGGCATTTGCTCAGCAGTAGGACACTTACCGGTTGGTGTTATTATTATTAGTACCTGGGCCACAGATAATATTAAACTAGCATACAAATGTCCCAGCCCTTACAAATAAACGTACGGTGCCGACGTACTATACTGATTAAACCGATTATTTTTTGTAAATTTATCGCATTCGGTTCCGTTTCACGGATATAGATGGTGATCTATCTATCGCCGTGGAACGGAACCGAACGCGATAAATTTACAAACAATAATCGTTATAATCAGATGAAAAACGCTAGTTACGTCGGCACGGTTTCTTCGTATGGGATGAGGCATCTGTATGCTAGTATTATATTATCTGTGCCTGGGCGAACGAGCTCTTTTCGGATGAAAACAGAGAAAACGACGTTTACTAAAAATGAAACCTAGCTAGATCGATTTATCGCCCCCGAAACGCCCTGCATACTAAATTTCATGAAAATCGTTGGAGTCGTTTCCCGAGATTCAGATTATATTTATACATACATATATACAAGAATTGCTCGTTTAAAGGTATAAGAGTTAGATAGCAGTTATCTAACGTTAAATATCACCAATATGAGCTTCAGTCACCCGCGATTTATTTCACAGTAAAATATTTAAAAGATTGTCAACAAAATCTTAAGTGATTGCAATCCGCACCAAAATTCATGTGATGATTCTTCAGACCTTTGAACTAAAATAGTCAGCTCCGTTGAAGACGCGTTGCATTATGAAAATAGGAATTATGTAGACTCCTGACAAATAAATTGTGCCGCATATTGATTTACTAACATTGCTATTAGATTTAAAGCTACATGGGCCATTTTCTTCAGAATTTGACTCACACACTGTTCCTGTTGTTGTTGAATTAGGTATTTTACCTATGTTCGCAATATTTGTAAGTATGTGAGAACCATGTTCCTATTTATCAAATTAATGAATTTACCTTTTTTGCTTTTATTACTTTATACCTGTACGTAGTATAGTGTGTAGTGCTATTTTTGGGTGCATCGTCGTCACATATATGAATTTATGAATGTATGTACATAAGTAAGCATTGTAAAACACCTATTTTTTTAAAAAGAGTAAGTATGGTGTTTCTTGTGCGTTCTTCTCCATAACAAGCTACTCTTCCGAATGCACGGTAGAATCAATTTTTATTACTTGTATATTTTTAATTTAGATTTATTATTGTTTGACGTTCAAAAGTGCCGCTTATTGGCCTAGTTAAAATAAATATATTTGACTTTGACTTTGGGCCAGGCGTGCGCTGACGGTAACGCCCCGGCTTCAAAGCAGTTGAATTTTAAAATTCAGAATTATCTGAAGAACCATCTCATAATTTTTGCGGTATAAAATCATTCAAGCACTTTGTTGTTTAATTTTGACCTGGTATGAAGCCCACACCGCTACTGGAGCGGCTGACGATTACAGCTCTGAAGTATTCGGGGAAAACTACTAATTTTATAATTTTCAATCGGTAATAGTCAGTATGAAATTATTCTACAACCGACTTCCCAAAAAAGGAAGAGGTTCTGTGTTCGAATGTCGAAAAACAAAAGGTTAGAAAGACAAAGACACACGACTTCCGAAAAGAAAGCTATTTTTCACTAAGTAGTGTTTTGCTTTGGAATGGAAGTCTATTTATTTTATTTTACCTCCCGTACTATCATGGAGTATTAAAAAATATCCTTCATGTTATAAAAATGACAAAATTGATGTCATTTTTAAATCTAACTCAAGAAAGTCGAATTAATTTTTAACAACAAATTGCATTACTTGCCTTGATATTTTTTTTGCTGTTCTTTCATGATGATAAAATATTTCTATTTGCACAGCAGAAGCGATTTGATTCGTGCTTCATGCACTAATAAAATATGAAACCTATCTATTCTACATACTATATTTAATATGCAAGTGAAAGATGTATACAAGTCATATACACACTTACACACACTAAAAATAACCCTACTCTAAGAGATTATGGTCACCCCCCTGGGACCGAAAAAATCTTCTTTTCTACAAACAAAATGGCGCTCATTGTCCAAACGATAGAAACATATGCATAATATTTTCATAGACTTTAAAAATAAGCTGTTCAAATCCGGGGCAGATTACTCGCGATACTTTTATAAAAAGATTTATAATGATAATCGCCGTGCAACCCATAACCAGTCAAGTATCATTTTTCGTAACTATCCTACCTACCTATTTATACCAAAAATAACGGCTCCGTTCACCACCGCTAACCAATAAAAAAAAAATAACAAGTCAGCTGCAACTCCATCTATAAAAAAAAAGAGCATTCCTCTCGTTCTGTTGAGCATCCGAAAAGCATTCATAATGGCATAGCTAAAAACACACAACCCTCCTATGCCCTCGCCGCAGTCGGGCAAAAATAGAACGACATACAAAGGAAACGTGACCTAATTACAGTCATAAAAAAAAAACTTTGTTTACAATGGTAGGTTGTAAAATTGTAAATTACTGCGAAAATGTGCACAAGCGACTTATTTATATCTATCATAATCCAAACAGTTTACATTATTAAAGACAAAGAAAATTCCACACACAAAAATCATATAACACAATTCTTCAGGTCTTCATCCCGCCGATGCCATCAACTCATCGATGCACTACATTATATTTCTTATCGTCTTCTAATACAACCAGCGCGGTATAAACAGACACAAGTCTACGCGCTGCGTACTACAAGATGCGTTAAGAATGTTACGTCACTGACACAACTCTGATATATTCCAGAACTGTAAGAAACGTTGCAACATCATTCGGGCCACGTTTCCAATCTATTTCAGTTACTATGTTGACAGAGTTAAATGAAAATAGGTGTACAGGAAAAACGGTAAAGAAGTTGAAAGCGTAACCCGAATTTTGTTATTCTTCTTTGTTTAAGTCTTCTAAATCTTGTGTCCAAAGTTCGGAGTAAAACCTAATAATAATAATTGTCATTCGTGAAAGCACTTAATAGTCGTCGCTTGGTGGTAGAATATTGAAAATCAATGATTGGTAAGTAGGTCAAACTCATAAAAAAAACTAGGACACGGCACGGTGCGCACATATTTCACAAGGGGCGAATATATAAAAGATTCTTTCAAGAATGACCTAAATACGTTTGAATACACTTCTCGCTACACGAAATAAAAATTCATGCAGAATATTAAAATAACACATTCCTGGGAACACATTGCGCGTTTTTATTCATCTAAAACTGCTTCAAAAATTCAAACAACGCAATATATTCCCACAGAAAAACACAAATATTACAACAAAAAAGGCCTTCTCAATCTTCTGACCGCCGAATCTTCTTGCATGATGATAAAACACAGATCTAACCCACCATTCGACAAGACTGAAGCGATAAACAGCGCCAGTCGAGACGAAAGATGGACTAGATCCACGAAATAGTAAAAAATATCTTCTTTTCTTGCTGTTGAATACACTGTAGAAAACACTGAAATATTATAGCTAAGTCTAACACAAGAATATTTTACGGTGTTATTCTGAAATTCGTGGTCGGTGCGCTCCCGACGAGCTCGCGGTCCGACTTTGGTTACGAACGCAATAGGACTGGTAACAGGTTGCAAGTTGATCGGCGCCACTCGGATTTTTATGTGGCGTTCGGCTCGGGTCGGGTCGTGGCCTAGTTTCGCGCACCCGCCCCGGTGCTTCCCCACCCCGTTGCATGGGATATTTATTCACGTTATAAAATACTACGTTGTTGTGTACGGTGACTACGGTAGAAACTGCAATTGGGGGCTTAGCAAGCGATTTTTGTCCGAAGAAAATTGAAGTTCGGACCGTTTTTGTAATGGAAAACTAATTCGGAAATTCAGCTGAAAATCCAGTCCGTCACAAGTTACTGTGGGGGATAAAATGGATAGATTTATCGAATCACGTAATTTTTACAGACAATCTAAGACTGGACAGAGAAGGAAAAATTGACGTTTTCAGACTAAATAAAAGACAAAATTACAAATTTAAAAAACCCCCGATTTTTTTTTATTTCATGCTTTTAAACTACATATAATATACCTAGTAGCAGACACGCTTCAATCGATAATCTATCGAAACACGTAATAATGACACGATATCTTGCGAAAAAAACCAGATTCAAAGAGCAAAATGCGAATAACTTTTGAACGTCTAAACTGATTTTATTCAAACATAGCTACGAACACTCTCGACAAAGTCGCCTTCCAACAAAAAAAACTAAATCAATATCGGGTCATCCGTTTAGGCCCTATGATGCCACAGACATACACACAATTACACAGCAACACACGTCAAAATTATTACACCCCTCTTCCGTCGGGGGTTAAAATTTAATCAAATCTCAGAGTACCTACATTCGTACTAAGTTTTCAGAGGACTGGAAAATCAATCCTTACTTCGTAATCTTTGTAAATTAAAATTGGTCCCATTTATCGCTAAAGAGTATTTTTTACAATCTAATAATGGACGGAGGAAGAATAAAATGGTAGAATACTGTTTCAATTTCACTGCGTCTCAAAAAATCGTTAGTGGGAAAAACGTTCCAAGAACAGCTGTTTAGCGCAACACTAAAGTGAACTACTAATTGTAGCATAAATCAACTAGCCTTGAGAACTAATTATTACGCTAATTACGACATAGTTGGCTTGTTTTCACGGTAGTAAATTTCCAACTGGCAGATTTTGTTTTCATTCCTGAATTTCTCTGAACTATTATTATTAAGAGAGGAGATATAGAAAGATAATAGAGGTGATCTCGTGAAAGAAAGACATACATAGACCTTATAGGTGATGTTCTTCAGGCCAGGTGCACAGTACTCATAACCGGCGTGTGTGTATGACTAGATGTATGAATGTGAGTGAAGCAAAAGAAGTATGTAAGGATCGTAGCAGGTGGCGTTCTGTAGTTTCTGCCTACCATGGGAAAAAGGCGTGAGTTTATGTATGTATGTATCTCGTGAAAGTTCTCAAGCGATTAGGAAAATTATTTCACCGATGTTAAGCAACATTTTCGCTAAATCTATGAAAGAAACTACATATTATTTCGGCAAACTGCTCGGTTCCTATTCCGAATAGAAACCGCGGGAAACAGCTAGTTTGGTATACAGATGGTGTTTTTCCAAACACTTAAATTAGTCCCTAAATACCTAGCAGAATGCTGTTACAACTTACAACGATCTCTCGCTTGAACGTATCTTCGTAAACGGGAGACTAGAACAGGACAAAGCTTTTTTCCGAAATAGGGAGACTCAAACTGAACAATTTTTTTTTCGTAAACGGGAGACCTTGTGGAAGTTGCCGATGGCTTTCCTCGGATGGCAACAAAGGACATTACTTTCTATCACTTAGTTACTCATCGTCGGGAATAGGAATGACGTCAGTAATATAAAAGGCGACAAAGACTTTTCATAGATATTGTTCTCAACCAGATGCGTGAGTTCTCATTATTGCGTGTATGACTGACTGATGATATGGATGTACGATGTATGGATGAAAAAAAAAAAAACAGATTTAGAATCAGTCTGAAAAACTCGATGAAAATCTAACAGTTGAATGAAAAAAGAAACTAAGATGAACATAAATAAAATTATTCAATAGAAAATCTTTTTTCGTATTCTTCTCATCAAACCATGATTTGATACCCATATCATGGCAGTGCACAAAAAATAACTAGTCCGCCATATTGGATTTAGAATGAAATCACTTAGCTAACCATGCATTGTCATCCAAACTAAACGTGTATGCAAAATTTCATCTTAATCGGTGGAGGATAGCTGCATTCAGTTGCAAGATTTGACCCGAACACACTTACATACATACATACATTGCAAGTTAAATAAAAGCTTGTTGTCTCTAACGGAAATTCCATAGTCACGTCATAAATGTTATATTTTACATTTTTTTTAAGACGAAAAACCGACTTTTATTTTGTTGTATTATATCGAATGTCTTAATATCAATACTTTTAAACATTATTATAGACTAGCTGTTGCCCGCAACTTCGTCCGCGTCAAATTCGTAAAAAATATATATTTATTTTTTTAGTTTCTCGCCGGAACTACGAATTTTCTCGTGATCAAACGTAGCCTATGTTACTCGTTATTACATCAGCTATCTACCAGTGAAAGTCCCGTCAAAATCGGTCCAGCCGTTTCGGAGATTACCCGGAACAAACAGACAGACAAAAATCTTAAAAATTGCTTATTTGTTGTTAGTACCGTATATACTTTCACGTGCATTCAATAAAACGTTGTTATTTTGACATTACATACAGACACTTCAATTTTATTTATTTGTATAGATACTAATAGGACCCATAGTTTTTTGGAAAACTGCAAATTCTATACTTATCGACACTTTTAAAAACATATCGATAATATTTGACACTATCGACAAGTCCCTACATTCGCTAGTATCGAACGTCTAAGTGAAAGCACGCGGGGGCAGAGGGGGCAACAAATCTATCAATCAACCCGACCTCGTCTCAAATATTAAAAGTGGTCGTACTGCAGTCTGTACCGACGACTATTATGAAATAATAATGCGCTAGCCAGCCTTACAATTGAACTTAACAGTATTGATAGGCTCTTCGGTGCGCAATCATGGTAAATAAGATTTTATAGCAGAGTTGTGTAACTATTTTGGCGTAAAATAAAGTATATTTTTTAGGGTGATTGCATAGAAACCAAAAAATGTTTAGCTGTTTTATAGTGCTAACACACGTCCGGATTTGGTACGAGCGGACCACGAATTTGTGGACGGAGATAATCCGCCCGTACCATATCCGAGCGTGTGTAGTGGTCCGCCGGACATTTTTATTATTGAGTCTGTCTCGGTCCGCTTGTTTTCATATCGGATATGGTCTGCTCCGTACCAAATACGGACATGTGTACGGTTGTCGGCTGGTTGGGCCGTACCAACTACGACCAGCGTTGAAAAAGTCGCCGATTTATGGGAGATCTACTGATTATATACCGATATTTTTACATTCAAGTTAGTCATAAATAAAAATGGAAAATAATGTTCTAAATACGGCAACACCAGGATTTATGGCCGGAGTTAGTTCGCCCGTACCATATCCAAACGGATATAAGCGAGAACGGATTTGTGGATAGAGTTAGTCCGCTCGTACCAAATCCGGACGCGTGTTAGCACTATTAGTTCAAACCGTAGGTGAATGGGTAACGCAATGAATGTTAATTGCTCTGACTACAAAAAGCAAATTGGCGTAAATAGGTCAACTGTCTACATTTTGAGCATCTAACTATAAGTGAATTAAAATACTAATTTGTAGCCAAAACATTGGCCTAAAAAAACCTAGAAATCCTAAATCTTAAGATACATGAAAAAACTGGCCAAGTGCGAGTCGGACTCGCGCACGAAGGATTCCGTACCACTATCGCAAAAAACGGCAAAAAAGTCACAGAGAAAACAGAATAAAATAAATATTTAGTGGGGCTCCCATACAATCCCGTGATTTTTTTGCAGTTTTTTTCGATAATGGTACGGAACTCTTGATGCACGAGTCCGACTCGCACTTGGCCGGTTTTTTTCATACTTGCCACATAGTTTGCGGTCTGCACACAAGTATGTGAAACTAGATTAACAATACGAGCTATGAACTAACTTAGCTCTTGATCAGATCCTGCAACCAGCTTTCAGCTGACGTTCATGACAAAGCAGCGTTGCCAGACGTACCGTTTTTGGCGGGATGTCCCGATTTTTATGTGTCGAGCGGGATGTCCCGCGCGGGCAGGCTCCGTCCCGCTTTTCGGGGATAACCCGACCTTTTTTTCTAATCTAAAGATGAATATTCCTCGGAACCGGAAAACATTGAGACTATTGTTTGAAACACCACATTTTTCTAATGAATAATCTTTTTTTTAATTTAATTTTTAATTATTTTTTATTCAGAAGACGAAGACGAATCAACTACCTAACGATAGGGCAATCTGAATTAAAATATCATATTTTTATTAAAATACATTTTAAATGGCTATTGCTTTGTTTGGCTATTATTAATGGCTAACGTAATTTAAAACTCAAATACAAAGATAAATATTTAAAAACTTCTGATTATATACGCTTTTTACTATGTCCCGCTTTTGACGAAAGACTCCCGCTATTTTTCACTCAAAATCTTAAGTCCCGACTTGACAAAAATCTGGCAACGCTGTGTCTAAGCGACCTCCCTGAAGGCTCGACGCAATTTGATTTGTAACCGATAACAGATTTTTACTGATGTCGTTGCTAGCCATCAAAAAGGTCTTCTGCTCCTCCAACACATACCTGGCTAGTATTGCTGTCGAACACCGCATCGTAGGCATACACGCGCGGCGGCTCTGCTGCGGTGACGTTGTTCTTCGTCACAGCAACTGTGTTGTTCTGCCCGTCGATGGACACGCAGCTATACGACCCGTCCAGCTTTTCCCTCTGGTCCATCGGACGGACTCGGACCACCACGCGGACATTTTCGACGGTAGGAGCCGTTAGCTCTGCGTCCTGGGGGACAAGAGAATTGGACATATCAATCTCTGAATAGTATAAAACAAAATCACTGTCAGCCTCTGTATCTTTCTCCGCGTACTTCTAAACCATGCAACGGATTTTGATAAGGAATCGCTATTAGAAAGACCGATAAATAAGGAAGGTTTGTTTAAATAATGTGTCCCGCGCGAAGTTGAGGCGCATAGCTAGTATTATTATAGAAAATAATATAAATGGTTCGTAGGTGAGGTGGGCGACCTATGTAGACTATTATGTTGGAGCCATCTGGTTAAATTAGCCAGCTAATTAAACGCCAAGGCCGTTCATTAAACGCCAATTGGATGCCCAGGACGAAAGTTAATTGAACTAGAATCATTTAACGTTTAGGAAATTGACGTAAGTATTGAAAGTCAGCCCTTTGAAGATGACTGACCAAGACTCAGCCAAGTGATTCAAATTTAGTTCAGTTTTCATCTATTGCGGCGCTAGTTATCATCAAAACAATTATGGCGTCAACAACGCAAACCGTGAATGTTATTTCTTAGTCTAGTTACCCTTACCAAACATTACAAATTCATCAATATCCAATTTAACTAAATGACTATACGAAATTCAGCCATCTGGTTAAAGGTTGCGCTCAATGGCATGGATAGTTGTCCTTCAGCCATTTAATTGGATTAATGAACAGCCTAGGCGTCCAGTTAGCTGGCTTATTTAACCAAATGGCTGCGACTTATATATATATATATAGGTATACCTTTGCTTTGATAATTAACATACACAACTGGCGTAATGTGGGTGTACTATTCTCTATTACTATAAACGGAGTGACGGTATTTAGAATATAAAAGTAATATACACGTTGTAGTACATAAAGAGATGTGCCTACGGGCGAGTTATTCCTTTGCTATTCCGGTCACATACGTAACTGGCGTAAGTGGGTGTACTACTCACGCCTACTCTCCCTGTAGGCGTGAAGCATGCTACTAAGTGTTTTATTAAATGTTTAACTAGAGAACCATTAGTGGTTGTCTCTTTAGAGGTGAACGAGCGTTTGACCTCGCCGTCTATGAATGGTGTGAAGTATTTGTAACTGCTCAAAATATTCATGTTGCAATACCAACATTTTTTATGAGTGTTTATTTTTTAAGAGATAGTGGTGCTTATTAGCTTTTTGATATTGATTGAATGATCACCAACGAGTGTTACAAAGCAAAATTATGATTTTATGATAGGCTAGCAATACTTTTTTGGTCAATTTAAACTAAACTTATGCATAATAAAACTGCTCTTATCAGGTTTGTGAACCCTGGAAGCTGCAATGCAGATTATGTGACTTTTGAAAGGAGGGAAAGGTAAGGTAGATCTGTGCCCAGCAGTAGGACGTAATTCTATAAAATTCAGCCTTAAGATAGGAAAGGATAGACGGACCCCAGACTCGCATTTGGTCCTTTGTACGTGCAGGCCTCCTCTGCGAGAGGGAATGCCCAGTGCATGTTGGTGGATGTCACATGTCTTCGATTTTTTGGTTCTAAGACATGCCAGTTTCCTCACGACGTTTTCCTTCACCGTTTTTGAGAGCAGTGGTGATGTAATAATTTACACCAAGTAAAGCGCGTTACCACTGGGCCACCACAGCTCTCAAAAATCAGCCTCACAGTGGGAAAATAATTTTGAGAAGTTGGCAAGGAGAAACGGGAAGTCTTTGACCAGCAGTGGGACGCAATGTAAGAAAAACGCAGTCTGACTACTGGTCATAAGCCAGAAAATAAGTTACAGAATCAAACAAAAATTATACTTGAAAAAAAACTTAGTTTATTTTACTTTTGTATCTGTTACCATTATTAATAATTGTAAAAACGCGCAGAACTGCACATAGGATGAACTTGCAAGTTAAAATGCACACAAATAAATACAAAATATTCTGATATTTTCCAAAGATGAATGTTTTTTACTTTTGAATAGTGGAAGTACTTGATATTTATCTGTTATTGTTAGCAATGTGATAATTCTCACTGAGATGGTTATTGACGTACGAAGAAGAAGCCATCCAAGGTTAAGACTTGGAGAAGATGGAGGCATCGATGAGATTAAACAAAATAATGACAACAGAATCAGACAGCGGACTAATATTATTACGACGTCACATGTCACATCAGATAGGTTAAAAAACAAAATGGGTGAAGTTGATTTTTGCCAAGAGCAAGTCGGACTTCAAAGATTTAGGGTTCCATACCAAAGAAAAATCTGATTTATCAATATATTGGTATTTGTTAGTAAAATATACATAATAATAAACATTATCACCAAAATTTAAGTTCATAGGTCAATGGCATAAAAAATTCTTCGGAACAAAATTTTGTGACAGACGACAGACAGACATGTGAGTGACAGCACTAGATAGATAGATAGATAAACTCTTTATTCAGCACTCGCACACACACACTCACTTCGCTTTTTTTTTTTCTCTTTATTATTTTGCATTCACTATGGCTCCGTTTGGACCTTTCGGGTACGGAATGCTAAAAAGTGGAATTCCCTGCCAGTCTGTGTTTCCTCATAGCTACACCCGGAGTCTCTAAGTCAAGAGTGAATGGATTACTTCTAGGCAAGTGTCCTCCATCATCAACCATATAATCGCTTACCAGCAGGTGATTATGAGTTGTTAAATTAAAAAAAAATTGGTAAGCCTGGCGGAACTTTTATCTAAGGTTGCAGATGCCATATTGATTTTTTGTAACAGGTCTGCAAGACTATGATAAAAAAAACACTAAATAAAAAAGGCGAAAGTTTGTGAGTGTGTATGTTTGTTACTTCTTCACGCTCAAACTGCTGGACAGATCTGGATGAAATTTGGCACAGAGATAGATTATAGTCAGGAATAGCACATAGAATACTTTTTATCCCGGTAATGTCCCTTCAGGATAATTTTCGAGGCTCGGGTGAAGCCGCTGGCAGAAGCTGTCCTTTAGGAAAATATTGAACTATTTGTCCCATTTTATTCAAGCAAACATGACTTCAGTTGCAGCCATCATAAACCATAATGCTGAAGAATCAAAATACTATGTGTGCATGTGATTCATATTACATTTCAGTGCATTTACTGAGTCAGCCACTACAGTCACATCAACAATGACTTATTCATACCATGTAGGTACATTCAATCTAGTTAGAGTTACTTTTAAAGTACTATCGCCTAACTTTGGGAAAATTGTCAGAAAATATTCCCACAGCTGGAACTCGGAACTCTTTTCTGATGGGAGAGTCTAAATCCACTCTTTTCTGATGGGAGAGTCTAAATCCACAATCTTACAGTGGTCATGAGGAGGTCCATAATCAAGAATATGCGGTGCTTAACATACTAGGGGATTTTTGAGGCTGTGTTTGGGGGAAGCCTATGTCCAACAGTGGACAAACTTCTGATACCAACATGATGCTGATAAGAAAAGCGACATGCAAAGGTAATAAACAGGAGAAGAAAAGGAAGAAGTTTGAAGAGTGTTATACTGCATAAGGGCTATTATCTTCACTATTAAGAACGGAATCCGAAGCATACTGTCAGCTTGAAGCTAAGGGAAGAGCACACAGATAAAATGCATATAGGTATTAAATGAACCATTATTTTACCCATTATCAACGTCGATCATAGACAATACTAATACGTAGGTACTTATTTTAGCTGCCGCAGGCGTCTAAAAATATCGAATCGACCAAACGGGCGGTAACCACGTTTGGGTACGCGTTAAAATATAAACCTAAAAATGCTCGAATAATTTTCTCTGCTAAGGGCGTTTCAAACAGCCATAAATTGCACTCATACCAAGCAGATGGCCAAATACATTACGAAACAGCTAATGCGTAATTTCGTTCAAGACACACCACTCGAGCGAGTTGGAAGTGACCCTGACACGAATTAAAATATGACTCACCATTGTAAGTAACGCGATTGAACTAAAATACGAGTTTATGTAACTATTATAGGACAAGGAACAAGAAATGTTCAGTTTAAACCGAAATATTATTCAAAATCGATAAGATCGGAGTTCTAATTGGATTCCATATCATTCCGGAAATCACATGATAACGTGGTACTCACGGGCATTTTTCTTGATTTCAGGCGCCGCTATCAGAATACATGGAGTTTGTTGCGGTGAATTGAACGGGAAAGTGCTGCGTCTTTTGTTTGTCGAATATGAAAAATCAATACTGACGACCTACTTTTCCGTTTCAATTTCTTCGGTGAACGAAATGGAAATGACATGACGTTCTCTATCAATGTTGCCAGTAACATCAGTACAGTAATCTACCATTTTTAAGAATCAATTAAGCACTTCCGGTTTCTTTTCTCTTCAGAAAAACAAAATTAAATAATCTCCTTCTTTTTTAATTCAGTTAAAACCGGCCAAGTGCGAGTCGGTCTCGCGTACGAAGGGTTCCGTACTTGGTAAATTGCAGTTTACGATTCATGACTTATTAAAAAAAAAACTACTTACTAGATCTCGTTCAAACCAATTTTCGGTGGAAGTTTACATGGTAATGTACACCATATATTTTTTTAGTTTTATCATTATCTTACTTTAGAAGTTACAGTTGGGGGACACAAATTTTACCACTTTGGAAGTGTCTCTCGCGCAAACTATTCAGTTTAGAAATTAATTATATTAGAAACCAATTTTTGAAGATCTATCCATAGATACCCCACACGTATGGGTTTGATGAAAAAATAAATCTGAATTTCAGTTCTAAGTATGGGGAACCCCCAAAATTTATTGTTTTTTTTTTCTATTTTTGTGTGAAAATCTTAATGCGGTTCACAGAATACATCTACTTACCAAGTTTCAACAGCATAGTTCTTATAGTTTCGGAAAAAAGTTGCTGTGACATACGGACGGACAGACAGACATGACGAATCCGGATTCCGTTTTTTGCCATTTGGCTACGGAACCCTAAAAAGCAATAATTTGTATTGTAATTATTATTTCTTCATAAGCTCTAGGGCTCGACCGTTTCTTTTTTTTTTTACAAACTCTTTCCTGGTACCTACTTTGACTGTTAACTAGTTTTACCACTCATTTTTCCGGCCCGTCTATGAACTTCTGCTCCCATTTCTTCATCCTTTCCAGAGTCTGGTATGCCATTTAGTTCAAAATTGCATTCAAATCTGTTCAGCGACTTTTGCATATTGAAACACAAACTTTGTATAAAATAAATTACTACTCGGTCAAATTAAATGTGCACTTGGCCACAGATTACATAAACTTGGCGCTCTGACCTTCGACTCTCGCTATTGGCACACAGGCGAACTCGGGTTAACACAGTTATTTTGTCCGTGTTGTAATATTATAAACGCCCTTGGTAGAAAGTCGTGCGTTGCCAACCAGTAGGTTTAAAACTTGTTTGAAACCGTGTAGCCGCTTGTTTAAAACCACGCGTATGACAGTCGCGCTTCTGCAGGCGGTGCTGGTCGCTGCGCTCAAAATGACTCAACAGAGCGAACGTAAAGTTTATCAGAACTTATCGATATACACAGACACTTGCCCTGTCTTTGGGATTTGACATTGGAGTCATATAAATTAAAATAAAAAGAAGCAACTGAAAAAAAAATGCATGGGATATTTTTTTCAAAGTATATTCATTCACTTTAAAAGGTACCTATTTTAAATATACTAGCTTCTGCCAGCAGCTTCACTCGCGTGAAAAGTGTTTTCTTATCCCAAGGATCATTATACTGGGATGAAAAGATGTCTAAAGCCTATGTGCTATTCCAGACTATAATCTATCTCTGTGGCAAATTTCATCCCGATCCGTTCAGCCATTTTAGCTTGATTGAGCAACAAACATACACAATGCCATTTAACTTTTTCTTTCATAATATTAGTAAGAAGATTGTCAGTTATAGTATGATTAGAGTTTAGTTTTTAAAGTTTATTCGTATATTCTTTTAGAAGTACAGATAGGCAAGGCGCCATGACGTCGCTGAAATGAACGTACGGTACCCGTACAAGTGTAAATACGTCCCCTCTGCGCAGCGTTCTAAACATACTGATGAATTGATACTGAGGTTTGGAGCTTGTTTTAAACCGGGTAGCCGGCATTGCCCCACCCACTTCAAACCAAGGTGACCTTGGTTTTTAACTTGGTTTTAAACCGTGTAGCACGGGCTTAAATATTAAAATCAGCGTTCTATAAAATTTTGGCAAGAAGTTTATAAAGGTTAATTTTCCAACGACTTTAGTAGTAAAATAAATTTTCTACTAAAAACCTTTTTTGGCAATTTTTTAATTCTTGATTAGAAAAATATACCCTTTTTCATTTTACAGAAAACTTGAAATGTAAATTGTTTTTTCTATAATTTGCTAGATAACTTAAATTATATTCGTGAAAATATTTTAGCGCGTTGTTGTTAAGGATAATTTATAATTTGCAACATTGACACTATCTAAAAAATAAACGTAAAGAATAACTGGCCACCCACAATCAACAAGGGAACGTCAAACACTGCTGATGTTTATTTTTAGTAAAAAAGAAACAATAATTTAGTTTCTTCATGGCTTATTTGTTCATGAATATAAAATTAAATAAATCAGATGTTAAATAACAAGTGTTATAAACAAAAATGTCGACGGAATTGGAAGAAAACGGGGTCCATATTGAGTCTGTTGACGTCAGTGTAAAAGTGAAAGAAACTCAAGAAAATGGATCAATGGTTGAAAATATTTGTGATTCTGGGCTGGACACGTTAGATTCGTGTTCTACCGCATTCCCAGCTTCTGATTCCGAAGTATCCCCGATTAAAAATATAGATAATGATGATTGCCGCAATGGATCCTCGACCGACAGTCTATCTAACGAAAGCAGTCTTTCCAGTCCAGGGTCTGACGACGGCATTATTGAAAATATAAGTTTCGATTTTCCCCAAAAAACTGATATTGATTTAGCCAAAGAATTGATCATGAATTGTATAGAGGGTATGAATGTAAGTGATACACAAGAAAAAAATCAGCAAAATGTTGAAATTCCTGATTATAAACAAGCAGACTATAATAATATCAATAGGCCACTCACAACTTCGACCGTAAGCTTGAACGAACATAAGTTAACCGAAAACAATGTTATGTGTAAATCACCATTCAGCAAAAGTGCTGAAAACATTTCAAACATATCATACACCAAACCAAGTGAAAATGCTAGTTTAAATTCTAGTGATAAAGATATAAATGCTGATAAGATTCTTTCACAATTTTCCAGTCAGAAATCCAAAGCTAACGCTGTGCAAAAAATACCAGAGAACATAACACATATTGATCAGAAATATACAAGAATACCAAAAGAATTGCTGTCTCAAGAAAACATTGGTAGCATAGTAAAAAATGTACACGGAATATTCTCTTCTGTAAGCGGAAGTCTAAAAAGTGCTTACACACACAGAACAGTTTATGCTCAAAAACCAGTAAAAAATGCTAAAAATCTGCCGAACGGTAAACTTATGAATGATATTTTTGAGGATGAGAACACTGATCAAAAAGTCACTGAAAAACCAGAAACTACTGATCATCAAACAGTAATTCCAAATTCAAATGTGGATGTAAAGTTAACAAAATTAGAATTACCAGAGACAGACATTTTAGAAGCTCCCGATGCTAAAAAGGATGTATTACGGTTTCAAATCGAGACTTTGGAACGGGTACTGGCTGAACAGAGAAAAGAAAATGCTTCTTTGAGGGAAAGAGTCAAACAGCAATGCGACGAGTTGCAGCATAAAGATCTAACTTTTAAAGAGCTGGAGGTCAAATTGGATATGGTGTGTATCTCTTTTTCTAATTATTTAGCCTATGTTCTATGTTAAGGAGTTGGTTGACGCACTTCGTCCTTCAGATGGACCATTGTGTGTGGGCCATGGCAGCCGTTTGGTGGTTATTTCAACCAGCCCTCCTCCCTCCAGAAATAAACAAAAGCTCATGGTTTGCTTAGAACATCTGTGTAAGATCTGGGTGCCCGAGGGTTTGTTTTCTAATCTGGGTGACGCTTGTGCATTCAAAGAGAATGTGTGCAACGGTTTCCTCAGCCTCCATACACTCCATGCACAGAGGGCTGTCCGTTATGCCTATTTTGTAGAAGTGTTTGTTTAGCAAGCAGTGCCCCGTGATGGTCCCCGTCACCAGGCACAGGCCGTTCCTGTCCCGGCTTAATCCGATCCGGCCGTAGGCCCGGTGTCGAGGGCCACCAGTTCTCAGCCACTGTACTTCACCCAATATCTTTATAAATTATAGCCTATCTGTTATTCTCATGTATAAGCTATATCTCTGTAAAGTTTCATCAAAATCCATTGAGTAGTTTTTGCATGAAAGAGTAACAAACATCTATCCATCCATCCTCACATACTTTCACGTTTATAATAGTAAATAGGATGTTATTTGGTTTTCCTATTATTTGCCTTTCTTTTACCTTTTTAACATAAATTAATTACTGACAGTCCGGATTTTAACGACTTAAAAAAAAAAGGAGTAAATCAATTTGACACATATGTATGTTTGTTGGAACTGCACAATATTCACATATGTTATTCTATGTGGGCTTCAAACACATGTCCAAAATTAGTATGTCCACGCATTTCAAAGAAACTACTTATCGGATCGCGAACATTCTTTTTGTGTTGGATTTAGTATCTCTCAACTTAAGGAATACTGCAAGTACCGTCAACATCGGTCCAGCAGTTTTCAAGATGTGGAGCATACAAACTCCTTAGCGACAAACAGCACAAATGTCTAAATTGAGTTATTATGGGTATTTTGTTAATGCTTTAGGTACTGTACCATAGAAATTGCTTAGTTTTAGTGATGGTCTACTGAAATTAAAAAGAGAGAAATAAAACATTTTCACAAAAAATAAACCAAGTTCAAAATCAAAACACTAAAAAGTGCAAAATAAATTTCGGAAGTCGGTGTTGAAAAATGATAAAAACAAGAGGTACCAAAGACACCGACTTGCATATACATGCTATATGGACAAGAAAAAGCTATTAAAAAGTAATAAAATCATATGAGTCGACAATATCTTTAATTGAAATCTATCCTACAGCTTATCTTTTTAGATAGAAAAAGGTTTATAGCTTGTCATATTGTTGCTAACCAATCAAAGACAAAGACAAAGACAAAGATATTTTATTTCAACTAGGCCACCAAGCGGCACTTTTGAACGTACATAAAAATGATTCTACCGTGCATTCGGAAAGTAGCTTGTTATGGAGAAGAATGCACAAGAAACTCCATACTTACTCTTTTAAAAAATTATTGTTTTTTTACAATATTTAGGATCATAGGTACATATATAGTTATTAGTTCATATATGTGAGGACAATGCAATATAGTTCACTGTATGTTATCCTATGATACAGGCAACTGCACGTAGGCGGTAGCAAGTTAACATTGACAGCACCCTTATGTTATAGCAATAAGGATGATTATCATTATCATAATGCCACGGATGTGACTGTAAGTTCAGGGAACAAAAAGATTATTTTGTTCCCTGAATTTTACATGTTTTTTTCCTGTTAGACTCCTCTCTCTACCTCTTGAGTGTGCTTAGCGGTTGTTATGTAAGAATTCTTATCACTAATGCCCATTTAATATTTATTCTATTAATTACCTAACCTTTATCCTTATTGCATGGAAATTTTATGACTTTTGAACTAACATGGTTATACTATTTATATTATACTACAAGTTTCTGCAATAAATGTTAATTTTTTTGCCATACCAGAGGTTTAAAACCATCGCAAGAAGGCTATAGACAATAAAAAAAAAAACAAAAAATCTGACACCCACTCCCTCGCCTTTACATCGTTACGTGTTTTACAAATGTAATCAACGAAAGTAAATACCAAGATTTGTTTCAAATATTAAAGTGAAAAATTAAATTTTTATCACATCTATTCAAAGAGAGCTAGTTTATTCTTCGTAAACAGCTCATTAATCCCTAGGGACTAAAAGTGATTTGAATTTGGAATGTGGATATTGTTAGTTGCAAAGAGAGGAATAACAAACCATGCGGTCCACAATAGGATTACATCACTAAAATCGATTACGTCGAATATGAGCGATTGTAATTCTAATTCGGACCTCACGGGAACATTGTATTGAACAAGTGACTGGCTGTAAAACCGCGTGCGAGCCAAATTAAAAAATAAATTTACAGCTGTAACGGATGGTACTAATAAAATTGTTACGATGCACTTCCATAATAATTGTTCAAATATAAGCATTAGCCTCTAATTATTTCTATCATATATAAGACATAACTCTTATGGTTCCTAATTGTATGTAAATATATAAACAAAACATTTTTGTTGACACTAGATAAAGAGTAGTGTCCACCTCGGCAGCAACACTATTTCAAGCTAGAATGACATACTTTGAATTCCTCGCTCCGCTCTGGATTAAACTCGCCTTTAAAATAGTTGTTTTGCTCCCTAGATAAACAATCTACTATTTTTGCCTAGACTTGCAGGTTATTGTCAATAAATCTTGGAGATGTTCATCTAAGTCTCCTTGCAGTGGTGGCCCAGTGGTATCGGCCGCGACTTACAAATTATAGGTCGTGGGTTCGAACCCAGGCAGGCACTTTACTTTGTGTAAATTATTGCATCACCACTGCTTTCATAACGGTGATAGTATGTTTTTGCACGTTTTTACAGTTGCATTGTACCAATATGTATTAAAATACAAATTTAACAAATCGAGTGGCTTGCCTCAGAAATTTAAAACCGATCCGTTCGAATAATCTTTCAAATATGAATTAAGACCACAATATTCCATAATTTTGTGCCTAGGGGAGTTAAAAAAGAACATACAATGATTATGATAAATTATAGAAAATGTTATTTTTATTTTACACACAATTCAATAACAAATCGCCCGCGGCTACGGCCGCATGAAAAGTTTTTTTATTATTCTGCGTGATCATAATACCGGTATAAAAAGTAACCTGTGTGCTATTCAGACCATATTCTATATCTATGCCAAATTTCATCCAGATCCGTTCAGCCGTTTTGGCGTGATTAAGTAACAATCATCTATCCATCCAAACTTTCGCATTTATAATAATATAGTAGGATATAGGATATGTCAATCTAAAGGTTGTCTGACAGATACAGTTGTGTCAGGGATAAGACTGCCATTTTGCCCATACAATAGGATTGTTTCTTAGGTAGAAAAATTATAAAAATTCTATTTAGTCCGTCAGTGAGACTATCAAATAATATTGGAACCGTGTTTTTAGCTTAACCAAGAAGTAAAAATTTACATATATAAAGCGCATCAACAAGGCCGTCTTAAACTATGCTGGGGCCCTTAGGCACACAAGAATGTGGGGCCCTTGGGCACACAAGAATTTGGGGTGCTTTTGGAAAGTAAAGAAAGCGAATTATACTAAAAAATTTCTTCTTATCTTCTATTTATTATGGGTAATCAAATATAAAATATACAAATACAAATATTTATTGGAACAAAAACATAATACAATTTTTGTGTACTATCAAATAATACTGGAACCGTGTTTTTAGCTTAACCAAGAAGTAAAAATTTACAAATATAAAGCGCATCAACAAGGCCGTCTTAAACTATGCTGGGGCCCTTAGGCACACAAGAATGTGGGGCCCTTGGGCACACAAGAATTTGGGGTGCTTTTGGAAAGTAAAGAAAGCGAATTATACTAAAAATTTTCTTCTTATCTTCTATTTATTATGGGTAATCAAATATAAAATATACAAATACAAATATTTATTGGAACAAAAACATAATACAATTTTTGTGTACGTTACGATACTGCGTTAGTTTAATAGGTAACTGTGTCGCAGTTATTAGCGCCCACCCCAGGAGCGAAAATACAACTTAGTTCCAAGACAAAATTTTGGTTATACTTAAAGGTAAAAACTAGACAAACATTTATAATAATAAAAAAAAACTAGACATAGATGTATTAATAAAAGATTGTAGCAGTATAAGTGGGTGTGTGTGTGTATGTGTGTGTGTGAGGGAGGGTGTGGAGGTGCGTGCGACTGTGAGTGTGTGTGTAGAAAGGTTGCGTGTATGTGTATGTGAAAGATGTGCAAGAATACAATTTAAGTTTGTATGAGGCACTCTGTTTCCTCATAAGTCAGGTTTTGGAGCCATTTTTCAATTTTCTGTTTGCACTCTCGTAAAGAGAGCGGATAGATATTTAATTTCTCATTAATTTTGTTGTAGATAACAGGACTCAAAAAGTTATAAGTGTCTTCTAGCGATAACTAGATTTACGCTCTCTGTCTGACATATTCTGTTAACTCTGCGTTTTTGAGTAATAAGTTTAGGGTCATATTTAATGTCACCACGCTTACGTAATAATATGCTTATTAGACATGCTTGTCTTACAGTAGGCACTTTGCAAAGAACATACAAGTCGTGTGTGGGGAAGCGAATGGGTTTATGTGCCATAACTTTTAGAACAGCTCTTTGTGCTCTTTCCAGACGAAGTAGAAGGCATTTACCAGAGCATCCCCACGCGGTAATGCAGTAAGTTATCACAGAATGTGCCAGCGCAAAATACACCGTTTTTAACGTGTGAAAATCTGCCGAGGTTCTAAGGTTTTTAAAAACAAATATAAATTTTCTGACACGTGACACCAATAACTCAATCTGCTCACTCCAGGTCATAGTGCTATCTATAATGACCCCCAAATATTTAATTGCATTAGTTCGCATAATTGTAGCACAATTGCAGGTTGCAGTTGTATTCGAGAGGCATTTGTGAGCAGTAAGTCTGTAGGAGGAATCAGGTTGTGATAAGAGCCGTGGTGCAAATGTTATGAATTTTGTTTTTTCTAAATTCAGGGTGAGCAAGTTACCATTTAACCAATTCATAACATCCCGTAAGGCAGATTCTGCATGAAAGCGCACATCCGCCCAGTCACTTCCATGAACTAGTAAAACTGTGTCATCCGCGTATGTTATGATTTTACAATTTGTTAGGGACAGTCTACAGAGTCTGTTTATATAAATAAGGAAGAGGGTAGGCCCCAGGACACTGCCCTGAGGAACTCCGTAGGTGAGAAACTTTTCTTCACTTGTGTGGTTACCAATTTTTACAACCTGAGAGCGGTTACTAAGGTAGCTCCTGAAAATATCCAGTGGCAACCCCCTTCCCAATCCAAGATAATTTGGCCAGCAAAAGAGGGACAGAGACAGTGTCAAATGCCTTCGAGAGGTCTAGAAAAACAGCTAATGTTTTAAGCTTATGATTCAAATTATTTGCAATAGCTCCAGTTAAATCAAGTACAGCATCTTCCGTGCTTTTACCAGACCGAAATCCGTATTGATTTTCGGCAATAATTTTGTTAGCGTTAATAACTGAGAAGTCTACTATTTAATATTTTTTCAAGAATCTTAGAAAGAATAGTGAGCACCGAGATAGGCCTATAGTTATTGACACTGGCCCTGTCTCCACTTTTATAAATAGGGTGTACAACAGCCCTCTTGAACACAGTGGGAAAGACCCCGGTCTCGAAAACAAGGTTGAAGACATAGGCGATAATAGGGATAAGAGTATTTCTAGCAGCCCTAATTAGGGTAGAAGATATACCGTCCCAGCTTACTGCGGTATTAAGTTTCAAACCCAGGATAATTCTTTCGATCTCTTCCTTATCTGTCCCAAATATGGCCATTGAGTCATGTGGTGACCCAGTACCAATATCAGAATCTGAGTTATAAGGAACACTTGTAATTTTTGATGCCATATTCTCTCCCACATTTGCGAAGAAGCTATTGACGTGATTGAGTGAAAGACTGGGATCTGAATGAAGAGACAGAAGTTCATTTGGGGAGATCTTATCACTCTTTAATTTAGATATGGTTTTGATAAGATTCCAGGTAGCTTTTGGATTCTTTCGGTGTTTTAGGAATTCAGATCTCTCATACTGACGTTTAAGTTTTCTCAGTAAATTATTGCAAAAATTTCTATAACGGGTGTACGTTATTTTAAGAATGAAATTATCGGGATCACGTTTTGTTTTACGATAGAGATTGTCACGATTACGGATACATTTCAAAAGCCCTGGAGTAATCCACGGTTTAATAATCTTCTGTCTACTGGGAATAACACGAACATTTGTATTTATTTCAACTACCGTAGAGATTATATTAACAAGAACAGCTGCAGCATGGTTGGCATCATTATTGCAGTCTGTTACAGATGAAAAATCTGTACTTTCTAGCATTGTCACACAAGCGTCAATATAAACGTGGGTGCGTGAGTTTTTAATTTTAGGAGTTTTGGTGTTTAGTTTGCAAAAAATTATTACTGGGGCATGATCTGTTATATATGCGTCGAGAACAAGTACGACTGCTGGTTTATTTGATTTAATGATTGCGTGATCCAGACAGTTTTGTTTACGGGTAGGGAAGAGGTGACCAGGCAGCATTCCATGCGAAGCAACTGTATTTAGATACGAATCCGCACTTGTATCATTATTATTCGGCGAAATATTAATATTTATGTCTCCGAGTAAAATAATCGTTTTAAATGTTTTTAGTAAAAATAGGGTATCATCCAAGCTATCAATAAAATTAAGGGTGTTTCGATATGATGGGGAGCGATAAATTGCTACAAGTGCTACGTCAGAGTTAATTTGAAGTATGATACAATTTGCTTCGCGAATGGTATGTGCTACCACAGTGCAGCGGATGTTTAATTTTGTATACACTACTATGCCTAATCATATTATATGTCATTAATGATATCAGTATGCTGCTGGTTTTTTGGTTACGATTACGATAGTGGTTTGACTTGATTTTGCCTTAATTTGGTAAATAAAATCGTCATTATTTAGATTAAACAAAAGTAAGTTTTATTTTCGACCCGGGTGCTCAATGTTAATGTGCCCGCAAAAATGTTTTTAGAATAAATGTGAGAGAAATTGTCGGTCGTTCGGGGCCCCCTGAGGATGGGGGCCCTGGGCACGGGCCCCGTGTGCCCTTATGGTAAAGACGGTACTGCGCATCAAAGTTCAGAGAGTGGGGGCTTGTGACGTCACTTTGTCAGTATAAAGTGTAGCACACCGTGACAAGGGCGTCGCCAAGGGGGGGCAGGTAGGGGCAGTTGCCCCGCCCCCTACAGATTAAAAAATAAGTAGCCAAATGGAAAGAAATCAAAGTCCTAAGTCAACATAAACCCAACCCAATCAATCCATTTGTTGATGTCCTAAAAGAGTATTAAAAGCGTTGAAAATTTTGGTCGGTCTACCAAAATCAATCGTTAAGCAGCCATAGGAGACTAAAAACCTGGTTAAGCAGTACTATGAGGGAAAATCGCCTCAATGGTCTGGCTATGATGAATGTGCACAGAAAACTTATAAGATTTACATAATTAAGTAGTCGAGAAGTTTACCCAAAACCCCCGATTATTGAGCTCGTGGAACGTTACCCATTGAACTTTATACCGTTCTTTTAACAATCACCGTAGGGGTAAGACTCGCCGACATCCTCCATATATCAACTTGCCCCCCCCCCTGGTCCATCAGTTGGCGACGCCCATGCACCGTGACGTCACACGATATTTCAACGCACTGTATCGTCGTAATTATTTGTTTATGAGGCAAAAGAAAAAATACGTGTCCAATATTTTTACCCGACTGCCGAAGGAGGGTTATGTGTTTATCAGTCTATGTATGTATGTATGTATGTATGTATGTATGTATGTATGTATGTATGTATGTAAGTATGTATGTATGTATGTATGTTTGTTCCTATGTGGCGTTCTAGAGACCAAACGCGTTGGCCGATTTTGATGATTCTTACGTCAATCGATTCGTCTTAATCCTGCGAGTGTCACTGGCTACATTAAAAGGGGAAAAAAAATTTTTTTTCTTCCAAACCCATCGTGTGGGGTATCAAAATAAAGGATTTTAGGAGGCGATTTCAAAAATATACAACACTTATATGTTTAAATGTACCTAATTCTAAAAAAAATAACTAAAAAGTTGTAAATAAAAAAAGTTAATTAAAAACATCAAAAAACCCGACTGCTTAAAAAGCAAACTAAAAAGACGTAAACAAGAAAAAAATCATGCTGGGCAGTCGGAGGATACATCTGGTTTTGGTCCGCCAGCTCGCGAATATGTATCCTCCGACTGCACAGCATGATTTTTTTCTTGTTTACGTCTTTTTAGTTTGCTTTTTAAGCAGTCGGGTTTTTTGATGTTTTTAATTAACTTTTTTTATTAAGTTATCTAGCTGACGGACTAAACAGATATTTTTTGTCTACTATTTAGAATATTTTAAAATATATGTTTACAAGTTTGGTGTTCTTCTTAGTATATTCTGTCAATACACAGATGGGCAAACGCGTAGACCATGCAGAACGAGAGAAAGACGCAGCAGTGATGCGGTATGCCAGCGTTGAATGTGCAGCTATAGAGGCCAAGCGGTCGGCTGAGAATGCTGCCAAGGCGGAGAAAGCTGCCCAGGTTGAGGTGGAACTGTTGAACGGCAAGCTGAGGTCGGCGCATGCTGAGAAGCAGAGGATCTGTCAGATGTATGATGACAAGGTGGGTTGTAAATGAGTTATAGAAACTAAGTGGGCAGTATATCTATAATAATATTATAAAGCTGAGGAGTTTGTTGATTTGAACGCGCTAATCTCAGGAACTACTGGTTGGAATTTGGTTGACATAAAAAGCAAAAACCTGTTACCAAAACCGTTTACTACAACTACTATTTGTCGTAGCACCAACGCAATAGAATTCAAAATCGGTTGGACGAGCTGTAAAATGGGCTTTTTTAAATGTCTAATGTTATCTCAAATGGAGTATAGGTATAATTTATATATTTTAATAATTATTTCTTCTCTTATTCTGCAAATAAAAGAAGATTGATCACACACAGGCTCCTTATTAGGTATCGTGGGTGCGATTTAAATTTATTATCTTAAAAATCGAATTTATTTTTTGTTGTTCCATCTGTGTCCTTTTTACCCGGCTGCAAGGAAAGGGTTATGTTTTTCGCGCGTATCTTGTATGTATGTATGTTTGTGTGTATGTAATATTCTTTATTACCTCATATCTTTCAAACTTCTTGACGGATTTTATAATTAAGACATTGTTAGTTAGGTCTTGATCGCCTAAGTGTTCTTAGATAAGTGCCGTTAAAAAAAGGAACATGGCGGGGTTGCATTTTTTTTCTTCTTCCAAACCCATCGAGTGGGGTATCAAAATGAAGGATTTTTACGGGTGATTACGAAAATATTAACCACTTGTATGATTAAACATCATTCGAAAAAAAAAATACTAAAATGTTGTAAATAAAAATATATATTTAAAAATCAAAAACTCGCCTGGTTTAGAAGCAAACTAAAACGCTGTAAACAAGAAAAAATCATGCTGTGCAGTCGGAGGATACATATCCGTTAACTGGCTGACCAAAACTATAAATGACCTCCGACGGGTTTTTAATTTTTAAATTATTTTATATGCACCTTAATGCAATAACCTTATTTCACTTTGACATCAATATGCACCTTAATGCTTTGTGATAAGGATTAATTTCAAGAACAGAAATATAGTTATATCTCGTGACCCTGGGTGAATAAATAAAAAATGTTTTCTAATTACGAATAATTTAATGTATTTTTTTCCACAATACAACCATTTTTCAAAGTGGCCTAAGTTCCCTTACAAAATTGGCATTCACCTTTAGATTTTAATTTACCCATTGTATCTGTTTATTATAGTGTCACGAACTAATGACCAGTGAACGAGAACTGGCGAAGTTCCGTGAAGATTTGCGCGAACTGGACGGACGGCTGAAATGGACCCAGAGCAAGCTGCGCGTTGAAATGGACGCTTATAAGGTAAGCTATCTACCATCAGACCACGGGGTCCCAGCGTTAACAAAGACAATTTGGTTCAAAGAACTGTCACTAGATGGCGCGATGTGCATCGATTTGTTATTGAATTCTGTTTTAAATTAACATTTTCTAGAATTGATCATAAAAATTGTATGTTCTTTTTCAATCAATTCTCCTAAGTATAAAATATATATAAATTAATTAATTTATTTATATATATTTTATTTTAATTTTAGTTAAGTTAAATTTTTTTGGTCTATCGTTTTTTTTTATATTTTTATGTAGGCACTGTTAACAAAAGAGATACTAAATTATACACGCACCTAAAACTCATTCGCGTGTGCTGAACAATACAACCGAGTCTGCCCTATATTCAAGAGGATACGCGCACGCGATAATAATAAAAAAATAAAATAAAATGTTTATTTGCACCTTCAAAAATTAACATAAAGAAACAGGTTTACAATAAAATAGGCCGAAAGGTAGTTACAATATTTAACGTGTTAGAGTTGCAACTAATACCTAAACTAAGATAACTTAATATCTTGTAATATAGGTATCGGCGTCCACCCTCAATTGTATCACATAATATTAATTGTACATTAGAGCCAAAAGATTAATACAGCTTTATAATTAATAATTCAAATTTCCGTTATACAATTTAAAAAGATAAAGGATCATTCTAAGTACAAAAATAAACCAGACAAGTAAAACTGCTTCTTTCTCTTCTCCCAAAACAATTCATCTATAATTTGATTGCTTGCTTAAAAATTTACAATGCAAGAGAGAAAAACAAAAGTTTGAGGAAGTAATTAACACTAATAAGATTATTATTTGATAACATGAAAAGGATTTAAGAAAGATTGTAATTGAGTGTTGTGTTGTGGGGGTGTGGGTGTGTTTGGGTGTGAGGGTAATGTGAGTGTGTTTGGGTGTGTATGTCATGTAAGTGTGCGTGGCAGAGTGGTTGTGAGTGTTGTGGAGAGGGTGAAGATGTGTGTGGAGTGTGTGAGGGTGTGACTACGTATGGGATATGTCTATACATGTGTTTGGCGTTTACAATACATAAATACCTGCAACTTACGGAGTATCTATGCAGGGACATGAAACAATTTTTCAGTTTCGTCATATGTGAGTGATAGGAGCCAGCTGATCACTTTCTGTTTACACTCTCTCTTTGACAAGGAGTAAATTTCATTTTGTTTGTTAGCCACGTTATACAGTCTTGGGCCCAGGAACAGGTTAAACCTTTGAGCAAAAGATGTTCTACAAGCCCCAGACTTACATATTTCTAACCGCCTTCTCCCTGAGTTTTCTTTTGCAGTAGTATTTAGTCTGATACCGGAATGTTGTCTCACAATTAACAGTAGTACAAAAAGTTTACGAACCGTAAGTACATTACTAACCCTGTACAGCTCCGTCGTGGAAAAATCCATGGGCTTAAAGTAACAAACCTTAAGCAAAGCTCTTTGAGCACGTTCAATAATTAAATTATGCGTTTTGGCAGCACCACCCCAGATAGGGATGCAATAAGTTATTACTGCTTGGCACAATGAATAGTAGATCACTTTCATTAAGTTGGTACTGGCTGAATATCTGATTTTTTTGAATACATAGATAAGTTTTCTAATTCTGTTAGCAAGATTAATAATATGATTTTTAAAGTTCAAATTTTTGTCAAATATAAGACCTAGATATTTTATAGATTCAACCGAAGACAATGACGGACAGGAGCAATTTACAGTTTCAGTATTACAAGTGTGAGCGATTAAGTGATGTGTCAGTTGGCGCGATGTACCGGGGTTGCGAATTGAGAAAGGGATGAATTTAGTTTTATCTGTATTTAGCGAGAGATGATTTATGGCAAGCCAGTTAGTGACCATATTGAAACCAAATTGTGCCTTCTGGTAAACTTCATCCCAAGTGTCACCATGGAAAGTTAGGGTCGTATCATCGGCATATGAAATAATTTTACAGTTTTCGATATTAAGTTGTGTAAGCTCATTAATGTACACTATGAATAACGTTGGGCCCAAAATACTACCCTGTGGCACTCCATGGGTAACAGGCAGATCATCACTCATATAATTTGCAATTTTGACCCTTTGTGTTCTTCCGGATAAATAGTCTTGAAGCAAATTCAGTTGTTTTCCCCGAATACCAAGTTGATGTAACTTGTTAACTAGGGTGGGAATAGAAACCGTGTCAAAAGCTTTTGCCAGATCGAGAAAAATAGTGAGACATTTTTTTTTGTTATCTATTGTTTTAACAATGTGATTAGTAAAATTATTTAATGCATCTTCTGTAGACTTGCCGGATCGGAAACCAAATTGATGATTAGAAAGTAGATTATACTTTTCTAGGTATTTTATTAGCCTTGTATTAATTATCCTTTCTAAAATTTTTGACAGAGATGTAAGAATAGAAATAGGTCGATAGTTAGTGACACAGTTTCCATCTCCACCCTTGAAAATGGGTCGAACTATAGACCGTTTAAGTGAGTCAGGAAATGTTCCCAGCCTTAGGCACATGTTAAAGATATACGTAAGCGGGGGCACTATTTTGTTTTTTATCATTTTAAGTACAACAGATGAGATTCCATCATCACCTGCAGCACAGTTACTCCTCAGCCCACAGATTAGTTCTTCAATTTCGGTTTCATCAGTGTCAAGAAGAGCAAATGAATTGCTCGATGAGGAAGACGTGTTGCATTGCCGAACGTTGGACATGGCACTGAGAAATGATCCAGTTGGAGAAATAATTTTGTTAGCTAAGTTTTCCCCTACAGTAGCAAAGAATTTATTTGTGGCATTGACAGATTCCTGCGGTGTTGGCTCCATTGAAAGCAGATCTAATGAGTTATCCTTTTTTACATTTCTATTTGTTATATTATTAATAGCATTCCATATATTTTTACTATTTTTACCCGCTTCTTTGAGTAGATTTTTTTCATATTCACGCTTTAATTTCTTAACAAGGTTATTATAGAAATTTCTGTATCTCTTATATGTTATTTCCAGCACTACGTTATCCGGATTAAGTTTTAATTTTTTGTGCATCCGATCCCTGTTGCGAGTACACCTGATGAGTCCAGTTGTCATCCAAGGTTTCATAATTCTGTTTCTATTTGTTATATTTAGTATTTTTGTGTTTACCTGTATGATATCAGTAATTTTAGTTATAAATATGTCCATAGCCTCATTCGGATTAGTCGCGTCAAAAATTGATGTGAAGTCAAGATGATCACATGCCATCTTAATTGCCTCATAGTCAAGTTTTTTATTTGCTTTTTTAATGAATAAACATTGCCTGTAATCTGCAAAATTAAACCTTAAAATTATTCAAATTAAGCTGAAAAGTAACACATTTTGATGCCCTCACGTTATAAAACCTCACCTTCACCACTTCCTGGCGTGGATTTGAGAATTCAAGGAAATTGAATGTTATGGCCTAGTAAATTGAGTCGAATCTCGCCTTTTTTGCGTTTCTTCTACCCTTGAATACTTACTACCTAATTAAGTCTTACTTTCGCATCCGAATGTTACCGCTTATCAGCAACGGAATGTAATCTCTCAGGCAATGAGGACTGATTTCCCTAAAGAACCTATCAATAATTAAAAATTAAAAAAAGAACTCGCGTTCAGCAGCACATCTAAAGAGCCGAGCCCGAGTTTTAGAGCTGTCATTTGTTAATATGACCATGGATAAGAAGATACTGACAGGCGACGGATCACATCACATCACACATCAACAGCCTATTAATGTTCCCACTGCTGGGACACAGGCCTCCCCTCTGTGAGAGGGAATGGGCCGTAATCCACCACGCGGGCCCAGTGCGGGTTGGTGGATGTCACATGTCTTCGAATTTTTGGTTCTAGGACATGCCGGTTCCCTCACGATGTTTTCCTTCACCGTTTTGAGAGCAGTGGTGATGAAATAATTTACACAAAGTAAAGCGCCTGTCTGGGCTCGAACCCACGACGGATCATTTAGCACAATTTGGCCTAAATAATTATTTCCGTAGGCTCGCTTCACCACCCTTTTTATTTTTTTGTTCCGGGATTTAAAATCCTCTTTAGATGTAAAAATTACCCCGGTGTTCTATTTCACACCTGCGCTGAGGGTCGCGGGAACGTACGATCCTTCCGCCACTCCCGGCTGGTGCCGCCCCGCCTGTGTGGGCCTCGGGTGGAGGAGTGCGAGTGAGATGTTTGATTCTACCCGCGACGTCAAAGTGGTGCGCGTGGAACACTACACGCCGCCACCTCGGGTCCTGATGTGTGGGGGTGTGTCTGTCTAACTGGTCTTGAGGTCACTGTCCAGTTGACTGACCACTTTGTATGAGCCGCCCTATAAAGGGTAGCGATGGCTTTAATTAAATATGTTACATTGTACGCAATTCTTTGACAGGATGCTTCAGAGCGCGCCGAGAAGTTAACGCAGCAAGTAACAGAGTTAGAAGCGGCTAAAGAAGCCGCCACTGCCAACGCTACCGACTCCGCAAGGGCCAAACAACTGGGTAAGTAGGTTTTTTGGAAGGGTATAATCTCCAGGTGATCCCATTGTCACCAAGTCAGGATCTGATGAGGGGATCCCGTGGAAATCGAGGGAACTCCTGAAATTTTATAGGTATACGTATAGCATTTTTGGAGTTTTCATCAACATGGCAAGCATTTTCATTCAGAAAATATCATTTGGTGAAGTGGAACTGATGAAGAAGCCGATGGCCAATGGATTTTCTCAATGATAAGTATGCTTTGGGTATAGGTTGCAAAGAACAATGGCAGATGCCCATACATTGTTTTAGCTGAGATTAAATTCGAAAGTCTTTAAATGAAAAATATCTGGTTTAACTCAGGGTGATGTTCTGAATTAGTTTGTGCAAGAATTTTTGTTCGAGAATGTAGAAAATAATAGATATTCAGTCATAAACTTTTGTAGGTTATGTCTGGGTAACTTTTAATAATGTGTTTAATAGGTAATATTCAATTTCGTGGAAGTAAAAGGGGAATATCGCATTAGTATTTCCCTTTCCTAGTTATTTTAGCATGAAATGTGTAGTATACTCTTTGGAAAGAGAATATTTATTTAAACTAAGTGACTTTGACGTGTATCAAAAGGTTGTCGTCAACAACCAAGCTATATTTTTTTTAGACTTGGGTACTAGTCTTTTTGCCAATCATTAATTGAAAGTAATTCATTTATTTCCACTACACTACAATATTCTTACTTACCTGCAAGGAACATCTACACTAAGACATAAACTGTATTGTTAACTCATATACTGCAATAAATACAATAATGATATTATTACTTAATATAGTTACTACTTGTCACTTAGCAGATAAAATATATAATGGCAACACTATGCTAAAGAAATGAACTAAAAAATCAAATAACTATTTATTTATTATGTTTTTTTTTAAATCTATTTTGGACCAGGCCTAATTATACTTTAAAAAACAGACAATTAATAGAATGTCTTTCGTATATAAGTCACTTTCAGACGCTCAAATTTAAGTCAGCTAAAATTTCGCCATTGTTCTTTAAATAAATGGTTCTAATGAAAATGGCACCATCGAACTGATCAGCAGCCTAATTGCGTAAGTGAATTCTGCAAAGGAAACAAGTCGATTCTTTAAAAAAAACTGAATCATTTCTTTCAACTTTTTCGGTATTGCGAAACTAATTTGGAAAGCTAGCGTTAGCTTTCCAAATCCTCCTTTGAGTTGAACACAGACTACTTAGAGATACTACGGAGTTGAAGATATATGACATTTGCATTACACAATACCAATAGTGAAGTTTTATCTCGTTTCTTCCGCTTTCATTCATTCTTTTACAATCAATTCTACGTCGAAATATTGGTAATGAAAGGAGCATTACCTTTCCGTTTCAGAGTGTAATATGCAATATGAAAAGTCGTTTTTGGGAAGGTTCCAACTTGTTTGCTTTGCAGAATTCACTTACGTAATTAGGCTGCTGGTGATGAAGCTGGAAGGTAGACACCGGAACTCCGTAATAAAACAATGTATCCCCGACGTGTTTAGACTTGTTGGAATTGTTATGAGAAGCCCTTTGGCTATAATACTAAAAAGAGATAAATAAATATTTAACACGAAAAAAGAAATCTAGGCTCGCGCTTGACCATTATTCGACTGATGGTAAGCGATGATGCGGTGGCTTAAATGCCGCTTCAGTTATACGAACGAATAACGTCTGATGTAACAGTGGTGGCTTTATAAGCTGGCTGGCTTGAGCTCACGAGACGGCAAATTGAGGCTCTGATGTCTTCCAAAGTCTGCCAGAAATAACTTAGTCCTGGGGGGTGACCATAAGCTCTTAGAGTACGGTTATTTTGAGTGTGTGTAAGGGACAGATGTATATGACTTGTATACATCTGTCACTTACGCGATCTCAAAATAACTTTCGCTATACTGTGATTTTTAATTTCGTGGACTAAACTGACAGCTGCTATTGACCTTATTTATTTTAAATGTTGCAAGCGCGGAGCATAGTGTTTTAGGTAAGGCTCAATCATAAGTGATTCATCGAATCGATGTGACATGACTCCTGAATTTATTTTTACTAATTGGTGTAAATAAATGTTTTATGAATATAAACGTAATATATTTAAATATAACAGTATTCATACACATAGTACATGAACTTTTATTGTGTTAAATATGTAATCAACAATAAAATAAATGCAATCGATAAAATTAAGTCTGACATAAATGAGTAGAAACTAAATATGGGCCGCTAGTTTCTAAACAAATTATTTTTTTATGCCTTGATATAGTTGCATTTTCGATCTACTTCGATTTTGGATTAACTTTCGATCACTCAGGATAGTTAGGGTACGACACTATTTTAATGTAACTATAAAGTGACAACCCCCCAAATGTCAGTTTAGTCCACGAAATTAAAAATCACATTATAAGAGCTTATGGTCACCCCCCAGATCCCATTTCGAATCTGATCGAAATTCTTTATTGATACAAAGCTAAATTGAGTGTCTTATGCTTCTTTTTAACCCCCGACGGAAAAAGAGGAGTGTTATAAGTTTGACGTGTGTTGCTGTGTATTTGTGTGTCTGTCTGTGGCATCATAGCGTCTAAACGAGTGAACCGATTTTGATTAAGTTTCTTTTGTTTGAAAGATGATTTTGTTTAGAGTGTTCTTAGCTATGTTTGAATAAAATCGGTTCAGCCGTTCAAAAGTTATGGGCCTTTTACTGTTTGAATCGGAGTGTTTTCGCAAGATATCGTGTCATAATTACGTGTTCAATAGATTGCCGATCGAGGCGTATCTACTATGTACTAGATAAATTATGTAGCACTAGCTGTTCCCCGCGGCTTCGCTCCCGTGGGCCACCCCACAGGACCCGTTTTCGGGATGAAAAATAGCCTATGTTACTCAGGAATAACGTAGCTTTCTATTGGTGAAAGAATTTTATAAATCGGTCCAGTAGTTTCGGTGCCTTTTTGGTACAAACAAACAAACAAATCTTTCCTCTTTATAATATTAGTATAGATGAAATAAAAAGGAGCCGGGGATTTTTAAAATTTTGAAATTTTACTTGTTATCCCGAAAAGTTTAACCCTCTTACAAATAAACGCGGAATAAAGTTATACCAGGTATAACTAAGGAATAACCATACATTTTCACAGGTTTTTTATTTGGTATAACTTTATTCCGCGTTTATTTGTAAGAGGGTAAGAGTTTTGTGGCATGGGCCACGAGAGCGAAGCCGTGGGAAAAAGAATAGTCACAAACAATTGCAGTTAATGCTCACAGTTACAGGGTGATATTTGTCGTTACAGAAGCGGAACTAAAAGAAAGCCAAGCAACTTTAATCCTGTGTCGTCACGAACGAGACGAGTTAGAACGACGTCTGGCAGCTAGCACTCAACAGCTGGACACTTGTACGCGGGAGAGAGACACCGCTAGCGCCGCTCTCGCTCGCTCTACCGCCGAGGTAAGAGAGAGAGAGAGAATAGTTTATGTGTAATCCTGTGTCGTCACGAACGAGACGAGTTAGAACGACGTCTGACAGCTAGCACTCAACAGCTGGACACTTGTACGCGGGAGAGAGACACCGCTAGCGCCGCTCTCGCTCGCTCTACCGCCGAGGTAAGAGAGAGAGAGAATTGTTTTATGTGTAATATTGTGTCGTCACGAACGAGACGAGTTAGAACGACGTCTGACAGCTAGCACTCAACAGCTGGACACTTGTACGCGGGAGAGAGACACCGCTAGCGCCGCTCTCGCTCGCTCTACCGCCGAGGTAAGAGAGAGAGAGACTAGTTTGTGTAACACTGTGTCGTCACGAACGCGACGAGTTATAACGACGTCTGACAGCTAGCACTCAACAGCTGGACACTTGTACGCGGGAGAGAGACACCGCTAGCGCCGCTCTCGCTCGCTCTACCGCCGAGGTAAGAGAGAGAGAGACTAGTTTGTGTAACACTGTGTCGTCACGAACGCGACGAGTTAGAACGACGTCTGACAGCTAGCACTCAACAGCTGGACACTTGTACGCGGGAGAGAGACACCGCTAGCGCCGCTCTCGCTCGCTCTACCGCCGAGGTAAGAGAGAGAGAATAGTTTGTGTAACACTGTGTCGTCACGAACGCGACGAGTTAGAACGACGTCTGACAGCTAGCACTCAACAGCTGGACACTTGTACGCGGGAGAGAGACACCGCTAGCGCCGCTCTCGCTCGCTCTACCGCCGAGGTAAGAGAGAGAGAGACTAGTTTGTGTAACACTGTGTCGTCACGAACGCGACGAGTTAGAACGACGTCTGACAGCTAGCACTCAACAGCTGGACACTTGTACGCGGGAGAGAGACACCGCTAGCGCCGCTCTCGCTCGCTCTACCGCCGAGGTAAGAGAGAGAGAATAGTTTGTGTAACACTGTGTCGTCACGAACGCGACGAGTTAGAACGACGTCTGACAGCTAGCACTCAACAGCTGGACACTTGTACGCGGGAGAGAGACACCGCTAGCGCCGCTCTCGCTCGCTCTACCGCCGAGGTAAGAGAGAGAGAGACTAGTTTGTGTAACACTGTGTCGTCACGAACGCGACGAGTTAGAACGACGTCTGACAGCTAGCACTCAACAGCTGGACACTTGTACGCGGGAGAGAGACACCGCTAGCGCCGCTCTCGCTCGCTCTACCGCCGAGGTAAGAGAGAGAGAATAGTTTGTGTAACACTGTGTCGTCACGAACGCGACGAGTTAGAACGACGTCTGACAGCTAGCACTCAACAGCTGGACACTTGTACGCGGGAGAGAGACACCGCTAGCGCCGCTCTCGCTCGCTCTACCGCCGAGGTAAGAGAGAGAGAGAATAGTTTGTGTAACACTGTGTCGTCACGAACGCGACGAGTTAGAACGACGTCTGACAGCTAGCACTCAACAGCTGGACACTTGTACGCGGGAGAGAGACACCGCTAGCGCCGCTCTCGCTCGCTCTACCGCCGAGGTAAGAGAGAGAGAGAATAGTTTGTGTAACACTGTGTCGTCACGAACGAGACGAGTTAGAACGACGTCTGACAGCTAGCACTCATCAGCTGGACACTTGTACGCGGGAGAGAGACACCGCTAGCGCCGCTCTCGCTCGCTCTACCGCCGAGGTAAGAGAGAGAGAGAATAGTTTGTGTAACACTGTGTCGTCACGAACGAGACGAGTTAGAACGACGTCTGACAGCTAGCACTCAACAGCTGGACACTTGTACGCGGGAGAGAGACACCGCTAGCGCCGCTCTCGCTCGCTCTACCGCCGAGGTAAGAGAGAGAGAGAATTGTTTTATGTGTAATATTGTGTCGTCACGAACGAGACGAGTTAGAACGACGTCTGACAGCTAGCACTCAACAGCTGGACACTTGTACGCGGGAGAGAGACATAACTAGCGCCGCTCTCGCTCGCTCTACCGCCGAGGTAAGAGAGAGAGAGAATTGTTTTATGTGTAATATTGTGTCGTCACGAACGAGACGAGTTAGAACGACGTCTGACAGCTAGCACTCAACAGCTGGACACTTGTACGCGGGAGAGAGACATAACTAGCGCCGCTCTCGCTCGCTCTACCGCCGAGGTAAGAGAGAGAGAGAATTGTTTTATGTGTAATATTGTGTCGTCACGAACGAGACGAGTTAGAACGACGTCTGACAGCTAGCACTCAACAGCTGGACACTTCTACGCGGGAGAGAGACACCGCTAGCGCCGCTCTCGCTCGCTCTACCGCCGAGGTAAGAGAGAGAGAGAATAGTTTGTGTAACACTGTGTCGTCACGAACGAGACGAGTTAGAACGACGTCTGACAGCTAGCACTCATCAGCTGGACACTTGTACGCGGGAGAGAGACACCGCTAGCGCCGCTCTCGCTCGCTCTACCGCCGAGGTAAGAGAGAGAGAGAATAGTTTGTGTAACACTGTGTCGTCACGAACGAGACGAGTTAAAACGACGTCTGACAGCTAGCACTTAACAGCTGGACACTTGTACGCGGGAGAGAGACACCGCTAGCGCCGCTCTCGCTCGCTCTACCGCCGAGGTAAGAGAGAGAGAGAATTGTTTTATGTGTAATATTGTGTCGTCACGAACGAGACGAGTTAGAACGACGTCTGACAGCTAGCACTCAACAGCTGGACACTTGTACGCGGGAGAGAGACACCACTAGCGCCGCTCTCGCTCGCTCTACCGCCGAGGTAAGAGAGAGAGAGAATTGTTTTATGTGTAATATTGTGTCGTCACGAACGAGACGAGTTAGAACGACGTCTGACAGCTAGCACTCAACAGCTGGACACTTTTACGCGGGAGAGAGACACCGCTAGCGCCGCTCTCGCTCGCTCTACCGCCGAGGTAAGAGAGAGAGAGAGCATTGTTTTATGTGTAATATTGTGTCGTCACGAACGAGATGAGTTAGAACGACGTCTGACAGCTAGCACTCAACAGCTGGACACTTGTACGCGGGAGAGAGACACCGCTAGCGCCGCTCACGCTCGCTCTACCGCCGAGGTAAGAGAGAGAGAGAGAGAGAGCATTGTTTTATGTGTAATATTGTGTCGTCACGAACGAGGCGAGTTAGAACGACGTCTGACAGCTAGCACTCAACAGTTGGGCACTTGTACGCGGGAGAGTGACACCGCTAGCGCCGCTCTCGCTCGCGCTACCGCCGAGGTAAGAGAGAGAGAGAGAGAATAGTTTTTGTGTAATACTGTATCGTCACGAACGTTACGAGTTAGAACGACGTCTGACAGCTAGCACTCAACAGCTGGACACTTGTACGCGGGAGAGAGACACCGCTAGCGCCGCTCACGCTCGCTCTACCGCCGAGGTAAGAGAGAGAGAGAGAGAGAGCATTGTTTTATGTGTAATATTGTGTCGTCACGAACGAGGCGAGTTAGAACGACGTCTGACAGCTAGCACTCAACAGTTGGGCACTTGTACGCGGGAGAGTGACACCGCTAGCGCCGCTCTCGCTCGCGCTACCGCCGAGGTAAGAGAGAGAGAGAGAGAATAGTTTTTGTGTAATACTGTATCGTCACGAACGTTACGAGTTAGAACGACGTCTGACAGCTAGCACTCAACAGCTGGACACTTGTACGCGGGAGAGAGACACCGCTAGCGCCGCTCACGCTCGCTCTACCGCCGAGGTAAGAGAGAGAGAGAGAGAGAGCATTGTTTTATGTGTAATATTGTGTCGTCACGAACGAGACGAGTTAGAACGACGTCTGACAGCTAGCACTCAACAGTTGGACACTTGTACGCGGGAGAGTGACACCGCTAGCGCCGCTCTCGCTCGCGCTACCGCCGAGGTAAGAGAGAGAGAGAGAGAATAGTTTTTGTGTAATACTGTATCGTCACGAACGTTACGAGTTAGAACGACGTCTGACAGCTAGCACTCAACAGTTGGACACTTGTACGCGGGAGAGTGACACCGCTAGCGCCGCTCTCGCTCGCGCTACCGCCGAGGTAAGAGAGAGAGAGAGAGAATAGTTTTTGTGTAATACTGTATCGTCACGAACGTTACGAGTTAGAACGACGTCTGACAGCTAGCACTCAACAGTTGGACACTTGTACGCGGGAGAGTGACACCGCTAGCGCCGCTCTCGCTCGCGCTACCGCCGAGGTAAGAGAGAGAGAGAGAGAATAGTTTTTGTGTAATACTGTATCGTCACGAACGTTACGAGTTAGAACGACGTCTGACAGCTAGCACTCAACAGTTGGACACTTGTACGCGGGAGAGAGACAAAAAAATATTGTTGATGTACAAAAACGAATTTTCAACAGATTTATTATTATATATTAATATGTTTCAGGTGGAACATCTGAAGGAGAGTAATCTTCGTTTAGAAGAAGAGGCGGCGGAGTTAGCGGCTTTACGGGCGAAGGCAGCGCTAGCGGATACACTCAGCGCTCAATTACAGAGGTACATTATTTAAATAATAATAATTTTGTATGTGCCCGACCCGGTTCTCAAAAATGGCAATATCACATTGTACTGGGATCGGTCCATCATCACTGACAGGACTATTGTAGCCAATAAGCCTGATATAGTGGTGGTGGACCGAATCGAGAGACGTGTAATGATTGTTGACATTACCGTCCCGCATGACGGGAACCTCGTGAAAGCCGAGAAAGATAAGCAAATCAAGTATCTTGACTTGGCTCGCGAGGTTGTCGGCATGTGGGATGTGGACACAGCGATCATTGTACCGACAGTCGTGTCAGTCAATGGCTTTATAGCCACGAGCCTCGACCAACACCTTAGGAGGCTCTCGTTAGGCGGCTGGGTCAAAGGCCTGATCCAGAAAGCAGTACTGCTGGACACGGCTCGCATTGTTAGGAGGTTCCTCTCTCTGGAGCCCTGACCGCCGGTAGCTTTTTATATTTTTAAATGTTTATTTTTATTTTATATGTGTTTTATAAAAATATTTAATAAAGGACATAAAAATAATAAAAAAACAGTTTTTACTATCTATGTTTGTATCATTAAAGCACACGGCAACGTTTGGACAACCGTGGTCATAAAACGAAGGAGCGAAACGTCAGTTCAAACAATAATACATTTTATGGCGAGCATAAAAAGTCGAGATTTTAACACGAGCGATGTAGCCAATTTCGTCGAAAGCTACATGCGAGTCGAAAGTTTTTTTATGCAAGACACGAACGATTCTTTTTCCACTACCTGATGAGTTTACTAATTAAATGCAAATAAGTTCAACAACAATTTATTAGAAACGTTCAGACTAAAAACCACAGACTATGTACAGACAGTCAACGTGCGCTTTTTCGAGAGGTAACAGGTTCAGTATCATTCTGCCAGTTACACAATGATATCAAAATTCCATACAAAACTCATTTCGTATCTGTTATTATGTAATTTTTTTTAAATTTTATTTATTAATCTTGTGTCTAAATGTTCATATTTCGAAACGAATTTCTTAGGCAATGTGTTACAAAATAGACAAGGCAGAGGAAAAAGTAAATTCCAATCTTTTGTTTCCAACTTTGTATACAGAGAAACAGAACGCGCCTCGCAAGCAGAAGAAGCTCTATCAGTGGAGCGCGCGGTCGCCGAAACGTGCGGCCGCAGGGAGGCCGCCGCGCTGGAGCACGCGGCCAAGCTCACGGCCAACCACGTCGCCGTCAGTGCGGCCGCCAGCCGGTATGAGGCCGAGGTAAGTCATCATCCGAAACGTGCGGCCGCAGGGAGGCCGCCGCGCTGGAGCACGCGGCCAAGCTCACGGCCAACCACGTCGCCGTCAGTGCGGCCGCCAGCCGGTATGAGGCCGAGGTAAGTCATCATCCGAAACGTGCGGCCGCAGGGAGGCCGCCGCGCTGGAGCACGCGGCCAAGCTCACGGCCAACCACGTCGCCGTCAGTGCGGCCGCCAGCCGGTATGAGGCCGAGGTAAGTCATCATCCGAAACGTGCGGCCGCAGGGAGGCCGCCGCGCTGGAGCACGCGGCCAAGCTCACGGCCAACCACGTCGCCGTCAGTGCGGCCGCCAGCCGGTATGAGGCCGAGGTAAGTCATCATCCGAAACGTGCGGCCGCAGGGAGGCCGCCGCGCTGGAGCACGCGGCCAAGCTCACGGCCAACCACGTCGCCGTCAGTGCGGCCGCCAGCCGGTATGAGGCCGAGGTAAGTCATCATCTGAAGCATAGACAAGCTTCTCTTCGTATTCTTCTCAGCAAATCCTTTCATTTAGTACCCTTAGCATGGCAGTGCACAAAAAATAACTAGTCCGCCATATTGGGCCGTCCGCCATATTGGATGTAGAATGACGTCACTTAACTAACCATGCATTGTCAACCAAACTAAACGTGTATGCGAAATTTCACCTTAATCGGTGGAGGTAACTGCTTTTTAAAATTCAGTTGCAAGATTTGACCCGAACACACTTACATTATTAACTTGTAACTCCACATCCTAGGCGCGAGCGCTAGGCGCGGACAACGCTTCACTGCGGGAACGGACAGCCACGCTCGAAGGGGACTGCACGCGCCTGCAGGCCGCCCTGGCTGAGGAGGCCGACAGGAGGAATAAGGAGAACAGGGTGCTGGCTAGAAAGGTAGGGTGCTCAATTCAATTCAATTTATTCAGTAACAATTCACATTGCGTTCGGAATATAATCCAACATGAAATATAAACATTTTTAGATGTAGGTACAAATATATAAGAATACATGCAAATTCTATTTCAATTAGAAAATATTATTTTAATTTATTTAAAAATACCACGAAAAAAACTAATGTCAATAAATTAATTAATATGGATTGAATATTAATAAATAATATGGATTATGCATGTAATTTTTAGGGTTCCTTACCCAAAGGGTAAAAACGCGGGACCCTATTACCAGGCTGTCTGTCGCCAGGTTGTATCTCATGAACCGTGATAGCTAGACAGTTGAAATTTTCACAGATGATGTATTTCTGTTGCCGCTATAACAACAAATACTAAAAACAGAATAAAATAAAAAATTAAGCGCCCTGCTTCCCATGCAACAAACGTGACTTTTTTGCCGTTTTTTGCGATAATGGTACGGAACCCTTCGTGCGCGAGTCCGTCTCGCACTTGGTCGGTTTTTTTATTTGCGCAGTCTAATACGTATTAGCTCTAAGTGAAAAAAAAACCGAGTCGCACTCCTGCACCGTGGGTTTCGTACCATCCATGTATAGCTATTTTAGGTCAGCGCCATCTCTTGACCGACAGTGGAACTGATGTAATATTTGTTAATGATTTCTGAACAAGTATGCAATTTAATTTCTGAACAAGTGTGCAATTTAGAGACATCGTTTTATGTTTTCTGTAATCTTTACATAGATGTTATCACATAGAATAATTTCAGATTTTTCTCTATGCAAGTTTTGGAGATAGGGGGTGGAACGGTATTTTCTATTAAATTTTCGTCAAAAGTCGCAAAATAAGCGTCCTAAAAAGCATTAAAAATGTTTGAGAATATGCAAATAGCGCTCTTTCATATGATACCCCACATGCCCTAGTAGCCACACTTCGAATTTTTAAGACCAAAAACTTTCTTATTTACAAAATAGTTGGGCAAAAGTCATCTAAAACTTTTCTAAATTTCAAGTTCATAGCATTAGTAGTTCTTGAGATATCATGCTGTGACAGACGGACTGAGTCGCACCATAAGGTTCCTTTTTACCATTTTGATACGGAACCCTAATATGCAAGATTTATTTAAATATCTTCATCAGCGATACTTAAAGGAGTGGGCAAAAGTGAATAAACACGCACACGGGCTGGCCTATTTAAGAAATCAAGACCCCATGCTGCTTACTGCGAATTCCCAACTACAGATCGGGGCCCAGAACAACTCATGCGCAGCGACGTATGCATCAAACGACGAGAAAAGTTTGATACAAATCATTGTATTATTGTCCAGGTGGCAGAACTTACAGAAGAAGTGTCAGAAGCGAACAAGAAGCTGGAGTGGGAGAAGGGAGAGAACGGCGTGCTCAAGAAGAAACATACAAGTGCCATAAAGGTATGTTTTCTTTATTCATACGCAATATACACAGATTATTTATCATTGGATATGTTGCAGCCATCTGGTTAAATAAGCCAGCTAATTGGATGCCTAGGCCGATAGTTAATTGAACTAGAATCATTCAACGTTTAATAACTTGGCGTATTGAGATAGCAGCCCTTTAAAGATGACTGACCAAGACTCAGCCAAGTGATTAAAATTTAGTTCAGATTTTTTTCCTCTGCGCCGCTAGTAGTCCAATAAAATATGGCGTCAACTGCGCTAACAGTCAATGTTATTTTTCGTTCCTGTGTGCAATTTTGTGTGAAATTAAGGCGTCTTTTTGTCAAAATACTATGAAAAAATGTAGATGCTAAATAATACTACGTCTTCTGTAAGTTTTCGCAAAATATTTGAGTTTAATCTAATAAACCCTAACGAAAGATTACAAATTCATCAATATTCAATTTAACTAAATGGCTACACGACATTCAGCCATCTGACTTGGCTAGTTGTCTTTCAGCCATCTGGCGTTTAATTAGCTGGCTAATTTAACCAGATGGCTGCGACAGAAACATCACATTGTGAGTATGTTGGTGGTGCAATGTGTCGACCATCGCGATTTTTAACGCATTTAAAGCGATAGTTTCGTTTTCTATACGAAGTATGGGTCCAAACTATATTACAGGTATGTTATTTTATTTATTTAGGTAATCAACAGCAATACTTAAAAATATTTTACAAAAGACGCAATACAATCCAAATTTACATAAGTTATTTTATTTAAAGATAAAAGACAATTTTGAAATGGTAAAAACAAACAAACAAATACGGTTGAATAACAGAAGACACGTCACATAGGACAAGATAGAAGATCGGTTGACTGTCACTCATCTCCGTCTATAGCCTTTACTATTCGTTTTTTGAATGTAGGTTTATTACAGTTATAAATTCGAACAATGCGAGTCAGTACACAGTTCTTGGCACAGTTAGTGGAGTGCCGAGGAACGTGTGACATTGGCGTGTGACGAGTGCGCCGTAAGGGAGTGTTAATAGTTACCTGTGCCACAGATAATATAATACTAGCATACAGATGCCTCATTTCATACAAAGAAACCGTAACTAGAGTTTTTCATCTGATTAATCTTGTTATTTTTGTAAGTACAACAATCGCGTTCGATCCCGATTCACGGTGTTAGCAGCGACTTGCAAGTAAAAGAGTTTACTAGGTTCGTGAATATTTTTTTCTTTAAATACAGTAACGGTTCGTTTCATAGTATTTTTTTGCACGGTTTTACAGTTTTTTTTTTGCACCAAAATGTGTTACAATGAAAATTTTAACAATCGAGTGGAATGCCTCAGTAATTTAAAAATGCGCCATCTATTGGCATCAATTTTAAATGATCCGTTCAAATAATCTTTGAAATGTGAATTATGAGCCCAATATTCCATAATTTTGTACTAAGGAGAGTTGATTAAACAAGAACATACAATTTTTATGTTCAATTCCAGAAAATGTTAATTTTACACACAGCTCTATTGAATTGTGTGTACATGTCGCGCCATCTAGTGAGATTTATTTGAACCAAATTTTCTTTCTTAGCAATGAGACCCCGTGCCTGTGCGACGAATTCTGGGCAATCAAGGGCTATGTTATGTCGATGTGATAACTATTTATTACTTGCAGGAATTAAACCGCGAGCTACAACGCGCTATAAAGCGATGTGAACAGCTTGAAGCGAAGATGCCGCAACAGCTAGCGCCCGCTACGAGAACCGGTGAGTATTACAAAATCTACACTAGCACATCTTAATATATATAAATCTCGTGTCACAATGTTTGTCCTCAATGGACTCCTAAACCACTTAACCGATTATAATAAAATTCGCCCACCATGTGCAGTTCGATCCAACTTGAGAGATAGGGTAGGGTAGGGTAGGGTAGGGTAGGTAGGGTAGGGTAGGTAGTTAGGGTAGGGTAGGTAGGGTAGGGTAGGCAAGGCAGGGTAGGGTAGGGTAGATGAATGTTTGGTGTTTTTATGGCAAAACAAAGTTTGCCGGGTCAGCTAGTAGATAATATAATACTAGCATATAGATGCCTCATCCCATACAAAGAAACGATGTTGTAAGTTTTAAATAATAAACTAGCTGACCCGGCAAACTTTGTTTTGCCATAAAAACACCAAACATTCATCTACCCTACCTACCCTAACAACCCTACACTACCTACCCTAACTACCCTACCCTAACTACCTACCCTACCCTACCTACCCTACCCTACCCTACCCTACCTACCCTACCTACCCTACCCTAACTCCCTACCCTACCCTACCTACCCTACCTACCCTACCCTACCCTACCCTACCCTACCTACCCTACCCTACCTATCCTACCCTACCTACCCTACCCTACCCTACCCACTTAGGGGTATGAAAAATAGATGTTAGCCGATTCTCAGACCTATTCAATATGCTCACAAAATTTCATGAGAATCGGTCAAGCCGTTTCGGAGGAGTATGGCAACGAAAACTGTGACACGAGAATTTTATATATTAGATATATATCATCATCTGCCTAGCCTTTTCCCCAATTATTGTTGGGGTCGGCTTCCAGTCTTACCTGATTCAGCTCAGTACCAGTGTTTTACATGGAGCGACTGCCTGTCTGACCTCCACAACCCAGTAACTGGGTAACACGATACCCCTTGGCAAGACTGGTGTCAGATCTCAGGCTTCTGACTACCCGTAACGACTGTCAAAGATCTTCAAATGACAGCCGGGACCAACGGCTTAACGTGCTTTCCAAGGCACGGAGGAAGCTCGGTATGTTGAAATGGTCACCCATCCACGGACCGACCTCGTCAAGCGTTGCTTAACCTTGAAGATCGACCCGTGCGGCTGTTATTATTTAGCCACGAGCTCCTCCACGAATAAATATATATAGAACGTATATTGTTTAAACAGGGTCAGTATCATCAATAAGTAGCGGAGAAAGTGCACCTCAAGAAGAAAGACTTCAAAACGGACACACTGACGTTTTGCCAGACATACAGGTATGTCATCTTGTTTAAATTGTAGTAGGTAACTAAAACATTACTAACAATAAGTTCACAACAATGTGTTTGTTTGTAAAAGGTCTAAAAAAACTAATCCGAATGGGAAAGTTCTGTAGCCACTTCTCCTTCTCGTTGAAGGAGTGTAGTAGGCATACTTTTTATCCTAAAGAATGCTGCGGGACAAAGCTAGAATTAGATAAATCCAATAATACATCCAGTACTAGGAATCGAACTCAGGTTGCTGAGTGTGGGGTGCACTCAGTAATCGCGATGTTGGACGGAGCAATTGCCAATAGGGTTCAGATTGACGAGTATGGGGTACACTCGTCAATTGCGATGTTGGACGGAGCAATAGCTAATAGGAGCCAGGTTGCTAATTTTGTGGTATACTCAGCAATTGCGATGTTGGACGGAGCAATAGCCAATAGGAGCCAGTTTGCTAATTGTGTGGTATACTCAGCAATTGCGATGTTGGACGGAGCAATAGCCAATAGGAACCAGGTTGCTAATTGTGTGGTATACTCAGCAATTGCGATGTTGGACGGAGCAATAGCCAATAGGAACCAGGTTGCTAATTGTGTGGTATACTCAGCAATTGCGATGTTGGATGGAGCAATAGCCAATAGGTGTCTGAAAGAATCAGTGGCGTTATTGTGGTTTTGGCTAACTCATAGATTAGAGTATTTAATAATAGAAAATTACTAACTTTTCCTACAAATTTTTCACGCATATCTCAGGAACAAACTACGACGGTAAGAATAATAATAAAACATTATTTATAATTTCCCTTTACAGATCAAGTTCCCAAGTATTTTTGATAGAATATTTCCTAAGGTTAGAAATGTGGCTAATTTCTTTATTTTACTAGTTTTTTTTATGTTGTCTATAAATGTACTGGTTTTTTTTTAGTCATTCGCAGTATTTATAAAAAAAAAAATATGTAATAATTCTCTCAGTAAATCTCTATCAGCTATTACAAACATTTTAGTTTTCATCTTTTCCACAATTCATACATCGTTACTTTTTACTTTTTCCTCGTATAATAGCTAATCGGTCCTTCCCCTACTTCTTTGTTGTATTTATATTCATAAAAAAATAAAAATAAACTTTTTTGCAAAACTATACTACCGACTTCCAAATAAGAAACCTCAAAGTGAAAATCACCAAGGGGTTAAAACATGCTAAAAAAACATCACGTGATTAAGGGACGGCCCCCAAGGTAGCTTCAATGATACTGTAGTCTTAAGGTTACACTAGTCGACGGCACGAACTATTTTGTGCGCGGGGTTAAAATGCGTGCTATATCAACCGACAACACGTGCGGAACAGATAGATGCTGTTATGAGCAGTAAGAAGCTAGTACGCGTACGAATACACACTTTTGTAAATTTGTAGCGAAATGGATGATGATATAGAACGAAAACGAGCGCGCGAAATTTTATAAACAGACCTTTGGGAGTCTGGATATCATGAAAAAACGACTGAATGTATCTGTTCAAAATAAAATTATTTGCATTGTTGAACTACTAATCTATCCCTGTATGGAGGCCGTATTTCAATTTTCCTTCTTCTTATGGTACTTATTTGCGCCCAAAGATGCGTTAAAATTAGTGTTAAAATATAGAACTTTTGAAGCTCATAACTTTCAAGTCAATTTTTTTTTTACTTTTTTGCTTCCATACAGGACTAGATAATGATGAGACAAATTGATATTATTTTTTATTTTGAACGTACATCGTCAAACAGTGGAGTAAAAGCCAGACTACGTTTGTATGGAAGAATTTTCGACTAGTGTACCCTTAAGGCAACGAGGGCGAAGCCTCGGGCTAAAACAAGTTTCCGATGGCATTGTAAATTGATCATATCTTACAAATTCTAGGTCCGCGAACCCGACCGCCAAACACTAATCGAGCGTATAGTATCGCTCCAACGAGCGGCCGCTCGTCGTTCAGAACGATGCGAGTTCCTAGAGGAACACTCGAGACAGCTGACATCTGAGCTGAGGGCCAAGGCTCGCCTGCTGAGGCATCTGCTGTGCGAGATGCCTGCGGGCGCCGTCGGCTCCAGCCACAGGGATGACAACAAGGTATAGTAGTTGTTAGAGAACAGAATACTCTAGACTGAGGAGCTGAGGGGAGAGTACAGAGCAAGGCAAGAAAATAGTAGTTTATGCATTGGTCTTATAATAGGGGTTATCAAAACACGAGCGTAGGTTTATCACATGAGGCGAAGCCGAATGTGATAATAATATTACGCGAGTGTTTTAATACATAATTATATGCTATTGCATATACGAGTACTACTTTATCTTCACTAAAACAAAAGTGGAAACGGAAAGATATTTGGTATGGCGGGCAATTTAGATTCTCATTCCGCATGACTGCGCAGCGCGCGCCTCCTTAGACAATGACAGTACTTCAATGCGCCCATAAGCGCCAATAAATTAAAAAGTAAAAGTGTGCTATATAAATTAAAAAGTTATTTTATGATGCAGTTGTTTAAAAATCGAAGGAAAATGTTGCATTGTAATGGTTCTTTTTTTTTAATTTTATCTATCCATGAATATAAAGTACGTGTCTATATAATATTTTTTGAATTCATATTTGTAACATTACGTTGTGAGTGTAGATAAAGTATATTTTTCCACTACCTTGTCTATTATGTAACACATTGTCTAAGAAATTCGTTTCGAAATATGAACATTTAGACACAAGATTATAAAATAAAAAAAACAAAATTGCATAATAACAGTTACGAAATGATTTTTGTATGGAGTTTTGATATCATTATGTAACTGGCAGAATGATACTGAATCTGTTACCTCTCGAAAAAGCGCGCGTTGATTGTGTGTATATAGTCTGTGGTTTTTAGTCTGAACGTTTTTAATAAATTTTTGTTGTAACTTATTTGCATTTAATTAAGTAAGCTCATCAGGTAGTGGAAAAATAATCGTTCGTCTTTCGCATAAAAAGACTTTATTTTAATACTCGCTTGTAGCTTTCGGCTTTTCGAAATTGGCTACATCGCTCGTGTTAAAATTTCGACTTTTTATGCTCCACACGAAATGTACTATTTTTGGTCACGCATAGATACAAAAGAGAAGAAAATAATAATAAAAAATAAGTAATAATAGTCAAATAATAATAAAGAAATCATAAATAATAATAATAAATAGTAATCAGTGCAAGTAGTAGAAAAAAGAACAAAATAGAAAAGATCTATGTTTGGCCAGAAAGGGTTCACCAATGAATAAATGCCTAATAATCGTGAATGCAAAATCAGTAGCGCTAACCGCTCCGATAAACAGTCGATAAGAAAAGTTTTTGTAGTGATTTATGACTATTTCATAAAAACATGAAGTTTCCCGATAACTTTAAAAACAATAACAAATTCCAAATATTATATAACTTCGGTTGTGAATGTCTAAGATTTCACAAAAATACTACCGTTATCTGTGTAAAATACAGTCTTTACCTAAAATATTTAATAATGTTCCCTTGTGCATGCTGCTATGTAGAAACGGAAGCTAACCAAGGTAAATATCATGTTTAGTATGCCAGCTCATCTGTATTCCTTACCCTCCCTCCTCCTCGTTTCGTATTCCTAATTATTACTAAGAGTCGTGATTCCCCCGTCGTCGTGGAAATAAACTTTTTTCCAGAACCTTGTCTATTATGGTAACACTTTGCCTAAGAAATTCGTTTCGAAATATGAACATTTAGACACAAGATAATAAAATCATAATTAAAATAATCAAAATTACATAATAACAGTTACGAATTGACTTTTGTATGGATCATTGTGTAACTGGCAGAATGATACTGATCCTGTTACCTCTCGAAAAAGTGCGCGTTGATTGTGTGTATATAGTCTGTGGGTTTTAGTCTGAACGTTTCTAATAAATTGTTGTTGGAACTTATTTGCATTTAAATAAGTAAGCTCATCAGGTAGTGGAAAAAGAATCGTTCGTGTCTCGCATAATAGTACATTATGGTACAAGTGTAATGTAAGTAATGTTGGTGATTACCGCTGAGGCGCCATTGAGACCCGAGCCGTTAGGTGAGGGTCTTAAGAGAGCCGAGTACGGTAATCACCGATACACACGTGTATCATACGACGTTTTTCAACACACTTGTGAAGAAAATAATACAAAAAAATCATTTTCAACAGTGAAAATGAGTTGTGAATTTTTTTTCGCAATGGCGGGAAAAAATAATCAGTTTTCCTAGCGCGCTTCTAACAATGGCGATCGGCCATAGACTATAAGGATGAGGATTCTTTTTTTTTCGGCTTTTCGCGGATAGCGTTTTAGCCTCGTACAAAATGGGGAATTTCAAGTTTTCTTCATTACACAGAAAACAAAAGTTATATATATTCGAGTGAAAGTTTTATTTATTAAACACGTACAAGTTGAAATTATCTATTTAAATACGAAGTTGCATGAAATGAGCAAGCAATAGTACATTAATTTATTTGTACACGATCTTTTTTCTATCGAAACATTTATAAGAACAAAGCAACTCAACCAATTAAATTAAAAAAATATATTCTATAACTCACTTGTGAATAATAGCAATGAAAAAGTCACAGTTTGACTACAGGTGTCATTATGTGCCTAATTGCGGTGAAATTAGAGCCACTTTATGAGCAAGTGTGTTGAAAAAAGCCTTTATTTTAACACTCGCATGTAGCTTTCTAACCAAATTGGCTACATCGCTCGTGTTAAAATGTTGACTTTTTATGCTCAACTCGAAAGGTACTATTCCTTTACCAATTTGCGCCATCTTCTTCTGTCTTTGGCTTTGCCGTCCAGAGCATCGTGCAGTTTGGTATTCAACGATGTGCTGACTAAGTCTGACCATGTGGACTGCGACCTCTAGGACGTTTCTCTTGGATCTTGCCAGTAGCCATCAGCTGTTCGAGGTTTTGTCCATCCAAAAAAACTCCAGAATCCTATGAAGTTATGCAGTCTAATCTTTATGTTCAGTTGTTGGAGGATATAATCATTGGTGCCAAGGAATTTTTAATATCTTCCTCCAGCATCTCAAAAGCATCTATGCGCTCACGGTTGATCTTCTTTAAAGAGTCCACGTTTCGAACCGTAACTGAAGATGGAAAAGACCAGGTAGTTGACCAGTTTCACCTTCGTCTGCCGTGAAATGTTTCTCATCTTCCTTATCGATATAGTTTATAAGGCAAAATAAATAACCTTTTGATTATGTTCACTCTTTATGAATAGATCGCTAAATAGTCGTTTTATCTACTCTCATATCGTAATATTCGAATTATAAACTTCAAAACGAGTTTATATTGACATACTTTGTAAACACAATACCGAAATTTAAAAATAGAATCTTATTTTAACACTTTTTCTGTAACAAAATAATGCTATAATAGTTATTTATGCTACAAGTGCTGAAGGTATGTGATTACCGATGAGTGGCATTTTAATCGACACGAGTCGGAAATCATCTTACGTACGTGTATCATACAACATTTTACTATGCACTGTGCGAGAAAATAAAAAAAAATATCTGAACCAAGCAAGAAATTAATAAAATGGCGGGCTTATTCTAGCGCGCTCAGCATACCACAGATTAACTAATAGTTCCTCGGACATGTCTACTGCCCATGTTCAAATAGCTGTCACGTCGTAACGCAAAAAGGCACGAGCAAAATATACGTTCTGCCAAACATATTTAAAGAATATTTAAAATTAATTTATGGATCAAAATCTAAATCTAGAGTAATTAAAAACGCCTTAAATGAAGTATTAGTTTTATTTTACCTTTTATATGAATGGTAATCTATACTTAACTAATTTGTAAAACTTTTCTCAAATAATAAAAACTCTATGCGTCGGGCTGACGTTGGTGTTAAAAATTAAAAAAATACAGAAAAGTAAAAGCACTAGTTAAAAAAGTGACACTTTCCGCACAGTTTGGCTGCTTGGAAAACGCTCTTTTCGAGGACATGCATTGTAAAACATTTTTTTTCTATTACGATACAGAGCAAATCCAAGAAGTTCATATCATCAAGGAGTTTCCACCAATTATTTATTTTTGTAATGGAAAGCTTATGCGGGGCGCGCCATTTTTATAGTACCTATTATAAAAAGTATTGATTCCAATTTTAACTTGTCTGTGGCAACACCTTATTTAGCGCATGCGCGGTTAATGCGGTGATGTTTTGGCGCCATTCATACGTTTATTTTCTAGGTTCAATCCCAATGTATGAGTGTAGATAAAGTAATGTATGAAACTGCACATAACTAGGTAATAAAACATTCGTGGCGCGCCCCGCTTAAGCTTTCCATTACAAAAAAAATATTGATGGAAACTCCTAGGTATAATTCGAATATTACGATATGAGATTATCTATTACTATTATAGCACGATTATGATTATTTTCAAAACAGTACGACCGTGCCAACCAAAAATGTGCGCTGTGTGTCTGACGCCCATCAAATGTTGAGTTGGTAACCCTTTTGGGTATGGGATTCGATTATCCTTTTTTTACAATTCTTCTGTTCCTTTATGATTGTTGTTATTGTGTTGTGTCCGTGTCGAATAAATATCTTCAATTATATTCTACAAAATGCCAAAATTAATCTTGATTTGTTACCGTATTACAGAAAGAGATAGCCCGCCTGGGCGGCGGAGCAATGGCCGCGGTATGGGGCGGCGACCCGGGCGGTCTGACGGCCGAGCTGTCTCTGGAGATGAACCGGCGCCTCCAAGCTGTGCTAGAGGACACTCTTCTGAAGAATATCACGCTCAAGGTGAGTGTAGTAGGATGGGCAGTCCTATACCCAGCAGTGGGCGAAGTCAGGCCACAGAATAAATATACAAACAGTATGGAAACTACCTACAAACGCTCGAAACGGCACACTCAAACAAACTTGCGCATCGACGAGACCCCTAAGCGGCTCGCACTACTGACAGCACTGCAGAAGTGACATAATGATCTCGTCGGTGCGTATGTTTGTGTGAGTGTGCCATTTCGAGCGTTTGTAGGTAGTTTCCATACTGTTTGTATATTTTTATTTGGTGACTAAGTTTAGATAACTCTTCTAAAAATCAGTTTATAAAGGCCACCAGGTGCGCAGTACTTATAAACGGTGTGCGTGTATGACTAGATGTATGGACTTAAGCAAAACGAGTATGTAAAGAGGTTTCTGCCTACCTCCTAGTATGTATATAGGGTCAAAGCACATTGAGAAGCGAAGCGACGCGTCGGTCTTAAAATGTACATAGGATATTGACCCTTATAGCTCACCCCGGATGCGATGACGGAGGAACTGCGTGATCTAATTCCGCCCAGCCCGTTTCATCATCGGACTACCAGACGTATGGCGATGCGCCATCGGTACATGGTGGACATCCCATCCATACGCACTAAACGTTTTGAGAATACTTTTATTATGCGTACAGCTAAGGGGTGGAATTCCCTGCCAGAGTATGTGTTTCCCGATAGCTATAATCTAGGGGTCTTTAAGTCAAGAGTGAATAGGTTACTTCTAGGTAAGCGTGCTCCATCGTCGACCACATCATCGCTTACCATCAGGTGAGATAGTGGTCAAGTGTGAGCATATAATAGATTAAAAAAAAAATTAAGAGATGTCAAGGAACACCCGGATGGAACGAAGTTTCCTATCGTAATATTCTTTATTTTTTTGTTTAACAGTTTTAGGTATTTTTTTACTTTCTTGTTTCTTTAATTTCTGCGCTTCATAATGTTTTTTTCTTCTTTTTGCATTAATTTTAGGTTTTTTAGCTTGTAATTGATCAGTCTCACTACATTCATCTGATCTCTCTGCAGTTATGTTTTGTACCATTGTATTTTGTAATTTCTTTCTCTCACGATATTCTCTACATCTTTGTGCATTTGTCTTTTTCCTTGATGTTATAGTTTGTACCTCAGTAGTCGATGCTTAAGTTGATTCGCTATTGAAATAAAAAAAGCAAAAATATTGTACATATACATACACACACACACACACATATATATATATCAGCGACCACACAGCCCCTAGACGCCTAATAACAGGCGAGCGATATCTGTCAACACATATGACTAAAATATCATATACAGCTAATACAGGCCGCCACTCGACAATTTTAAATTAGTAGCGACCACTTCTGTGAGCCGTAAACACTTCCGCGTCCGTCTACAAAAAAAATATTTCATAAATATTATAATGGCCTCTTGAACAAAACGTTGGTATGGTAACAACATCCAGACTTCAAGTTTCCGAAAAAATGGCATAACATTTCATTAATAAGTTAATAGTTACATAAACATAATTAGATTTATTTTCTGATATTATTTGTCGGAGTTCATATTATACTGGTCAAGTTTGTAGGTGAAAACGCACACCGCATGTTTGCGTCTCTTTCTTTTTAAAGTAATTTTTTCGCTATCTCTTCTCCTCTAAAATTTCGTAAATAGAACTAGTGATGCACCATATCGTATGACCAAATCTTTTATCGATAGAACTAGAAACCTTACAAATAAAGACATTAAATTAAAAAGTTTATTAACTGTGAAACGATGTTTTGATTAAGTTTTTTACTAATATTTAATATTACATATTTAAATACATATTTATTACATCATCTGCCTAGCCTTTTTCCCAATTATTGTTGGGGTCGGCTTCCAGTCTTACCGGATTCAGCTAAGTACCAGTGTTTTACATTGAGCGACTGCCTATCAGACCTCCACAACCCAGTAACTGGGTAACACGATACCCCTTGGCAAGACTGGTGTCAGATCTCAGGCTTCTGACTACCCGTAACGACTGTCAAAGATCTTCAAATGATAGCCGGGACCAACGGCTTAACGTGCTTTCCGAGGCACGGAGGAAACTCGGTATGTTGAAATGGTCACCCATCCACGGACCGACCTCGTCAAGCGTTGCTTAACCTTGAAGATCGACCCGTGCGGCTGTTATTATTTAGCCACGAGCTCCTCAAAATACATATTTATTACATATTTATATTTAAAAACCAACAACCGAAAAAAGTATGTTTCCTTAAGAATGTTGATATTTCTTTTTTTTTGTTTTAACATTTTATTTTATTACTAAAATGTTAAAACGCCGTATAATTAATAATAAAGAAGGTAATTTTAATAAAATAAAAATAAGTACAAATACTATATATATACTATTTATAAAATATCGATACCTTCCTGGTTTTATTTAAACCTGTCCCACCCTTAATGAGGCGCATGACCTTGGTAAGGGACCAATCAGAGCGCAGTACCCCCGTGCCTCATACCTCAGCTAGTTGACAGAATTGTTTGGATGTATTAGATCAAGCATTAGGCGTCTAGTGGCTATGTGGTCGATGATATATATATTTATATCACCAACGGCACCATTAACTAATCCATCACTTACATCGATGTTTGTCGTGGTAAGGTAATACTTTCCTTTTACAAAAGTGATTTGGTAAGGTAATCCCCCAGTATCGATGACAGATTTTTTGTGTAGTTGTAATCTAATAAAAGCTTCTTGTTCTTGATTTTTAGATCCAGTTATTATATCCTTTGCTATTGAGATGACTTGCAAAGTTGTTGTTGTAGTTGTTGTTGAAAATAACGAAACGAAAATAACTGGCTTGCTTTCTATGAGAGAGAGAGACAGAGAAACACGCGCACGCCGCACGGCTTACAACTATAGCAAAAAGTGTCGTTCCAACTTTTGGTCTTAATTTTTTCCGTCTAGCCCCCTTTCGCAACGCGCGATAAGGAACTTCGTTACAAAATCTAGGTGACCACAATAGATTCCAATGGGTCGAAGTGTCCGAGTTATTTCTCGGCCCCTCCACAAGATAAGATACGATGTTATAAAATGACTAGCTGACCCGGCAAACTTTGTTTTGCCATAAAAACACCAAACATTCATCTACCCAACACTACTCCACCTACCCAACACTACGCCACCTACCCTACCCTACCTACGCTACCCTACCTACCCTACCCTACCTACACTACCCTACCAACCCTACCCTACCTACCCTACCCTACCCTACCTACCCTACCCTACCAACCCTACCCTATCTACCCTACCCTATCTACCGTACCCTACCTACCCTACCCTACCCAACCTACCCTACCCTACCCTACCTACCCTACCCTACCTACCCTGCCCTACCTACCCTACCCTACCTACCCTACCCTACCTGCCCTACCCTACATACCCTACCCTACCTACCCTACCTACCCTACCTACCCTACCCTACCTACCCTACCCTACCTACCCTGGAGTCTCTCGCGATCCCCCGCCCTCGCTAGTTCAGTTTTAAACGACTCCGCGCTCAATAATCGGGAAAATCGGAAACTTATCGCAGTTTTCAGTGAGTGATAGCTCGAAGTGTTCGGGCTAGTGAGTGCTGTATGCGCGCACCAAGAGAAGTCATCGGACTCCACTTTTGGTATTTTTCCTGGGTAAAAGAAGAAAAATTCAGAAAGTATTTTTCATAAACCCTTAAACGCTGTTGAATTCTGAGTGGTGAGCCCCTGATTTTTTGGAGTGCTGGGCTGCGCCCTCGCTGCCCGCACATTCTGAGGTGTCCTCCAGATTTTTCCGGTGCAACACCGGAGACCTGCAGGCGAAAGAAGAAATACCACCCTTCTTCCAAGACTTCGCCTGGGGGCGAGAGACAAATACTGGTTTTGCCCACCTATGGGCCATCGACGAGTCGTGAAGTTTCCGACAACAAAACTTTTCAAGAGTGTGTGACTAAGTTTTTACAGTGCAGTTCTTCAACATAACCTCAAAGTGATTTTCGCTAGTGAATAACTCGAAATCTAAAGCGAAGGCATACCTTTTTTATTACGGGATATTGACCCTCTGTGTGGCCCTCTGCTATATTCTGACTTTCAGATTTTTAAATTGAAAACTCGAGAGCGTAATTACAGATCAGTGAGACCACGTGTTCGGTACTTAACCTCGAATAAAAAACGTGGTCCGAAAAACCTGATCTTGAAAAATTTTGAGGAGTGTTACAGACATACCTGCCTGTTCCGAGCTGACTATAGAGCTGACTATAGAACAGCTCCACAAATCCTCAGCAGGAAACTTCGAGGGAACTCCTCAATCTCTGGCCTGACGTCACCCGAGATTGGACTTGTGTTGAACAGTCCCCCTCCCCTTTTCAAATACCCCCCCCCCAACTTTTTATATCCCCCCCCCCTCCCGCCTTCACACCCTCTGAACTTCAGTATTTATCCCCCCCCCCAACCCCCCTCAAATTACCTTACCCCCCTAGGGTTATCTCGGTCAAAAATAGTGGTAGACCACCCAAGTTGGGGTCCATCGTGACCGGCTTGAGGAACCCTATTTTTTGGGCCCAATAGATACCACCCCTCAAACCCTCCCCCCTCCCTCCCCCGACTTCACCCCCTCCAAACTTCGGATATTGCACCCCCCCGCCCTCCCCAACCCTCCTCAATTAATTACCTCAACCCCCTTGGGTTATCTTGGGGTCAGGTAACCTCCACGTTGGCCTGGTTGGTTGTTGGTCTCTTTCGGATACGTCCGGGGGGAAGAGCAACCCGCTGGGCTGGTGCACTCTGGGCACCGTCAATAACTTCCCATTCAATGGGTTCTTGTTGGCGGTGGCGAATAACCTGACAGGGGGGGATGTCGTTCTGGGTGTTCCTCTGATTAGCAGAGGACACACCAGATGCGACATGGGGTTGGGCTCGTCTGGGTAGGTAGGTAGGGGTAGGTTAGGTTAGGTAGGTGGGCGGTGGGGCTCGCTTCCGGGCCTCTGGGCGGGCCGCCTTCCCCTGCGGGGGGGGTTGCCCGGGTGCACTGACCAGCTCTGCACCCTGCTCTGCCCAGCTCTGCACCCTGCACTGCCCGGCTCTGCATCCGGCTCTGCCCGCTCTGCACCTGGCTCAGCCCGCTCTGCACCTGGCTCTGCACTCGGCTCTCCTGCGGTTGGTTACCCGAGTGCACTGACCAGCTCTGCACCCTGCTTTGACCAGCTCTGCACCCTGCTCTGCCCGGCTCTGCATCCGGCTCTGCCCGCTCTGCAACTGGCTTAGCCCACTCTGCACCTGGCTCTGCGCCCGGCTCTCTCCTGCGGGTGGGGGCGGCCGCCGCCCGGGGGCGGGAAGGGAGCCCTCGAAGGTGTGCCGCGGATGTGCGGCGGGCGGTGATGACTTGTCGTCGCCGACCCTCCTTTGGCGTGGGATGGTCGGCGGGGACAAGTCGGTGGAAGGAGGAGGCGGCGGAGCGTCGGTCTCGACGCGCCGCCGCAGACGCGGTGGGCGGCGTCTGGCCTTCGCGGGCCGGATGCCGCAGACGCGGAGGGCGGCGTCTGGCCTTTCGCGGGCCAGATGCCGCAACGTAGGGGACCGTGGGCGGAGGACCGAGGTGTCCGACGTCCACATAAGGGTCCAGCGCGGTGGAGGGCACGGCGCAGCACACCGTCTAGGTGTGCCCAGCGGGGGCGTAGTTGCGCCGTGCCCTGACAGGTCCTCTTGCTTCCCGGTGTGGTAGCATGCTGGGGAGCGGGAGGGCCTGGGCGGTGGTTGCCTCCTTTTGCGACGACGCCATGTCGCGGAAGGAGGCGGCGGAGAAGGGGTGAGGGTGGGCGGTTGTACGATCGCCTCCTCCCACCTCTTGGTGGTGATTAGCGGGCGACAGGCGTGGGGGCGCCTCTCGTCTGCATTGCACAATCACCACCCTCGTCGGGCGTTCCCGGGCCCCTTCTTGGGAGGGGCGAGAAGGGCCCGCCATAAAGGTGGGCAGTCGTCGGCGGAGGACTGGACGTAAAGGCTGTGCCGGTTTCCCAGTCCTCCTCCACTCAGACGATGCGGGAGTGCCGCTGGGTTATTTTAGTGGGTATACCGGGCTTGCCCGGGGAGTCCCACATAGCCCCCCATTCCCCCAATGGGTGGGTATGCGTAATGCATTTTTTCCCAGCGAAACCAAAAAAAAAAAAAAAAAAAAAAAAAAGGATAGAGGCAGACCACCCAAGCTTGGGTCCACTGTGACGGGCTTGAGGAGCCCTATCTTTTGGCCCCAACAAAACCCTCCCCCAACCTTCTTTTAGTGTCTAACCCCCCCCACCCCCCTTGTCCTATCTCGGTCCAGGTTAGAGTTGGACCACCCGAGCTTGGACTTATCCTGACCGGCTCGAGGAGCCCTTTCGATTGGCCCCAGCAGAAGACAACTTTTCTGCACCAGCTCAGCCATACCTGACAAAAACTTCCTCAACGGGTAGTTCACTGACATTGGGCAGACTCAATTCCAAACGCCCAGACTCGGACGACATCAGTTGCTGAGCAGTACCAGACCTTGATTTTAAAAGTTTTTGTAATAGGATAAGGACTTATAGCAGCATTATTGTGCTGCTATACTTAGGCTAAGACTTTTTTAAGCGTTATTCGCTCAAAAAGTAAACTTTTAATTGGTATAGTACTTTTTGCTACTATACCAAAAATAAGACTTCAGCATTTACTGCAAACTTAAATTGTAAAATTCTTAGATTAGGACATATAGCAGTACTATTGTACTGCTATACTATAGGTTAGGACTTAATTATTAGATTTTAACTCTGTTGACTAGTACCCTATTTGAGAAGGGGAACCTCAACACTGACACACAAAGCGGGGTATCTTTTACAATACCCCCCTTTTCATTTTATTTTACACACAATTGGGGTGCTTTTTACACCACCCCTCTTAGACGCAACACTAATCCCCATAAACCTCCAAAGTCAGGATGAGCGGAATGCCCGGAGTGCGTACGCCTACTCAGCGCCCGGCAACAATAAAACCCCTGGAAAAAAGCCCAGAGAAGACACCCGAGGTGGCAGGGCCTTCGACGCAGTGCGTTAGGAAGAGCGTGGGTGAATGGGAGGCGGGCAAAACAGTAACCAAAAGAACTCCCCCGAAAAAGCCAGTCCAAACACCACCAGCGACGGCAAGGGGGGCTATATCTTTTGAGGTGGGAAGCCCGCCCATCCAAAAAAGCAAAGTTGTCGAGGCAAGAAATTGCTCAAACAAAATTAAGTCGTTAATGACAACGTCTAAAACGACAAAAAATGAAATAAAGGCTGAGGTAAAGGCACAGGCGGACCGACTATACCAGCTCGTTAAAGAGCTGGAAAATTTTAGACAACCCCCAACCAATAAGACCTACACCCAAGTCCAGGAGGCGCAGAAGACAAGGGATGCTCCTACTCCTTCTCCAGAGGCCATTAGAGTCGTGGACACTGAATCCCTTAGAAAGGCCTTGGAGGAGCACAGTCGGAACTTGGCCGAGAACAGCGCAAAAATGGACAGGCTGAAGGAGGCACTACAAACTGGCCAAGAGCATATGGAGAAGCTCTCCTACGCCAGTGTAGCGGCAAGTCGGCCTGTCATACAAACGCCTAAACTTTCGGCACTGCACTCGATCGCAGTGACGGCCAAGGACGAGGAGGAAACCAGTGAGCAAGTCCTGGACAGGATCCGAAAGGTGGTGAACGCAAAGGAAGGGGGAATTAAAGTCGACAAAGTTCGCAAGGCGAAGGATAGAAAAGTCATAATGAGTTGTCGCACGGAGGGAGAGAGACAAAAGCTGCGAGAAAGACTGAGTAAAGCACCTGAGTTGAAGACAGAGGATATTAAAAATAAGAATCCTCAAGTCGTGTTAAGGGACGTTGTGCAGCTTAACAGCAACGACGACATGATGCAAGCTCTTAAAAACCAAAACAACCACATCTTCAAAGACTTAAGTGAAGAACAGAAGATAGTGGAAGTTTTATATAGGAAACGCCACAGGAACCCGCACATGTGCCACCTAGTGCTGAGGGTCGCCACAGAAGTCTGGCGGCGCATGCTCGAGGATGGGTCGGTGCACTTGGAACTTAAGCGGGTTAGGGTCGAAGACCAGTCCCCGCTTGTCCAGTGCTCGCTCTGCCTCGGGTATGGGCATAGCCGACGCACTTGCACGGATACCGTGGCAAAGTGCAGCCACTGTGGCGGACCTCACATGAGGACGGAGTGCGCGGACTGGAGCGCCGGGCTACCACCGACCTGTTGCAATTGCATACGGGCCAAAATTGACAGCACGCATCATCACGCCTTCAGCTCAGAGTGCACAGTCAGAAGGAGATGGGATGCTATAACCCGCTCATCCATAGCGTACTGCTAAGGGCGCCCCGGGGACTCCTGCCCAACAAACAGCAAGACCATACCGAGTGGCCCAAGCGAATCTTCAACGCAAGGAACTGGCGACCACCGAACTCTTTATAGAGGCCAGTGAACGGAAGATCTCGTGGGCACTGATTCAGGAGCCGTATGTGGGAGGAGCACGAAGTATGAAGAGCTACCGTGGAGCGAGAATCTACCAGTGTGAGGTCGATGGAAGTGGGAGGGTTAAAGCTGCGATAGCCGTCTTTGATCATGACTTGGACGTCATACCCTACCCGAAACTCACCTCAAATAACATCGTTGTGGTGGGGATCCGAACCAAAGCCTGGGAAATCGCAGTAGTCTCTTATTACTTCGAGCCAGACCAACACATAGGGCCATACTTGGACCAGATGACCCGGATCAATGCGGAAGTGGCCAACGGTAGATTGCTGATAGGTGGCGACGCGAATGCGAAAAGTGCCTGGTGGGGCAGCATCAAAGAAGATCCCAGGGGAGAGGAAATGTCCGCTACCCTGGACGAGTTGGAGCTTCAGGTGCTAAACGCTGGTGACGCTCCCACCTTTGACACCATCAGAGGTGGTAGAGCGTATAAAAGCCACGTGGACGTCACGGCATGTTCGCTCGACCTTTTTGACCTGGTGGACGGCTGGCGGGTCGACACAGGAGCAACATCCTCGGACCACAACACGATATTTTTTAATGTCAATACGAAAAGGGAAAAAGGTGTTAACATCACTAGAACTACTAGGATGTTCAACACCAGAAAAGCAAATTGGGAAGACTTCAAGATCAAACTACAAGAATTTAAAATTAGAGATAATATCAATTTAGAAATAATAGAAGAAATAAACAGTAAAGTAAAATTAGAAGAAACAGTTGTAAATTATATAAATATTATCACAGAAGCTAGTAAGAGTGCTATCCCAAAAATAAATAAGAAAACTAAAATCACCTGTCCGTGGTGGTCTGAGGAGCTCACTGTGAAGAAGAGGGAGGTGATGACGAAGAAGAACCGCATCCGCAATGCCGCGCCGGTCCGGCGAGCGAAGGTCGTTGGCGAGTACCTGAAAGCAAAAGAAGAGTATGAGATGCAGGCGAAGAATGCCCAAATCGCCAGTTGGAAGGAGTTTTGCCGGAAGCAGGATCGTGAGGGAGTTTGGGAGAGTTTCTACAGGATCATCGGTAGGACCGCCAAAAGGCAAGAAGAACTGACCCTTTGCAGCGATGGTGCATTCCTCAATCCGAGTGAATCGGCCGCCCTACTAGCGGATACGTTCTACCCCGAAGACAGAGTAGACCAGGACAACGCTGACCACAGGCGAATTAGAGAAGCAGCCAGCCGAGTAAATGAGTGGGCCCATGATGAACATCATGATCCCCCATTTACAACGCTGGAGCTGAAGTCCGCCGTGGCGGGTTTTAATCCCAAAAAGGCACCAGGAGGGGATGGACTGACTTCTGATATCTGCAGTCGAGCGATCCACCAGGACCCGGACGCTTTCCTTGCCCTCTACAATAAGTGCCTCGAATTGGCACACTTCCCGACCACCTGGAAGGAGGCTACAGTCGTAGTCCTCAGAAAGCCGGGCAAGGATAGCTATACCACCCCTAAGGCATACAGACCAATCGGTCTACTGCCTGTTCTGGGGAAGATCCTGGAGAGGATGGTCGTAGCGCGTCTAAAATATCAGCTTGTACCGCGGTTTAGTACTCGTCAGTTTGGCTTCATGCCCCAGAGGAGCACCGAGGATGCCCTCTATACGCTAGTGGAGCACGTACAGGACAAGTTGAGGCTGAAGAAGCTAATTGTCCTGGTGTCATTGGATATAGAGGGCGCCTTCGATAGCGCCTGGTGGCCAGCCATAAGGGTCAGACTGGCTGAGGAAAAGTGCCCGGTCAACGTCAGGAGGCTGATAGACAGCTATCTCGACGGTAGGAAGGTCAAGGTTCGGTATGCCGGGGAGGAATGCACGCGAGAGACTAGCAAGGGCTGTGTCCAGGGGTCGATCGGTGGTCCAATCCTGTGGAACCTCGTTCTCGACCCACTACTGCAGGACCTTGAGCAGCGTGGAATTTTCGTGCAGGCGTTCGCGGATGATATAGTCTTGGTCGTGGATGGGGACACGGCGACTGAAGTCTCAAGATCTGCCAATGCAGCCCTCGCCCATGTTCAGGGTTGGGGCGTCCGAAATAAGCTGAGGTTTGCACCGCACAAAACCTGTGCGATGACCATAACCAATAAGCTTAAGTACGACACTCCAATACTGAACATGGCCGGGGTCGACATCGGTATGGTCAAGAAAATGAAGTTGCTGGGTCTAACCATAGACGAAAAGCTCACTTTTAATGAGCATGCCGCGAACGTCTGCAAGAGGGCAGCTAACGTATATAAGCGACTGTCCCGAGCCGCAAAGGTGAGCTGGGGTTTAAACACGGAAGTCATACACACAATTTACACAGCAACGATTGAGCCCATAGTAACGTACGCAGCCGCAGCCTGGGCACCCGCTACAAAAAAGTTGGGTATACGGAAGAAGCTAGGCTCTGTTCAACGAGGATTTGCTCAGAAGCTCTGCAAATCTTACCGTACTGTCTCTCTGAACTCGGCGCTGGCGCTGTCTGGGATACTACCTCTAGACCTGCGCATACAAGAGGCAGCCGCCCTGTATGAAGCGAGGAGAGGGTCATCCCGGTTTGTGCCAGGAGACAGGGAGATCGAGAGTCCTGTAAGATTTGCAGAAGCCCCTCATCCAGCTACACAATTGCCCCTGGAGTTCATGTGCCTGGAAGATCAAGAGTTACTAGACAGTAACAATGTGCAGGCGGTGCGAATCTTCACCGACGGCAGCAAGATTGAGGGGAAGGTCGGAGCCGCATTATCCATTTGGGATAATGATGGCGAAATCCGGAACCTCAAACTTAGCCTTGCCGCGTACTGCACAGTCTACCAGGCGGAACTCCTGGCCATTTGCAAGGCGACAGAAGTGATCCTCGCGCGGCAAGAGGCGAGCTATGGCTTGTACAGCGACTCAATGTCCGCATTGCAGACGCTTGCAAACCATGGCTCGCTCCATCCCCTGGCAGTTCGCGCGCGCGCAAACCTGGCTCACGCCCTGTGCCAGAGCAAAGCTGTGACTTTGTTCTGGATCAAGGCCCACGCGGGCCTGCCGGGGAATGAGCGAGCGGACGAGTTGGCTAAGGAAGCAGCATTGTCGTTACGGAGGAAGCCGGACTACGACCAGTGTCCGGTTTCATTTATCAAGCGACAGATCCGTTTGGAATCGCTTGATGAATGGAATCGAAGATATGTGTCGGGCGAGACCGCTTCCGTGACGAAAATGTTTCTTCCGGATGCAATAGCGGCTTTCCGTATTGTACAACAGGTGCGGCCTGAAGGCGTCCTCACGCAAGTTTTGACGGGGCACGGCGGGTTCTCTGAATACTTGAATCGCTTCAAGTGTAAGGATAGCCCATCGTGCGTCTGCGATCCAGGCGTGGCAGAGACTGTCCAGCACATACTTGTAGAATGCCCGTTATTTATCAGGGAGCGCTACCAACTTGAATCTGAGCTGGACAGGAAAATAACGAGGGAGAGCCTGCATGGGCTCATGGACAAAAAACACAGGGAAAAGTTTTTGGAATATTGCACTAGAGTAGCCACTGCGGTTATACATCGGAATAAAACCTGAGCGCACCGTGCTTCATTAATATTTCTGTGTGATATTTAAATGCAAGCACGGAATGCAGCAAGGACATGTATAGCCGGCAGTATTTCATGCTAGTACCTAAGTTTCTAAATTGTGTAAGACTGATTGTTATGATAAACTGCACTTTTGTGTTTTTATATCCTTAGCAATAATGTACGCTTGTGATAGAAAGCACCTTTTGTATTTCCTGTGATAAACTGCACTTTTGCACAATTTGTGATACCTTGTATTCTATATTTTTCTTAATCAGCACTATTTGCACGATTGTATTTCTGAGATAAACAGAACTCTTGTATATTTTTCTTTTTGTATTTTAAGTTTACTGTGATAAATAAATAAAACATGCCCGTAGTTGCAAATGAACCCACACAGTATACAAGAGGATGAATGCAAGATGAACCTTGGTATGAAGGATAAAAGTGCGAGAGGAATGAAAGAGGAATGGTACGGATGTGTTTGCAATTAATAGGCGCCAATTTTGTTGGTGGGGATTAGAGTTAAGAAAAAAAAAAAAAAAAAAAAAAAAAAAAAAAAAAAAAAAAAAAAAAAAAAACCCTACCTACCCTACCCTACCCTACACTACCTACCCTCCCTACCCTACCTACACTACCTACACTACCTACCCTCCCTACCCTACCCTACCAACCCTACCCTATCTACCCTACCTACCCTACCCTACCCAACCTACCCTACCTACCCTACCTACCCTACCCTACCTACCCTGCCCTACCTACCCTACCCTACCTACCCTACCTACCCTACCCTACCTACCCTACCCTACATACCCTACCCTACATACCCTACCCTACATAAGAACCTTCTCCCAACAATAACGAACACAACAAAAAAAGAATAAGCGAAATCGGTCCAGCCGTTCACGCATGATGCCGTGACAACGGAAAACGGGTTTCATTTTTATATATATAGATATTGTAATTTTCAGGAAAACATGGATACACTCGGCGCAGAAATCTCGAGACTAAAAGAGCAAATGAAAGCCAACGACGCTAAATGAACTAAACTATTATAAATATTAAAATTTAAGTGAAGTCACATGATTGCAATGCTATATTATATGGTCTAACATTCCAGAACATGCCAATGATAAAAAATAAGGCTTAAATGTTTTACTTTTTGGTCGCCATTTGTGAAAAAGGGCATTTTTTCTTTCATGCTTTTTAGATTTCTAAACATTCCATGTGGTTTCTGAGGAGGAGTTCGGCTAAATAATAACAGCAGCACGGGTCGCTGTTCAAGGTTAAGCAACACTTGACGAGGTCGGTCCGCAGATGGGTGACCATCTTTATAAAGCGATTTATTTAAAACTTAATGCACAAATGTACAAAGGCGAACTTGATGCCTGAGGCATTCTCTACCAGTCAACCAAGAATGGTGAAGAGACAACAAGGCAGGTGCATTGATTAAAACGTGGAAAGTAAATAATAAAAAGTAATAATAAGTTGCTTAAAATACACATACATATATATATAATATAATACATACCAATATAAATAATAATATGTATTAATAAAGTAATGAAAATAAGTTATCGAGATTCCTCCGTGCCACGGTAAGCACGTTAAGCCGTTGGTCCCGGCTGTCATTTGAAGATTTTTGACATTCGTTACAGATAGTTAGCCAGGATATCTGTGGGTCAGCTGTCAGTCTTAGGATGCAGCTGAATAAGTGGTCAAACGCGAGCCTACTAAAATAATTAAAAAAAATAACAGTATTTTACATGGACGACCTATTTTCCTTATTTTAATGGGCCTGCCCTCTAGTTTTATATTTTAAAATGGCGATCATAAAAGTGATTTCGAAGCTTAAAAAATATTATTAAATGAAATTACAATTAAAATCAATTAATATGAATGTTTATATGAACTTATGTTTAAAATTATTTATTGACTAACATTTGAATATACTATGAAATTGCATAGTACACGTTTGTATGAACGAAATTATGTAAAAATTGTAAATTATTGTTAAGTGTCAAAATATTAAACACTGTAAATCTTCCTTTAACCTAAAAAGTATTTATTTGGCTTGCTACCTTAACTTATAGTACGAGATCCTACCGCTTAAAACTACAGATCTGATACTTGATTGATAGTGGATTAGATTACTGCAGGGTTGTCTGGCAATATCCAGCCGCAATTTGTCTTTTTTACTAAGAATTTATCTACGAAGTTAGTCACAATCTATGGGTTGCTAAGTGTAAACAGGTTAAAGGCCTATCCGCAGTGCCGACACGTGCCGATCAGTAACGTATCGATAAGTGTCAGTGAAATATGATATTGTAGCTTAAACAGAATTTAAGCTACAATACTTGCCAGTGACAGCGATATTCAGTAGCTTAAACAGAATTTAAGCTACAATACTTGCCAGTGACAGCGATATTCAGTAGCTTAAACAGAATTTAAGCTACAATACTTGCCAGTGACAGCGATATTCAGTAGCTTAAACAGAATTTAAGCTACAATACTTGCCAGTGACACCGATATTCAGTGATGTCCGTGCTGCGCCGACGCTCGCCGTGATCCGGCGTGAATTACTAGCGGACAATATTTTGCTTAGATAAAGGATTTTTTTCCTGAGACGGACGCAGTATTCCAAGAAAGACGACGAAAAGTTGATTGATTGTTGATGTCGGAACTGTCGGTCACGTGTCGGCACTGTTGTGTGCGGATAGACCTTAACTGGTAACCAATAGATTGCGGTTAACTGAGTTACTATACACACATTCATACAAACTAAATTAACCTGTAGATTTTAGCGGTGGGATCTTAGTCTAATAATGGCAAAATGTTCTTTGTAAAGACTTAACTTATCAAATTGGAATTTGGGAACTAAGCATGCCAACAATACCCAACTTATAAAGGCTGTTGTTGTAATCGTTTGCATATTATAAATTTCTTTCCGAAGATCTTTCCGTTTGACTCGATTTTTGAGCAAAATATTGAATTTGAAAATTTCGATTTTGAAGATATCAACTGCTATCGTTCTATCTCCTAAACAAACTTCTTGATTATTTAATAATTAAATATACTTGTGACATGTCGAATGAAATTGTAAATATATTTTGTTTATATTCAATTGTACCTTATTTTAAATGTACTGTATTATATTATCGTTAAATTATTTTCATGTAATTATTATTCATTTATCATTTAATCTCTTCTATTTTAGTATTCGATCGACCGAAACCGTACTAGGGAAAATCATAACTATACCACAGATAATATAATACTAGCATACAGATACCTCATCCCATACAAAGAAACCGTGCCGACGTAACTTTTTTCATCTGATTATAACGATTATTTTTTGTAAATCGATCGCGTTCGGTTCCGTTCCACGGCGATAGATAGATCACCATCTATATCCGTGGACCGGAACCGAAAGCGATTGACATACAAAAAATAATCAGTATAATCAGTCGGCACGGTTTCATTGTATGGGATGAGACAACTGTATGCTAGTATTATATTATCTGTGACTATACTAAAGCTAGTGTTTATTTATTGCCTCGTTGGTTGCAAGTGGAACTGCTAACCATGGGGTCATAGGTTTGATGCCCGGGTCGGGCTAATTGTTATTGGGTTTTCCTGCTGGAATTTGTCAAGCAGGCGTCTTGATATTTCTAGACGTTTACCATCGCATACAAGTATATTCAAATCTAATGGCGGATTATCGAATTCATGTGACATGAAGGGTGGTTACTGTGTAGTGATGAACGAACTTCAGCCGCCTTTAAGTTTGAATCGACTTTTACCATCAGGTCGGATAGTGATCAAATGCGAGTGTATCTAGAAATAAATACTCCAAGTTTAACCATTTGATGATGTCCTTGAAAAAGTTAAGGTACTCACAATCAGCACACTTGTATGGCGATTTATAGAGTGCTTTTGACACCGCTTTTGGCGAAAAGGTACTCCATGGATTCAATTAATGATTCCCCTAGCGTTGGAATTTTTCGCCGAATTTTAAAAAAAAAAAAAATTGTCCCCTTTTTTAACAAACATAAACAACAATGTAAAGAAAGAAAAAGAAAAAACCGGCCAAGTGCGAGTCGGACTCGCGCACGAAGTTTTCCGTACCATTATCGCAAAAAAACGACAAAGAAATTACGTTTGTTGTATGGGAGCTCCACTTAAATATTTATTTTATTCTGTTTTTAGTATTTTTTCTTGTAGCGGCAACAGAAATACATCATCTGTGAAAATTTCAACTGTCTAGCTATCACGGTTTATGATATACAGCCTGGTGACAAACGGACCGCGGAGTCTTAGTAATAGGGTCCCGCTTTTACCCTCTGGGTACGGAACCCCGAGTCCTGTGAGGTGCGGTCATTAATGTAAATAAAACTCAAAGCGCTACCTATCAGCTGATTTCCTAAAGTTCACGATCGAGGTCAACGCCGCCGCCGGCTTGTACCTACACGCGTCGCGCGCTTTCTGTCTATTTATAATAATTAAAATTCTAATAGTGTTAGATAGGAATAACGATTCTGATCAGATTACAGAAAAAAAGGCAGACCTAAAAAAAAAAATTTGTCGACGAAAAATTCCAACGTTAGAGGTTCAAAATCTTGTACTAAATCTATGGTAAATCTTTTCCCGTCGATGTCAAAGACACCCTGTATTATTAATCCGGTCAAATTAGACCAAAAATTAGGGGTAGGTTTACAGTAACGCAGCAATAAGTTTATTCAAGATCAAAGTTCGCAAAAAGCCCATATTTGCGAACTTTGACCTTGAATAAAAAAATTGCAAGTGTGGTGTTCCGAACATTCGTACCAATTTTCAGCTCTATGTGAATTAATGCAATTTGATACGTCTAATTTGACCGGACTGTATGTATGTAACTCCTTACGTTTCGGTCGATTCCTATTTTCTATAACCGCCTATTGTACTGGTCTATTTCGTTTAGTTTTATTTCCTTCTCTATGGTCTATGAGTACTTATAGTTCAAAATGCTGTGTCATACTTTTTACAATGTACGAATAAGTTCGTCTTTCAAATGTTTTGTAAACGTTCGAGGTGGTTTTGCGAGATCTGAAATTTTATTCGACGCGAATATCTAAAAAAAACCATAGGATACTGACCCCTATTTGTACTACGTTATGTACACATTTTTATCAGTAAAAAAGTTGCACACATTCGACCTTCGAATTTTCGATACCTCTACGTTACCCCTTGGTATGATCTCACTCAAGTCGTAAGGCTTTTAGCAAGTATTTTTATCTGATCTCCACATTTCCACAACCCAGTTAGTGCTCGTTCACACAGGGGTCCGTTTTACGGGTCCGCTTTATTGATACATTTTTATTAGGCGCTGACGTGTGTAGTTGTATGAGCGAGTTCACACAGAGTATTAAAATACTGATCCGTATTATCGGATCGAAGCCACGCGGGTTGTGTCATTAAACCGAGTAGCGCCGGATCCGTCAAAACGGCACTGTAAATGCGATGTGAACATGGGCTCCAGTAGCGACGGATCCGTTAAAACGGTCCTGGACATACAGGTGTTCTGTGTGAACGAGCCCTCACAGGATAGGCCTTGGAAACCGGTTGTCATACTTTTGGTAAATTACTTATTGTAATGTAATTCATCAGAGATGTATTGTTAGAAAATATTTGAATTCTTCATGTGTTTCGCAAAGTCACTTCGAATACTTCGAATTTATGTAAATTGATTAAATTGTCGAGACAATGTAAAATCTATATGAATTGTGACATTGTTTTGTAATTATTATTTGTGCTATATCATAGTTTAACGATTGCTTATTTTATATTACACTGTGATTTACTATTCAAACCGGTAAATTCATCTACTCTCTTGTGGGTATATGAATATAGCGTTGGCCGTGATATTTTTTTTTGCCAAATTCCAAAACTGTGCAGTGTGCTCCACGTAAATACAAGGATTGCTTTTTCCACAACCTTGTCTATTATGTAACACATTGCCTAAGAAATTCATTTCGAAATATGAACATTTAGACACAAGATTACAAAAAAAAAAAATTACATAATAACAGTAACGAAATGACTTTTGTATGGAGTTTCGTTATCATTATGTAACTGGCAGAATGATACTGAACCTGTTACCTCTCGAAAAAGCGCGCGTTGATTGTGTGTGTATATAGTCTGAGGTTTTTAGTCTGAACGTTACTAATAAATTGTTGTTGGAACTTATTTGCATTTAATTATGTAGCTCATCAGGTAGTGGAAAAAGAATCGTTCGTGTCTTGCATAAAAAGGCTTTATTTTAACACTCGTGTTAAAATCTCGACTTTTTATGCTCGACACGAAATGTACTATTTTGTTCATTGTGGAGTCTTATTTCAATGCACCCATGCTAACTACCCGTCTGCTTACCTCATTTGAGAATACTGGCGTGATGTTTATAACAGTGTAATGTATTAGAATCTGTATATTATTTTGACAACGATACCTCATTTTGGTGTCTATAGTAACGACTAGCTCTCGATCAAATATCATGTATTTATTGTAAAGTATTATTGTACGCGCTTTATATGTACCGATGTTGTTTCGTGCTGCAAAAATAAACTTTTTTTCTTCTATAAACCTCTATGAGCCGTCATATCTGTATTAAACATCGACATATTAAATGGTATGGACTGGAAATAACTACAAAAAAAACCGGCCAAGTGCGAGTCGGACTCGCGCACTAAGGGTTCCGTACCATTACCGCAAAAAAACGGCACAAAAATCACGTTTGTTGTATGGGAGCCCCCATTAATTTATTTTATTTTTATTTAATAATTATTATTTTTTGAAGTAAATATACAGCTAAACATTCTGTGAATATTTCAAGCGTGTACCTGTTGCCGTTATTAATATCGAGCAAAAATCGGCAAAAATATCACGTTTGTTGTATGGGAGCTCTCCTTAAATATTTATTTTATACTGTTTTTAGTATTTGTTGTTATAGCGGCAACAGAAATACAGCATCTGTGAAAATTTCAACTGTCTAGCTATCACGGTTCATGAGATACAGCCTGGTGACAGACGGACAGACAGACGGATCGCGAAGTCTTAGTAATAGGGTCCTGTTTTTACCCTTTGGGTACGGAACCCTAAAAAGTGCCTACCTAAACCTTAAAATGACATTTAAATTGGCTGCCGATGCTATGGTTGTGTCAATCACGGAACACACACACACATTAATAATACCTACTGGCCCATAATATTTAAAGAGATTTTCATGGATTCTGACTACGGACTTAACGGCTACTGGTTGTTTTTTTTTGCACTCTCTCTTTTCCAATTCACTTTTAGACATCAGTATTGTCGACATCGGCATTGCTTGCCGCCTAAAAATATGTATTTGACAAACATAGTTCCTACGATATTCCTATAAAAAATGATTATTCTATCGGTACCTATACAGCGCGTAGACATTGTATTGTAAAATAAGAGATTATTATTATGGTAACATTGTTGTGAAGTGGGAATTTTACGCGACTAGCGACCGTTGTGTTGTATCAAATATATTTTCAGCATTCAACATTTGTTTTATTTTAGAAGTTCCATAATGGTCGCGACAGTTCAAATTGTACATAGCAAATTGACCCCTATCTCCATCACATAAGGCGCTTATTCCTATCAAGAGACGCGTGCGTATCCTACAGAATTTGACGACTCGCTTCGACTCTACGCTGTGGAGATTGCAGTCAATATGATACGTACATTGTTAGACTACTTAGCTACGACTTCTCATCATGCTTGAACCCTAACATAAATGGTTGCTGTTTAGGTTAATCTAACCCATAATCTTAACAGACCAAGCAACAATAACAAGGCCAGAGTTAATTATTGTTCGGCGGTGGCCACCTCTCCAGTTCCAGGACATGGTACGGAGCGAGAGGACATAGGAAGCTGATTCCTTCTTCTGCAAAGCAGTAATTCTTCTGAAGGAGGAGACGAAACTCGTGACGGAGACGCCCTCACGTACCTAGTAGACGCAGGAGACGCCCCGGACGTCGAGAGTCGCAAGCCGATTTCCGGCTACCGTAGGCGCGGGGCGGCTAGTAATGGGTAGCTCGGGCCCAAGTCGACGTCGAGTAATCTTCTCCATATCAACCTACTTTTCCGAATGCACGGTAGAATCAATTTTTTATTACATGTAAATTTTTAACGTTCAAAAGTGCCGCATAATGGCCTAGTTGAAATAAATACATTTGACTTTGACACGCGCGCCTCATAAATATGTCAAGGGGCGATGGCCGATGCCTGTCTGGGTCGCGGATAAATTTGAAAGAGGGTTACCGCGGCCCTGGTACAAGCATATGAAGGAACACGGGTGGGTTTTACTCAGTAAAAGTCTGACGCGCCCTCGTGCTTCACCCAGAGCGGGAGAAGTCATTGGACAATTTAAAAGTAAAAAAAAAAAGAAATATTGTTATATTGAGCTTTTCAAACACCAGTTCAAGAAGTACGGCGATGCCCCATAGGTACATGGTCGATATATATATAGGTACATCCCACCCATACGCACTAAACGTTTTGGAAATACTTTCATTGTGCGTGCAGCTAAGGAGAGGAATTCCCTGCCGGAGTCTGTGTTCCTAATAGCTATAACCTGGCGGTCCTCAAGAGTGAATAATAAAATAATGTCACTAAATGGTAAGTAATGGGAATAAAAATAAAGGCAATTATTTCGTAAGAAAATAAATCGTATATTTTATGTCACTTATTTCAATCACATTCACCTTTCAGGTGATTCATTACAATTATACCAACATAACAATCAAACAATTATTATTTATTTATTCTTCAACACCATCATTGGTTTCCGTATATCAAACGCAGCAATCAGGTCCTGAAAAGAAAAAAATGTGAATTGTAATAGAATCTGGGTAAGTTCCAATGTGACTTTTTCAAATTCATATGTACAGTCAAGAGTCAAAAGTGCAGTCATACTCTCCCAAAACTCACATGGCTAGTTTTTGTAGAAGAAGTTAAATTATCCACAACTGATTTAATATTTTGTATAGAAATTAAAGTATAGATTATTCCTACTAACCGCGAAAAGTTGAAATTCTGCTGCCTACAAAAAAATTGCCTTTTTACCCGACTGCCGAAGGAGGGTAATGTGTTTATCAGTCTATGTATGTATGTATGTAAGTATGTATGTATGTTTGTTCCTATGTGGCGTTCCAGAGACCAACGCGTTGACCGATTTTGATGATTCATACGTCAATCGATTCGTCTTAACCTTGCGAGTGTCATAGGCCACATTAAAATTGGAAAATAGAAAAATGTCGGCTTTTAGGCGCCATATTTTTTCTTCCAAACCCATCGTGTGCGGTATCAAAATAAAGGGTTTCAAGAGGTGATTTCAAAAATATATAACACTTATATATTTAAATGTACCTAAATAAAAAAAAATTAACTAAAAAGTTATAAATAAAAAAGTTAATTAAATAATCAAAATACCCGACTGCTTAAAAAGCGAACTAAAAAGACGTAAACAAGAAGAAAATCATGCTGTGCAGTCGGAGGATACATATTCGCGAGCTGGTTGTCCAAAACCAGATGTATCCTTAACTTTTTTATCTGATTTGGTAGAGTGTGACTGCACTTTTGACCCTTATAGTACTTTCTAAGATTATCTTGGACATCACTGATAACGGTGAAGGAAAACCACGTCAGGTAACGCGGACAGTTTTAACAAGCTTTTAATTAACTTGCAATGTATGTATGCATGTTTGTATGGTGGACATCCCATCCATACGCACCAAACGTTTTGGGAATACTTTCATTATGCGTACAGCTAAGGAGTGGAATTCTCTGCCGGAGTCTGTATTCCCTGATAGCTACAAACTGGGAGTCTTTAAGTCAAGAGTGAATAGGTTTCTTCTAGGTAAGCGTGCTACATCGTCGACCACATCATCGCTTACCATCAGGTGGGATAGTGGTCAAGCGCGAGCCTATCAATAATAAAAAAAAAAGTTAATTAAAAAAATCAAAAAACCCGACAGCTTAAAAAGCAAACTAAAAAGACGTAAACAAGAAGAAAATCATGCTGTGCAGTCGGAGGATACTTATTCGCGAGCTGGCGGACCAAAACCAAATGTATCCTCCGACTGCACAGCATGATTTTCTTCTTGTTTACGTCTTTTTAGTTTGCTTTTTAAGCAGTCGGGTTTTTTGATTTTTTTAATTAACTTTTTTTATTTACAACTTTTTAGTTATTTTTTTTTAGAATTAGGTACATTTAAACATATAAGTGTTATATATTTTTTAAATCGCCTTTTAAAACCCTTTATTTTGATACCCGGTAGGTTTGGAAGAATAATTTTTTTTTTTTCCATCAAAATGGCGCCCAAAATCGCGCCATTTTTGTTTTTTCCAATTTTAATGTAGCCAGTGACACTCGCAGGATTAAGACGAATCGATTGACGTAAGAATCATCAAAATCGGCCAACGCGTTTGTTCTCTGGAACGCCACATAGGAACAAACATACATACATACATAGACTGATAAACACATTACCCTCCTTCGGCAGTCGGGTAAAAAATAAAATAAAATGTGTTTATGTAAGTGTGTTCGGGTCAAATCTTGCAACTTAATTTTAAAGCAGTTATCCTCCACCGATTAAGATAAACTTTGCATACACGTTTAGTTTGGATGACAATGCATTGTTATTTAAGTGACGTCATTCTAAATCCAATATGGCGGACGGCGATCCAATATTGCACTGCCATGATATGGGTAACAAATGAAAGGGTTTGTCGAGAAGAATACGAAAAAAACTTGATTTAAAAAAATAATAAAAATGAATAAATTATTTCTCGTGTTATCAGTAGTAGACAAGTAAAATTTAAAAATACTCCGACACATTTTTATTGCATGCTACATAATTTATCTAGTACATAGTAGATACGCTTCGATCGACAATCTATTGAACACGTAATTATGACACGATATCTCGCGAAAACACCCCGATTCAAACAGTGAAACGCCCGTAACTTTAGAACGGCAGAACCAATTTTCATCAAACATAGCTAAGAACACTCTCGATAAAGTCACCTTCAAAAAAATCGACGAAATCAAAATCGGTTCATCCGTTTTAGAGCTATGATACCACAGACAAACACACAGGTACACACGTCAAACTTATAACACCCCTCTTTTTCCATCGGGGGTTAAAAATCAGCTGCTCCAGACATTTAGGTACGCCGTAACTCAAAACCGTAGGACACAGCTGATTAAATTTTCGCGATGTCAGTTTAGCTCCCATAGTGAAAATAAAAAAAAAAATATTGATGAACAATTATCCCCTTTCAAGATTTTCAGTTAATTCAATTAAACGTTGGAAAGGTTATAGTGCTCGCCAAACTTCTTGGCCGCCCTGAAGTTAGTTTACCGCATGCGCGAGGCACGAAACGGTGCTGTTTTTGTATGAGATTTAATACTGCGCAGCCATTGTAGCCAACTTCAGGGCGGCCAAGAAGTTTGACGAGAAATATACTGAGTCTTTTCCGTGCCTCGGAAACCATGTTAATCCGTTAGAACCTAGTTATCATTTGAAGATCTTTGACAGTCGTTAGGTTAGTTCGAAACCAAAAAAACCTCCACCAGTCTTGCCAGGATCATGGTTCAAGGTTCAAGGATCCTCCACAACCCAGTTACTGGGTCAGATAGGCAGTCGCTCCACGTAAAACACTGGTTCTCGGCTACATCCGGTTCTCCAGAGAACCGACCCCAACTAAAACATGATATAAGAGGAAGTCACTGTACCTGCCATCTCTGCATGTCCATGGATACGATGAACTGCTTCTCATCTGAGAGGTCTACTCCTTCCTTCTGTGTCGAGGACAGTGGTGTGATGAACGGCAGGCCGTACTCGTCATCTGTAACACAGTATGTTAAATTAGGTTTTTGATTCAAGGTTTGTATACACTCCATTGAAATAACATTAGAAATTTAAACACTTCGTTTTTAGGGTTCTGTACCCAAAGGGTAAAAACAGGCCAAGTGCGAGTCGGACTCGCGCACGAAGGGTCCCATACCATTATCGCAAAAAACGACAAAAAAAACACGTTTATACCATTCTCCCTCTAAAAAGCTTACTTTATTCACTGAAAACAGTAAATAAAAAGCACTTTTAATCACTGTTTTGGTATTTGAATTTGGAACACACCAATGTATTGGACCTCCGTCTCATTAATGCTATATAACCTCCTTGCGCAAAAAATACTCGATACAAACGTCTTGTGCAGAGAATACTCTAATTTAAAACTCCTTCTTCGATTTTAATTTTGAGTTTGTTTATATTTAGGATTTTAATAATGATTTTGATTTTAGTCTAGGATATTTAATGAATACTTATTTGGATTGTAATTCTAATATTCATTGCAATGGTGTTTAATATTAATTATAATTATGTAACGGAGGTGGTCACTGGCCTCTGAAACACAGGTGATGTTACCTAGCTCAGAAATGTGTAACCCTGACCGGGTTACACATTTCTTGTATATTTTGAAGGTAACCATTTATTCATTACTCGTAATATTCCTTGTGCTTTTCTCTTAAATGTTTCTTTTTCTCGTAGTCACGGTATAAAATATAGTACGCAACTCTTGAATAAAACGGATTTATATCGAGGGCCATGAATCACTTGAATCACGAGCATCATGAATCATCGATTCAGTCGATAGAATCCTTCACTTGCTCGTGATTCAACTATGGCCCTCGCTTTAAATCTGTCCTTTATTCACTAGTTGCATAATATAACTATTGTTGTATGGAAGCCCCACTGAAATATTTATTTTATTTTGTTTTTAGTATTTGTTGTTATAGCGGCAACAGAAATACATCATCTGTGAAAATTTCAACTGTCTAGCAATCACAGATCACAAGTTTTGGATCCCGTTTTTACCCTTTGGGCACGGAACCCTAAAAAATTTTGCCAGCTCTCAGTTAGCCACTATCTACGGGCTGCCAGGTGTAAACTGAGAAAACTGTATATGAACATACCCAAGGTAACAGAGATCAGACCATCCCGGACGAGGAAGGAGACGTGGTAGATGTTCTCCACACTCTTGCTGAAGCTGTCCGGGTCCAGCACCGTGTGGAAGTAGCTCAGGGGCTTGTGATGCTGCTTGTACCACTTCACGATGAAACGGTTCACTCGGGTCACCATTTGGGAGCCTTCTTCGGTTTTCTCTATTCTGGAGAAAAAAAAAACAAATGATACAAAACTTTTTGTAAACAAGCTTTGTCAGCTTACTATCTAAAATGTCTCTGTTTTAAAATTCAGTTGCAATATTTGACTCATACCACAATTAATATAATACTAGCATACAGATACCTCATCCCATACAAAGAAACCGTGCCGACGTAACTAGAGTTTTTTATCTGATTATACTGATTATTTTTTGTACATCGATCGCGTTCGGTTCCGTTCCACGGCGATAGATAGATCACCATCTATATCCGTGGAACGAAACCGAACGCGATTGATGTACAAAAAATAATCAGTATAATCAGTACAGTATATCGGCACGGTTTCTTTGTATGGGATGAGACACCACTGCCCATACATACAAACTAACTAACAATACAAATAATAGTAGTTTATGAAACTGTTGCATAATAAGGGGTATTAAAACATGAGTGTGTGTTTAAAAACCGAGCCGTAGGCGAGGTTTTTAATAGTATTCACACGAATGTTTTAATACCTAGTTATGTGCAGTTTCATACACTACTTTATCTACACTCATACATTGGGATTGAACCTACTAAATACCTTTTTTGCATTTTCCATGCCATAAAGTCGTGATAGCATTTATCATATAATTTTCTCGACTTTGCTGGTAATAAATTATGAGTAATTTCCTTCGCCGCATCTAAAATATCGGGCGAAGTCAAATTTTCTTCACATTCACTGATTATCAGACATTTTTAAGCAAGAATTCAAAAAACTCATGAAATTCAATACAACTAAACCTGCAAAATATTAATGGCGCCAAAACCCAGCACATCACCGCATTGCGCATGCGCTACGGTTTAGCACGCACTGCGATTTTTATTTGAGCGATTTTTTTTCGCCTATTCTGCGACCTATGGAATTGTATGAAGTTGCTTGCATTGCTGTAAAAATCGTGCAGAAATAATACCGCAAGAAATCCGTATTTTGCCACAGAATCCACCGCATCGCGGCGCGAATTTAATTCGCGCGAATATTTTAAGCTCTATGAACATGTAGAAAGAGACAAAATTCGCGCGAATAAAAATCGCAGTGCGTGCTAAGCCTGAAGCGGGCATTGTCATAGACAAGTAAAAAATAGAATCAAATCTTTTTAAATAGGTACTATAAAAATGACATTTCAAAAAATTATTGATGAAAACTCCTTGTGATTAACTTCTTGGATTTGTCCTGTATCGTAATAGAAAAAAAACCTTTTATACCACAACTAAAAAGTGAAAAATAAAAACATTTTTATAGACTTCCGAAAAAGAAGTTATTTTTCTCTTTGTAGTGTGTATATTTGGAAATCAGTTGTATTTTTTTGTAAAAATGTTTTTACAATGCATGTCCTCGAAAAAGGCGTTTTCCAAGCAGCCAAACTGTGCGGAGTGTCAATTTTTTTCACTATGCTTTTTACTTTTCTGTACCTTTTTAATTTTTAACGCCAACGTCAGCCCGACGCATAGAGCTTTTATTATTTCAGAAAAGTTTTACAAATTAGTTAAGTACAGATTATCATTTACATAAAAGCTGAAATAAAACTAATACTTCATTAAAGGCGTTTTTATTAATCTGGATTTAGATATTTATAAATAAATTATTAATTTTAAATATTCATTAAATATGTTTGGCAGAACGTATATTTTACTGGTGTCTTTTTGCGTTACGACGTGATAGCTATTTGCACATGCGCAGTAGATATGCCCGAGGAACTTTTAGTTAATCTGTGGTATGCTGAGCGCGCTTGAATAAGCCCGCCATTTTATTAATTTTTGCTTGGTTCAGATATATTTTTTTATTTCCTCGCACAATGCTTAGTAAAATGTTGTATGATACACGTACGTAAGATGATTTCCTACTCGTGTCGATTTATCCACTCACTTGCTTCGCTCGCTCGTGAATAAATGCCACTCATTGGAAATCACCTGCCTTCCGCCCTTGTAGCATAAATAACTATTATTTTTCACTTTTTAGTTCTGGTACCTAATAGGCAGGCTCTATAGTAAGGTACCTAAAATGCCAGAATAGATTACAAGAATATCATGTGACTTGAACATAACCGGTGAAATGAGAGTGTCCCAAGGTGAACTGTACACATCTGCGAACCCCTTTAGAGCGTACTGGCGTGATGTTATGTTATGAAATGGTATAAACAATAAACAGACATGCGATTGCAGCAATCCCGAGAGATTTTCTGTCATTTATTGAAGAGTTCATTTTTATATCTCCGAAGTTCTTCATCAGATCTTCATCAAATTTAATTGAACAAAAAAAAAAAAATTGAAATAACCTCCTCCTTTTTGAAGTCGGTTAAAAATATAAGCTGGTCGGTCCGAAGAAAGGTGACAACCACACTTTTAATTAAATATGAAGATCTTTTTAACCGATTTTCCAAAAAGGGGGAGGTTTCTCAATTCGACCGTATATTTTTTTTTTATGTTTTTTCGCGAGTAACTTCGTCGTTTATGAACCGATTTTGATGATTCTCTTTTTGTTGGAAAGGAGATATCCCAAGGGTGGTACCATGATAAGGAAACCAGGATCTGATGATGGGATCCTAGAGAAATGGAGGGAACTCATCAAATATTATAGGCATATATATACCGATTTTGGTATTTTCATCAATAATGCAAACATTTGCACTCAGAAAGTATCATTTGGTGAAGTGGAACTGGTGAAGAAGACCACAATGGCCACTAGAACTCCGAAATAAAACAATGTGTCCTAGTCGTGTTTGGGCTTATTGGAATCGTCATAGGATGTACTTTGGCTATAAATGATTTTCATGTTAATTGGAGAGTACCTACCAAAAGTAAAAAGAGTATAATAAAAAAAATAAATAACAAAAAATCAAACCAACTTCCAAAACAAAACACTTCAAAACGAAAAATAACTTTCTTTTCCGAAGTCGGTGTCTTTTGTGCCCATTGTTTTCCGTTATTCGACACCGACTTCGGAAAAGAAAGTTACTTTTCGTTTTGGAGTGTTTTGTTTTTGTAATATGAATTGGAGTTTGAGTGGAGTTTTGAGGTAGAAACAGCTCCAGTTTCTACCTCAAAATTCAGCTGGTTAAAAAAACCGATCTCTGATTGGTTTTTTACCAAATTCACGCCGGGATATTTAACTTTATTTTTAAATTAAAGGACGCGTAAATAAAGGTTATTTTTCTGATAACAAAAATCATTTTTTCATCAGTTAATATTCAAAAATTCAAAAAGGTACAAACTTGTCAACTTTCTCGGGCTCCTTGAGCTGCGCCGCCTGCTGGCGCTCCACCTGGCGGCGCACGCGCACGGTGCGCGCCGCCTCCGGGGCGAACGTGCCGAACACGGTGCCCACCACCGGGATCTCGAACGGAAGGGCGAAGTGCCAGAACTCAGGGTTTGCCGCCTGGAATAAGAAATTAAATTGTTTATTGCCAGATTTTCATCCAAATAAAATTTTACGGGGTCTGTCAGACACCGACGCAAAAAGAAATACCATGGATTCAGTACATGATTCTGGAATCCCTAGTGTTGAAATTTTTCGTAGGCTTTTTCCTGGATCTACACGTAAATAATTATCTATTCTACATTACTAATTACATACTCAATCTTATATCTTACATAATTAATTAATATAATTATAAAGTCACACTATTTGAAGACTTTTCTTATAAGTTTTGCGTTCCAAATATGTTGAAGTAGGAAAGTATACATATCCTGTTAAATGTGAAACAGATATGATTTTGGCGTTTAAGACGACGACTAACGCCAACGACCTTAAGGGATCAAAACGCGCACTCGTTTCATACCCACGCGAAATTTTTGTACTTTTCTTATTATTCTATGACTTAAAAAAAAGCCCCAGATCAAAATGTAGATAATTAAATTGTCTTTGATATGGTGTCGATTTCATTAAAATACGCCCAGCGGTTTTGGTGCGATTGTCGTGTTATTGTCCGTTTTAGACATAACTCTAATTAACCGTACCGCGCGTCCACCTAGTTAGGGTTGCGGGAATCAAGCTGGACGTGAGAAGCACGGGATGGATCAATGTGGCGACGCTTGGGGTCGGCCTATATTCAGCAGTAGACGTGTTTCAGCTGAACTGATGAAGTGTATTTTGTATTTACCCGACTGCCGAAGGAGGGTAATGTGTTTATCAGTCTATGTATGTATGTATGTATGTTTGTTCCTATGTGGCATTCCAGAGACCAAACGCGTTGGCCGATTTTGATAATTCATACGTCAATCGATTCGTCTTAACCCTGCGAGTGTCACTGGCTACATTAAAATTGGAAAAAACAAAAATGGCGGATTTTGGGCGCCATTTTGTGGGGGGGAAATTTTTTTTTTCTTCCAAACCCATCGTGTGGGGTATCAAAATAAAGGGTTATTAGAGGCGATTTCAAAAATATATAACACTTTTATGTTTAAATATACATAATTCTAAAAAAAAAATACCAAAAAGTTGTAAATAAAAAAAGTTTATTAAAAAAATCATCAAAGGATACATCTGGTTTTGTTCCGCCAGCTCGCGAATATGTATCCTCCGACTGCACAGCATGATTTTCTTCTTGTTTACGTCTTTTTAGTTTGATTTTCAAGCAGTCGGGTTTTTTGATTTTTTTAATAAACTTTTTTTTTTATCTGTGTTATACCAGTTTCACTTACAATATGCCTCGCCAGCTCATGCTTGTCGTAAGTGTTGACGTTGCCACTGACGGCCTCAGAACATCTCACTGTGACGTCACTGGCGGCGCGAAGCACCCGCGAGTCTAGGTAGCCTTCACCTGAAAGTAGGACGTATGGGTGTTATAATGCTCATATTTTTAACCGACTTACCAAAAAGGAGGAGGTTCTATGTTCGACATTATGATTGTTTTTTTTTTCACGCATATCTCCGTCAATTTTGGACCGATTCTGAAAATTCTTTTTTTGTTTGAAAGAGTATGATCCGAAATTGGTCCCATTTTAATTTGGTGAAGATCTGATGAAGAACTTCGGATATATACATCAGAACTCTTCAATAAATAACGGTAAATCTCTCGGGATTGCTGCAATCGCATGTTTGTTTATCCATTTCATAACATAAGATCACGCCAGTACGCTCTTAAGGGGTACGCAGATCACTAATTTCACCGGTTATGTTCAAGTTTCATGACATTAAAAAACTACAAAGTAAAAAAATATTTTTATTTTTGGAAGTCGGTGTCCATAATGCAAAAAATTTGTACCTAGGAAAGACACCGACTTCCAAAAATAAAGTTATTTTTCACTTTGTAGTTTTTTAATTTGGAAGTCGGTAGGATTTTTTTTAAAAAAAGCTTTTTATGTGTCTCTGAATTGGCTGCAAGACCCTGCGCAGTAGCTATTTCTATGTCTATGTTGAAAGTGAAGATAGCATTGTATAATTGTCTCTTCCCCTCGCTTACGTTTGTTGCATCGTCCTATCTCGCTTACTGTATGCAGTATACTCGATGACAAACAGTTTCTTGCGCAATGGTTCGCAGAGCTAACTTCAGAGACACAAAGATCCGCTGTGACTATTATAGCTGTGAGATACGCCATCATGCTTGTTTTTACCCGACTGCCGAAGGAGGGTTATGTGTTTATCAGTCTATGTTTGTATGTAAGTATGTATTTATGTATGTTTGTTCCTATGTGGCGTTCTATAGACCAAACGCGTGGGCCGATTTTGATGGTTCTTACGTAAATCGATTCGTCTTAACCCCGCGAGTGTCACTGGCTACATGAAAATTGGAAAATAGTAAAATGGCGGTTTTTGGGCGCCATATTGCGGGGGCCCAAATTTTTTTTTCTTCCAAACCTATTATGTGGGGTATCAAAATAAAGGATTTTAAGAGGTGATTTCAAAAATATATAACACTTATATGTTTAAATGTACCTAATTCGAAAAATAAATTAACTAAAAAGTTATAAATAAAAAAAGTTAATTAAAAAAATCTAAAAACCCGACTGCTTGAAAAGCGAACTAAAAAGACTTAAACAAGGAGAAAATCATGCTATGCTGTCGGAGGACACATCTTCGCGAGCTGGCTGACCAAAACCAGACGTATCCTCCGACTGCACAGCAGTCGGGTTTTTTGTTTTTTTTTAATTAACGTTTTTTATTGTGTCAATGTTGAAGGTGAAGATAGCATTGTATATCTGTCTCTTCCCCTCGCTAACGTTTGTCGCATCGTCCTATCTCGCTTACTGTATGCAGTATACTCGATGACAAACTGTTTCTTGCGCAATGGTTCGCAGAGCTAACTTCAGAGACACAAAGATCCGTTGTGACTATTATAGCTGTGAGATACGCCATCATGCTTGTTTTTATCGCAGAGGTAGGCAAGGGCGTCGCCAGCCGATGGACCAGGGGGGGGACAAGTTGATATATGGAGGATGGGAAAAAGAAAAGAAATTTTAAATACGGTACACTCAAAAGCATTTGAAGCTCTAAACTGGTAGTACGAGTCTAACCCCTACGGCGATTGTTATAAGAACGGTATAAAGTCCAATGGGTAACGTTCCACGAGCTCAATAATCGGAGGTTTTGGGTAAACTTCTCGACTACTTAACTATGTAAATCTTATAAGTTTTCTGTGCACATTCATCATGGCCAGACCATTGAGGCGATTTTCACCCATAGTGGGGCTGTGTGGTCGATGCCCATAGTACTTCTTAACCAGGTTTTTAGTCTCCTGAGGCTGCTTAACTATTGATTTTGTTAGACCGACCAAAATTTCCAACGCTTTTACAAATGACATCAACAAATGGCTAGATTTGTTGGGTTGGGTTTATGTTGACTTACGACTTTGATTTCTATCCATTTGGGTACTTATTTATTAATCTCTAAGGGGGGGCATCTGCCCCTACCTGCCCTCCCTTGGCGACGCCCTTGGAGGTAGGCATGGATGTACTCTATAATCCATTCCTATGGGCAATGAATATATGGAGTTATGGAGAACAAAACATCCATTGAAAAGGAAAGACCGTTGTCGTGTCTGGTCCGAAAACTGTATGCGCGATGCAGGATTTTGTGTAAAATCAGATCATATGTTCACTAAAAACTCCTCAAAGAAATGAAGAGCTCCTTATTCTCAAGCAGAGCAAAAATTAAAACAATAAAAAGCACAATAAAAATTATTCATTAAATAATCTTATTTTAAAACAAGCTTTTTTCGTATTCTTCTCATCAAACCCTTTCATTTGATACCCGTATCATGGCAGTGCACAAAAAATAACTAGTCCGCCATCTTGAGCCGTCCGCCATATTGAATTTAGAAAGACGTCACTTAGCTAACCATGCATTGTCATCTAAACTAAACGTATATGCATAATTTCATCTTAATCGGTTGAGGATAACTGCTTTAAAAATCAGTTGCAAGATTCATTTACATACATACATTGAAAGTTTAATAAAAAGCTTGTTATAAAAAATTGCACTGTCTGGTCAGGTCCACTCAAATCTGTGGTGATTTCTTCAAAAGACCAACTCGGACATTAACCTAAATGGTTCTCTTGATCTGGCCATTACATTAATTATTTATATGGACTTTTTATAAAGAGTGTAGTTTATATATTATAAAATACCTATTGTGATTCAAAATGCCTATAGAGGTGTACCGCCACATCCGGCTCGAAGGACCAAAATGTACGTCCATCCTAACATACGTCACGTAAGGCCGCAGTAATGTTAAGTGTGTGACAGTATATGATAAGTTAATGGACCTACTAAGACCTTACAGCCTAACAGTCCCTTCGACCCTAAGACCTATAAGCCCTACAGCCCTAACCTAGTGTGTGATAAATAAATATATAGATAAGTTCAGGATGTCTGCACCATGCGACCTAAGATTACAGACGGATAGTGGGCAGGAATTCCAGGTTCGGGAAGGGTACACTGGCTGCCATTTCAGCAGACTCACGGGACTGATCAGAGATGGCTAAAGGTGCCTTGGCCACAGTGATGAGTAATGAGACAAGAATATAAATTCAAATCTGGTTTATTAACAATATTTTACAGCTTATATACTATTTAGTCTTAATACACACTAATGCCCAAAGTTGTCTGTGTCCTATGCGTGTAAGATGCAACCAAACAGTATTTTATCAGCCGGGCCGAGTGCTGAGTCAATGTACAAACGTAACATTGAACAAGAGGTATGCTAAACAGGGTGGAATGTCCCTCAACGTCCCTCCATTGAAAAGGGATCTTCTAAGTCCAACCAGACAGGTGGTCTTGTAGCCAACAACCCAATGGCAGTTGTGGTTTTGTCAGTGTGTATTGTAGGTGTGCAGGATTTGTGATGATATTGGGTAGTTCGTATGTGGCAGTACAGCCACTTCATGTTTTACCAAATCAAATAAATAAATTACCTGGATGCCTAGCCCTCTCCTCATTGCTCTCCCTCCCTCCCTCGTTATGCAAATCATTAGCCTCCTTTACGACTTGTGATGTCATCTCCATACGCTCCAAATTGTCGGCAGTATCATCTTCTGTAAATTGCATCATAGAATTATTTATTAATACTGCACATACAATAGAGCTGCTTGTGGCTAAATAATAACAGCCGCACTGGTCAATCATCAAGGTTAAGCAACGTTTGACGAGTTCTGTCCGTGGATAGGTGACCCTTTCAACATATCCGAGTTGCCTCCGTGCCCCGGAAAGCACGTTAAGCCGTTGGTCCCGGCTGTCATTTGAAGATCTTTGACAGTTTACGGGTCAGAAGGTTGAGATCTGATACCAGTCTTGCCAAGTGGTACCGTGTTAGTAGTTACTGGGTTCTGGAGGTCAGATAGGCAGTCGCTCCATGGTAAAACACTAGTACGCAGCTGAATCCGGTAAGACTAGAAGCCGACCCCAATATAGTTGGGAAAAAGCTAGACAGATTGATTGACATACAGGCACCAAGGCTCACGTAGAATGGTCCTCATTATGGACTGCGGAAACCAATCCAGATAGTTAGGTAATATAGCTAAGCTAGAGTTAGTTTAAAGTTAGTTGTGACATTTTTTTTTTTTTACTTTTATTTGTAATAGTCCAGGAAACTTAGGGGTTTCACCTCGGAATGAGAGATAGTTAGCTGTAAACTTGTATAAACCTTTATTTTGACATCCTAAAATTTGTCTCAAAACCTACTTATCGTATGGTGTCCGCGATTACAGATATTCCAAGGTCAAATGTCAAAATATCGGTTTTCTACACATTTATTTTATATCTTGAACCATTTTTGAGATAAAGGGGAGAAGGGCACAAGTTTTAGGTTGCCAAAATAAAAGTTTATTCAACTTTATAGCTGACTATCTCTCATTCCGAGATTCTTGCCCTAATTCGACTAATTTTCTTGGACTATAATACAAATTGTAGTTCATACACAACAAAAAGGTCTACATGGCTTGCCCCATATGTAATGCCAAAAAAAGTAAAAATTGCATACCTTGGTATTAAATAAGACGAAAATAAATAAAATTTATTCTACAAACATTGAAAGAGAAGGTTATCATCATCATCTTAGCCAAATGACATCCACTGCTGGACATAGGCCTGCCCCAAGCGTCGCCACACTGATTGGTCTCTGAAATTGATCTGGACGACTAATAATTTTGTTTGAAGTGAATGTAATAATCTGAATTAATATTTGTCCAAATCAATTTTAGAGACAGAGTGGATTAAGCAGATTTAATGTCACAAGGCATATCCTTCCAGTCAACCTTAGATTAAAAAGAACATCATTGTGACAGGCATTATTGACCGAAGGTGTATAAAACATTAACAATTTTGTTTTCAATCAGATTCTCAACAACATAAAAAAACTGGCCAAGTGCGAGTCAGACTCGCACACAAAGTGTTCCGTACCCAGGGTGGCGTCAACTACCTATGTATGTATGGAGAAGACCATTGATTTTCAACCTTTTTTATTTTTAGAATTTTTCCTTTATTTGTGCTGTAAGACCTTACTTTTTGCCAAATTTTGTGATTCTAGGTCAAAGGGAACTAGGTACCATATAGGTTTTCAAACCAAAACCTATAGGGTACTTCCAGTTGACCTAGAATTGTCAATTTTGGGTAAGAGCAAGGTAATACAGCACAAGTAATGAGAAAATTCCGACAAATAAAAAGTTAAGGTAAATTTTGGTACTTTTACATTTTCGCGAAAACCTAAATTTGCTCATATCTTTTTGTGATGACTCAGGACCTTGATTTTTATACACCTTATAGTGCTAGGTCCACCTGTTCCTGAGAAAATGATGGTGACACACGGACAGACAAGTGAGCCTTTTGAGGTACGGAACTCTAAAAAGAAGCCAGAAGTTGGCTGGTCTTGCACAGGGGTAGTATCTGTGTTGTAGTGGTCAGTCAGAAAGCCGCTCCGTGCAAAATACTGGTATTCAGCTTTGTCCAGTTAGGCTGATATCCGACCCCAATATATTTGGTAAAATGCTAGGATTGACTTAGCACACACACTTGACTTTGCACTTGTGAGCGAACACAGAAAATGCAGGACCACGTATGATACTAAAGCTAGTCTATAACTCCTCTGAGTGTCTTCACTCACCAACAGTGGATATCACCCCAAGCAACGTTGTCAATCGTAGTTTCCTTCTATAACTTCCTGACATGCCGTTGCTGGTCCTTGATGACTGCGAAAGCGTATTGTTTCTAGACATTTTCAATGCTTTCACTAATCACTATTTTTGATATTTACTATATTTGTTTTCATAATATTTTGCACAACACTCAAGCAAGTCTCAGCTTTAGCGCCCGCTGCCAGTTGTTGACAATGTTGACAAATGCGTTCGAAAATGAATAATTGAATTTATATTGTAACGCTCAATGGAAATAATTTAGTTCAAAATTTCAAATCAAAACTTCTAGAATGTTAGTTTACTGTCTTTTATTTAAGTAAAGTTTTCCAAAAAAAAGTTAATTTTTTAAATTATTTATTATAGTTAAATCTCGCTTTGTTTTTTTTTTTAGATTTTGCATTAAAGTCGTTTATTAGTTACTATGAGAACGTACCCAGTAATCAAAAAGGATAGAGGGATACTCCCTCAACGTCAAACGGCCTTGGTCGTTTGTAATGTTGCTAACTGCAAGCTTTAATTTTTTGGTAGAATTCATTACTATTACATATATATTTATGATCTACTACAGGGGCGGTTGTAACTTATTGTGTACTGGAAATTTCACACACGTAGGAGTAGAAAAAGCATAATTTATAAAATTAAAGGACTGCTAAAGTGCATATTTGACATAATATAATAATATTTTATTTAACTTCCGTGATAAAATATCTTATGGTGTAACTCTATCTATACTATATAATATACTATACTATAATATAATCTATACCAATATTATAAAGAGGAAAGATTTTTTGTTTGTTTGTACCGAATAGGCTCCGAAACTACTGGACCGATTTAAAAAAATAATTTACCATTAATTAGAAAGCTACATTAATCCTGAGTAAAATAGGCTATTCTTTAATCACGAAAACGGGTCCTGTGGGGTGGTCCACGGGAGCGAAGCCGCGGGGAACAGCTAGTGTTCTATATAACTCTTGTACCGTTAGGCTTAGCACGCAATGCGATTTTTATTCGCGCGAATTTAATCCGCGCCGCGGTCCGGTGGATTCTGTGGCAAAACATGGATTTTCTGTGCTATTATTTTTGCGCAATTTTTTTTCCGCTATGCCTGCAGCTTCATACAATTCCATAGGTCACAGAATGGGCGGCAAAAATTCGCGCGAATAAAAATCGCAGTGCGTGCTAAGACTTCACTTTATTAATAAGGTTCTTGTGAGATGAAATAAGACCACCTTCATACTATGTTACATTAGTTTAACTTTACAACAATCTTGCAGTTGATCAAAAAATTCAAGAAATTTTTGTATGTCTGTACAAAAGTAAAAATAAAACGTCTGAGTGACAAAGGAGTGACATTTATTAATTTCACGTGCAAAAAATAAACAGACAACAGTAGAAAATTGCTCATCGATATGGTATCCCTAGCTTAAAATTTTGTTGAATTGAGTGCGCGGTTTAAAGACAAAACGTTGCATTTTAACGAATTTAGTTGTAATCAAATAAATATTTTTATAGTAAAATGTACAATAATCTATAGTTTCATAAATGTAAATAAAAAATTGGTATTTAATAGTCGAGTCGTGTCGTTACGGTACATTAGTGACAAAGTTGATGAACAGCGAGGTTATAAATTACAAACAATTTGTGAATTGAAATGGATTCAGCTCCTGCCCAGGAGGTAACTGAACTGCTGCGACAATGGGAGGACCAGCACGCGACGCCCAACTTCGACCCAATACCAACTTTGACCAGGTAGGTTCTTTGTTTTGATTTTATTGCCAAAAAAAATATAATTAGCACATTTTGCCGTACGCTTACACATGTGCTATGAAATATTAATTTAAAAATAGAAGTCGTGGCCATGCAGTATCAAGTAGCTATGTGAAATAGATATTTCTCAGATCTTGAACAACTTTTAATTATTTTAAAACTTATTAGGAAGTGAACCTTTTTATTCCAATTGGCTCTTTATTGACCCTATTTCTGATAAGAAACTCAATTCGACAGTTAATTTAGCCTAAACATAGTATTAATAAATCATTTGGTTTAAAAAAGTGGTATATTTGATTAATTAAAAAAAAGTTATGCTTTGTTTACAAAGTTTTTTTTTTAATGACGACATGATTTGGCACTGATCATAAGCTACAAAGCTAATCGTGACAAAGGTTGAAAAGCTAAGGAGGTTATGCCCAGCAATAGATATGTGGTGCTGATTCAGCATGAATGTTTCTAAATTATTCATAAACTATTGCTATGACCAAAGAGTGTCTCTAAATACAGAGCAGATTTGTTATTTCTTTTGGAACAATTCCTGCTGAAACTCGTAAGTGAATAGACTGCTTATACATGAGTATACTAGGCTTCCAGAAACCAGGAAGTGCTTTTGCCATATTATGATGCCATTCTGATACCAGTACAAGACTGAGAACTGTCACTTTTGCAGACCGGAATTATGCTTTATAAATGACCCCAGTACCAATTTGTTGTATCAAGTGGATGTCTGTTGACTAAAATGATGATGTTTGTAGTTCTCACCAAACTTGTTGGCCACTCTGAAGTTGTCTACAATCGCTGCACAGTAGTAAATCTTATACAAAAACTGCACTGCGTAGTGCTTTGGGCATCGGAAAGCCAACTTCAAGGCAGCCAAGAAGTTTGGCGAGAACTATACTTGAAATATTCATATTTTTTTTTATAAAATTATCAAAAAAGCAGCTGCCTTTTCAAAGGAGTATGGTTTATTATTACCTAGTAAATGAGTTGTGGAGGTCAAAGAAGCAGACTTGATGTATCTTATCTTATCTTATGGAGGGGCCGAGAACATCTCGGACACTTCGACCCATTGGGATCTATTGTGGTCCCCTAGATAACTTACTCCCCCCCAATCTCGTTGAAAACCGTTTTCATGAGTTTTACAACGAGACTAGGAGATATGAGCCTATAGTCTTGATGTAAAATACTGGTTCCGAGCGGCATCTGGTGGAACTGGAAGCTGACCCCAAGAAAGTTGGAAAAAAAACTAGCCAGATTGATGGATTCCAAAAGCGAATCAATGTAAACAAAACTGTATAATAAGTTATTTAGTGGTAATGGCAGGTAGCCAAATTCATTCTAAATACCCAGGAAGCAAAGAAATAATGTAATGAAGACAATATTCTCATTTGATTTTACTCCGTCATCTTTACTATGTATAAAACAAGTCCCTCGCTGCGTCTGTTCGTGATAAACTCAAAAACTACTAAACGGATTTTCATGCAGTTTTCAACAATAGAAAGAGTGAGAAACGAGGATGGATTTTGTATATAATTTGTGTTAATAGTATAAAACAAGTGACAGCTTGTGGCTTAATAATAACAGCCGCAGGGTCGATCTTCAAGGTTTGCCGAGGTTGGTCCGTGGATGGGTGACCGTTACTCCATTGGTCCCGGCTGTCATTTGAAGATCTTTGACAGTTGTTATGGGTAGTCAGAAGCCTGAGATCTGACACCAGTCTAGCCGAGGGCTATTGTGTTACCTTGTTACTGGGTTGAGGAGGTCAGATAGGCAGTCGCTTCATGTAAAACACTGGTACCTACTCAGCTGAATCCGGTTAGTCTGGAAGCTGTCCCCAACATAATTGGGAAAAGTCTAGGCAGATGATGATGAGTATAAAACAAGTATTAGTAGTATGCGGTCTGCATCGCCAATGTCATTTCGGATTCTCTGTTTATTTGTTCACAATGCATTGTGATACAGTTTAGAGATTTAGAGTATAGAAAGAGTGAGTTTTTTTTAATATTAAATTTACCCCATGCGAAGCTGGTCGCTAGTATAAAATAACTAGCATCTACCAGCGGCTTCGCCCGCGGGAATCTCGTAAATTATCGCAAAGGAACATATTCCCGGGATAAATAGTATCCTATTTGCTATTCCAGACTATAATCTATCTCTGTGCCAAATTTCATCCAGATCCGTTCAGTAGTTTATGTGTGAAAGAGTAACAAACACACAAACTTTCGCTTTTGGCCCTGCCACACTCGTCAAGTACTCGAGTGGCATGAGAAGTAGCGCAGAGAGGAAGCAGAAACGTAGTGTGGCAATATTACTCGTCATGCCCACCGCTCCCTGTTTTTTCTGTATTTTGGGCGCTAGGCAAAGGAACTAGTGCGGAGCGTCGCGATTATTTGCGCGAGTAAGTAGTAGTGTGGGCAAAAGAACAATGTCGCGGCAGCTCGAAGTGTAGATTAGCAGCGTGAGAAGCATAGCCATATAATATTAGTAGGAAGTAGGGTACCTACACACATTTGCTTACTTCTTCAGAGCAAACAAGTTTGAACATGTTTCACAACTCTACGAATAGTAATCTTTGACTCTATGAAAACACGACATTTCAAAATCATAAGCAATAATTTTGTAACTGAAGATAAAAATAATCAATGATCCATTTTTAGGGTTCCGTACCCAAAGGGTAAAAACGGGACCCTATTACTAAGACTCCGCGAATAGACAGACAGACGTCTGTCTATCTTTCTGTCCGTTTGTCACTAGGCTGTATCTCATTAACCGTGGTAGCTAGACAGTTGAAATTTTCATAGATAAGTATTTCTGTTGCCGCTATAAACAACAAATACTAAAAACAGAATAAAATAAATATTTATTTGGGGCTCCCATACAACAAACGAGATTTTTATGCCGTTTTTTGCGATAATAGTACGGATCCCTTCGTGCGCGAGTCCGACTCGCACTTGACCGATTTTTTTTTGATGACCTTTATTATTTTCTTTGCTATATAGTTTTATTATTTTCTTTGCTATATAGTTAGTAGGCAGTTTGAAAGTGGCGCCAGTGGCAGAAAAGTTGAAAGGAAACCGTTTGTCCTGGTATGGTCATGTGATGAGGAGGGATGAAACGCATATTACTAAAAGAGTTATGAATATAAATGTGGATGGATGGAGAGGGAGAGGAAGGCCAAAGAAAAGATGGATGGACTGTGTGAGGAGTGATATGAAAGAAAAGGGAGTCAGTAATAACATGACGGGGGATAGGACGGTATGGAAGAAGCAAACGTGTTGCGCCGACCCCAAGTAACATGGGATAAGGGCAGGCAGATGATGATGATGATGCTATATAGTTAGTAAAATTTTGGTCACATTGCGGTCAAGTTTCAAGAAGTTATCTTAACCTTTGCCGGAAACGTTTATAATTAAATATGCATTACATAATCTCTTATTTTATATACAAAATAATGAAACAAAAGCAAAATAATACCTATTATTATTTATCTCAAAAACCCGACTGGCGGACTTATTCGCGAGCTGGCGGAGTAAAACCAGATGTATCCTCCGACTGCACACCATGATTTTCTTCTTGTTTACCTCTTTTTAGTTTGCTTTTTAAGCAGTCGGGTTTTTTGATTTTTTTAATTATTTTTTTTTATTTACTACTTTTTAGATTTTTTTTTTAGAATTAGGTACTCGCCTTTTAAAACCCTTTATTTTGATACCACACACGATGGGTTTGGAAGAAAAAAAAAAAAAAACCCCACAAAATGGCGCCCAAAATCCGCCGTTTTTGTTTTTTCCAAGTTTAATGTAGTCAGTGACACTCGCAGGATTAAGACGAATCGATTGACGTAAGAATCATCCAGCAAAATCCGGTAAGACTGGAAGCCGACCCCAACAATAATTGGGAAAAAGGCTAGGCAGATGATGATTGACGTAAGAATCATCTCTAGAACGCCACATAGGAACAAACATACATACATAGACTGATAAACACATTACCCTCCTTCGGCAGTCGGGTAAAAAGAATATGCTGTCAAAACCATTTATAGCGACATACTAGGTATAACGATGGAAAGTTTAGATCCTGTAACAAAGTTCCATGTGAAATTATTTGAAGGAAAACATCGTGAGGAAACCGGCAAGTCTTGGACCAAAAATTTGAAGACATGTATAACTCCCAAAATATTAATTTAAATTATATGGTGTAAAGGATATAATTAGGTAAGTTATGTGCATGAAATGCTTAAGGCACGGCTTAAGGTAACTAACATATTTAAGTTGATAAGGATTGATACTGTATCTGTGTAAATAGCTTTCCAATTACTGCATTGTACGTGACCATTAAAAAAAAAAAATAGAATTGTTATAGTTAGCTTTAGCTATCATTAAAAGGTAAAACATGCCATTACGGACTTTGATCTATAAAAGAGGAACAATTCCACCATACATTGTATGGTAATTGGTTATATCTTAAAGAGATTAGGTTGCGTTTTCGATGAAAGCTCTCTTTCAACAAATTTATACAAAACCTTAAAAAATTATACACGTAAACCTTCCTCATGAATCACTCTGTCTATTGGTGAAAACCGCATGGAAATCCGTTCAGTAGTTTTTGAGTTTATCGCGAACAGACAGACAGGCGCGTAGTGATCTTTATTAATAAAAGCAATACGGTAAACTGACCGCCTTTTCCAATATTTTTTACAGGATATCGGAAATAATAGAAGCAGAGACAGAAAACTTTATGAAAAAGGATCCAGACCCGTTCGATGAGCGACACCCGTCGCGCACTGACCCCGAGTGCGCGTTGGGACACGCTCTCAAGGTCATGTTCAAGAAGGACAACTTTATGACCAAGGTGACTATAAACTTTACCCGTTTCTGGGACACACTCTCAATGTTGTGTATGTTGTTATATGGATAACTTTATGACTTAGGTACCTATGACCTTATGACTAAGGTTACGTTAAACTGTACCCGTTTTATGTGCACTGATCCCAAGTGAGAGTTGGGACCCACTATTAAGGTCATGTTCAAAGAAGGATAATTTCATGACTTAGGTAACTATGACCTTATGACTAAGGTCACGTTAAACTGTACCCGTTTTATGTGCACTGATCCCGAGTGAGCGTTGAGACACACTATTAAGGTCATGTTCAAAGAAGGATAATTTTATGACTTAGGTAACTATGAACTTATGACTGAGGTCACGTTAAACTGTAACCGTTTTATGTGCACTGATCCCGAGTGAGCGTTGAGACACACTATTAAGGTCATGTTCAAAGAAGGATAATTTTATGACTTAGGTAACTATGACCTTATGACTAAGGTCACGTTAAACTGTACCCGTTTTATGTGCACTGATCCCGACTGAGCGTTGAGACACACCATTAAGGTCATGTTCAAAGAAGGATAATTTTATGACTTAGGTAACTATGACCTTATGACTAAGGTCACGTTAAACTGTACCCGTTTTATGTGCACTGATCCCGAGTGAGCGTTGAGACTATTAAGGTCATGTTCAAAGAAGGATAATTTTATGACTTAGGTAACTATGACCTTATGACTAAGGTCACGTTAAACTGTACCCGTTTTATGTGCACTGATCCCGAGTGAGCGTTGAGACTATTAAGGTCATGTTCAAAGAAGGATAATTTTATGACTTAGGTAACTATGACCTTATGACTAAGGTCACGTTAAACTGTACCCGTTTTATGTGCACTGATCCCGACTGAGCGTTGAGACACACTATTAAGGTCATGTTCAAAGAAGGATAATTTTATGACTTAGGTAACTATGACCTTATGACTAAGGTCACGTTAAACTGTACCCGTTTTATGTGCACTGATCCCGAGTGGGCGTTAAGACACACTATTAAGGTCATGTTCAAAGAAGGATAATTTTATGACTTAGGTAACTATGACCTTGACCCTGTGACTAAGGTGAAGAGAGAGAGATTATCGTTTCTTTTAAAAATAAAATTATATATATACATTATCTAGCTTTTTTCGTATTCTTCTCAGCAAACCCTTTCATTTGATACCCATATCATAGCAGTGCACAAAAAATAACTAGTCCGCCATCTAGGGCCGTCCGCCATATTGGATTTAGAATGACGTCAATTATTAGCTAATTGCATTGTCATCCGAACTAAACCTGTATGCAAAATTTCATGTATATACATAGAATACATTGCAAGTTAAATAAAAGCTGTAAAGTAAAGTAAAGTTGTAACAATAATAATATTTTTGTTTTGTTTTCAGCTAGTAAATGATTACGTCCGGGACACGTACTACTCCCGACAGAACGTGACAGGTCGCGACGTGCACAAGCTGAACGTGGCTGCCTGCAGACTCACCCTGGACCTCATGCCCGGCTTGGAGATGAGCGTCGTGTTCCAGGTCAGTCAAGGAATATGGGTAGTGGGCTAAAAAAATATAGGCATAAAAGCAGGCGGTCTACATCACAGTAAGACAACCGAAAGACTTCTATCTGCTGTTCATAAGCACAATAAAAATATACAAACAGTATGGAAACTACCTACAAACGCTCGAAACGGCACACTCACATAAACATACGCACCGACGAGACCACTCGGGCACTTCTGCGGTGCTGTCGGTACTGAGCAACGCGACGCGACGAGTGGTCACGTATGTTTGTGTGAGTGTGCCGTTTCGAGCTTTTGTAGGTAGTTTCCATACTGTTTGTATATTTTTACCCGACTGCCGAAGGAGAGTAATGTGTTTATCAGTATGTATGTATGTTTGTTCCTATGTGGCGTTCTAGAGACCAAACGCGTTGGCCGATTTTGATGGTTCTTACGTCAATCGATTCGTCTTAACCCTGCGAGTGTCACTGGCTACATTAAAATTGGAAAGAAAAATGGCGGATTTTGGGCGCCATTTAATGGGGGGCAAATTTTTTTTTCTTCGAAACCCATCGTGTGGGTTATCAAAATAAAGGGTTTTAAGAGGTGATTTCAAAAATATATAATACTTATATGTTTAAATGAACCTAATTCGAAAAATAAAATAACTAAAAAGTTGTAAATAAAAAAAGTTAATTAAAAATATCAAAAAAACCCGACTGCTTGAAAAGCGAACTAAAAAGAGATAAACAAGGAGAAAATCATGCTGTGCAGTCGGAGGATACATCTGGTTTTGGTCAGCCAGCTCGCGAATATGTCCAGAATAAATATTAATATTTTTTTATTTTTACCCCCCAGGATAACGAAGCTCTAATCCACCGACTAGTGAACTGGGCGACAAACTCCACAGAACCTCTGCAGTGCTACGCGACCGGTTTACTCGCGGCCGCTATGGAGGTGCAGGAGATAGCTACGAACTTTAGGTAAATATGCACTTTATTGTTACGAAAATAAAGTTCTAAATTTATAAACTAAAAATCTGCTAAATTACACCTACAATCTTGTGGTGAAAATGTACTTTATTGCATGTGATATAAAGAGTAAAGTTGTAAGGATATTGAAGCTTGAAAGATATGACTAATTGTAGTTCTCTCATTCACTGAAAATAAGGTTTATTATAGAAAAATTTTGTTTTACGCTCTTTTTGGGGTTCCGTACCTCGAAAGGAAAAACGGAACCCTTATAGGATCACTTTGTTGTCTGTCCGTCCGTCTGTCTGTCTGGTTTTGACAGAGAAATTTATATTAAATACTCAGGTCTACTGTCCCTTAAGCTGTGAAAAAAACAAACTCCAAATCAAATCAAATGTATTTATTTCCACTAGGCCATTATGCGGCACTTTTGAACGTTAAAAATTACATGTTATAAAAAATAGATTCTACCGTGCATTCGGAAATGTAGGTTGATATGGAGAAGAATGCACAAGAAACTCCATACTTACTCTTTTAAAAGCCAATGCAATCAAAAGATACAGCCGCTTATGCCGCAAATTTTCGACACTCGCAAGGAAATCAAAACCTACAGGGTACTTCCCGTGAGCTCAGAATCATGATTTTGTTACGAAGCAACGTGGAAGGCATAGGTAAAGGAAAAATTGCGAAAACTGTAAATTTTTAGTTACATCTATATATATAAAAATGAATCCCTATTTCCCTTGGTCACGACATCACGCGTGATCGCTGGACCGATTTCGCTTATTCTTTTTTTTTGTTGTGTTTGTTATTGTTAGGAGAAGGTTCTTATGAAAAAAAATAATTAAAAAACAAAATTGCTACCTTACCTACATAGGTAGGGTATGTATGTAGATACTGGGGAGCGTTCAAGTATTACGTAACGCAATTTGGGGGGGCGGGGGGGTCTCGTAAAACGTTACGATGCGTTACACGGGCGGGAGGGGGTCCTTCTTACAACACGTTACGTAACATTATTTCTTTTTTTATATAAAAAAATAGGGAAATAAAACTCCCAAATTGGCAACCCTTTTTATAGTGTTGCGAATTAAAAATCTCTTGTTTTATTATAAGGCAATTAAAACTATACGAAGGATAAAAACTATAACAACTTTTTGCGACTTCAGGGTAAAAATGATGACTTGAGTGTTACGTAACCTTTAGAGAGGGGGGGGGGGGGGGTACAGAAAAACGTTACGGAGCGTTACAGTGGGGGGAGGGGGGGTCAAAAATCTTCAAAAATTGCGTTACGTAATACTTGAACGCTCCCTAGGGTAGGGTAGGGTAGGGTAGGTTGGGTAGGTAGGGTAGGGTAGGTAGGGTAGCGTATGTAGGGTAGGGTAGGTATGGTAGATGAATGTTTGGTATTTTTATGGCAAAACAAAGTTTGCCGGGTCAGATAGTCATACAATATTTTTAGTAATTTTATACTTACTGCCCCTTGCCTCATGAACGCGTAGAGGTATTAAAATGAAATTCATATCAAATACTCAGGTCTATAATAATCTTTAAGCTGAGGTTTGTAAGGAACCCTCGGTGCGCGAGTCCGACTCGCACTTGGCCGGTTTTAGTCTATGCAAACTATCATCGCCCTGCTTTAGCCTATTCTATAAGTCATGATGTTCCCACTGGGACACAGGCCTCCTATGTGTGTTGGCCGTATGCCACGCGGCCACAGTGAGCGTGGTGGATGTCACATGTCTTTGAATGAAATATTTTGTTTCAGGGACTTAAATGCAATGCTAGTACCATTGATGTTAAGGAGGCTACATGTTTTAAGAGAAGATAAAGTAAGTAGTTTCACAAAACAATATTGCATAATTTCCTGTATAGATAGTTCAAGTCATCTTTGCGTACCGCGTCACTGCCACACAAATTAAAACTCTGTATTTACAAGCGCAAAGATGAGTTGAGCTGTCTGTAACTATGAATTAGTTACTTAAATTTATGAGTCCTGTACTTTTATTTGCTCTTTATTCTTTTACAATTCCATGTTTTTTTCATCACTATGGGATAATGTATGGGATACATAAAATCATTTTGTTTTATTTTTTGATATCGTTGTGGATATTAATCGTGTTAATGGAATTTGACTAGCTTATTAAATTTGACCCTGCCACAGATAATATAATACTAGCATACAGATGCCTCATCTCATACAAAGAAACCGTGCCGACGAAACTAGCGTTTTTCATCTGATTATTTTTATAAGTACTTCGATCGCGTTCGGTTCCGTTCCACGGCTATAGATGGTGTTAGCAGCGACTTGCAAGTAAAAGGATTTTCTCGGTTCGGGACTCTATACACGTTTTTATTTATTTATTTATTATTTATTTATTCAAAATTATGTAAGTAACACCAGTGTTTATAGTTTCATTGTACCAAAATGTGTTACAATACTAATTTAAAAAATCGAGTGGCATGCCTCAGAAATTTAAAACCGCGCCATCTATTAGAATCTATTTTAAATGATCCGTTCAAATAATCTTTAAAATGTGAATTAAGAGCCCAATGTTCCATAATTTTTACCCGACTGCCGAAGGAGGGTAATGTGTTTATCAGTCTTATGTATGTATGTAAGTATGTATGTATGTATGTAAGTATGTATGTATGTATGTAAGTATGTATGTATGTATGTAAGTATGTATATATGTATGTAAGTATGTATGTATGTAAGTATGTATGTATGTAAGTATGTATGTATGTTTGTTGCTATGTGGCGATCTAGAGCCCAAATGCGTGGGCCGATTTTGATGGTTCTAACGTCAATCGATTCGTCTTAACCCCGCGAGTGTCACTGGCTACATGAAAATTGGAAAATAGGAATATGGCGGTTTTTGGGCGCCATTTTGTGGGGGCCCAAATTTTTTTTTTCTTCCAAACCTTTCGTGTGGGGTATCAAAATAAAGGATTTTAAGAGGTGGTTTCAAAAATATAAAACACTTATATGTTTAAATGTACCTTATTCGAATAAATTATGAACTAAAAATCAAAAAACCCGACTGCTTGAAAAGCGAACTAAAAAGACGTAAACAAGGAGAAAATCATGCTGTGCAGTCGGAGGATACGTCTGGTTTTGGTCAGCCAGCTCGCGAAGATATATATCCTCCGACAGCACAGCATGATTTTCTCCTTGTTTACGTCTTTTTAGTTCGCTTTTCAAGCAGTCGGGTTTTTGATTTTTTTAATTAACTTTTTTTTGTGCCTAGGAGATTTGATTGAAAAAGAAAATAGAATTTTTATGATCATTTCTAGAAAATGTTAATTGTACACACAATTCAAAAACAAATCGATGCATATCGCGCCATCTGATGACAGTTATTTGAACCAAATTTTCATTGTATGCGCTGGGACCCCGTGACCCTGTATAACGTGTTTCCTTATTTCTTACAGCAGAACAACCAAAACTCGGTTACACCACCGAATCAAACGCGACACTTTGCGCGCTTCGACAAGAAGAGAAATAGTGACATCAAATGCAATGGACCCAGCAAGGAGAAGAAAGGTAAGTTTCAAATCAAATCAAATCATTTTTATTTGCTCAAACATGAGTACATAACAAATAGGGTAGTTGGCTAAAAATTTAGTTTTTGTCCGTCAGGTAGATTGATAAAAAATATTGGACACGTATTTTTTCTTATGACACGTACACATAAAGAGACGACTATACATTGCGTTGAAATATCGTGTGACGTCACACTTTATACTGACAAAGTGACGTCACAAGACCCCACTCTTGAACTTTGATGCGCCTACAGCCCCGGATCAGCGATTTTTTCGAACCGGGGCAAAACCTTTATAATGGCGCCCCCTCCCTTCAGTGTTTGAGAAAAACTGTTAAAACTGCAAATGAGTAGCATTTTTGTGACCATTTGTAAAAATCTATGTATATAAAACATATAAAAATGAATCCCTATTTCCCTTGGTCACGGCATCACGCGTGAACGGCTGGACCGATTTCACTTAAACTTTTTTTTGTTGTGTTTGTTATTTTTAGGAGAAGGTTCTTATGGAAAAAAAAATGGTACCTTACCTACATAGGTAGGATAGGTATGTAGGTAGGGTAGTGTTGGTAAGTTATGTAGGGTAGGGTAGGTAGGGTAGGGTAGGTAGAGTAGGGTAGGTAGAGTAGGGTAGGGTAGGATTGGATAGGGTAGGGTAGGTAGGGTAGGATACGTAGGGTAGGAAGGGTAGTGTAGGGTAGGTACGGTAGGTAGAGTAAGGTAAGTAGGGTAGATGCATGTTTGGTGTCTTTATGGCAAAACAAAGTTTGCCGGGTCAGCTAGTCCTTTTATAAATTTAAACTTTTTATTATCTAATAACTTTCTTCTTAAAAGAGGCTTTATTTGTTCGATATTTCGAATTCTTGTCTCAAGGATTTGGTGCCCCCACGAAACTGTCGCCCGGGGCAAGTGCCCCGGTTTCCCCCCCCTCTTAGTTAGATCCGGGGCTGGCGCCTAATCTTTGTCAATTTTAATTTATTTGATAAAGCAAAAAATTTTGGTTCAATATTATTTGATAATCTCACTGACGGACTAGATACAATACCCAGGAAAATTAAAAAAAAATGAAGATATGTTAGGATACCAAATAATAGAATCCTTTTATATTCTTTCCAACGGGTTTTTGATTTTTTGGCATGTGGAACTTTGGTCTAAGATTTCAAGAGCCCATTTGTGGGATTGAGCAGTGTTAGTATGTACTTTTCAGCATACTTGGGGCAAATTAATATATAAGTCGTGGTCAGTTCTTAGAATTGATCACTTCATGATGTGGCCAACCATTTCGCGTACCCCTTTGGAGCGTACTGGCGTGATGTTATGTTATAAAATGGTATAAACAACAAACAGACGTGCGTTTGCAGCAATCCCGAGAGATTTGCCGTCATTTATTGAAGAGTTCTATTGTATATCTCCGAAATATTTCACCAGATTTTCACCAAATTAAAATGGGACCAATATCGAAACATACTCTTTCAAACGAAAAAGAATTTTCAAAATCTGTCCACAATTGACGGTGAAATCGGTAAAATAACTTCAATTTCGGAAGTCGGTGTCAAACTTAGAACCCTGGCGTGGCCGCACATGTGACAACAATAGTTAGTTCTAGTGTTACAACAAGAACAAGAACACTACAACCCACCATCGCACTGACACTTATTATATATAAATAACCCAAATTCCTTGTCTTAGTTAACACATAATACCACGAAATCACAGAAAATCAAACAAAACCGAGTTTGTATGTCAAACCTGCCATTATATTAGAGTTTGACAAACAACAGAAACCGGCCATGGTGACAAAGACAAAAAATAATCTTTTGTCCTTATTATTTACATGGAGCTGCCAACTAGCCATCTCGCTCTATCAATCAAGCTCATTTTAAGTCTTAATCTATAGGTACTTTATCTAAGGTGTCAGAAACGAAAACAGGAACACCGACTTCCGAAATTGAAGTTATTTTTCATTTTGTAGTGTTTCTGTTTGGAAGTCGGTTTTAATTTTTGTAAAAAGTTTTTTTTTTGATGTTGATTAGAAGTGCAGCCTAATTGCGTAAATGAATTCGGCAAAGCGAAGGATTTGATCCCATCAATTGACCAATCACGTGCGAGGTGAAAGACGCGTTGTGGTGTTCCAGGCAATTAATCAGATAGACATCTGATTAATTGCCTTGCCGAATTCACTTACGTAATTCGGCTGCTGGTTGCGGTTCCTGTGCCTGTGTTTATTTTTATTGGATACAAAATAATACGCCGATTTACTTTTTGCTAATTTTTGATATAAACAACATCGTGAGGAAACCATAGCACGGTGGTAGGGTACTTTGTAGTACCCGCCTGGCTGGCAACCACCCTCAAGTTGAAAATCTGTCGCCAAGCACCTTCCGGTGTGTTCCGACAGCAGCACTTGAGAGCCAGTTCCCTTCTAGGCTTTGTGTGCTTACCACCATCGGCCACATCATCACTGACCACGGTGAGATTGTTGTCAAACACAGGCTTATACATAGTAAGAAAATAAATAAAATAAAACCTGCAAAATTTAAATAAAAGTTAACCTTGCGGGTTCCTAGCCCTTGGCTTACATCTGCCTTGTAAATACCTATTGTTTGGGTATTAGTTGAGTCATTTAAAAATATTGTTACGAGCTGGGGTTCAGGGATAAATTAATTAAACAGCAGACTTCAATTAATCACACTTTATTACAAAAACTCTTCTTAAACAATTCTAATACTTGCGTCGCTTGCAAATCGAAACTGACTCACGACGAAGCCGACCGCTCTTTATATAGAACGGAAGATGTTTCTAGAACGCTCCATATTGTTCTAGATAGTTCGAGAATCTTCCAGAACAATCGACATTCGAACTCATTGTTCCCGAAGTGACTAGAAACTTCCATTCGACACGAGCTATCAAAAATATTAGTTCTGCTATTCGATACTAGATGGTGCCATTAGTTACTACCTAGTTCTTCCTCTCGTCACTAGATGGTGTTTCCCTATCTTATAACAATATTCTAATAATGTTCTTCCCTTCCAGAGCGTGTTAAAGACGAGGGGGGAGGGGGTGAAATGCTCGTGGACGAATCACCCCCCCACGCCAGCAAAGACCCCGAGACGCCTGTTAAAAATTATAATAGTAAGTTTGTTTATAACTTTCCTATCAATTCGAGAAACTATTAATTTTATAAATGTCTGCTTAACCCTTGAAATATGGTCGAATGTTAATTATAGAAATGAAAAACTTTTAAGAAATGGTTTTTGGAACCCAACGTTTTTAATCAGACGTGCAGTGTCTAATTAAATTGGCTAGACTACTTCGCAAATCTCGAGGAGCTCGTGGCTAAATAATAACAGCCGCACGGATCGATCATCAAGGTTAAGCAAAGTTTGACGAGGTCGGTCCGTGGATGGGTGACCATTTCAACATACCGAGTTTCCTCCGTGCCTCGGAAAGCACGTTAAGCCGTTGGTCCCGGCTGTCATTTAAAGATCTTTGACAGTCGTTACGGGTAGTGAGAATCTTGAGATCTGACACCAGTCTAGCCAAGAGGTAACGTGTTACCCAGTTACTGGGTTGTGGAGGTCAGATAGGCAGTCGCTCCATGTAAAACACTGGTACTCAGCTGAATCCGGTAAGACTGGAAGCCGACCCCATTTTGTTGGGGAAAATGCTAGGCAGATGATGACTTCGCAAATCTTTAATGAGATATAATACTCACAACGAATCTTTGTGTCTCTGAATTGGCTGCAAGACTTTGCACAGTAGCTGTATTTGTGTCAATGTTAAAAGTGAAGATAGCATTGTATGACTGTCTCTTTCACTCGCTTATATTTGTCGCATCGTCCTATCTCGCTTATTGTATGCAGTATACTCGATGACAAACAGTTTCTTGCGCAATGCTTGGCAGAGCCAACTTCAGATACACAAAGATCTTTTTTAGGGTTCCGTACCCAAAGGGTAAAAACGGGACCCTATTACTGAGACTTCCGCTGTCCGTCTGTCTGTCACCAGGCTGTATCTCATGAACCGTGATAGTTAGACAGTTGAAATTTTCACAGATGATGTATTTCTGTTGCCGCTATAACAACAAATACTAAAAACAGTATAAAATTAATATTTAAGGGGGACTCCCATACAACAAACGTGATATTTTGGCCGTTTTTTGCTCGATATTAATAACCGCAACAGGTAGACGCTTGAAATATTCACAGAATATTTAGTTGTATAATTTCTTCAAAAAATAATAATTATTAAATTAAAATAAAATAAATTAAGGGGGGCTCCCATACAACAAACGTGATTTTTTGCAGTGTTTTGCGATAATGGTACGGAACCCTTCGTGTGCGAGTCCGACTCGCACTTGGCCGGTTTTTTTTAACTATTATAAGATCTGCGAAGTAGTCTAGCCAATTTCTTGGGCAGTAACTTCAAATGATTGTATAGATAACTTTTTTATTTTAGTTTCTTATGATTTATTGTCGGGCCTACGTTGTCCCCATATCTAAGTACTAATGCTGTAACATGGAAATATTGTAAAACCAAACCATTTTTTAAAAGAGTAACCATGGAGTTTCTTGCCGGTTCTTCTCCATAGGAAACGACCAACCCGAACCGTGTACCTTTTGTCGACGTTTTATAAGAGCCCATGTAGACCTATGTGAAATAAAAAAAAAAAAGATTTTGTTGAATTGCAAAATTTAATGTGGGCATTGCTTTGAGAATGGCGCCCAAATTTTCTGAAGTGTAGACCGAAACGCTATACTGGCGCAGCTCCATCTTGTGGGAACAAGGTGAACCTGCACTTGGTGAATGCTTCAGGATTCTGTCTTATGAGTCAGCGGAGTTTCGCTAGCTAATTTAATCTGACCCTGTACACTGCCTCCCATCAAAAAACAAGCGAAGCCGAAAAAAGTGGTAACCCACCCAAACACTGACCTTGGTAAGTGTTGCTTACCTTGGTAAGTGTTGCTTACCTTGGCAGGGTCGCCCATTCAAAAACAAGCGAACCTAAAAAAAGTGGTCACCCATCCTAGGACTGACCTCGGTAAGTGTTGCTTACCCTGGCGGGGTCATCCAAAAGAAACAAACCAAAAAAAAGCGATCACCCATCCAAAGACTAACCTTGGTAAGTGTTGCTTAACCTGTGTGGGGTCACCTATCCAAAAACAAGCAAACCAAAAAAATCGTGTAGCTGCTTTGTTTGTCTCTTGAATCAGAAGAGACAGTCAATAACGTCTCTCGTACTTGTTAGGTCCCGCGAGCGTGTGCTCCCCGCCATCCGCGTGGGGCATGATGTCCCCGCCGCCCCGGCCGCCGCCGCTGCATCACGTCGAGACCTCCTCCAACTCCAGCTGGGCTGAGATGGAAACTTACGTTATAGGTAACTGGCTACCAACCTACCATCCCACTTACCTTACCTACCTACTCACCTGCCCTACCTACCCTACCCTACCTACCCTACTTACCCTACCTACCCACCTACCAATTTGTAAAACTATTTATTTGAATAAGAATTAATACTACTTTGAAGGTATGTGGAACAGGGTGTAAAGTCCCACAAACCTCCATAGAAAAGGGAGGATCCTCCGACCAGACGGGTGTTGTGTCTGGTCCGGGCAACTGCCCAACGGTTATTGTCGGACTGTTGTATGTGTTCAAATCGCGCCGAAAACTTTGCTAGCGCGATACAGGATTTGTGTGACGTCATTAGTTTGTCAGTGGCGGCGTCGGTGCTGCTACACTACAATATAACCATATTTTTGTTTCTATCGGCGATCTTTTTAGGGTTCCGTACCCAAAGGGTAAAAACGGGACCCTATTACTGAGACTTCGCTGTCCGTCTGTCTGTCTGTCACCAGGCTGTACCTCATGAACCGTGATAGTTACAGTTGAAATTTTCACAGATGATGTATTCCTGTTGCCGCTATAACAACAAATACTAAAAACAGTATAAAATTAATATTTAAGGGGGGCTCCCATACAACAAACGTGATATTTTTGCCGTTTTTTGCTCGATATTAATAACGGCAACAGGTAGACGCTTGAAATATTCACAGAATATTTAGTTGTATATTCTCTTCAAAAAATAATAATTATTAAATTAAAATAAAATATTTTAAGGGGGGCTCCCATACAACAAACGTGATTTTTTTTTGCAGTGTTTTGCGATAATGGTACGGAACCCTTCGTGTGCGAGTCCGACTCGCACTTGGCCGGTTTTTATTTTAGAACACAAAAGCCGCTATTGTGACTTAACTATGTTATTTAGATATATTCTCTCACACACTTTTTTGTAGGTAATAATGAGTACTTTAATCATGTAGTACATAATTATATGCATTATCAATAGGTTTCTCAGCGCACGCCAAATAATAATTTTTTTACCGTGAAATTTTCCATTTTCGATCTACTTCGAATTTCGATCACTCAGGTTAGTCAGGATACGACACTATTTACCCGACTGCCGAAGGATTGTAATGAGTTTATCAGTCTATGTATGTATGTATGTTCCTATGTGGCGTTCCAGAATATATAACACTTATATGTTTCATCATCATCATCATATCAGCCGAAAGACGTCCACTGCTGGACATAGGCCTCCCCCAAGCGTCGCCACATTGACCGGTCCCGTGCGTCCCGCAACCAGCGGATCCCCGCAACCTTCACCAGGTCATCGGTCCACCTGGTGGGAGGCCTTCCAACGCAACGTCTTCCGGTTCGCGGTCGCCACTCCAGAACCTTTCTGCCCCATCGGCCAATATGTTTAAATGTACCGAAATCTTAAAAAAATAAAAAAGTTATAAATAAAAAAAGTTAATTCTTAAAATCAAAAAACCCGACTGCCTTAAAAGCGAACTAAAAAGCCGCAAACAAGAAGAAAAACAAGCTGTGCAGTCAGAGGATACATCTGGTTTTGGTCAGCCAGCTCGCGAATACATATAACGATAAAGTGACAACCCCACAAATGTCAGCTTAGTCTACGAAATTAAAAATCAGAGAATAGTTAAGTATTCTCTTAAAATGTTTCATACGGAAATGACTAGGTGCTTTGCAACGATTTCAGAGTTTAATTTCCACCCGTTTTTTAGGGTTCCGTACCCAAAGAGTAAAAAACGGGGCCCTATTACTAAGACTCCACTATCTGTCTGTCTATCTGTCACCAGGCTGTATCTCATGAACCGTGATAGCTAGACAGTTGAAATTTTCACAGAAGATGTATTTCTGTTGCCGTTATAACGACAAATACTAAAAACAGAATAAAATCAATATTTTAGTGGGTCTCGAAGGGGTGTTTTTGGGGCTGGGGAACCCTTCGTGCGCGAGTCCGACTCGCACTTGGCCGGTTTTTTTTATAAAGCCTTAATGAAGTTAGGTTACGGAACCTAGCATCCCATATGCTCAACGATCATCATTGTGACCTATGAGTAGGTCCATGAGTCAATGTATTAAATAAAAATATATACTTTTGTTCGCAGGCAACATCCAAATCCACCCTCCAACAGACGCCACTAAACAAATGCTCATACTGAGATACTTGACGCCCATGGGAGAATACCAGGAGGTAAGCAACTTTGTTATTTTTATCAATATCTTGGCAAGATATGGGAAAATAGCTCTTACTGTGGTAGAAATATGAGCCAGTTGTGTGGTATTAGTCAGGGTGGTATTGGGGTTGAATGCTCGGGTAAGTTTCCTCTTTTTAGGATTCCGTACCCAAAGGGTAAAAACGGGACCCTATTACTGAGACTCTGCGGTCCGTCTGTGTGCCTGTCTGTCTGCCTGTCTGTCTGTCACCAGGCTGTATCTCATGAACCGCGATAGCTAGACAGTTGAAATTTTCACAGATGATGTATATCTGTTGCCGCTATAACAACAAATACGAAATACTATAAAATAAATATTTAAGTGGGGCTCCCATACAACAAACGTGATTTTTGTGCCGTTTTTTGCGATAATGGTACGGAACCCTTAGTGCGCGAGGCCGACTCGCATTTGGCCGGTTTTTTTACAAGCTATTATTTAGAATATTGGTTCGCCATCTTTATAATTGACCCAACCATACCAACTATATATATTTGGTATGGTTGGGTAAGATGGCGGACTAATTCTTTTTTGCAGCCTCATGACGTCAAATGAAAGAGATTGCTGAGAGAAATACAAAACGAAACTTTTCTAAAATAAGTAATTTTTTAATCAGTAATTTATTAATTATAAAAATATGTTTTTCCCCAGTTCCTATCCCACGTGTTCGAACAGAACGCGCTGGGACTGATCCTCGGCTACCTGAACGTGCGAGAGTCTCGAGACTCCCGCCTCGCCTTCGAAGCGCTCAAGTATCTAGCAGCGCTGCTGTGCCACAAGAAGTTTTCCATCGACTTCATCAACTGCGGGGGCTTGCAGGTACCTATACATTGTGTGTCAGCATAAAATCAAAACCTAAAGAGAAAGAAACCTCGGAGAGGCCCCTATGTCCACTGCTGGACATAGGGGCCATCACGAGGCGTCACCAAATTGGCCGATCCCGTGCGTCCCGCAACCTTAACCAGGCCATCGGTCCACTTAGTGGGAGGCCTTCCAAAGTATCTACATCCGGTTCACGGTCGCCGTGTTGTAACATAATAACTTTTATTATGGGACCAATTCTGCAATGTTTTCCCGAATTTTTGTTTGAATAGGGCACAATAACGTAATGAATCAACTTTGTAGGTTCTCTATTGTAAGGTTTTACGCTCCTTACATATTGAGAAAGTCGTCTAATTACCGAATTAATATTACTATGTCATATAAGTATAATTTTCCCTCACCAGAAATTCCTGGAAGTCCCGCGGCCATCGGTAGCAGCCACTGGCGTATCAATCTGTCTATACTACCTAGCATACTGCGAAGACGCCATGGAGCGAGTCTGTTTACTACCAAGGAGGACGCTCGCTGATCTGGTCAAGTAAGTCATCATCAATTTAACATAATACAGATGCCTCATCCCATACAACGAAACCGTGCCGACGTAACTAGCGTTGACACAGTGTTTATGCCTATCTGAGCGTTGGCAAAAACTTGATGCCAGTATTTACCACTGAAAAGTAAGGCCGTATCATCCATAAACGCAACAGTTTTTGAATCGGGAACCGCTAGCCTAGCTGTCATATGTCATTTATATAAACTAGGAACAGCGTCGGACCTAGAACGCTGCCCTGAGGGACTCCAAAAGTCTCTGGGACCTCTTCACTGGTTATGTTACCGATTTTTACACCTTGTGTTCTGTTGGTTAGGTAATCTTTAAATAGTTTTAATAGAAGTTCCCAGACACCAAGGATTGCGAGTTTTGTTAACAGGATAGGGACAGAGACTGTATCAAAAGCCTTTGCTAAATCTAAGAATATTCAAATATTTTTTCTCTTTGAATCTAGGTTGTTTACTATATAATTTGTTAGTTCTAACACAACATCGGTGGTAGATGTCTTGGCTCTGAAACCAAATTGTGCTTCTGACAGAAGATTTTTATTTCCAAATAGTTACTATACAACTCTATTTTTATGTAACGATTAAGTGGGAACCCCCAAATGTCAGTTTAGTCTACGAAATTAAAAATCAGAATATAGCTAGTTACAAGTTAATGTCATCAGTAGGATTATGACGGGAAGTATTATATGTCTAGCCTACTGCCAACATACATAGGGAAATTTTCTTAGAAAGTTTATGTATGAAAACAATTATTACGGATGTATTTAAACTGACATGAATAGTCGCGTGATCCCAAAAATATACATGCGCAGTAGCGTCTACATACCGGCCGGATTTGTCGTATTTTGAGCAGTGCTTAGCTCTATATTCTAAAAACCTTTACGTAAACTAAATCTCTCTTAGTTTTGTGAATCAATTTGCAAAGCCTCTAAAAACTTCCACTATTTGTTATATCTCTCTTAACTCACAGATTTGATCAGCTATAAGCGTTAATATTTACCCTTTTATCTTTTATACTGACTTCCCATGTTCCTTTTCTTCCTTCTTGGATATTTTGTTAGAATTTTCCTCCAATTCCAGATCTGATAGTCTCAAAAACATAACCTTGCCATATTATTTTAGTTTTTTAGTGTTTGCTTAGTAAACAATTGTTATGTTGTCCACAGATACGCGCTATGGTTACTGGAATGTTCCCACGACTCTGGTAGATGTCATGCGACCATGTTCTTCGGGCTCTCCTTCCAGTTCCGGGTTATCCTTGAGGAGTTTGATCATCAGGTCAGTTCTTTTTAACACGCTTTTATTAGCTTGGTATGTATGTATCAATGTAACGGAATATTTGAACGTGATTTTCACCGCCTTCAAAACGTCGGATTGATTTGAAACTTGGCACACTTCTCAAGGACCGGTAACAATACAATCATTTTAATAGTTTGTGCCATTATTCTTACCAGCATCTTCAGGATTAGAGATTGAGCTAAAAAGTAAAAAAATAATTTAAAAAAACTCTTAAACCACGCTTTTTTACAATAAAATATTTTTGTTTGTTTATCACACTGTTCTTAATTAAAATTTACTTTTTAGTTTGGTTTTCTATTAAAGCGTGCTTTTTAGATTTTTTTTAAAGTATTAATTATTCTTTTCGGGTTGCGGTACATTTTAATTATACTGTTTGGGCCGAGTAGGTGGCCAAGTTTATTGCAGCGTCGGACGTATTGTTCTGGTCAACTATGGTGCAGGTAAATTACATTTTTCCACTACCTTGTCTATTATTTAACACATTGGCTAAGAAATTCGTTTCGAAATATGAACATTGAGTCAAGAAAATATAAAAAAAAAAAAAAATACATAATAATAGTTACGAAATGACGTTTGTATGGAGTTTTGATATCATTATGTAACTGGCAGAATGATACTGAACCTGTTACCTCTCGAAAAAGCGCGCGTTGATCTTGTGTATATGTCTGTGGTTTTTAGTGTGAACGTTGTTTTTGGAACTTATATGCAATAAAGTAAGCTCATCAGGTAGTGGAAAAAGAATCGTTCGTGTCTCGCATAAAAAGGCTTTATTTTACACTCGCATGCTTTACATCGCCCGTGTTAAAATCTCGACTTTTTATGCTCGACACGAAATGTACTATTAGGGCACTGTAATGGAATATAGTCTGAACAGAAGCGTTGCACTCGCATTGGTTGTTAGATGGATCAATGATCCCCGAGCTTGCCAAATTATATTAACACCATCTATAACTCAAAGACGGCTGGACCGGTTTTCATGATCTTTGGTTTGTCTTTGCCCCGAATAGCAGATTAACTATTAAAACAGGAAAAAGCCTCGAAAAAAAAAAAACAAACATTTTCACGGGCATTGATTGTTTCTGAGGCGGTATGAATGAAGTTCGCCGGATCAGCTCGCTAACTATAAATAAAATTAATAATTAAAACTCTTTTTAGGGTTCCGTACCCAAAGGGTAAAAACGGGACCAGTCTGTCACCAGGCTGTATCTCATGAACCTTGATAGCTGGACAGTTGAAATTTTCACAGATGATGTATTTCTGTTGCCGCTATAACAACAAATAGAATAAAATAAATATTTAAGTGGGGCTCCCATAAAACAATCTTGTTTTTTTTTGCGATAACAGTACGGAACCCATTGTGCACGAGTCCGACTCGCACTTGGGCGGTTTTTTCAAACAAACTTTTCTCGTATTCTTTTCAGCAAACGCATACAATTGAGAAAAAAAAATAACTAGTCCGCCATCATGGGCCATCCGCGATATTGGATTTAGAATAACATTTACTTAGCTAACCATGCATTGTCATCCAAACTAAACGTGTATGCAAAATGTCATCTTAATCGGTGGAGGATTACTGCTTTAAAATTCAGTTGCAAGATTTGACCCGAACACACTTACATACATACATACCTTGCAAGTTAAATAAAAGTTTCTAAAATGATAAGCAATTATTTGGTTTTATCATAAAAACTTACTACTAGAGTCTAGACAGTATATCGTTTTTTTTTTTTAAACAGGACGGCCTCCGCAAGCTCTACAACGTAATATCCACGCTGCCCATACTGAGCTCCGACGACCAGCTGACGCGCGTGTCGGAGGATGAGACGTGCGCCGCGCGCCAGATCGTGCGACACGTGTGCGTCGCGCTGCGCAGGTACGTGCGACACGACACGCGACACGACACGTGGCACCACGTGACCACGCTAGCTATCCTGCACCTGTAGCCAAGTTGACAATCTACAATAGATCCTCCTCCTTCTCGCGTCGTGTTCCTCATTACTGAGGGTCGTGAATCACCTGTCATCGTGGAAGCAACTTTTCCTTTACTAATTTGCGCCGTCTATGCCTGTCTTTTCTGCATCGTGCAGTTTGGTGTTCAACGATGTGCGGACTTGGTCTGAAAATCTTATTGGACTGCGACCTCTAGGACGTTTCCCTTCAATCTTGCCAGTAACCATCAGCTGTTCTAGGTTGTTTCCATCTTTTCTGGCGATGTGACCAAAGAACTCCAATATCCTACGAAGGCAGATCGTGGACAGTCTGATCTTGATATTCAGTTCGCGGAGGATGGAGTCGTTGGTGCGAAACAATCGATAACGCTAGTAGAAAACGAATCAATGTAATGGAATGACACATCTGAACGTTAAGTCACGTGGACCATACAAATTGTAGGCGTTAACGTTTGTAACTTGGCTAGGGGGGCAGATACGAAGATATTTATTTAATGCTTTAAGCTAATAAACTTACAGAAGTGGACTTAATGCCTTAAGCATTTTCTACCAGTCAACATTTGGGTGATGGAGATTTAAATAGTGGTAGGTGCAATAAATAAAAAGATTGCTAACTTCAAAATTGGCAAAAATTGCCAACTTTTTACGACTCAATACATGGCGGCCGCGACTTACATGTTGTAGGTCGTGGGTTCGAACCCATGCAGGCGCTTTACTTTGTGTAAATTATTTCATCACCACTGCTCTCAAAACGGTGAAGGAAAACGTCGTGAGGAAACCGGCATGTCCTAGAACCAAAAATTCGAAGACATGTGACATCCACCAACCCGCACTGGGCCCGCGTGGTGGATTACGGCCCATTCCCTCTCACAGAGAGGAGGCCTGTGTCCCAGCAGTGGGACATGGCGGTATACATGATGCTAAATGATTATATCTACGACTAGATGTCCCCCGCGGCTTCGCTCCCGTCAACTGGTTTCCTACCTACCCTACATACCGACCCTACCGACCCTACCTTCCCTACCTACCCTACTACCTTTTACTACCCCATTTTTCATTGATGCTCCGCTCCTATTGGCCGTAGCGTGATGTTATATAGCCATCCTCGATAAATGTGCTAACTGCTAACCAACACAAACAGATTTTTTCCACTACCATGTCTATTATGTAACACATTGCCTAAGAAATTCATTTCGAAATATGAAAAAAACAAAATTACATAATAACAAATAATTATAATTACATATAATTAGTTACGAAATGACTTTTGTATGGAGTTTTGATATCATTATGTAACTGGGCAGAATGATACTGAACCTGTTACCTCTCGAAAAAGCACGCGTTGATTGTGTGTATATAGTCTGTGGTTTTTAGTTTGAACGTCTCTAATAAATCGTTGTTGGAACTTATTTGCATTTAATTAAGTAAGCTCATCAGGTAGTGGAAAAATATTCGTTCGTGACTCGCATAAAAAGGCTTTATTTTAACAACAAACAAACAGATCTCGACTTTTTATGCTCGACACGAAATGTACTATTTTTAATCTGACCTGTAAAACCAGTGATTAGGGTGTTTAAACAAACGAACAAACAAAAAAACATTCAAACTCTTCCGCTTTATTATATTAGTATAGATATTAGTATAGATAGAATCGTTGCTCTATCATAGACAATCATGTAGCAAAAGAACCCTCCCTACTGCGTACCCTTTCTAGAGTCGTAATGTACTAAAGTTATGTTTCTTGTATTACAGGTATTTGGAGGCTCACCTAAGGTTGCGCGCCGCGCAAGTGGCGAGACAACAAGGTGACAATGTTCCAGAACCACCGCCTTATAAGGTTACTATTTTTTTTTTTTATTATTTTATCCTCGCACTGGAACGCTTTGCAGCAATTACACCAATGGAGCACAATCTTATAATAAACTCACTATAAGTCCAGGTTTCCTCACGATGTTTTCCTTCACCGTTGTCAGCGATGTCCAAGACAAACTTAGAAAGTACATATGAATTGAAAAAGTCACATTGGTACTTGCCCGGATTCGAACCCACGAGCTCAAGCACGAGAGGCGAGATCTTAGCCACTGGGCCACCACAACATATTTTTTTTATTATCTATCTAATACATTTAAACTAGCAATTCTTGTATACATTTATTATATACTTAGCCGTTCAAGTATTATGTAAGCACTACAGGGGGACGGGGGGTCTATGATTTGCTTATTTTTGATGACATGGGGGGTGGGGTGGTCTAGATGATGATTACGTCAGCAGTATTTTTTTTTTTTTACAACCCACACATTGTCTATGCTTGAAAACGAAACGCATATTCGGAGATTCCCACAAATAACGAATACGTTTAGGTACTCGCTTAGAACCGAGTAGGGGAATTGAATCTCATGAATCAATAAAAAAAAACAGAATACTTTAATTAAAAGAAAAATGCATATACCAATGTTTACGTAAGCATGGGGGGGGGTTAGAGCTTTGCTTACTTTTGCTGACAAAGGGGAGGGGGGGGGGGGTTTATAATTGTAATAAATCTGCTTACGTAATACTTGAACGGCCCCTTAATTGTACATCACAAAATATGTACAGGACAAACATTCGCAAAAGCAAGTGTACAATGGGCGGTCTTATCGCACAGGGAAATCTCTTACAGACCAACCTTTGGATGGACTGAACGATAGGAGAAGAATTATTAATTACTTAAATAATATTACTTAGACATAATAACATACAACGTTATATACTAATACATATCAAATATTTAACAGAGAAAGAAGAATAAAAAACCGGCCAAGTGCGAGTGGGTTCGCGCATGAAGGGTTCCGTACCATTATCGCAATAAAATCACGTTTGTAGTATGGGAGCCCCACTTAAATATTTACTTTATTCTGTTTTTAGTATTTGTTGTTATAGCGGCAACAGAAAATCAAGTTTTCTAACAGTTTTTCGCTTCTTGTAGGTCAGTTTCATGTTGTTTCTTGGTCGAAATATTAATCAAGATGGTAAAATAAAATATGTAAAGAATAACATTAATAAAAATCATTAACACAATATATCTTTACTACCTTTGGCTTCGCCTAGATTTGAAATGTGCTTTATCATCCCAAGGGAATATATTCCCGGAATAAAAAAGTAGTCTATGTGCTATTTCAAACTATAATCTACCTTTGTGCCAAATTTCATTCATATCCATCCAGCCGTTTGAGCGTGAAGAAGTATCAAACACACACACACTCACAAACTTTCGCGTTTATAATATTAGTGTGATATTTGTTGTCCACAGGCCACAAAATCGTCCCCCGAAGAGGTCCAGGAACAGATAGAGCTGGTGCAGAGCGTGGCGTGCTCGCGCTGGGCGGCCGTGGACGAGCTGCTGGAGCTGGGCGGCGTGGCGCTGCTGCTGCAGGTGTGCAGCCTCGCGGGGGAGTGGAACTTTAACGGCAGGTATTGTGCGACTGGTGCTAACTACATTAGAGCTGCTGGAGCTGGGCGGCGTGGCGCTGCTGCTGCAGGTGTGCAGCCTCGCGGGGGAGTGGAACTTTAACGGCAGGTATTGTGCGACTGGTGCTAACTACATTAGAGCTGCTGGAGCTGGGCGGCGTGGCGCTGCTGCTGCAGGTGTGCAGCCTCGCGGGGGAGTGGAACTTTAACGGCAGGTATTGTGCGACTGGTGCTAACTACATTAGAGCTGCTGGAGCTGGGCGGCGTGGCGCTGCTGCTGCAGGTGTGCAGCCTCGCGGGGGAGTGGAACTTTAACGGCAGGTATTGTGCGACTGGTGCTAACTACATTAGAGCTGCTGGAGCTGGGCGGCGTGGCGCTGCTGCTGCAGGTGTGCAGCCTCGCGGGGGAGTGGAACTTTAACGGCAGGTATTGTGCGACTAGTGCTAACTACATTAGAGCTGCTGGAGCTGGGCGGCGTGGCGCTGCTGCTGCAGGTGTGCAGCCTCGCGGGGGAGTGGAACTTTAACGGCAGGTATTGTGCGACTGGTGCTAACTACATTAGAGCTGCTGGAGCTGGGCGGCGTGGCGCTGCTGCTGCAGGTGTGCAGCCTCGCGGGGGAGTGGAACTTTAACGGCAGGTATTGTGCGACTGGTGCTAACTACATTAGAGCTGCTGGAGCTGGGCGGCGTGGCGCTGCTGCTGCAGGTGTGCAGCCTCGCGGGGGAGTGGAACTTTAACGGCAGGTATTGTGCGACTGGTGCTAACTACATTAGAGCTGCTGGAGCTGGGCGGCGTGGCGCTGCTGCTGCAGGTGTGCAGCCTCGCGGGGGAGTGGAACTTTAACGGCAGGTATTGTGCGACTGGTGCTAACTACATTAGAGCTGCTGGAGCTGGGCGGCGTGGCGCTGCTGCTGCAGGTGTGCAGCCTCGCGGGGGAGTGGAACTTTAACGGCAGGTATTGTGCGACTGGTGCTAACTACATTAGAGCTGCTGGAGCTGGGCGGCGTGGCGCTGCTGCTGCAGGTGTGCAGCCTCGCGGGGGAGTGGAACTTTAACGGCAGGTATTGTGCGACTGGTGCTAACTACATTAGAGCTGCTGGAGCTGGGCGGCGTGGCGCTGCTGCTGCAGGTGTGCAGCCTCGCGGGCGAGTGGAACTTTAACGGCAGGTATTGTGCGACTGGTGCTAACTACATTAGAGCTGCTGGAGCTGGGCGGCGTGGCGCTGCTGCTGCAGGTGTGCAGCCTCGCGGGGGAGTGGAACTTTAACGGCAGGTATTGTGCGACTGGTGCTAACTACATTAGAGCTGCTGGAGCTGGGCGGCGTGGCGCTGCTGCTGCAGGTGTGCAGCCTCGCGGGGGAGTGGAACTTTAACGGCAGGTATTGTGCGACTGGTGCTAACTACATTAGAGCTGCTGGAGCTGGGCGGCGTGGCGCTGCTGCTGCAGGTGTGCAGCCTCGCGGGGGAGTGGAACTTTAACGGCAGGTATTGTGCGACTGGTGCTAACTACATTAGAGCTGCTGGAGCTGGGCGCCGTGGCGCTGCTGCTGCAGGTGTGCAGCCTCGCGGGGGAGTGGAACTTTAACGGCAGGTATTGTGCGACTGGTGCTAACTACATTAGAGCTGCTGGAGCTGGGCGGCGTGGCGCTGCTGCTGCAGGTGTGCAGCCTCGCGGGGGAGTGGAACTTTAACGGCAGGTATTGTGCGACTGGTGCTAACTACATTAGAGCTGCTGGAGCTGGGCGGCGTGGCGCTGCTGCTGCAGGTGTGCAGCCTCGCGGGGGAGTGGAACTTTAACGGCAGGTATTGTGCGACTGGTGCTAACTACATTAGAGCTGCTGGAGCTGGGCGGCGTGGCGCTGCTGCTGCAGGTGTGCAGCCTCGCGGGGGAGTGGAACTTTAACGGCAGGTATTGTGCGACTGGTGCTAACTACATTAGAGCTGCTGGAGCTGGGCGGCGTGGCGCTGCTGCTGCAGGTGTGCAGCCTCGCGGGCGAGTGGAACTTTAACGGCAGGTATTGTGCGACTGGTGCTAACTACATTAGAGCTGCTGGAGCTGGGCGGCGTGGCGCTGCTGCTGCAGGTGTGCAGCCTCGCGGGGGAGTGGAACTTTAACGGCAGGTATTGTGCGACTGGTGCTAACTACATTAGAGCTGCTGGAGCTGGGCGGCGTGGCGCTGCTGCTGCAGGTGTGCAGCCTCGCGGGGGAGTGGAACTTTAACGGCAGGTATTGTGCGACTGGTGCTAACTACATTAGAGCTGCTGGAGCTGGGCGGCGTGGCGCTGCTGCTGCAGGTGTGCAGCCTCGCGGGGGAGTGGAACTTTAACGGCAGGTATTGTGCGACTGGTGCTAACTACATTAGAGCTGCTGGAGCTGGGCGGCGTGGCGCTGCTGCTGCAGGTGTGCAGCCTCGCGGGCGAGTGGAACTTTAACGGCAGGTATTGTGCGACTGGTGCTAACTACATTAGAGCTGCTGGAGCTGGGCGGCGTGGCGCTGCTGCTGCAGGTGTGCAGCCTCGCGGGGGAGTGGAACTTTAACGGCAGGTATTGTGCGACTGGTGCTAACTACATTAGAGCTGCTGGAGCTGGGCGGCGTGGCGCTGCTGCTGCAGGTGTGCAGCCTCGCGGGCGAGTGGAACTTTAACGGCAGGTATTGTGCGACTGGTGCTAACTACATTAGAGCTGCTGGAGCTGGGCGGCGTGGCGCTGCTGCTGCAGGTGTGCAGCCTCGCGGGGGAGTGGAACTTTAACGGCAGGTATTGTGCGACTGGTGCTAACTACATTAGAGCTGCTGGAGCTGGGCGGCGTGGCGCTGCTGCTGCAGGTGTGCAGCCTCGCGGGGGAGTGGAACTTTAACGGCAGGTATTGTGCGACTGGTGCTAACTACATTAGAGCTGCTGGAGCTGGGCGGCGTGGCGCTGCTGCTGCAGGTGTGCAGCCTCGCGGGGGAGTGGAACTTTAACGGCAGGTATTGTGCGACTGGTGCTAACTACATTAGAGCTGCTGGAGCTGGGCGGCGTGGCGCTGCTGCTGCAGGTGTGCAGCCTCGCGGGCGAGTGGAACTTTAACGGCAGGTATTGTGCGACTGGTGCTAACTACATTAGAGCTGCTGGAGCTGGGCGGCGTGGCGCTGCTGCTGCAGGTGTGCAGCCTCGCGGGGGAGTGGAACTTTAACGGCAGGTATTGTGCGACTGGTGCTAACTACATTAGAGCTGCTGGAGCTGGGCGGCGTGGCGCTGCTGCTGCAGGTGTGCAGCCTCGCGGGCGAGTGGAACTTTAACGGCAGGTATTGTGCGACTGGTGCTAACTACATTAGAGCTGCTGGAGCTGGGCGGCGTGGCGCTGCTGCTGCAGGTGTGCAGCCTCGCGGGCGAGTGGAACTTTAACGGCAGGTATTGTGCGACTGGTGCTAACTACATTAGAGCTGCTGGAGCTGGGCGGCGTGGCGCTGCTGCTGCAGGTGTGCAGCCTCGCGGGCGATTGGAACTTTAACGGCAGGTATTGTGCGACTGGTGCTAACTACATTAGAGCTGCTGGAGCTGGGCGGCGTGGCGCTGCTGCTGCAGGTGTGCAGCCTCGCGGGCGAGTGGAACTTTAACGGCAGGTATTGTGCGACTGGTGCTAACTACATTAGAGCTGCTGGAGCTGGGCGGCGTGGCGCTGCTGCTGCAGGTGTGCAGCCTCGCGGGCGAGTGGAACTTTAACGGCAGGTATTGTGCGACTGGTGCTAACTACATTAGAGCTGCTGGAGCTGGGCGGCGTGGCGCTGCTGCTGCAGGTGTGCAGCCTCGCGGGCGAGTGGAACTTTAACGGCAGGTATTGTGCGACTGGTGCTAACTACATTAGAGCTGCTGGAGCTGGGCGGCGTGGCGCTGCTGCTGCAGGTGTGCAGCCTCGCGGGCGAGTGGAACTTTAACGGCAGGTATTGTGCGACTGGTGCTAACTACATTAGAGCTGCTGGAGCTGGGCGGCGTGGCGCTGCTGCTGCAGGTGTGCAGCCTCGCGGGCGAGTGGAACTTTAACGGCAGGTATTGTGCGACTGGTGCTAACTACATTAGAGCTGCTGGAGCTGGGCGGCGTGGCGCTGCTGCTGCAGGTGTGCAGCCTCGCGGGCGAGTGGAACTTTAACGGCAGGTATTGTGCGACTGGTGCTAACTACATTAGAGCTTCTGGAGCTGGGCGGCGTGGCGCTGCTGCTGCAGGTGTGCAGCCTCGCGGGCGAGTGGAACTTTAACGGCAGGTATTGTGCGACTGGTGCTAACTACATTAGAGCTGCTGGAGCTGGGCGGCGTGGCGCTGCTGCTGCAGGTGTGCAGCCTCGCGGGCGAGTGGAACTTTAACGGCAGGTATTGTGCGACTGGTGCTAACTACATTAGAGCTGCTGGAGCTGGGCGGCGTGGCGCTGCTGCTGCAGGTGTGCAGCCTCGCGGGCGAGTGGAACTTTAACGGCAGGTATTGTGCGACTGGTGCTAACTACATTATCTTCGCTTCTCCATCATCTCTTCATTGCTGAAGGTCTTGAATGAACCCTACCGTCTTTATGATACAGCTCTTTATCCCTTTATTTGAAGTGACCTTTATTTGCCCCTCTCTTCCGTAGCAAATTTAACCTTATCACCTCTACAATAAAGCTTATTCTTTCCAGATCAGAGAGTACGGTCTGCAAGAGACGTTGAGAAATTGTTACTCACTGTCTTTCATTTGTAATATGAACCCTACTTACTTTCTTTAAGATACATCTCACTTTCCCCAGATCATCTACATTTGATGTGACCTATATTTGCCCCTCACTTCCATAGTAAAATAAACCTTATCACCTCTACAATAAAGCACATTCTCCCCAGATCAGAGACAGTGGGGTCTGCACTAGATGTTAAAAATTGTTACACAGTGTCTTACATTGTAACATCAACCCTACCGTCTTTATGATACAGCTCATTGTCCCTTGATTATCTTTATTTGAGGTGACCTATGTTTGTCCCTCACTTGGATAGTAAATTAAAACTTATCACTTCTACAATAAAGCCCTTTTCCCCGGATCAGAGGCAGTGCGGTCCGCATTAGACTTGACTGAAAATTTGTTACACTCTGTCTTACATTGTAACATGAACCCTACCGTCGTTTTGACACAGCTCATTATCCCTTGATTATCTTCATTTGACGATAAGGTTTACTTTACTTTACCCCCCTCTTCCGTAGCAAAGTAAACTTTATTACCTCTACAATAAAGCTTATTCTTAGATCAGAGACAGTGAGGTCTGCACTAGACGTTGAGAAATTATTACAAACTACATTGTAATATCAACCCTACCCTCTCTACGATACAGCTCAGTCTCCTTAGATCGTCTCCATTTGGCTTGATCTGTTCTGTCGTCGCCTCAATTTCAATATGAACCTTATCACCTCTACAATAAAGCTCATTCTCCCCAGGTCAGAGACAGTGCGGTCTGCACTAGACGTGCTATCCGTTTGCTGCGTGGCGCCGCGAGTTCTATTGCTTTTGACTGAAAAACTAGACTTGAAGGACAACGAGGTCACGACAGGGGTCAATATTATACTTGGTAAGTTGGAATATTTGTTTATAGGGTTCCGTACCCCAAGGGACCAAACGGAACTTGTAATATTAGTATGGTTTTTTGGCCGAAAAGTTCTGGAGTGATGCCTGCGAACCGCATGACGTTGCGTTGGAAGGCCTACCACTAGGTGGACCGATGACCTGGTGAAAGGTACTGGGATCCGCTGGATGCGAGACGCACGGGGCTGGTCAATGTGGCGACAATTGGACGTCTATGTCCAGCAGTGGACGTCTTTTGGCTGAAGTGATGATGATTATTGTAAACAGATCGGACACCGTTCGAAACGTAAAATATTAAGATTGTATGTTCGACCTACAGACGTGCTGGTAGGGTCGCCGGAGAACGACATCGTGCCGGAGCCCGACGTGCAGAAGGCGGCGCTCAACGTGCTCGTCAACTGCGTGTGCGCGCCCGTGCATCGAGTGAGTACAACTATCTTTAAGCTAGGATCTATTTTGGATTGGATTGATTGCGGACTCTGTCCGCTCATATATCTCTCTCTTTCTCCCTCTCTCTCTCTCTATCTCACTCTCCCTCTCTCCCTCTCTCTCTCGCCCTCTCCCTCTCTCTCTCTCGCCCTCTCCCTCTCTATCTCATTCTCCCTCTCTCTCTCTCTCTCTCCCTCTCTCTCTCGCCCTCTCCCTCTCTCTCTCTCGCCCTCTCCCTCTCTCTCGCCCTCTCCCTCTCTCTCTCTCGCCCTCCCCCTCTCTCTCGCCCTCTCCCTCTCTCTCTCGCCCTCTCCCTCTCTCTCTCTCGTGCTGATGGTGACCAAAATCTCACAGTACCTGATCTTTCCCCAAAAGTCCAGGTGCCTTTTGAAGGTTCTCCCCTGTTAACAAAAAGGATCTATCCTAAAGCTGCGATCCCTTGAGCAGTGGCGGTCCAGTGACTACGGTTTCACGGTCTCGTTTTCGAACCGCAGCAAAACTTCTCTCAAGACACTGAAGAAAAGCAACGTGGTGCCGAATGTCGTATATCTAAAATTTTAAAAGTTGCACATCCACTACCCCCATTGTGCCTGTGTGGCAGCTAACTTTTTCTTAATAAGAAGAGACCTGTGTCCCAGAAGGGGAAGAACACAAGTTTATGTTTATCTATATATATCAAAATGAATGCCTATTTCCCTTGGTAACGGCATCACGCGTGAACGGCTGTGCCGATTTCGCTTATTCTTTTTTTGTTGTGTTTGTTATTATTAGGAGAAGGATCTTATGAAAAAAAAAAATTGGTACCTTACCTACATAGGTAGGGTAGGGTAGGGTAGGCAGGGTAAGGTAGGGTAGATAGGGTAGGGTAGAGTAGATAGGGTAGGGTAGAGTAGATAGGGTAGGGTAGGTAGGGTAGGGTAGGTAGGGTAGGGTAGGTAGGGTAGGGTAGGTAGGGTAGGGTGGGTAGGTAGGGTAGGTAGGGTAGGGTAGGTAAGGTAGGTAGGGTAGGGTAGGTAGTGTAAGGTAGTTAGGGTAGGGTAGATGAATGTTTGGTGTTTTTATGGCAAAACAAAGTTTGTCGGGTCAGCTAGTCTATCTATATATATAAAAATGAATCCCTATTTCCCTTGGTCACGGCATCACGCGTGAACGGCTGGACCGATTTCGCTTTTTCTATTTTTGTTGTTTGTTATTGTTAGGAAAAGATTCTAATGAAAAAAAAAATAAGAAAAAAATATTGTACCTTACCTGCATAGGTAGTAGTAGTAGTAGTAGTAAGTAGGTAGGGTAGTGTAGGGTAGGGTAGTATAGGTTAGGGTAGTGTAGGGTAGGTAGGGTTGGGTAGGGTAGTGTAGGGTAGGTATGGTAGCGTAGGGTAGGTAGGGTAGGGTAGAGTAGGTATGGTAGCTTAGGGTAGGTAGGGTAGGGTAGAGTAGGTAGGGTTGGGTAGGGTAGGGTAGATAGGGTAGATGAATTTTTGGTGTTTTATGGCAAAACAAAGTTTGCCGGGTCAGCTAGTTAATACATAAAACACAACATCACAGTACATAGCATATGGAAACAGTGGGTTGTTCTACCAAGTTTAAAATTATTGACAGCTATCCGGGTTCCTAAATAGGTACGCAGACCTGTATCTTAGGAGACGGACATTTTGCGGCTTCAATTTATATAATACAATACAACCGTGACCGTTACGTTGGCACGATTACTTTGTGGGATGAGGCATCTGTATGCTAGTATTATATTATCTGTGCTTTAGTTAAATTTACTCCTGTTTTGCCGATTTTTTTATAAATAATATTAAACATTTGTTTCATTCTCCAGGCTGGCACATCAACGACGCGGTTCTCCATAACAGGCTCTAGTAAAAAGAAAACAGCGCTCAAGTCTTATGAGGATTTAATACAAAAAGTGTGGGAGAGTGTGCGGACTAACAACGGTATCATGGTGAGTTATAATAAACTTTGTTGTTAGTGATGTAAGGTTTAGATTATGTTGATAAGAAATAACCAAGAGTTGAAGTAGCTGCAAAAGCGTCTTTAAAAAAGGAAGATTCTTAAGACGACGACAGTTGCCAACGACCTTGAAGGTACAAAACGCGCACTCGTTTCACAACCGCGCGACCCAAAATTTTATGGTTTTTTGTACTTTCCTTATTATTCTATGAATTCAGAAAAAAAAGCCTCATATCAAAATGTAGATAATTCAATAGGGTAGTTTACTGAAAATTTATTTTTTGTTCGTCAGATAGATTAACAAAAAATATTGGATTACGTATTTTTTCTTGTAACACGTGAACATAAACTGACGACGATATAATGCATTGAAATACCGTGTGAAGTCACGCCGCTAGTACACTTTATACTGCCTTAGTGACGTCACAAAGCCCCACTCCTGAACTTTGATGCGCTTTAACTTTATTGATTCGGCAAAGCAAAAAATACGCGTCCAATATTATTTGATAATCTCACTGACGGACTTAAATAGAAAGGAAACATACCTATTGTCTTTGAGATGGTGAAAATGTTATTAATAGTCGCCGGCGGTTTTGGTGCGATTGCCGTTTTTTTTGTCCGTGTTGGACATAATTTTACAAATTAACTAGCTGACCCGGCAAACTTTGTTTTGCCATAAAAACACCAAACATTCATCTACCTTACCTACCCTAACAATCCTACACTACCTACCCTACCCTAACAACCCTACACTACCTACCCTACCCTAACTACCCTACACCACCTACCCTACCCTACCCTACCTACGCTACCTACCCTACCCTACCCTACCCTACCCTACCTACCCTACCCTACCCTACCTACACTACCTACCCTACCCTACCCTACCCTACCCTACCCTACCTACCCTACCCTACCCACTTAGGGGTATGAAAAATAGATTTTAGCCGATTCTCAGACCTACTCAATATGCTCACAAAATTTCATGAGAATCGGTCAAGCCGTTTCGGAGGAGTACGGAAACGAACATTGTGACACGAGAATTTTATAGGCTTATGTTTAACAAACCACCAAATCTAGTAATATACTGACAAAAATAGTAAATGATCACCAAAATTAAATTTAGAATCGCAACAGAGTCGACGGAGCCCCGCTGGGCGGGGCTCCTATTTCTGAATACAGGGTCTAAAGTAAACTAACACGAAGGTGATGACGGGAGCTGAGTTCGCTCGCTTTGCTCGCTCACTTCAGCTCCCGTCATCTCCTTCGAACCTAACCTGTCCGTGTCGGGGTGCCCTTAGCTCCCGAGCTCGCTTCGCTCGCTCTTGGACTGATTCATTGACCAAATCACTAGATTTGATATCTTACGGTTTTAGCACTTATGAAATTTGGTGATCAATTTACTAAATTTGGTGATCAATTTACTAAATTTGGTTTAGGTTTATTTTTTTTGCTGATTAGTATATATTTTAGGTGATAGAGGTTATCGTTAGAAAGTTTTTTTTGGTGGTCATTATATTTATTCCCAATTTTATATATAAGATTACACTATGTTATACGAATAAAACTCAAAATTTTCTGCGTTCAAATTATTAAGAAAATGGTCAAATGTAACACATATTTTTTCCAAAAAATTACGACAAGCCGTTTATACGTGATTCTCATTTTAAAATCAGCTACTCAGGGGTATCTGCGCCTTAAGTGGCAGTGGGCAGGGCACATTGCTCCCAGTACGGATGGTCGATAGGGACTAATAGTTCTGGAGCGGCGACCGCATACCGGAACACGCAGGGTTGGAAGGCCTTCCTCTAGGTCGAGCGATGACATTCGGCTAAAATGGTGATGATAATGATGATGTGTGCGATATGTAGGTACAATACAACAGTACCTACCCCTTCCTTGTATACTGGCTTGATGTTTAATATTACCTTATTGCCCACAGGTGTTACTGTCACTAATGATGGTAAAATCGCCCATAACCGACGCGGATCGCTTACGAGGCTTAGCGTGCAGAGCACTGGCTGGGCTTGCAAGATGCCCAACTGTGAGACAGATCATATCCAAATTGCCACTCTTCACTACATCACAGATACAAGGTAAGACCGTAAAATATTGATACTCAAATGCATCCGGTAAGACATATTTTTTTTACTACTTCTACTTCTGTCAGCGGCTTCGTCCGCGTGAATGTCGAAAATTGTCCCGAGGGAACATATTCCCGTGATAAAAAGTAAGTATGGGAAGTGTTGTATGGGAGCCCCACTTAAATATTTATTTAATTCTGTTTTTAGTATTTGTTGTTATAGCGGCAATAGAAATACATCATCTGTGAAAATTTCTACTGTCTAGCATGGTTCATGAGATACAGCCTGGTGACAGACAGACAGACGGACCGCGAAGTCTTAGTAATAGGGTCCCGTTTTTACTCTTTGGGTACGGAACCCTAAAAAGGGCGTAAGTGAATAGGCTACTGTTGGTAGACGTATTCTGCCGCTACGTCCGCGCTTTTTCCACCGCCCCATCCGGCAGAATGATACTGAACCTGTTTCCTCTCGAAAAAGCGCGCGTTGATTGTGTGTATATAGTCTGTGGTTATCAGTCTGAACGTTTCTAATAAATTGTTGTTGGAACTTATTTGCATTTAATTATGTAAGGTAGTGGAAAAATAATCTTTCGTGTCCAGCATAAAAAGGCTTTATTTTAACATTCGCATATATGTAGCTTTGGCTAAATCGCTCGTGTCAAAATCTCGACTTTTTATGCTCGACACGAAATGTACTATTATTTATTCGTAGATTCTCGATATTAACACATTTTTTTATATTCCAGTGTTAATGCGCGATCCCATCCTCCAAGAGAAGCGACAAGAACACGTTATGTTCCAGAAATATGCGTTAGAACTCCTAGAACGAGTCTCCGGCAAAAGCAAGCACATGGGCGCTGAGTTTGAGACCTCGCTAGCTAACATACATCGGGTAAGTAGTAAACGAAATGGTGAAAAATGTTCTGAGATCTTTTAGTAGCAAAATTTTCTAAGACGTGCTGACGTCCACCAATCTGTAGAAAGGCAGGTGTTCCAGCAATGGGTGCGTTATAAGTTGATTAAGTTATTTTATCTACACTCACAACGTAATGTTCCAAATATGAATTCAAAAAATATTGTATGAACACGTACTTTATATTCGTGGATAGGTAAAATTTAAAAAATAGTACATTACTGCAGCGGCCAGCAAAAGAGTTATTAATGGACGAACGTGTAAATGTGGGCCGAGGCGAAGCTGAGGCACACATACGTAAGTCCATCAATGCCTAGTTGTGGCCAAGGCTTGTATAGTACTTTTCTCAAATAATGCGCGGAAATTAAAACTAAGTAGTACGTAGAACTCATTTTGTCAAAATCAATGACGAACAACAATAATTGTTCCCGCGTTAAAGGGCCGGTTCTTTTGCTTCTTTTTCTTCAATAAACAGCGTTCTATTTGCAAGCCAGTTCGTAATTTAAATAAAACCTTTGATAAGTAACCTCCTTGGTTGCCATGTTTCGGAGTAAAAGATCGTTCCATTTCTAAATAACACGACAGATATGAATTTACTATGTAATTTATTTGGCCGCTAGACACGACAGATATGGATTTTCATACAACTTTTGCCGGCCGCTGCTCGCATGTATTTGGCCAGTACAGCAATATCGATTTATCTTGAAGAAGGTTGTCAAAATAATGCTCAAATTTCCAAGCATGTTTGAGAAAAAAGACATTACAGTGCAACATTTGCCTTCGATTTTCAAACAACTGCATCATAAAATAACTTTTTTATTTTTATAGCACGCTTTTAATTTTTAATTTTTTGACGCTTATGAGCTCATTGAAGTACTGTCATTGTCTAAGGAGGCGCGCGCTGTGCAGTCATGAGCAATTAGAATCTAAATTGCCCGCCATACCATATATTTTCTCCGTTTCCACTTTTGTTTTATTGCAACTGTATGAGTGAAGATAAACTAGTACTCGTATATGCAATAGCATATAATTATGTATTAAAACACTCGCGTAATATTATTATCACATTCTGCTTCGCCTCATGTGATAAACCTACGCTCGTGTTTTAATAACCCCTATTATATGTCCATTGCATAAACTACTATTATCTACTCTTATATCGTAATACTCGAATATTATAAACTTCAAAACGAGTTTATATTGACGTACTTTATATACGCAATACCGAAATTTAATAATAGAATCTTATTATTACACTTTTTCTCCAACAAAATAATGCTATAACAATTTTTTTTCTGTTACTATAAAGGGCAAATCCAAAAAGTTAATATCACCAAGGAGTTTTCCATCAATTATTTTTTTTGTAATGGAAAGCTTATGCGAGGCGCGCCATTTTTGTTCGCGAGGGAAATGTTTTTTTTATAGTACTTATTATAAAAAGTTTAGATTCCAATTTTTACTTGTCTGTGGCAACGCCCGCTTTAGCGCATGCGCGGTTAATGTGGTGATGTGCTGGGTTTTGGCGCCATTCATAGGTTTTGCTGTACTGAATTTTTTGACATTTTTCTTTTATTTTGTAGGTTCAATCCCAATGTATGAGTGTAGATAAAGTAGTGTTTGAAACTGCACATAACTAGGTATTAAAACCTTATCATGCAACCGTTTCATAAACTACTATAATAAAACAGTATAAGTTGATTATGTTATGTACTAAAATAATCTGTAAGTTTGATGACTACGGGGTGATTTTAAATTCTTTGGCAATATTTCGGGGGATGAAAATACTCATAAATATATACGATCTTTACTCAACAACTGAAATAGAAAATTATAGAGGTATGTGGAACAGGGCGGAAAGTCCGTACCATTCATTGATTTAAAAATATCTGCTGTTCGTAGGCAACAACTATTTTTTTTCAACACTTCTATCAACCTCTTTCGCAAAAATTTCTAATACTAAATATTTCCATTCACAGGCAAACGTAGTAGCCCAAACCCGCATAAACTTCAACGAACGCCAGCTGCTGCAGCTAGTAGCCGCCCACTTAGCCGCCCGAGGGCTGACCGCCAGCGCCACCACGCTACAGCGGGAGGCTAAGCTGCCGGCGCCCGCGCTCCCCGCACTCCCGCCACCACCGCCGCCGCCTGTCTACACCCCCTCCACTCCTACTAGAGTAAGTACAAGTGTAGCTGACCACTTAGCCGCCCGAGGGCTGACCGCCAGCGCCGCCACGCTACAGCGGGAGGCTAAGTTGTCCCCGCAGTTAGACTGGAAGTCGACCATGTTGGGAATAACCTAACCAGAATGGATCCCATCTCGGTGACAATCAATGACAAAAACTTGTGAAAGATTTTGGTATATTAGAGGTTTTTTTGACCAACTGAGAGCGATATTTAAAAGAAAATAGTACATTTCGTGTCGAGCATAAAAAGTCGAGATTTTAACACGAGCTATGTACCCAATTTACCGAGTTATGTACTACATGCAAGTGTTAAAATAAAGCCCTTTTATGTGAGACACGAACGATTCTTTTTCTACTACCTGATGAGCTTACTTAATTAAATGCAAATAAGTACCAACAACAATGTATCAAAAACGTTCAGACTAAAAACCACAGACTATATACACACAATCAACGCGCGTTTTTTCGAGAGGTAACAGGTTCAGTATCATTCTGCCATTTACATAATGATCCATACAAAAGACATTTCGTAACTGTTATTATTTAATTATTATTTTTTATTTTATAATCTTGTGTCTAAATGTTCATATTTCGAAACGATTTTCTTAGGCAATGTGTTACATTATAGACAAGGTAGTAGACAAAGTTGTAAAAAAAAGTGTAACTATTGACCGATCCCGTGCAGGCGTGCATGCAGCGGATTCCCGCAACCTTAACTAAGACATCGGTCCACCTAGTGGGAGGCCTTCCAACGGGACGGAACGGTTCGCGGTTCAGAACTTTTCGGCCCCATCGACCATCCGCTGTAGCGATATTTGGGGGAGGTCTCAATGAATCTGCCTAGCCTTTTCCCAACTATATTGGGGTCGGCTTCCAGTCTAACCGGATTCAGCTGAGTACCAGTGTTTTACATGGAGCGACTGCCTATCTGACCTCCACAACCCAGTAATTGGGTAACACGGTACCCGTTGGCAAGACTGGTGTCAGATTTAAAGCTTCTGACTACCCGTAACGACTGTCAAAGATCTTCAAATGACAGTCGGGACCAACGACTTAACGTGCTTTCCGAGGCACGGAGGAAACTCGGTATATTGAAATGGTCACCAATCCACGGACCGACCTCGTCAAGCGTTGCTTAACCTTGAAGATCATCAGTTATTATTTAGCCACGAGCTCCTCAATTTGGGGGAGGTCTATGTTCAGCAATGGAGACTTTCGGCTGAAATAATGATGGTGAATGATGAATACGAACAAGTTGCCATATTCAGTTGTAGAACTGACCGATGGAAAGTTCAAAAACTACATCAAACGTGTCCTTATTAAAAAAGCATATTATATAATCAAGGACTACGTTGAAGATAAAAGTTTTGGCTTTAGCTCCTTCAGCGCATTCGGCTTCCCTGGTAACTCATAAACGGCACAAATATGTGGATGTCTCTAACTATTCTCAATCTAATATTTTTTTCTTTTAATTAGTCTTTTTACAATGGTTTTCAATCATCTTTGTAGCCCTTTGCTAGTAATTTTTTTTTTTTACCTTTTTATAGTTTCTTTTACCGTTTGTTTATGAATGTGTGAACATTGTAGGCCTTCTAGATTTTTAGATGCTTGTTAACATTTTATCTCGTTTTACTGTCTTTTTTTCTTTTGTTTATATAATATACTAGCTGACCCGGCAAACTTTGTTTTGCCATAAAAACACCAAACATTCATCTACCCTACCTAACCTACCCTACCTACCCTACCCTACCCTACCTACCCTACCCTACCTACCCTACCCTACCTACCCTACCTACCCTATCCTAACTACCTACCCTACCCTACCTACCCTACCTACCCTACCTACCCTACCTACCCTACCCTACCTACCCTACCTACCCTACCTACCCTACCCTACCTACCTTACCTACCCTACCCTACCCCACCCTACCCTACCCTATCTCTCAAGTTGGATCGAACTGCACATGGTGTGCGAATTTTATTATAATCGGTTAAGTGGTTTAGGAGTCCATTGAGGACAAACATTGTGACACGAGATTTATATATATTAAGATATAATCCCTTTTTTTTTTAGTTTCTTACGACTTTTTGTCGGGCCCACGTTGTCCCCCCATAGACATACTAATGCTGTAACATGGAAATATTGTAAACCAGACCATTTTTTTAAAAGAGTCACCATGGAGTTTCGTGCCGGTTCTTCTCCATAGGAAACAACCCGAACCGTGCAGCTTTTGTCGACGATTTATAAGTGCCCATGTAGGCATACGTGAAATAAAGAAAAAATATACTGATTTTGAATGCTCATTTCCCCTACAGTCTCGCCTCTCCGTGTCTCGCACCAACAGCAGTGGTACGCTACACCGCGACAGTCTGGACCTGAACAGCACTCACTACCCGCAGCATGTCGACGACGCCAGTCCCTTACCGCCGGTCATCAAGCTCAGGTGAGCTCACATCGATGTTAAAATACAATACAATAATCCTTTATTTAGAAAAATATATTTGCAGGGTCAGAAAGTAATAAAAGTCTCTCTCTCTTTGAGTTTTACTGTTGATATGAACTTTAGTAAAAGTACCAACGATTCTCATCATTGGTACTTTTACTAAAGTTCATTCGCGTTAAGAAAATAGTGAGTCATCGTTGTCAATCGGGTCGCAAGCTTTCTAATTTGTCGAGATGCCAGCTGACAACGATGACTCACTATTTTCTTAACGCGAATGAAGTATAATGAAAATTATTGTATCATAGGCACCTCTCATCATTGGTACTTTTACTAAAGTTCATTCACGTTAAGAAAATAGTGAGTCATCGTTTCCAGTCGGGTCGCAAGCTTTCTAATTTGTTGCGGCCCGATTAGTCTAGAGGCCAGTTGACAACGATGACTCAGTATTTTCTTAACGCGAATGAACAATAATGAGAATTATTGTATCATAGGCACTAACGTCTTCCATATTGTTTCTCACGCCAAACAGCTAATTTGATCTGAGGCTCTAGACAATGACATTCTTTCCTCGAAATCGTGGCGGTAGCGTTTGTTCAAAAACCGTCTTCAAAGCAAAACACTACAGTGCGAAAAATAACTGTTTTTAGGGTTCCGTACCCAAAGGGTAAAAACGGGACCCTATTACTAAGACTTCGCGATCCGTCTCTCTGTCTGTCTGTCTGTCCGTCTGTCACCAGGCTGTATCTCATGAACCGTGATAGCTAAACAGTTGAAATTTTCACAGATGATGTATTTCTGTTGCCGCTATAACAACAAATACTAAAAACAGTATAAAATAAATATTTAAGGGGGGCTCCCATACAACAAACGTGATATTTTTGCTCGATATTAATAACGGCAACAGGTAGACGCTTGAAATATTCACAGAATGTTTAGTTGTATATTCACTTTAAAAAAATAATAATTACTAAATTAAAATAAAATAAATTAAGGGGGGTCCTATACAACAAACGTGATTATTTTGCAGTGTTTTGCGATAATGGTACGGAACCCTTCGTGTGCGAGTCTGACTCGCACTTGTTTCCGAATTCGGTGTCTTTGGCACCTATTGTATTACGTTTTTAGACACCGACTTCTGAAAAAAAATAGTTATTTTTCGCCTTGTAGTATTTTGCATTAGAAGTCGGTTTTATTTTTTAGTTAAAATGTTTTTTATTTTTCACATTTTAGTCGTACATGGACACGTTCTATAGTAAGGTACCTATAATGGCCACAGTGTTGCCAGAATAGATTACCCGAATAACATGTAACTTGAACATAACCGGTGGAATGAGAGTGTACCGGGGTGAACTGTACACATCTGCGTACCCGTTTAGAGCATACTGTTTTTAGGGTTCCGTACCCAAAGGGTAAAAACGGGACCGTATTACTGAGACTCCGCGATCCGTCTGTCTGTCACCAGGCTGTATCTCATGAACCGTGATAGCTAGACAGTTAAAATTTTCACAGTTGATGTATTTCTGTTGCCGCTATAACAACAAATACTAAAAACATAATAAAATAAATATTTAAGTGGGGCTCCCATACAACAAACGTGATATTTTTGCCGTTCTTTGCGGTAATGGTACGGAACCCTTCATGCGCGAGTCCGACTCGCACTTGGCCGGTTTTTGAACTGAAACTTCTTTATCGACGTATGGGAGAAAATTTTGTACGTAGAGTCCGTCCAACGAAAAAAGTCCCGCGGAAATACATGGAACTAACAAGATTTGTTAGAGGACAGCGTACAGTCGCATAGAAACTAGCGCCGCGTCTACGGGACTTCTTTCGTTGGACGGACTCTATCGTCACGTTTTTCGGTTACGCGCCATGTTGCTTTTTTTTATCAAAGTTTAGTAAAAAGACTTATTCAAATTTAAGTGAATTTACAAGAAAAGTGAGTGATTATATATTTCGTTTTATAAATTCAACACGTATGAGCATGATTTTAATATTTATAAATATAAATTACTCATTAATTGTATGCAACTCTATAATAATAAAATAGCTTTTAATTTAATACGGAAAAAATTGTTTTTCTTAAGGCTTAAGCCTTATCTACCCCATTTTCGTGAAGTTGCAAATAGTAGAAAAATGATATGTCGTAAAGAAGTTTCACTTCTTACCTGTGTACTCTGGTACACACACACATTTTTTATTTAAGTTTTTGTTTCTAAAATTAGGATATAGCCGATGAAAAATTCCAACGCTATGTATACACCTAATAGGGACTATAGACCTCAGTATCTGGTATAAATTTCAACTTGCTAGGTCCACCCGTTCCTGAGAAAATCGGTGGTGACACACGGACAGACGGACAAGAAAGTGATCTTATAAGGGTTCCTTATTTTTTACATTTTGAGGTACGGAACCCTAAAAATGATGATTACTTTGATTAGAATAAAGCCACGAGCTAGGGCTAGGGGCCCCGAATCATGTACTCAATCCATGGTACTCCTTTTGGTGTCAGCTACGCCCTGTATGTAATTGTGAATTTACTTTTAGAAGCCTTTCCGTACTAAAACCGTCAGTCAGATGTAATTTTTTTCTACTATGTATAGGCCTGTGTTTAACCACAATCTCACCGTGGTCAGTGATGATGTGGCCGATGGTGGTAAGCACACAAAGCCTAGAAGGGAACTGGCTCTCAAGTGCTGCTGTCGGAACACACCGGAAGGTGCTTGGCGACAGATTTTCAACTTGAGGGTGGTTGCCAGCCAGGCGGGTACTACAAAGTACCCTACCACCGTGCTATGGTTTCCTCACGATGTTTTCCTTCACCGAAAGCTCAAGCTCATTGTAGGATTCGAACCCGCGACCTTCGTCTCGGAATCCGACGTCACTACCACTGAGCTATCATCGCCTGCTATCGCTATTTTTGCCATGAATAAGACACCCTGGCACTTATAAAATCACCCCTTAGTAATCAACATCAGCCTTTTTAATGTTCCCACCACTGCTGGGAAACAGGCCTCCTCACTGTGAGAAGGAATGGGCCGTAATCCACCACGCAGGCCCAATGCGGGTTGGGATGTCACCTGATTCAAATTTTTGGTTCTAGGACATGCCGGTTTCCTCACGATGTTTTTCTTCGTTTTGAGAGCAGTGGTGATGAAATAATTTACACAAAGTAAAGCGCCTGCCTGGGTTTGAACTCACGACCTATAACTTAAAAAAAACCGGCCAAGTGCGCTTCGGACTCGCACACGAAGGGTTCCGTACCATTTTCGTAAAACACTGCAAAAAAATCACGTTTGTTGTATGATAGCCCCCCTTAATTTATTTTATTTTAATTTAATAATTATTATTTTTGAAGAGAATATACAACTGAACATTCTGTGAATATTTCAAGCGTCTACCTGTTGCCGTTATTAATATCGAGCAAAAAACGGCAAAAATATCACGTTTGTTGTATGGGAAACCCTCTTAAATATTTATTTTATACTGTTTTTAGTATTTGTTGTTATAGTGGCAACAGAAATACATCATCTGTGAAAATTACAACTGTCTAGCTATCACGGTTCATGAGATACAGCCTGGTGACAGACGGACAGACACAGACGGATCGCGAAGTCTTAGTAATAGGGTCCCGTTTTTACCCTTTGGGTTCGGCACCCTAATAAGTTGCGGCCGATACCACTAAGTCACCACTGCTCTCAACTCCTTAGTAATATTTTCTAAGAAATGCATAAATTATGAAATTTCTGCGCCAGTATCATGCTTGTTTTATTCCTTTCTTAATTTAAATATGTTAACCTCTGTTTCTGAAAGTCAAATCTCATATATGTGAACTATTGTGACTGTTTGGACAAAATTATAGCTACAAACCACAGACAAAAATCTAATTAGATGACGCGATTGTAAGTACTTCGCGTGCCAAAAAACGGAGTAAATTTACGATCAATGATCGTAATCTGAGCTTTTCATTTAGCATTATCGGCTCCGGAAATCTAAAAAAATGCCTTTTTATGCCATATTGAGCTGTCAAGAATGTATAGAGAAAGTTGGCCGAGGCATTGGAAATGTTTTCTTTCATTGGTAAGTAAATTTGTTGTTAAATTGTTTGTGAACAAGTGGCACGCTTGGTTTTCATACAGATGGAGGGACTTGCGTTATCTAGTTAAATTTATATCTGTGCTACAAACACAATTGACAATAGACCATCGATTCTTTGCTAGAACAACGTGCTAACTCGAAAAATGCAATTTTACAGGCAGCGAATTTGAGACAACGCGTGAACACAAGATAGGTACCACTGTAGTGGCTGTCCATTCCGCTCTGCTATTAGGGCCGCAGTCCCTCACTTAAAAAAATACTAATTTTTTTTTGTAGAAATTAAAGTTGAACCCGATGGGTTTTTTGAATAACGAATAAAAAAAACCGGCCAAGTGCGAGTTGGACTCGCGCACGAAGTGTTCCGTACCATTATCGCAAAAAACGGCAAAAAAATACGTTTGTTGTATGGGACCCCCTCTTAAATACTTATTTTATTTTGTTTTTAGTATTTGTTGTTATAGCGGCAACAGAAATACATCATCTGTGAAAATTTCAACAGTCTAGCTATCACGGTTCATGAGATACAGCCTGGTGACAGACGGACAGACAGACAGACGGATCGCAGAGTCTTAGTAATAGGGTCCTGTTTTTAACCTTTTGGTACGGAACCCTAAAAAATCACTTACGTATGACTTTTCGGAAGTGCGTTATTCTTGCAAATGAAAATTGAAAATTGACTTTCAGAGGCAAAGAGAAAGTAATACTACCTTCATAAACAAAAAGGATGCATCTGACTAAAACGCAAAATCGAGGAAAAATTTACAAAGGTGTTACCTTTGTAAATTTTTCCTCGATTTTTTCGGCAAAGCATGACTTTTCACACGAGCATGTAATCTCGTACAAAAATATACAAAATACTACCAAATGCGCCTTGTGTGTCGAAAGGTGAGTATAGACTAGAGCATTCACTTGTAACAGAACATTGAGCATTCCGTTTTTAATCGTGCTTCGAACACGACGCTTGAAGTTTTGTTGCCTGATTTTAAGAATCAATAAGGGTATTGGTGTAATATGTTATCGCGACCTGTAGGCCCCATATTTCAACAATACAAGACACAAGGTAGAAATAAATGTTACAGGTAAATGCTAACGCCCTGAGCATTACGTCGAACATTCGCAGGAAAAAGTTACTTAAAATAGAAATGCTTTTGGCAATTGAGTGCTTATCTGTATTGTACCATTCGTAAGGCAGTTACATTGTAATGCTCGAAGTCTATTCTCACCTTAACGTTTGGGCGCACGGTTGGCGCAGTGGTTGAGCGATTGACTGCTGCGCTGCGTGTCGTTGGTTCGATCCCCGCACGGAACAAATATTTGTATGACCCACAGCACAGATAATATAATATTAGCATACAGATGCCTCTTCCCATACAAAGAAACCGTGCCGACGTAACTAGCGTTTTTCATCTGATTATACCGATTATTTTTTGTAAATCGATCGCGTTCGGTTCCGTCCACGGCGATAGTTAGATCACCATCTATATCCGTGGAACGGAACCGAACGCGATCGATCGCAAAAAATAATCAGTATAATCAGTACAGTACGTCGGTACGGTTTCTTTGTTTGGGATGAGACATGTATGCTAGTATTATATTATCTGTGCCTACATATAGTTGTGCCGGCTCTGGGTGTTGTGTATGCGAGTTTATATGTTTGTAAACGCACCCACGATACAGGAAGATATTCCTAGTGTGGGGCAATGTTTTCTTAAAAAAAAACGTATATAACTCAATTTTGCCTAAAAGTGAAGATGTGCCCTTTTTCTTTAGACGGCAATATATGTACCTTGCTTAGCCATAAGCCCTGAAAATAAAGAAATATAATCTGAATGAGAAAAAGATTGAAAAGAGAAATGTTTTTTTTTTTACACAAGCGATCCTCCCTGGCTTCGGTCGGATATGGATTTAGTTTGTAAAAGGTATTGAAATCAGAATTATTATTAATGTTACTTCATTTTTTTTTACAATATTATTTAGTATTTGTACTACAGATTTAGTTTAATTTGCATGAGTAGATAATGTAGGTAGGTAGACAGTAATTTGACTCTATTAAAAATGTAACACACGCTTCAATGTGAAAAATAAAATGTCAAAGTTGCCGCTTATTTGACTGCGATTCCTAAAGACTGTAAAAATATTTGTATGCAATATAGAGGAGGAACTGGCAGGGTCTTTAAGAGGAAATAGGGGCAGAGAGCGCCGACTGAATTTCCTTAGTAAAAAGTGATAATTCGAGGTTTGGCTCTCGTCTATTTCTTCCTCCTATATTGGACCAATTTAAAAGATATTCCATAAACTGGTAAAGTAACATATATACTAAGCCCCTATGTTTTCCGTTTTTCATTTATATTTGTCATATTTGTACACTAAGCCTCTGTTGACAGCGCAATTTTGAGCATTTTTTAAGGGTTCTTGTGCTTCTAAAGATAATGTATCACCAAAAAGAAAACATTAGAAAATATTGGAGGAGGAAATAGACGAGAGCCAAACCTCGAATTATGACTTTAACCCCCGACGGAATAAGAGGGGTGTTCTTCTTCTTCTTCGTGTCGATGATTCCTTTATTAAATTTTCTTCGACCAGTATTCAGCCACGTCGATAGCCCTAGCGCTGGCCTCGCAAAGGTCTTGCATGGTGCAGGTGTTTTTACATAAGGAGCAGGACAGGAGAGAGGGGTGTTATAAGTTTGACGTGTGTTGTTGTGTATATGTGTGCCTGACTGTGGCATCATAGCGCCTAAACGGATGAACCGATTTTGATTTAGATTATTTTGTTTGAAAGGTGACTTTGTCGAGAGTGTTCTTAGCTATGTTTGGTGAAAATCGTTTAGCCGTTCAAAAGTTATGGGCTGTTTTCTGTTTGAAACGGAGTATTTTCGCAAGATATCGTATCATAATTACGTGTTCGATAGATTGTTGATCGAAGGATGTCTATTACTAGATAAATTATGTAGTTTAAAAGTATTAAATAAAAATAAAAAAATTGGAAATTTTTAATTTTTACTCGTTACTTAGGCTGTTCAGTCGGCGTTCTCTGCCCATATTTCCTCTTAATCTATATATATAAAAATTAATCCCTATTTCCCTTGGTCACGGCATCACGCGTGAACGGCTGGACCGATTTCGTTAATTCTTTGTTGAGTTTGTTATTGATAGGAGAAGGTTCTTATGAAAAAAAAAATAAGAATAAAAAAATTGGTACTTAGGTAGGGTAGGTAGGGTAGGGTAAGGTAGGTAGGTAGGGTAGGGTTGGTAGGGTAGGGTAGGTAGAGTAGATCAATGTTTGGTGTTTTTATGGCAAAACAAAGTTTGCCGGGTCAGCTAGTACTTAATAAATAAACATTCGTCCGCTCGACTACGCATCTCTCTGCAAAAGTTGAATTTGCAAAATTCCCAGTACCGTAAAATCTGTTCATTCTCAACTATCCTAATTGAGATAAAAATACCTCTGTAAAGATATTTTGATAATGAATGTCAATTGACACGAAATATATGGCTAAATTGTTAGGCGGCTTCGCCCCCGTGTACCTCACGGGACCCGTCAATCTTTTGGAGACAACAAGTAAATTTAAAAATTTTAAAGGACCCCGACACATTTTTATTTCATGCTTTTTAAAGTACATAATTTGTCTAGCAGTAACCACGCTACGATCGATATTCTATCGAACACGTAATTATGACTGAATATCTTGCAAAATACCCAAATCAAACAGTATAACGCCCACAAGTTCTAAACGGCTGAACCGATATTCATCAAACATAGCTAAGAACACTCTTGATAATGTCACCATTAAAACAAAAAATAAATTTCTAAATCGGTTCATCCGTTTAAGAGCTATGATGCCAGAGAAAGATACACAAATACACACGTCAATCTTATAGTAGAGGAGACGTGGAATATCGACCTTCACCCATCAGATTACTGATGAGACATATTTTTTGTCAAATGTAATTGATTAACAAACATGCTTATGATAACTTGCCTATCGAAAAGTTTTCATAGCTATTTTTAATTGAATTAATTGAAATCAACTTTTTTTCATCACCTTCACTCTTTTGATAACTGAATGAATTTCATTTCAACTGATAGTTTTTAACATACAGAATATGCTAAGGTAGGCTTGCCTACTTATTTCTGTTCATGGCTACCTGGCAAGCAGATGTGAACAGGCATGTCAATATAGATAACTACACCGATCTGATAACCAATAGAAATTGATATCATAAGTAAGATGTTTTAATTACAAAACCAATCGTATAGGCTTGCCTGCAAAAAATCGAACATGAAATATTATTGCCAAGCTATAAAGTTTTAGAATTGGAGCTATTTGATAGGTGCGGGAAAGAAAAAAGAGCGTCCGAGGTCCGTGTGGTAGAACAAGGCAGTCTTCCAGTCTTACCGGATTCAGCTGAGTACCAGTGTTTCACATGGAGCGACTGCCTATCTGACTTCCACAACCCAGTAACTGGGTAACATGATACCCCTTGGCAAGACTGGTGTCAGATCTCAGGTTTCTGACTACCCGTAACGACTGTCAAAGATCTTCAAATGACAGCCGGGACCAACGGCTTAACGTACTTTCCGAGGCACGGAGGAAACTCGGTATGTTGAAATGGTCACCCATGCACGGACCGACCTCGTCAAGCGTTCCTTAACCTTGAAGATCGACCCGTGCAGCTGTTGTTATTTAGCCACGAGCTCCTACAAAACGTACTAAATAATATTAATTAGGATGTCAAAATTTTATGAACGACCCCACAGGACCCGTTAGCGGGACAAAAAAATAGCCTATGTCACTCAGGAATAATGTAGCTTTCTATTGGTGAATGAATTTTTTAAATCGGTCCAGTAGTTTCGGAGCCTATTCGGTACAAACAAATCTTTCCTCTTTATAATATTAGTATAGAAGTATAGATTTATGTCAATTATATGTGGCTTCATGCGACTGATCAAGATTGCTTAAAATTGTTCACAGAAAACTGTGGTTGGCTTTTAGACGATGATCATTTTAAACCTATTGGATTTGTTGGAGACCAAATACCCTTAAAAATTTATGACATCGCCGTAATTATTGATAATGAACATGAAGTAAGAATTATTAGAATCTGAAGCTTATTTTGCTGCCGATGATTCCGATGGTGAATAATAAAAATTATAATATTTGTTTGATTTAATTTGCTGTATGTTTATGCTTTGTAATAAACGCTTTTAATAACATAAATGTATTAAATTAAATTTTTCTATATATTACTTATTCTTGCCCGCTTTACAGCATTTATTTAATTTTAAATGATAAATAAATTATTCTTTATTAATTTTAAGTAAAGAATATAGATTTTTATATAATTTTATAATTTAGCTTTAAAAAAAAACATTTTTTTTTTAATTTAATTTTTTTGTCTTATATTATTTATTTTTAATTATTTCATAGCTGTAAGTATATATAATACTGGCTGTTCCTCGCGGCTTCGCTCCCGTGGTGGTTTTTGGGATTAAAAAATAGCCTATGTCACTCAGGCATAATGTAGCTTTCTATTGGTGAAAGATTTTTTTAAATCGGTCCAGTAGTTTCAGAGCCTATTCGGTACAAACAAACAAACAAAAAAATCTTTCCTCTTTATAATATTATAGTATAGATGACATAATACAAAAAATGTGATCGAAATTAGACAATAAATCAGTCCAAAATTACTGTCGAGTGTAAACAAATGCTGTCTCGGTCACTCACATTTACACGAGCACGCGCACTCGGATAGCTCCAATTCTAAAACTTTATAGCTTAATTGGCAATAATATTTCATGTTCGATTTTTGCAGGCAAGCCTATACGATTAGTTTTATAATTAAAATATCTTACTTATGATATCAATTTCGATTGGATATCAGATCGGTGTAGTTATCTATATTGACATGCCTGTTCACATCTGCTTGCCAGGTAGCCATGAACAGAAATAAGTAGGCAAGCCTACCTAGGCATATTCTGTATGTTAAAAACTATCAGTTGAGATGAAATTCATTCAGTTATCAAAAAAAAAAAATGATTTCAATTAATTCAATAAAAAATAGCTATGAAAACTTTTCGATAGGCAAGTTATCATAAGCATGTTTGTTAATAAATTACATTTGACAAAAAATATGTCTCATCCAGTTATCTGATGGGTGAAGGTCGATCTTCCACGTCTCTTAGGCTATTTTAACACCCTCGTTTTCCGTCGGGGATTAAAAAGTAGCGTATGACACTCAGCAATACTGTAGTTTTTTTTATCATAGAAAGAGTTAGAGAATCGGATGATTAGTTTTAAACATTACCTCCTACATCATAACTTACAAATTTTACCTCTTTATAATATTAGTTTAGATTTTGTATTACATGTACGTACAGAAGGCTATCACAAAATCTGCATCGTTTAGAGACTAAAAAGGAGCGTCCTCACTGGGAGCATATTTTCGTGAGCAATTGTAAACAAGCAATCGTAGGCGAGCAACAAATGCTTCCCAGCGAGCCCAGCATTCACTTTCGAGCAAAACTATGAACATTCGAGTCGAACATTCCCTTGCGAACTTGAAGCATTCGAAAACGGTCTCGTTAAATGTCATTCATTCGATAATACGATTGATCAAGAAGGTCACAAACAGTTAAGATCAATGAACTGTTCCTTGCTTTACAAGTGGCCAGTAATATTCCTACATACATACTCATTCATTTCATTATCTGAGTACTCGCTTTCGAGCGTTTTATTTGCGTGAACATTCGAATGCGAGCCGTTTCCGCGATAATTGTTGCGACGTCCACACCGGTCGAAGTTCGCGCTTGCGTGTAAGCTTTGTAACTCTCGGCTCAATGTCCACACCACTCGAATATTCGACGTCGAATGCTCATTAGAAGTTCCGCTTACTCTCAGTGAGGACGATCCTAAAAGTCAATGGAGGTAGAAGTTACCATGCCTACACACGAGGGGAGGTCCAAAACTTCGCGGAATATGTTCCTTAAACAACAAAATAATTGTGTACTCGGCGCTCTGACGTTCGACTCTCACTATTAGCGAACGAGGTGCTTGGTTGACTGGTAGAGAATGCCTAAGGCATTAAGTACGACATTTTACTTTTGTGCATATAGTTTAAATAAGTGAATAGTCTTATCTTGAGGCATGTATGGGATAAATTTGAACAGCCGCACGGGTCGATCATCAATGTTAAGCAACGCTTGACGAGGTCGGTCCGTGGATGGGTGACCATTTCAACATACAGAGTTTCCTCCGTGCCTCGGCAAGCACGTTAAGCCGTTGGTCCCGGCTGTCATTTAAAGATCTTTGATAGTCGTTACGAGTAGTCAGAAACTTGAGATCTGACACCAGTCTTGCCAAGGGGTACCGTGTTACCCAGTTACTGAGTTGTGGGGGTCAGATAGGCAGTCGCTCCACGTAAAACACTGGTATTCAGCTGAATCCGGTAAGACTGGAAGTCGACCCCAATATACTTGGGAAAAGGCTAGGCAGATGATGATGATATTTTTTTTTAACATATTTGAAATTAATGTGACTCAATTTTCTAATAATTTAATTTACTTTCAAGTGTAACATAATAATTGTTTTTTGTCATTTTATTTATGTAATAAATGAAATGATATTAACGAGGGCGTGAGGTCGTATTCCAACGAAGTGCCTATTTATTTTGATCGAGTAGTACATCTTCATTTTAAGGAAAATATTCTGCGTACTTTGGACCTATGTTATTATGAATAATAATCTTCATGAACTTGTTCCAGAAAAGTACAAAACTCGCCCTTAGTAGTAACTACCCCGACGTCGGAACACAAGCGCTCGCTACAGAAGCAGCTGAGCGCGCCAGCCGGCGACCCGGCGCCCAACCCGCACCGCGTCACCCTCAACAGCATCATCACCGAGTACCTCTACAACCAGCACTCGCTCTGCAAGAACCCCGTCGCTACCTGTCCGCAGTTCAACCTGTTCGAGTGAGTGAACGCAGAATAATTTACTAAAGAATTTTTATTACATCAGTGGACACAAAGATCAACTGACCAATCGCGTCGCATCCACGTTCTGTTCGTTCTATATGGTGGTCGGTCAGTTCGTGCACCCCCACTACGCCTAAACCTTGCCAAGGGGCTATAGTAGAAAACTTATATTTCTTTTTAATATAAAATTTTCCCTTTCCTCAGACCCCATAAATGTCCCGAGCCGCGCATCGGCGGCGGCGCGCTGTACTCCGGCAGCGGCGTCGGCAACGTGTGCGCGCGCATCGCCCGGCGCGAGCTGGGGCTGGCCACGCCGCAGACGCGCCAGCACGCGCGCCTGGCGCACGCGCACTTCGCGCCCGTGCGCACGCTGCGCCTGCAGGACGACGACGCTTACTTCACGCAGTCTATATTCCATGTGAGTTTACTTATTTTACCAGCAATTATACATTTTTATAACTGCGATAATTAAGTTTTATACCTGCAATAATACACTTTTACTACTGCAATAATCCACTTTTATACCTGCAATAATTCACTTTTATTCCTACAATAATCAATTTATACCTACAATAATACACTGTATCTGAAATAATCCACTTTCATACCTCCAATGATCCACTTTCATAATAGCAATAATAAACTTAATACATGTAATAATCCACTTCCATGTCTGCAATAATCCACTTTTACTCCTGCAATAATCCACTTTTATGCCTACAATAATCTAATTTATACCTACAATATTACATTGTATATTTACAATAATACCTGCAATAATCCACTTTCATACCTGCAATGATCCACTTTCAAAATAGCAATAATCCACTTTCATTTCTGAAATAATCCACTTTTATACCTACAATAATACACTTAATACCTGCAATAATCCACTTTCATGCTTGCAATAATCCACTTATATACCTGCAATATTCCATTTTTATACCTGCAACACAAATCATCTTCTGACTAAGTTCCTAGCCTTTTTTCCAATGAAATAGGGGTCAGATTCCAGTCTTACCAGATTCAGTTGAACACGAATATTATGCATGTAACGAGTATCCGACCGAATCAAGTATATGAATACTATACGTTTTTGTTTGACCACTATCTCACCTGATGTGCCTAGTGGAAAATGGCTTCGGCCAAAATGTCGAATTTGAACGAACTATTACGAATGCGTCAAAGCAAGATGGAAGAGGCATCGGGTGAGGATAGGGGACGTACTCCTTGCCAGCCAGATACCAGCGCCAGAAAATCACATTAAAAACAAAATAAAAAGTTGCCTATCTTGTACTGAATTTCTTAGGGTTATTTCATCATTTGGTTTCGGTCAGAATTCGTGCTTTTTAGTGTTCCGAACCCGAAGGGTAAAAATGGGATCTTATTACTAAGACTCCACTGTCCGTCTGTCTGTCTGTCACCAGGCTGTATCTTATGAACCGTGATAGCTAGACAGTGAAAATTTCACAGATGATGTATTTCTGTTGCCGCTATAACAACAAATACTAAAAACAGTATAAAATAAATATTAAAGGGGGGCTCCCATACAACAAACGTGATATTTTTGACGTTTTTTGCTCGATATTAATAACGGCAACAGGTAGACGCTTGAAATATGCACAGAATGTTTAGTTGTATATTTACTTCAAAAAATAATAATTAATAAATTAAAAACGGCAAAAAATCACGTTTGTTGTATGGGAGCCCCCCATACAACAAACGTGTTTTTTTGCCGTTTTTTGCGATAATGGTACGGAACCCGTCGTGCGCGAGTCCGACTCGCACTTAGCCAGTTTTTTTTAATTCACGATACCACTATCTCACCTGATAGTAAGCGATGATGAGGTCGACGGTGAAGCACGATTGCCTAGAAGTAACCTATTCACTCTTGACTTAAAGACCCCGAGGTTGTAGCTATCAAGAAACAGACTCCGACCTTCGGTTCGACATAATTATACCGTTCCATCATCGGACTACAAGACGTACGGCGATGCGTGATCGGTACATGGTGGCATCCCACCCATACGCACCAAACGTTTTGGGAATACTTTTATTATGCGTACAGCTAAGGAGTGGAATTCCCTGCGAGAGTGTATTTCCTGATAGTTACAACCTGGGAGTCTTTAAGTCAAGAGTGAATAGGTTTCTTGTAGGTTAGCGTGCTGTATCGTCGACCACATCATCGCTTACCATCAGGTGAGATAGTGGTCAAACGCGAGCATATCTTCTATATATATAAAAATGAACCCCTGTTTCCCTTGGTCACGGCATCACGCTTGAACGGCTGGACCAATTTCGCTTATTCTTTTTTTGTTGTGTTTGTTATTGTTAGGAGAAGGTTCTTATGAAAAAAAAAAGAAAAATATATTGTTACCTTACCTTCATACGTAGGGTAGGTATGTAGGTAGAGTAGGGTAGGTAGGGTAGGTAGGGTAGGTAGGGTAGGTAGGGTAGGTAGGGTAGGTAGGGTAGGTAGGGTAGGTAGGGTAGGTAGTGTAGGTAGGGTAGGGTAGGTAGGGTAGGGTACGGTAGGGTAGGTAGGGTAGATGAATGTTTGGTGTTTTTATGGCAAAACAAAGTTTGCTGGGTCAGCTAGTTAACAATAAAAAATACCGATGACAATTCTTTATTTTTTCTCCTACAGCCAACGCAACATCAATTACTAGCAGCGACATCTTCCGGCGACATCAGGATATTCAACCTGTTCAGCGGAGTAGAGGAAAACTCGTACCAAGTGCACGAGTCTTACATCTATCATATGCAGGTGAATATTGGTTAGGCACAATACTATTTGTTCATTACACACTTTTTTTTGATTAATTACGGCACTGAGACGTGGTTGCTCATAATGGACTTGTTCATTACACACTTTTTTTGATTAATTACGGCACTGAGACGTGGTTGCTCATAATGGACTTGTTCATTACACACTTTTTTTGCTTAATTAAGGCACTGAGACGTGGTTGCTCATAATGGACTTGTTCATTACACACTTTTTTTGATTAATTACGGCACTGAGACGTGGTTGCTCATAATGGACTTGTTCATTACACACTTTTTTTGCTTAATTAAGGCACTGAGACGTGGTTGCTCATAATGGACTTCATCAGAAGACTTAAAATCAACCTAAGGGCAGTGGAGACAGCTATGCTCGGAGTTTTCTTACGTGATCGCATTAGAAATGAGGATAGGAATATAGAGAATATCTGAGACCGACATCTTTTAAAAATAATCCAAAGCGATGTTTTCAAAATCGTCAGATTTAGGGGCAGCGCGTAATTTTCTGAAGAGCAGTGTTGGCCCAGTGGTATCGGCCGCGACTTACAACTTGTAGGTCGTGGGTTCGAACCCAGGAAGGCGCTTTACATTGTGTAAATTATTTCATCACCACTGCTCTCAAAAACGGTGAAGGAAAACATCGTGAGGAAACCGGCATGTCCTAGAACCAAAAATTCGAAGATATGTGACATCCACCAATCCGCACTGGGCCCGCGTGGTGCATTACGGCCCATCCCCTCTCACAGAGAGGCGGCTTGTGTCCCAGCAGTGGGAACATTAATAGGCTGATGATGTGTGCGTAATTTTCTCGTCAAATTTGTGGTATCTTTTACCGCAGTGTCTCAAGACAAAAGTCTATGACCAGTGTGTGTTGCCAGTGATCACCTATGGGACCGAGACGTGGTCGCTCACAATGGGCCTTATCAGAAAGCTTAAAGTCATCCAAAGGGCAACGGGAGGACTATGCTCGGAGTTTCCTTTCGTGATCACGTCTGAAATGAGGATATCCGCAGGTGGATCAAAGTTACCGACATAGCCCGAAGAATTGCCAAACTTAAGTGGCAGTGGGCAGGGCACATTGCTCGCAGAACGGATGGCCGATGGCGGCGAAAAGTTTCGGAGAAGATGCTGCGTTGGGAGGCCTCCCTCTAGGTGGACCGATGGCCTGGTGAAGGTTACGGGAATGCGTTGGATGCGAGACGCACTCGATGTGGCGACTCTTGGGGAAGCCTATGTTCAGCCACAGTAAAATTAATATACAAACAGTATGGAAACTACCTACAAAGGCTCTAAACTCACTGTCAAATTGTAAATGTCTTTGACAAGGTACGTTTACGTGTTATAAGCGAGAATTACCATAATTTAAATAATATTTGTAAATACGAAAGGCTAAAGTCGTTGCGTAGTTTAACTTACTTACCCACATTTGTCGTGCCAAAATTTAATAATGTTTATGGAGCACGGACGTGGGAATGCATGCTACTATCTTATATGAATGATTTACCTCTGGAAATCTGTTAAGCAATAAATGCAAAGAACTGTTCACGAGTGCTGAAAAGATACTTTCTAGATTGCAATGCGATCTACCTGATGAAGTGTGTACCTAATGTTCATTTAAAATTATGTTGTGGCACCGAGTTGCCGCGTCTGACATACCGCTGTTAAACCCGCGATGGTTTGTGTTGGTATGTTGATACACTCAAAAAATATTTGTAAAAAAAAATCTTAGTCAGTAAAAGTTAAAAAAAAACGGCTCTTTCACACAAACATACGCACCGACGAGACCATTAAGGTTACACTAGTCGATCATTCTTCCATACAAACGTAGTCTGGCGATTACTCCACTGTTTGACGATGTACGTTCAAAATAAAAAATTATATCAATTTGTCTCATCATTATCTAGCCCTGTATGGAAACAAAAAAGTAAAAAAGAAAAATATTTGAATGTTATGAGCGTGGAAAGTTCCATATTTCAACACTAATTTTAACGCATCTTTGGGCGGAAATAAATACCATAAGAAGAAAGGAAATTGCAATACGGCCTCCATACAGGGATAGTCACCATCAGCAATGCAAATAATTTTATTTTGAAAATATACATTTAGTCGATTTTTCATGATATCTAGACTTCCAAAGGCCTGTTTATAAAATTTCGCGCGCTCGTTTTCGTCCTAAATCATCATCCATTTCGATAAAAACTTGCAAACGTGCTAATTCGTACGCGAACTAGCTTCTTACTGCTCATCACAGCATCTATCTCTTTCGCACGTGTTTTCGGATGAGATAGCAGGCATTTTAACCCCGCGCACAAAATAGTTCGTGCCGTCGACTAGGGGAACCTAAAGGCACTTCTGCAGTGCTGTCAGTAGTGCGAGCCACTTAGGGGTCGCGTCGATGCACAAGTTTGTGTGAGTGTGCCGTTTCTAGCGTTTGTAGGTAGTTTCCATACTGTTTGTATATTTATTCTGTGGTTCAGCAGTGGACGTCTGTAAGCTGAAATGATGTTTTTGTTGACATTTTGAAGTAAAACTTCTTGCCTAGCCATGCCATTATTAAATATGCACACACACTTTATCTAATAGTAAAATTACTGTCTTTGCTAACCTATAGTAATACAATACAATTTTTTTTTTCAACACACTTGCTCATAAAGTGGCTCTAATTTCACCGCAATTAGGCACATAATGACACCTGTAATCAAACTGTGACTTTTTCATTGCTATTATTCACAAGTGAGTTATAGAATACTTTTATTAATTTAATAGGTTGAGTTGCTCTGTTCTTAAAAAAGTTTCGATACAAAAAAAATCGTGCTCAATAGTACAAATAAATTAATGTTCATTTCAGGCAACTTCGTATTTAAATAGATAATTTCAACTTGTATGTGTTTAATAAATAAAAATTTCACTCAAATATAACTTTTGTTTTCTCGGTAATAAAGAAAACTTGAAATTCCCCATATTGTACGTGGCTAAAACGTTATCCGCGAAAAGCCAAAAAAAATAAACCTCATTCTTATAGTCTATGGCCATAAAACTGATTATTTTTCCCGCCATTGCGAAAAAAAAATCACAACTCGTTTTCACTGTTGAAAATGATTTTTTTGTATTATTTTCTTCACTAGTGTGTTAAGAAGTAAAAAAAGTAGTGTGAAAAACGTCGTATGATACACGTGTGTATTGATGATTACCGTCCTCGACTCTCAAAAGACCCTCACCTAACGGCTCGGGTCTCAATTGCGCCTCAGCGGTAATCACCAACATTACACACTTGTACCATAATGTACTATAATGTCCCTCGACAAATTTCGTGTTTCTTCAGTCGTCGGATTTCTATCAGTTGCCCTTTGCACTTGGTGTACACGGACGCTCTCAATCAACTTGGAAGTATATAGAGTTGTTAATACTCTTTTAACATAATGTAATTTATATTTAAAATGGGAGGAAAGTTGCTAAAGTCGCAGGCATATTTTTTTTTACAGCTCTATATAGTTCACACGGAAATCAATACAAAACAACAATAAGTTACTTAGTTTTGAAATCAAATTATTTCACACGATCACAGATAATATAATACTAGCATACAGATACTTCATCCCATACAAAGAAACCGTGCCGACGTAACTAGCGTTTTTCGACTGCTTATTCTGGCAATTTTTTGTACATCGAACGCATTCGGTTCTGTTTCACGGTGATAGATAGATGGTGTTAGCAGCGACTTGCAAGTAAAAGGGTTTACTAGGTTCGTGAATATTTTTTCTTTAAATACAGTGAAGGTTTGTTTTCTAGTATTTATTTGCACTTTTTCACAGTTTTTGTTGCACCAAAATGTTTTAAAATGCAAGCTTTAACAATCGAGTGGAATGTCTCAGAAATTTAAAAATGCGCCATCTATTGCCATCAATTTTAAATGATCCGTCTAATAATCTTTGAAATGTGAATTATGAGCCCAATATTCCATAATTTTGTACTTAGGAGAGTTATTTAAACAAGAACATACAATTTTCGTGTTCAATTCCAGAAAATGTTAATTTTACACACATTCAATAACAGATGGAGGTGCATATCGCGCCATCTAGTGAGATTTATTTGAACCAAATTTTCTTTCTAAGCAATAAGACCCCGTGACACGATAAATCTAATAATTGATGGACATAGAAATTAGCATTCGTTTGTATTCGGCAATGCGTTGTTTGCAGAAGGACATTAACAAAATAGTAAAAGAAAAAAAAAGAAAGAAAAGAAAAATTGTTTATTCTGCACAAACTAAACGCACAATACAAAATAAAGAGTGGCATTCCATAAAGTACAAATAAGCCAAAAGCCTCGTATTTAAAAACGAATAATTATAAAAGTTTGTCAATTTTGTCTATTACTTGACAAAAGACAAAGATATTTTATTTCAACTAGGCCACCAAGCGGCACTTTTGAACGTTACATTAAAATGATTCTACCGTGCATTCGGAAAGTAGCTTGTTATGGAGAAGAATGCACAAGAAACTCCATACTTACTCATTTAAAAAAAAAAATGTTTTTTTACAATATTTAGGAACATAGGTACATACATTATTAAATTCATACATGTGAGGACAATGCACCCAGAATAGCACTACCCACTATACCACCTACAGACATAAAGTATTAGAAGTACTCACACATGTACTGCGCAGTTATATATATTCTTGATGAGAGCAATACACAGTTATCTGTGGGTGAGAGGCCAAAGACAATTTACTTGCGTAATATGTTTCGAAATTACCAAATGAAAACAAACAAAACAATCACAAGTAGTAGTACTGTATAATATTCTTTGACAGGCAAGCAGAGACGGGTTATTACTACTAGCTTCAGCAACAACACCGTGGCGACCTCTATCGGCGTTATGGAATATGAAAGAGTTTGAATTATTGTAAGTATAACACTAACATTATAACTTTTCATTTTAAAAGTATTTGAACATGTTTTTGTCGCATTAAATGGTGAACAGATTTGGATGAAATTTGCCATACAGATAGCTCAATAATGAAGCTCAGCCATACTTATACAACGTTACATTTTGGTCGTTTTAATCCAGTGGAGGGTCGATCCCCGACATGAAATAGTATCGATTAAAAAATAGTAAAGATAAAATTAAAAACTGGCCAAGTGCGAGTCGGACTCGCGCACGAAGGGTTCCGAACCATTATCACAAAAAACAGTACAAAAATCACGTTAGTTGTATTGGAGCCCCACTTAAATATTTATTTTATTCTGTTTTTAGTTCTGTTAGGCAACAGAAATACATCATCTGTGAAAATTTCAACTGTTTAGATATCACGGTTCATGAGATACAGCCTGGTGACAGACAGACGGATCGTGAAGTCTTAGTAATAGGGTCCCGTTTTTAGGTACGGAACCCTAAAAAAAAAGAATAAACCGACTGCTTTTGCTTTTTTAGGGTTCCGTACCCGAAAGGTCCAAACGCAGCACTATTGCTGTCGCTCACGTGTCTGTCTGTCTGTCCGTCACACAGGTTTTACAGCCAAATGGTCTTCAAATTTTAACAGTATAAACTTCATGTAGACCCAAACCCATACAAATTATCAGAAAATATTTTTCAATATTTTTAAGGAGCTTGTTTAGTAGATAAATATTGTATATTTTGTTTTAAAAAATATTAGAAAACATAGGAATGAGAAGCCACCAAAGTCAACCATTTTTACAGAATTTCGTTCCGAAGAATTTTTTAACTTCCCATTGACCTATGAACTTGAAATTTGGTGGTAATGTTTATTATCTATACTAATATTATAAAGACGAAAGATTTTTTTGTTTGTTTGTTTGTACCGAATAGGCTCCGAAACTACTGGACCGATTTAAAAAATTCTTTCACCAATAGAAAGCTACATTATTCCTGAGTGACTTTTTTTTTATCCCAAAAACGGTTCCTGTGGGGTGGTCCACGGGAGCAAAGCAGCGGGCAATAGCTAGTTACGTATATTTTACAAAAAAATACCAATCACACTAATATTATTTATTATTATTTGTTTGTGATATTATAAAGGCGAAAGTCTGTGAGTGTGTATGTTTCTTACTTCTTCACGCTCAAACGGCTGGACGGATCTGGATATAATTTGGCACAGATATAGATTATAGTCAGGAATAGCACATAGGATACTTTTTATCCCGGGAATATGTTCCCTCGGGATAATTTTCGACATTCACGCGGGCGAAGCCGCTGGCAGAAGCTAGTATATTGATAAATCAAATGATCTCTTTCTTCTTTCGTTGAAATTCCTTCATTTTTCCTATTACAGCTTGATTTTGCTGTTTGGTACGGAACCCTCAATGTGCGGAGTCGGACACGCACTTGGCCGGTTTTAATTGTTTCGGTAATTACGTCATTCAATCGGTTAAGTTCTACATAATAGGGGACGACTAGGCACAAATCTAGTCTTCACGCGATTTCTTTGTTCTAATAATTAATCCACCATTTTATATCTTTCCCAGATTCCAATTAGACAACGAAGAATACGTAGAATTCTGCAAGACATCTGACGAGCGAATAATAGGCACGAGGGGTGAAACGGCCACGATATTCGACACACGCACCGGCAGAGAACTCATGTCTCTGACGCCGGCCATCAGCAACCAGTACGGGAAGAACAGGGCCACCTACAACCCCACCGATGAGCTGATTCTATCAGGTATGTATCGCTAGCGAGCTACGAACACCGACCTTATTGCTACGGCATAAGAGCGATAGATACTAGCTGCAGTCTCTGACGCCGGCCATCAGCAACCAGTACGGGAAGAACAGGGCCACCTACAACCCCACCGATGAGCTGATTCTATCAGGTATGTATCGCTAGCGAGCTACGAACACCGACCTTATTGCTACGGCATAAGAGCGATAGATACTAGCTGCAGTCTCTGACGCCGGCCATCAGCAACCAGTACGGGAAGAACAGGGCCACCTACAACCCCACCGATGAGCTGATTCTATCAGGTATGTATCGCTAGCGAGCTACGAACACCGACCTTATTGCTACGGCATAAGAGCGATAGATACTAGCTGCAGTCTCTGACGCCGGCCATCAGCAACCAGTACGGGAAGAACAGGGCCACCTACAACCCCACCGATGAGCTGATTCTATCAGGTATGTATCGCTAGCGAGCTACGAACACCGACCTTATTGCTACGGCATAAGAGCGATAGATACTAGCTGCAGTCTCTGACGCCGGCCATCAGCAACCAGTACGGGAAGAACAGGGCCACCTACAACCCCACCGATGAGCTGATTCTATCAGGTATGTATCGCTAGCGAGCTACGAACACCGACCTTATTGCTACGGCATAAGAGCGATAGATACTAGCTGCAGTCTCTGACGCCGGCCATCAGCAACCAGTACGGGAAGAACAGGGCCACCTACAACCCCACCGATGAGCTGATTCTATCAGGTATGTATCGCTAGCGAGCTACGAACACCGACCTTATTGCTACGGCATAAGAGCGATAGATACTAGCTGCAGTCTCTGACGCCGGCCATCAGCAACCAGTACGGGAAGAACAGGGCCACCTACAACCCCACCGATGAGCTGATTCTATCAGGTATGTATCGCTAGCGAGCTACGAACACCGACCTTATTGCTACGGCATAAGAGCGATAGATACTAGCTGCAGTCTCTGACGCCGGCCATCAGCAACCAGTACGGGAAGAACAGGGCCACCTACAACCCCACCGATGAGCTGATTCTATCAGGTATGTATCGCTAGCGAGCTACGAACACCGACCTTATTGCTACGGCATAAGAGCGATAGATACTAGCTGCAGTCTCTGACGCCGGCCATCAGCAACCAGTACGGGAAGAACAGGGCCACCTACAACCCCACCGATGAGCTGATTCTATCAGGTATGTATCGCTAGCGAGCTACGAACACCGACCTTATTGCTACGGCATAAGAGCGATAGATACTAGCTGCAGTCTCTGACGCCGGCCATCATAACCAGTACGGGAAGAACAGGGCCACCTACAACCCCACCGATGAGCTGATTCTATCAGGTATGTATCGCTAGCGAGCTACGAACACCGACCTTATTGCTACGGCATAAGAGCGATAGATACTAGCTGCAGTCTCTGACGCCGGCCATCATAACCAGTACGGGAAGAACAGGGCCACCTACAACCCCACCGATGAGCTGATTCTATCAGGTATGTATCGCTAGCGAGCTACGAACACCGACCTTATTGCTACGGCATAAGAGCGATAGATACTAGCTGCAGTCTCTGACGCCGGCCATCAGCAACCAGTACGGGAAGAACAGGGCCACCTACAACCCCACCGATGAGCTGATTCTATCAGGTATGTATCGCTAGCGAGCTACGAACACCGACCTTATTGCTACGGCATAAGAGCGATAGATACTAGCTGCAGTCTCTGACGCCGGCCATCAGCAACCAGTACGGGAAGAACAGGGCCACCTACAACCCCACCGATGAGCTGATTCTATCAGGTATGTATCGCTAGCGAGCTACGAACACCGACCTTATTGCTACGGCATAAGAGCGATAGATACTAGCTGCAGTCTCTGACGCCGGCCATCAGCAACCAGTACGGGAAGAACAGGGCCACCTACAACCCCACCGATGAGCTGATTCTATCAGGTATGTATCGCTAGCGAGCTACGAACACCGACCTTATTGCTACGGCATAAGAGCGATAGATACTAGCTGCAGTCTCTGACGCCGGCCATCAGCAACCAGTACGGGAAGAACAGGGCCACCTACAACCCCACCGATGAGCTGATTCTATCAGGTATGTATCGCTAGCGAGCTACGAACACCGACCTTATTGCTACGGCATAAGAGCGATAGATACTAGCTGCAGTCTCTGACGCCGGCCATCAGCAACCAGTACGGGAAGAACAGGGCCACCTACAACCCCACCGATGAGCTGATTCTATCAGGTATGTATCGCTAGCGAGCTACGAACACCGACCTTATTGCTACGGCATAAGAGCGATAGATACTAGCTGCAGTCTCTGACGCCGGCCATCAGCAACCAGTACGGGAAGAACAGGGCCACCTACAACCCCACCGATGAGCTGATTCTATCAGGTATGTATCGCTAGCGAGCTACGAACACCGACCTTATTGCTACGGCATAAGAGCGATAGATACTAGCTGCAGTCTCTGACGCCGGCCATCAGCAACCAGTACGGGAAGAACAGGGCCACCTACAACCCCACCGATGAGCTGATTCTATCAGGTATGTATCGCTAGCGAGCTACGAACACCGACCTTATTGCTACGGCATAAGAGCGATAGATACTAGCTGCAGTCTCTGACGCCGGCCATCAGCAACCAGTACGGGAAGAACAGGGCCACCTACAACCCCACCGATGAGCTGATTCTATCAGGTATGTATCGCTAGCGAGCTACGAACACCGACCTTATTGCTACGGCATAAGAGCGATAGATACTAGCTGCAGTCTCTGACGCCGGCCATCAGCAACCAGTACGGGAAGAACAGGGCCACCTACAACCCCACCGATGAGCTGATTCTATCAGGTATGTATCGCTAGCGAGCTACGAACACCGACCTTATTGCTACGGCATAAGAGCGATAGATACTAGCTGCAGTCTCTGACGCCGGCCATCAGCAACCAGTACGGGAAGAACAGGGCCACCTACAACCCCACCGATGAGCTGATTCTATCAGGTATGTATCGCTAGCGAGCTACGAACACCGACCTTATTGCTACGGCATAAGAGCGATAGATACTAGCTGCAGTCTCTGACGCCGGCCATCAGCAACCAGTACGGGAAGAACAGGGCCACCTACAACCCCACCGATGAGCTGATTCTATCAGGTATGTATCGCTAGCGAGCTACGAACACCGACCTTATTGCTACGGCATAAGAGCGATAGATACTAGCTGCAGTCTCTGACGCCGGCCATCAGCAACCAGTACGGGAAGAACAGGGCCACCTACAACCCCACCGATGAGCTGATTCTATCAGGTATGTATCGCTAGCGAGCTACGAACACCGACCTTATTGCTACGGCATAAGAGCGATAGATACTAGCTGCAGTCTCTGACGCCGGCCATCAGCAACCAGTACGGGAAGAACAGGGCCACCTACAACCCCACCGATGAGCTGATTCTATCAGGTATGTATCGCTAGCGAGCTACGAACACCGACCTTATTGCTACGGCATAAGAGCGATAGATACTAGCTGCAGTCTCTGACGCCGGCCATCAGCAACCAGTACGGGAAGAACAGGGCCACCTACAACCCCACCGATGAGCTGATTCTATCAGGTATGTATCGCTAGCGAGCTACGAACACCGACCTTATTGCTACGGCATAAGAGCGATAGATACTAGCTGCAGTCTCTGACGCCGGCCATCAGCAACCAGTACGGGAAGAACAGGGCCACCTACAACCCCACCGATGAGCTGATTCTATCAGGTATGTATCGCTAGCGAGCTACGAACACCGACCTTATTGCTACGGCATAAGAGCGATAGATACTAGCTGCAGTCTCTGACGCCGGCCATCAGCAACCAGTACGGGAAGAACAGGGCCACCTACAACCCCACCGATGAGCTGATTCTATCAGGTATGTATCGCTAGCGAGCTACGAACACCGACCTTATTGCTACGGCATAAGAGCGATAGATACTAGCTGCAGTCTCTGACGCCGGCCATCAGCAACCAGTACGGGAAGAACAGGGCCACCTACAACCCCACCGATGAGCTGATTCTATCAGGTATGTATCGCTAGCGAGCTACGAACACCGACCTTATTGCTACGGCATAAGAGCGATAGATACTAGCTGCAGTCTCTGACGCCGGCCATCAGCAACCAGTACGGGAAGAACAGGGCCACCTACAACCCCACCGATGAGCTGATTCTATCAGGTATGTATCGCTAGCGAGCTACGAAACACCGACCTTATTGCTACGGCATAAGAGCGATAGATACTAGCTGCAGTCTCTGACGCCGGCCATCAGCAACCAGTACGGGAAGAACAGGGCCACCTACAACCCCACCGATGAGCTGATTCTATCAGGTATGTATCGCTAGCGAGCTACGAACACCGACCTTATTGCTACGGCATAAGAGCGATAGATACTAGCTGCAGTCTCTGACGCCGGCCATCAGCAACCAGTACGGGAAGAACAGGGCCACCTACAACCCCACCGATGAGCTGATTCTATCAGGTATGTATCGCTAGCGAGCTACGAACACCGACCTTATTGCTACGGCATAAGAGCGATAGATACTAGCTGCAGTCTCTGACGCCGGCCATCAGCAACCAGTACGGGAAGAACAGGGCCACCTACAACCCCACCGATGAGCTGATTCTATCAGGTATGTATCGCTAGCGAGCTACGAACACCGACCTTATTGCTACGGCATAAGAGCGATAGATACTAGCTGCAGTCTCTGACGCCGGCCATCAGCAACCAGTACGGGAAGAACAGGGCCACCTACAACCCCACCGATGAGCTGATTCTATCAGGTATGTATCGCTAGCGAGCTACGAACACCGACCTTATTGCTACGGCATAAGAGCGATAGATACTAGCTGCAGTCTCTGACGCCGGCCATCAGCAACCAGTACGGGAAGAACAGGGCCACCTACAACCCCACCGATGAGCTGATTCTATCAGGTATGTATCGCTAGCGAGCTACGAACACCGACCTTATTGCTACGGCATAAGAGCGATAGATACTAGCTGCAGTCTCTGACGCCGGCCATCAGCAACCAGTACGGGAAGAACAGGGCCACCTACAACCCCACCGATGAGCTGATTCTATCAGGTATGTATCGCTAGCGAGCTACGAACACCGACCTTATTGCTACGGCATAAGAGCGATAGATACTAGCTGCAGTCTCTGACGCCGGCCATCAGCAACCAGTACGGGAAGAACAGGGCCACCTACAACCCCACCGATGAGCTGATTCTATCAGGTATGTATCGCTAGCGAGCTACGAACACCGACCTTATTGCTACGGCATAAGAGCGATAGATACTAGCTGCAGTCTCTGACGCCGGCCATCAGCAACCAGTACGGGAAGAACAGGGCCACCTACAACCCCACCGATGAGCTGATTCTATCAGGTATGTATCGCTAGCGAGCTACGAACACCGACCTTATTGCTACGGCATAAGAGCGATAGATACTAGCTGCAGTCTCTGACGCCGGCCATCAGCAACCAGTACGGGAAGAACAGGGCCACCTACAACCCCACCGATGAGCTGATTCTATCAGGTATGTATCGCTAGCGAGCTACGAACACCGACCTTATTGCTACGGCATAAGAGCGATAGATACTAGCTGCAGTCTCTGACGCCGGCCATCAGCAACCAGTACGGGAAGAACAGGGCCACCTACAACCCCACCGATGAGCTGATTCTATCAGGTATGTATCGCTAGCGAGCTACGAACACCGACCTTATTGCTACGGCATAAGAGCGATAGATACTAGCTGCAGTCTCTGACGCCGGCCATCAGCAACCAGTACGGGAAGAACAGGGCCACCTACAACCCCACCGATGAGCTGATTCTATCAGGTATGTATCGCTAGCGAGCTACGAACACCGACCTTATTGCTACGGCATAAGAGCGATAGATACTAGCTGCAGTCTCTGACGCCGGCCATCAGCAACCAGTACGGGAAGAACAGGGCCACCTACAACCCCACCGATGAGCTGATTCTATCAGGTATGTATCGCTAGCGAGCTACGAACACCGACCTTATTGCTACGGCATAAGAGCGATAGATACTAGCTGCAGTCTCTGACGCCGGCCATCAGCAACCAGTACGGGAAGAACAGGGCCACCTACAACCCCACCGATGAGCTGATTCTATCAGGTATGTATCGCTAGCGAGCTACGAACACCGACCTTATTGCTACGGCATAAGAGCGATAGATACTAGCTGCAGTCTCTGACGCCGGCCATCAGCAACCAGTACGGGAAGAACAGGGCCACCTACAACCCCACCGATGAGCTGATTCTATCAGGTATGTATCGCTAGCGAGCTACGAACACCGACCTTATTGCTACGGCATAAGAGCGATAGATACTAGCTGCAGTCTCTGACGCCGGCCATCAGCAACCAGTACGGGAAGAACAGGGCCACCTACAACCCCACCGATGAGCTGATTCTATCAGGTATGTATCGCTAGCGAGCTACGAACACCGACCTTATTGCTACGGCATAAGAGCGATAGATACTAGCTGCAGTCTCTGACGCCGGCCATCAGCAACCAGTACGGGAAGAACAGGGCCACCTACAACCCCACCGATGAGCTGATTCTATCAGGTATGTATCGCTAGCGAGCTACGAACACCGACCTTATTGCTACGGCATAAGAGCGATAGATACTAGCTGCAGTCTCTGACGCCGGCCATCAGCAACCAGTACGGGAAGAACAGGGCCACCTACAACCCCACCGATGAGCTGATTCTATCAGGTATGTATCGCTAGCGAGCTACGAACACCGACCTTATTGCTACGGCATAAGAGCGATAGATACTAGCTGCAGTCTCTGACGCCGGCCATCAGCAACCAGTACGGGAAGAACAGGGCCACCTACAACCCCACCGATGAGCTGATTCTATCAGGTATGTATCGCTAGCGAGCTACGAACACCGACCTTATTGCTACGGCATAAGAGCGATAGATACTAGCTGCAGTCTCTGACGCCGGCCATCAGCAACCAGTACGGGAAGAACAGGGCCACCTACAACCCCACCGATGAGCTGATTCTATCAGGTATGTATCGCTAGCGAGCTACGAACACCGACCTTATTGCTACGGCATAAGAGCGATAGATACTAGCTGCAGTCTCTGACGCCGGCCATCAGCAACCAGTACGGGAAGAACAGGGCCACCTACAACCCCACCGATGAGCTGATTCTATCAGGTATGTATCGCTAGCGAGCTACGAACACCGACCTTATTGCTACGGCATAAGAGCGATAGATACTAGCTGCAGTCTCTGACGCCGGCCATCAGCAACCAGTACGGGAAGAACAGGGCCACCTACAACCCCACCGATGAGCTGATTCTATCAGGTATGTATCGCTAGCGAGCTACGAACACCGACCTTATTGCTACGGCATAAGAGCGATAGATACTAGCTGCAGTCTCTGACGCCGGCCATCAGCAACCAGTACGGGAAGAACAGGGCCACCTACAACCCCACCGATGAGCTGATTCTATCAGGTATGTATCGCTAGCGAGCTACGAACACCGACCTTATTGCTACGGCATAAGAGCGATAGATACTAGCTGCAGTCTCTGACGCCGGCCATCAGCAACCAGTACGGGAAGAACAGGGCCACCTACAACCCCACCGATGAGCTGATTCTATCAGGTATGTATCGCTAGCGAGCTACGAACACCGACCTTATTGCTACGGCATAAGAGCGATAGATACTAGCTGCAGTCTCTGACGCCGGCCATCAGCAACCAGTACGGGAAGAACAGGGCCACCTACAACCCCACCGATGAGCTGATTCTATCAGGTATGTATCGCTAGCGAGCTACGAACACCGACCTTATTGCTACGGCATAAGAGCGATAGATACTAGCTGCAGTCTCTGACGCCGGCCATCAGCAACCAGTACGGGAAGAACAGGGCCACCTACAACCCCACCGATGAGCTGATTCTATCAGGTATGTATCATCATCGTTTCAGCCTAAAGTCGTCCACTGCTGGACGTAGACCTCCTCCAAATGTACCACGTCGACACCAGTCCGTTGTTGTCGGACTGTTGTGTGTTCAAATGTACCACGTCGACAACAGTCCGTTGTTGTCGGACTGTTGTGTGTTCAAATGTACCACGTCGACAACAGTCCGTTGTTGTCGGACTGTTGTGTGTTCAGGATTTGTGTGACGTTATGTTAGTAGTTAGTTCGTAATTGGCGGCGTTGATGCCGCTACGTAACTATTTACACATCAATGCCGTTTTGAGTATGAATTTGTATGACGGTGTGGAAGAAGAAAAAACTGAAAAAAAAAAAAACTAGCCAAGTGCGAGTCGGACTCGCGAATGAAGGGTTCCGTATCATTATCGGCAAAAACAGCGAAAAAAAACACGCCCCACTTAAATATGTATTTTATTCTGTTTTTAGTATTTGTTGTTATAGCGCAACAGAAATACATCATCTGTGAAAATTTCAACTGCCTAGCTATCACGGTTCATGAGATACAGCCTGGTGACAGACGGACAGACAGACAGACAGACGGATTGTGGAGTCTTAGTAATAATGTCCCGTCCCGCACGTCTGGTTTTGGTCAGCCAGGTCGCGAAGATGTATCCTCCGACAGCACAGCATGATTTTCTCCTTGTTTACGTCTTTTTAGTTCGCTTTTCAAGTATTCGGGCTTTTTCCCATGACGGAAGCCATGAGGGTGGGGGTAGGCAGAAACTACAGAACGCCACGATACTTATAATCATATTCATACTCCTTTTGCTTCATATAGAGAATTGTTTTAATTATTTTTGTTTGTTACAGACGGCGTGTTGTGGGACGTGAATTCGGGCAAAGAAATCCACAAGTTCGACAAACTAAATCAAACGCATAGCGGAGTGTTCCATCCCAATGGTTTAGAGGTAAATAATAAGTAATTAATTGCTTTCTATTTCTTATCCGTACCGTATCGATAATCTTACTAATATTATAAATGTGAAATTTAGATGTATGGATGTATGTTTGTTGCTCAATCACGCGGCTGAACGGATCTGGTTGAAATTTGACACAGAGATAGATTATAATGTCGAATAGCACATAGGCTATATTATATCCCGGTTTAATGTTCCCTTGGAAGCTTAGATAAAGTACCTATAGATTAAGCCTTAAAATGAGCTTGATTGATAGAGCGAGATGGCTAATTGGCAGCCCCATGTAAATAATAAGGACAAAAGATTATTTTTTGTCTTTGTCACCGTGGCCGGTTTCTGTTGTTTGTTAAACTCTAATACAATGGCAAGTTTGACAAACAAACTCGGTTTTGTTTGATTTTCTGTGATTTCGTGGTATTATTTGTTAATTGAGACAAGGCATTGGGTTATTTATAGATAATAAGTGTCAGTGCGATGGTGGGTTGTAGTGTTCTTGTTCTTGTTGTAACACCAGAACTAACTATTGTTGTCTCATGTGCGGCCACGCCAGGGCTTCATCTATAGGTACTTTATCTAAGCTTG